>VDFB02105785.1:102528994-102814917 GCA_007258455.2 Sequoia sempervirens
GGTGATCCCTTAATGCGTTTACAACCTCTGCAGCATTATCCTAAACAACATTAACAACAACAGATAATCTCATTTAATAGCTCAACATAATAGCATAATACTAAATAGAATTGGTTGTTCATCAGTAATATCAACTATTTAGAGCATGAGATAACTACAACGCGTTCTACAGTGTAAAATAGTCATTGATTTGCAATTTGTAGCAAGCACTAGGTAAAGACAAACAAAATACTGAACCATACAAATTAGAACAACTTACATCAGTTCCATATATCCATTGAGGGAGTCAAATTCATAAACATCTAAGGGTTTATGACATATTTAACACATAACATATAAGATCCTTGAGAAAATTATTTTACAATTTCATCAACATGTATTCTAACCCAATACTACTTATCAAATCCTTATATAGAATGTATCCACCTACAATCTCATTCAAGCATATTAATTAATTTCTTGAATTAAAGCCAAAACAGAAATCATACACACCACAAGAGAGATGAATGAGACAATCCTTGATTATCTTATTCAAAATTTAGATATCCATGTACAATGGAGAGACATGAGTTTGAATTAATTATTTCAATTCAAATGTTAGTACTATCATAAAACATCAAATCCCCATGAATTCAAAACCTACTACAGAATGACTCAAAATTTAAATTGCATTTTCCTTAAAACCATTGAACTTTACAATTTTCTCTACAACTCTACCTAGACTTGACCAAAAAATATCTAACTTGCTAACCTGTACTTCTGGCCTTGAAATCCTTCTTATAGAAAATGAAGGAGCAAACAAGCATCGGGCCATAAATTACCTCTCATTTCACATGTTTTTCCTCACAAAACTCTTGAGGACAGTAGTTATTCCTTCTTTATTTTTCATCCTACACCCTATTCATGCATCCTATAATTACAACAGTATCCATGGGGCCTCTTACACAAGCTACAATAATCAAAAAAAGTGTAAGAGCCCCTTTATATCATGTTTGGACTACAAAACCCTCAAAAACAGGGTAACCAGGCTGTATGCAAAAAAATGAAGCTTTCTAACTCAAATCAATGTCTTAAGCCCTCAAATCAGATTCAAATCAAAGCTAACACATATTTTCATGACCTAGAATTTATTTCACATTGAAATATGGCTAAATGTGACCGTACAGTGCTGCATAACAGGAAAAATACAGAAATTTTGAAGAAAAACATAGATTTTCGAATATCAAGAGCTTGTATTTTAAATCTTCAACCATCAACAACCATTACAATGATCACTTTATGCCTTTTAAAGGCCTTTACACGTCAACCACTGAATAATCACCTCTACAACTAACTTTTTAATCTTTTATGATCACATGAAACATAAAACACACTAATTTCAAGGTTGTTAACATCACTATTGAAATGTTTTAATTTTTTGACCTTTCAAATGTTACAAAGTACATCATTAAATTAATTATATAATGGCATAAAAATTAAAAACATCATGAATTAATTATGTAACCACATAAGTCAAATATAATTCTATCCAGAAATTAATATCAAATAGATAATATAATCACATAACTCATACATTTCAATGTCATTGATCTTCTTCATCCAACTGTTTGTCTATTTCATTTGATCCAGATTCGACATTGTAAGGATTGGTCATATCATCATCATCATCATCGATATCAATTTTGATAATGTCATCATCCACACGGATATCATCTTCATGAACATTAACTCCTACATCATCTGGATCTAGTTCCTCCTCTTCGACATCTTCGTCAAGGACATCATCAACTAACTATTGATCCTGATCATCATCTTCTAGTTCTTTGGTATTTTCTTCTTCCACCACATTATACTTTATCGGTCTTCCTCTTGGATCATGTCTAACAAAAAATGACAAACCCGGTTTACCTGGAACCTCTGGTTAAAATACCTGCTCACATTGGCTTAGAAGAACATAGGGCTCATTTCTAGCTCACTTGATCAACCTTGTATTAACCATAGTAAATCCATTATCATATTCAATAACAGTTCTCTCAGAATAATTTTCATTCAATCATAGCATGTACCATAGGATGACGAATACAATTAATCTGAAGGACTTAAATTCACACTCAAGTATATCATCCAAAATCCCATAGTATCGATTTTTTGAGACTTTTGGATGTATGTCACTTCTAAATGAAACATTAGTCACCTGAAAAACTGCAGTTATACCAGAATCACAAGTTTTCTTCATGTCATCCAACATTTTGATTCAAAATTTATGACCATTGCACCACATAGCCTTGTAGTGTTTCACCTGCAATATGTCAAACATGTAAAAATTATTGCAATATTGTCAGTTGATAAGCATATTTATTCTTGGCCGAATGTATGCAAAGAAAAAAATCTCAACATATATATATACATCAATATAATTAAAAATAATTAAATAATATGGGTGATTAATATATTTATATGTATCTGGATATCTCTGAAACCATATGCTAAATCAATTTCCCTTTGTGTAACATTGGAATCTCCATTACGATGAGCTTCTTTAACTAATGAAGCCACACCTTCCCATGTTAATGCGTGACTAGATTGTTGACATCATTCAATCCATACTGTCATCCAATCAAGATTGTTTGCAATGTACAAATGTAATGCATCCCACTCTCGACCAACTATATAAAAAAAATTGAAATTCACAAATGATGTATACTTAGTTAAATACCATAGTATACAACCTTAATTTATAATTGATGTATATTGAAGATTAAAAATTAAATAACTACAATATACATAAAAACCATATGTAAAATATATTCCAATTAATCTTCATGACCATGTTATAATTACCTCTCACTTTCCTCAATCTACCTTTCCCCATCAAGTACTCCCCTTCGAATTTTTTAATAGATTTGGGATCCCAAAGGCAATCTACATGGATCTTTGTTGCAAACTTAGGAAGATATTCACTAATATACACCATGGTCTAGTATACCATAGAACCCTCAAGATGTGCTATTTGTCTAACCAAAGCCTTCAAAAATTTCAAGTGTCTCTCAACCATCCACATTGACCTTGTGTGTAGAGGTCCACACAATTCAATCTCCTCAACTTGGTGTATGAAGTAGTGTTCTTGTGCATTGAAAAATGTTGAAGGTAGACACTTTTTCATTTCACACATTAGACGAGGAATTTTTCTCTTCTAATAATTTATATCTTCTTTATAGATTTCTTTAGATGATAGTCATCTACAAGTGATTCAAGGCACAAATATATTAACGAGATTTAACAAAAATATACAGTATATTACATAACAAGTAAAACAAATGGCAATTATAAGATGTATACAATGAATTGAACAAATATTGGTGTTTACCTCATGTATTTTCCAAGATCATATATAACTTGTTTGACATTGTTGCCAAAGTTTTCTGGGAGAGATAGAGGTAGAACGTACTGCAACAATTATAAAATGATATTTTCATTATTTTTTGAAAAGTAGTAAACACAATACACTGAAAAGTACATGCATTATACAAGTGTATATAATATACCAGAATAATTACCTTAATGAAGGTATGTCAATCATGTGTTTTCATTCCTGACCCAAATTCACCTTTCTTTGTTATTATATTGTTTATGTTCGCAACAAATCTTGTGAAAAATCAAATTTTTTGTATGACTTCTTTTATAGCATTGCTTTGATGCTCTGTTAATAACAAGGAAAGGCACTTATATTAATTTGATCTTCATCGCTATTTAATTGAATGACATTTTTCATTGCATGATTGGCTTCATAAATGTCACTACAAATTTTGACAATTTTTTTTTTATCATACCTTCCATCCAATATTTTCCATAACATTTCTGTTATATTCTTTCTGATATACATTGTATCAAACAAATGCACAATTTGTAGCTGCTCATAGTAGGGCAACCTACTAAATTATCTGGGATAACTTTTCAGTCCTTGTGGAAGCCGGCCATTAATGCCTTAACAACCTTCATGAAGCATATAAGTTAAACAAATTAACAACAATCATTTTCAATTACAACATGAGTAAACACAACACAATATAAAAATATAAATTCAAAACATATCATATATGATAGATAAATAATTTGATCTAATGTATAATCTTGACAATTAATTCTATTATATTCCAACTTCCATAGGTGAGGTGTCATTCTTCGTGATTTTGATGCAGTCTTCTCTTTCCCATTGAAAAGATGTTTTTCAGTAGTTTGATACTTATGATTTCTATGGAGAAAGTTCCTATACTCATCAAACACCTACTTTCCTAAAATTGTTGAATGACGAGATTTCATATTTGGACCACAAATTGGACATGCAAATTTTCCCTTTGTTTGAAGACCTGCAAGATTATATATAATTTGATTAAATATGTCAATTTTTATAATTATATATAATGAATAGATTATTTTAAAAATATGCATGATATCTACTTCATCAAATTAAATATTGTTAAAGTGTAGTCAAACGTTATAACATACCACAAAAATGTGTTAGCCCTAGGGCATCATGAATTGTCCATACAAGCATTGCATGGAATTGAAATTGTCTTTGTCATATTGGTTTAGAGACGTCATACATAGTAATGCCATTCCATAACTGTAGTAACTCGTCGATAAGAGGCTCGATATATACATTCATATCTTTAACTTGGTACTTACGTAGTTGAATGAACATAAATATTGCATAATTATTATAACCATTTTACTGCAATAAATATAAATTAATGTACATGACTATTGAATGAAAAAAATATAATTCATTATGCAACAAATAAAACAAATGAGATGCTACTACATTAAAGAAAATTGATGTAAACAAATACCTGGAACAATCATGGACAACATTATGTGCTCCCTCTTTATTGACGCCCATGGAGGAATGTTATTGTTGATAACAAAAGCAAGTCACACCGAGTAAATAGATTTCAGCTCTCCAAATGGATTGACACTGTCCACTCCCAATGAAAGTCTGAGATTACGAGGTTCTTCTTTAAAGTGTGGCCATTTTTCCTCCATGTCCCTAAATGCAGAACCATCCACAGGCATTCGAAGAATGTCATCTCCACTTCTATTTTGTGCATGGTAATCCATAAAATGCGCTAAACTTTCACACCTAAATAATCGTTGCATACGTGGAATAATGGGAATATAACGAAGAACCTTGTGAGACACCTTTTTTGTTAGTTGATCTATCCAATATCTATTGATATGACATTCCAAGTATTTTGTTGCAAATTCATGTTGTTTATGATATATAATATGATCATTGGGACATGCATCTATTGTTTGATACTCCATTTTGATATCTTTCATAATGCCAGATATATCTCAGTATGAGCGAGGTAAAATATTTGATGGTGGTAACAAAAATTCACCAATCAATCTGGTGCAGGAGCACCTGGCAAAGTTCAGCTTTATTGAATTTCCTAGTTGAAGCTCTAAATTTTGTTGTGTTGTTCATAAGGTCATGTAGACCATTAGAGGTGATCTATGGGATGTTTTTGATTAGTTGGAAGGATGTTGACAAGAGTTAAGTAGTTTTAGCTCTTCATAGTGTGTAAAAATTGCCTAAGTTTTGAAAACATAGTGTGTTTTCCAACGTTTGCTCTAGGTCATCTTAAAGGCTGACCCATGAAGCCCAACGGTTTTGGAAGCCTATTTAAGGCATGAATCGACCCTCAGGCAGGGTTAGAAGCATTATTATTGTGTGACCTATTTGAAGATTTAAGAGAAACAGCGTTATCTACAGAAATTCCTATGTTTTGCAGCTTGTTTTGAATTCAATGGATTAGTTTTTGTTTCTTTGTAGCTATGGAATGTAGTGTAGTTCACATTCTAGCATTTTGAATTCATTAAATAGTTTTTTGTACAGTTTTTAAGCACATTTCTATATACTATTCAGTGTTTCCCTGTTTTTGTTTTGAATCAGACTGTATTTTGAAGATGTGCTAGAGCACTTTTCCTCCATTCAATCTGTACAACCCTTTGGAAATAGTGCCTAGTCACCATGCTTGTAAATATTCTTGTAGGTAGGGTTTGTGTGTGTTCATTGGATGCTAGCAAATGGATGCCCTAGGTGAGCCAGAGCAGGCCCGATTGGGGCAGTCTTGAAGTAAAAACTCCATATTTTGTAGGGGAACAAAGATCTGAGCGAAAAAAAAATTTGGAGAATTTAAAGGAAGGTCTTAGCTATGATTGGGGATTAGGAGAGGGTTCTGGAAGTTCATTTGGAGAGAGCATTCTTTGACAGTCCTCAAACAGCTTTGTGAAACTTAGAAACCCTAGGGTTCTTGATCATTTTGGTGTCTGGACAGTGTACGGCCTGAGCAGGCTTGAAACCACAAGAATCTTGGAGGTGAGGGTAGGGGAAACACAATTCCTAAGCCAAGAACCTAGAACCTTTGGTGGGTTTAGGAGGGAAAAGCATTTTTCCCCTGTTCAGAGACTTAATTGGGGGCTCAAGGCTACTAGCCTTTCAAACCCTAGGGAAGGAACCTTGAGGAAGCGATGAAAAGTTGGAGGTTTGTGGTTGCACAAGGACCTTAGATTGGCCATTTTGAATTTTTCAAAACACTTTCAAACCCCTGCAAGAACCTTGAAGAAGGTTGAGGTTATTTGGCCTTTAGGGTAGATTAAGGGCCAAAGGAGAGAACATGGCGAAGCGCCAAGATTTTCTTGGAAGGACAACAAGTGGATAGAAGAGGGATTGGTCAGACAACTAGGGGTTCCTAGTTAGGAGCAAGGACCTAGAGGTTAGGTTGGTGGAGCAAGGCACCAAGGAGGTCTATTAAGGAAAGGCCAAGAGCAGGAATCAGCAAGTGATTCCTCCAATCCCTCTCCCTATTAGATTGGTATCAGAGAAAGCAAAAGATTTGGGGAATCAGCTTATATGTCAGAAGTTGAGTCAAGTGAAACTCCCACCATGGTGACAAATGCACAATTAGCCAAGATGGTTGAAGGGCAAGTTGTTAAAAGAAATAATAGAGCAACTTGAGAAAGTGTTGAACGATGCAAGGTTGGAAGGAAAGGTACCAAAGGAAGAAGAGGTTGCAGAGGAAGACAAGGTCCCTGAACCTGACCTTGTTTTGGAGGAGGAGCCTTTTTTGAAGGCATTGAAAGCCTTGAGTGGAAAAGGACTTGAGGGCATACCACTGTTCAGTGGAAAAATGGATCCTGATTTTGTCATGGATTGGATAGAAGGCATGGAGAATCACTTTGAGTGTGATGGAGTCACTGAAGCACAGAAGGTGAAGGTTGCTAAATCAAGGTTGAGAGGATCAGCTTTGACATGGTGGAAGTTTATCAGAAAAAAAGGGAGAAAGAAGGAAAACAGCCCATATCAACTTGGAAAGGAATGGTTGCTAAGGTAAAGGAAGCCTACATGCTAGATGACTATGAGATTCAGTTACACAAGAAGAGTAAAAGTCTAAGGCAGAAGGACCAAGATGTAAACACTTACACTGAGGAGTTTCAAAAGCTTTGCTTGAGATCTAATGTGACAGAGGATGAGAGCCTAAAAGTGGCTAGGTACCTTAATGGCTTGAAGTGGAACATTCAGGAAGAGATGGCTTTACTAAGTCCCAAGACAGTCCACCAATGTTATCAATTGGCTATAAAGATTGAGGAAAGGAACAAAAGAAAGCATGATTAGTCTTCTAAGGGCAGAGGCAAAGGCAGAGATCAAAGAGGACAGCGTGGTGGTTACCAAGGTAGAGGTAATGATCATAGGAACCAAGGAGAATCTAAGCTCACTGAGCATGGAGGTGAAACATCTTCAAGAGGAGGATTTAACAGAGGAAGAGGACCTCAAGGAGGTTCAAACAGAGGAAGAGGAGCAAGCAGGAGCAGTTCTTATTTTGCAAAAATGAAGTGTTATCACTGTAGTCAACTAGGTCACCCTGCTTATAGGTTCCCGGAGAAAGCATCTTCTTCTAGCAATGAAAAGAGAGTGGCCTATGCACAAGAGGACACCATGAGTCCTAAAGCATCTGAGATCAGTCATATAGAGTCTGAGGTAGGAGAGAATCTGATGTTTAACAGGGTTTTGATCAGACAGCCAGTCAAGGAGGAACCTAAGCAAAGAAGAGCTCTTTTTAGAGTAAGATGCAAGATACTTGGAAAAGTGTGCAAAGTCATTGTAGATTCAGGTTCAACAGATAATATAATCTCAGAGGAGGTAGTAACAAAGCTAAAATTGGAGAAGGTACCCCACAATAACCCCTACAAGGTCACATGGTTGAATAAAGGGTAGAGTGTTTTAGTTAATGAGCTGGTAACAGTGGAATTTTCAATTGGAGGGTACAAAGATAAGCTATTTTTTGATGTATTACCCATGGATGCATGTCATCTACTACTAGGAAGACCATGGAAATATGACAGAAGTGCCATTTATGATGGGAAAGAGAACACCATCTCATTCAAGAAGGATGGAAGAACCTTCAAGCTGCAGTCATTGATAGAGGAAGATGAGGGATAGTCAAAGGTACCTAACATCATGTTGAGCAGTGGCAAGGAGTTCCTTAAGGACCTACACCAAGGGAATGAAGGGTATGTGGTTTTAATGCAGTCTAAAGAAGAAGCTAAGGCTGAAAGGACAGTCTTACCAGAAGCAGTCCAAAGATTACTTGATAAGTACAAGAGCATAGTGAGTGATGGTACCCCTGCAACTCTACCACCAAAGAGAGCAATAAGTCATCAAATTGACTTCATACCTAGAGCCTCATTACCCAACAAAGTAGCATACAAGCTTACACCTTAGCAGAACCAAGAGGTGGCTAGGCAAGTGCAAGAATTATTGGATCAAGGATTGATTCAAAAGAGCATCAACCCTTGTGCAGTACCAGTGGTTTTGGCAACCAAGAAAGGAGGTAAGTGGAGACTTTGTACTGATTCTAGAGAAATTAATAGGATCACCATTAGGTATAGGTTCCCAATACCTAGAATTGAAGATTTAATGGATTGCCTTGGAGGAGCACAGTATTTCACCAAGTTGGACCTCAAGAGTGGCTACCATCAAATCAGGATTAAGGATGGAGATGAGTGGAAGACAGCTTTTAAGACAAATGATGCTTTATATGAGTGACTAATGAATGAAGTGCTTAAGGATTTCACATGGATCTTTGTTGTAGTCTATCTTGATGACATACTGATTTTTAGTAAGACAGCAGAAGAACATTTGAAGCATGTGGAAATGGTTCTTAGAAGGTTGCAAGAAGAGAAGTTGGCAATCAACCTTGAGAAGTGTGAGTTCTTCAAACAAGAGTTGGTGTATCTAGGTTTTGTAGTATCCAAAGGAACCTTGAAGATGGATCCAAGCAAGGTGGAAGCCATCATAAACTGGCCTACACCAACCACAGCAATAGAGGTAAGGAGTTTTCATGGTTTAGCTCAATTCTATAGAAAATTCATAAGGAATTTCAGTGGCATATGTGCACCAATCCTAGATACTATCAAAGGTGGTCTAAAAACAAAGTTTAAATGGACTCAAGAGGCTGATAAAGGATTTGAAAAACTGAAAAAAGAAGTGGCAACTCAACCTATTTTATTATTGCCTAGTTTTGACAAGTTGTTCACAGTTGAGTGTGATGCAAGTGGAGTAGTAGTAGGAGGAGTACTTAGCCAAGAAGGTGGGCCTGTGGCCTTCTTTAGTGAAAAGCTCAATGAAGCCAAGCAAAAATACTCTACCTATGATCTAGAATTATATGCTTTAGTGCAGTCCCTTAGGAAGTGGAGGCATTATTTGTTACCCAAAGAGTTTGTGGTCTTCACTGATAACCAGGCACTTAGTTACATCAACACCCAAGAGAAGTTGAGTAATAGACATTTGAAATGGATGGAATACATCCAAGCCTTCACATTCACTATCAAGCACAAGAAAGGACAAATGAACAAGGTGGCAGATGCATTAACCAGAAGGTTGTTGATAGTGTAGGAAATACAGCTGAAAAGCATTGGATTAGAGAGTTTCAAAGACCTCTATGGTGAAGATGAAGACTTCTCAGAAGCTTACAAGGTATGCTCTGATTTTGAGAATCATTTTCATAGTCATTATGTTGAGTATACACTGCAAAATGGACTGTTATTTAAGGGTAATCATTTATGTGTTCCAAGAGGGTCAATGAGGGAAAATCTGATTCAAGAAAAGCATAATGGCAGTCTTAGTGGTCATTTTGGTATTAATAAAACTTTAGAGCTAGTTCAAAGGTTCTATTACTGGTCTAAATTAGCAAGAGATGTCAGAAAATATGTGGAACAGTGTGTTGTATGCATGAAAGCTAAGGGAGGAGCTAGCAATGCTAGTTTGTATCAACCCCTGCCCATTCCTAACAGACCATGGGAGTGTGTGAGCATGGATTTTGTGGTAGGTCTTCCTAAGACCAAGACTGGTTTTGACAGTGTTTATGTTGTGGTAAACAGATTTAGTAAGATGAGTCATTTTATTCCCTGCAAAACTACCCATGATGCAAGCTACATAGCTCATCTTTTCTTCAAGGAGGTTGTTAGGATCCATGGCTTTCCTCTAAGCATTGTTTCAGACAGGGATGTGAAGTTCATGAGTCACTTTTGGAAGACTCTATGGAGCAGATTGGGTACAAATCTGTCATTTGGATCAGCTTACCATCCTCAGACCGATGGTCAAAGAAAGGTGGTTAACAAAGTATTGGGTAATCTTTTAAGGTTTCTAACCAAGGAATATGGATAGACATAGGATATGGTGATTTCCCAAGCTGAATATGCCTATAATGATAGTTTCAATAGAACTACAGGGAAAAGCCCATTTGAAGTGGTGTATGGGATGCACCCAAGAGGCATATGTGAGCTCAGAGATTTGGGATCCATAGAAAATAGGAGTGGACATGCAAAAGACTTCACTCAGACCATGAAGGAGATTCATGAGTAGGTCAAACAAATAGTCACAGCAGCAACCCAAAAGTTGAAAGAGAATGTTGATTTGTCAAGGAAGGATGTACAATTTGTAGTTGGGGACTATGTTATGGTCCACCTCAACAAATCCAGATTATAGAAGGGCATGGCAACCAAGTTATAGATAAAAAGAGTGGGTCCATGCAAGGTGTTGGCCAAATATGGCAAGAATGCATATAAGGTGGAATTACCATCAGACTTGGGCATCTCTCCAGTTTTCAATGTTGCTGATTTGATCAAGTACAAGGGATCAGTCAATGATGAGGATCAGAATAGCAAGGAAATCTTCAAGGACATTAGTAATGTGACCCTTCCTCAACAAGACAATCTTCAGGAAGAGAAGATCTTGCAGTCAAGAGTGCAGAAAGCTACAAGACATAAGGTGTACATGGAGCACCTTATCAAGTGGAAGAACAAGCCAGATTCAGAAGCCACTTGGATACAGGAAGATCAGTTCAAGAATTTTGGTATTGAACTATCATTTTCCTCTCCTTCCTCTCCTTAGTTTTTTGGGCAGAGAAGGGGAGAATGGTGCAGGAGCACCTGGCAAAGTTCAGCTTTATTGAAGTTCTTGGTTGAAGCTCTAAATTTTGTTGTGTTGTTCATAAGGTCGTGTAGACCATTAGAGGTGATCTATGGGATGTTTTTGATTAGTTTGAAGGAGGTTGACAAGATTTAAGTAGTTTTAGCTCTTCATTTTGGCTAGGTTGTAAAAATTGCCTAGGTTTTGAAAACACAGTGTGTTTTCCAATGTTTGCTCTAGGTCATCTTAAAGGCCGACCCATGAAGCCCAACGGTTTTGGAAGCCTATTTAAGGCATGAATTGACCCTGAGGTATGGTTAGAAGCATTATTATTGTGTGACCTATTTGAAGATTTAAGAGAAACAGCGTTATCTGCAGAAATTCCTACGTTTTGCAGCTTGTTTTGAATTCAATGGATTAGTTTTTGTTTCTTTGTAGCTGTGGAATGTAGTGTAGTTCACATTCTATCATTTTGAATTCATTAAATAGGTTTTTGTACAATTTTTAAGCACATTTATGTATACTATTCAGTGTTTCCCTGTTTTTGTTTTGAATCAGACTGTATTTTGAAGATGTGGTGCTAGAGCACTTTTCCTCCGTACAATCTATATGGCCCTTTGGAAATAGTGCCTAGTCACCATGCTTGTAAATATTATTGTAGGTATGGTTTGTGTGTGTTCATTGGATGCTAGCAAATGGATGCCCTAGGCGAGCTAGAGTAGGCCCGATTGGGGCAGTCTTGAAGTAAAAACTCCATATTTTGTAGGGGAACAAAGATCTGAGCGAAATTATTTTTTGGAGAATTTAAAGGAAGGTCTTAGCTATGCTTGGGGATCAGGAGAGAGTTCTGGAAGTTCATCTGGAGAGAGCATTCTTTGACAGTCCTCAAACAGCTTTGTGAAACTTAGAAACCTTAGGGTTCTTGAGCATTTTGGTGTCTAGACAGTGTATGGCCTAAGCAGGCTTGAAACCACAAGAATCTTAGAGGTGAGGGCAGGGGAAACACAATTCCTAAGCCAAGAATCTAGAACCTTTGGTGGGTTTAGGAGGGAAAAGCATTTTTCCCCTATTTAGAGACCTAATTGGGGGCTCAAGGCTACTAGCCTTTCAAACCCTAGGGAAGGAACCTTGAAGAAGCGATGGAAAGTTGGAGGTCTGTGGTTGCACAAGGACCTTAGATTGGCCATTTTGAAGTTTTTAAAACACTTTCAAACCCCTTCAAGAACCTTGAAGAAGGTTGAGGTTATTTGGCCTTTAGGGCAAATTAAAGGCCAAAGGAGAGAACATGGTGAAGCACCAAGATTTGCTTGGAAGAAGGACAGCAAGTGGATAGAAGAGGGATTGGTCAGACAACCAGGGGTTCCTAGTTAGGAGTAGGGACCTATAGGTTAGGTTGGTGGAGCAAGGCACCAAGGAGGTCTATTAAGGAAAGGCCAAGAGCAGGAATCAGCAAGTGATTCCTCCAATCCCTCTCCCTATCACAATCTACAACAAAAAATAATTTGCTAATATAAAGAATATTAAAGGTACATATTTCATCCTTTATTTACTAGTGATGAACTAACAACAATTAAAATAGATGAAAAAAAATGACATATATGACATACCTTAATATCCGTGAGATTGTTATGTTTAATAAACCATTCATAACCTTCAAGTTCAACAACAACAATATAGCAGAGAGAAAAGTTGTTTGGGAGCCTTCATAAAGGGGCTTGTATGCCTTCTCAAGTATAGGTAAATCATGAACATCATCAAAGTCATCTCGAACAACATGATCAGCTCTACCACTAAATGTGGCATGGATCAATGTATTTGTATCATCATCTTCAACTGTGTTTTATGGCGCATGATCATCTTCTTCCATAGGATCATTAACTTCAACTTCGATATTCACAGCTCCATGTTCATCCGCTTGCAAAACCACATTCTTCGGGCCATGATAATCCATATCATCTGCCCTAGGCGCCCCACCTTTATAATAATGATAGACACAAATAAACCATGATCATGATCAAGTGATTATATATATATATAATGTTAAAACGATATAAACATTTACAAATTCAATCAATATAAACACATATAATGAACAACTTACCAATGGAAGATAATGATGTCCTCCTTCAATGTGACCATGCTACCTACAATGTTTCTCAGCTGTTGTGATTAAAAGTCATCTCGTCTTTAAGCCCTTGCAATTATTGCAAGGACAATAACATTTCTCATCACCCTTTCTTTTCAATTTAGCCCACAATCTATCAAATGTCTTCATTTTGTTCTGGACTAATATTATCTAACATGATTTTTCTTTACCAAGCTTGACTATTTAGATCTTTAAAAAATATCAAACTCACACTCTAATAATTTTTATTCATAGACATGTAACAAAATCTAATAATTATGATATTTTAAACCAAAAAAAATTGGAATGCAACCACCCCTACAAAAGAGAAGATAGTTTGAAGTTAATGACCCCAAAAAACACTTTAAACTGTTAATTCCAAAACTTATTAAATTTTGATTTTACTATGATTTCCAACTGTTAGACTCCTAAAATCATAATATTGAACTTGATCGCAAACTTCCTACAATGATGGAGGTAACGAGCTAGTAAGAGCAAGTGACCCATTCCTAAGGAGCGATAAGTCGAAATCATCATTGCTAATGTCAATACAGAATTATCTTTTTAGTTAAAGATGCAATGTGTCACTTCTTATGACGAGCTAATCCCTAGGGCCCTCAACATTGAGAGAGCCCTAATCGCACAAGGAAACACACACTACTAGAATTTGGAAAATAAATGAATAGGTGACTAAAACTTTTAGTCACAACAACTAAAAATGTCTAAATTCTACTCATTTTTTGCAACTCAACTATAAATGAGTAAATAAGTTACTAGTTTGGTCATTGATTAAAAATTATTTAGTCACACAAATAAAAATAACTAAATAGTTAGTCATTTATTTAGTCACAATATATTTGAATAAATTGTTTAAGGAATCAAGAATATAGCCCGCCAAAATACTCTAAAACTTTAATAAACACACCCTAAAACTTTTGTCAAAATCTTATTTTTAGGTGTAGCCCACCAAAATGGAGTTTTCATTTTAATAAACATACTTTAAAACCTTTGTCAAAACATTATTTTCAAGCATAGACTGCCAAAATGGAGAAGTCTTTCTGTAAAGAATGATAGAGAACGGTGAGGAGATGTGTGTGAAAGGAGGCATAGAATTCATTGCTGCTTATCTTATTCCTGCTCTGCTCAACAAATCTTACATTGTTCCCACTACTATTTGTAATCTAGGTATTTATTTGACATATATTTGCATAATCTCAAATTTCTTCAGAGGCTTTTGAAGTATCAATGTATCCTATATAGGGTTTAGAATTATTTCTTTTAATTAAAAAAATAAATAAATGATGTATTTTCTTGTAATTAGATAATGTGGAGATCTCTTAAATCTGCACCAACACACTATCCTCTTTAGAACTATATTCATTACTCCAACTACTAGGGTTTTGCATGTGACATCTTTAATATCTTCATGACCATGGCTTTTAAATAGATCTTGGTCTTTGCTTTAATCATTTTCATGGTAACCCTTGAGTTCCATAATCCACCTTCAACCTCTTCTAAGAACGGTGTCTTAAGCTATACTGCATAGTATGCATATAAAGCAAGTCTTTCATACCTGCCATTGTTCCAAACCACCACTCACTACCTTGCTTAAAATGTTGCCTCCATAAGCATAATAGCACGTTTTAAAATCATGGTTGTCAGTGATTGACCATTAAGGTCACCAGTTTCATTAAGATACAATGAGATTTTTGTCTTCAAACTCAAGGCATTATGCAAGATAACATTGTGAATTGTTTGTTGTATACGATTTAATTTTCTTGCACATTTACTGCTTTACTAACTTTCTTTAAGACTGGGTATTGCACCCTCAGCTGCAATCTCAAACATCTCACTCACTATCACTTGAAGATTCCTTTCATGAGCATCCTTCTATAAAATCAAACTATGCCCTATAAACTGCCTACTTACTACAGGGGACTCATTGTTTCATGGTATTGTAAATCTTAAGATCCTTCAACCTTATTGACACTACTTCACAGTCCATAAGGTATTATTCACTATTCTCCCATCTTTGATGAGTCTCAAAACACTGCTCAAACATGCAATCCACTACTTCCATTATACATTAATGGCTACGAAGAAACATTGAACCTATGATTACCACCGTTACTTCATTTGGACAATCATTCCTTGATTTCATTTTCCTTGTCTAACACTACCAAAAGCATTTGAAAAACCCTTAAGGTCAGCAAGGGGGTGAGGAAACTCACTGTTAAAATCTCCACTTTACTATGCAAGGTTTGAGCTTTATTATCTCGTCAATGCTCAACCTCTTTTTGACTGTCACATCTCAAGTGACTGTCATTCTTCTTACCGTAGATTGTATTTACAAATGTCACTAAGCTACATAGTGTGCTTGTTATTGGCTACAATCTTTAGATTGCAATATTTTGTTATTAGCTATAATGTCTCAATCTTTCTGGTATTGCAACCTCACTAATCCGCTAGAGTTATTGTTTATGTTTCTACAGAGGCCTAGGGTTTGTCCATAATCATGCTCTTACCAATGCTTCTATTGGTATTAAAAAACAACCTTAAATATTGGGTCAGAAAATTAGTTGTCTTGACAAAGTTGTGGTATGATCTTAGATTGTATCGTAGATTGTGTGGGAAGCTTGTGTTTGATCATTAAGGTATGTAAACCTGATGAAGGAAATGTATCCTATATAGCATGGGTCTTGCTTTAATACTTTCCATAATGGTTATTAGCATATCACATTATTATAGTTTGTGGTAACCCAAGATTACATTCAAGTATGTAACAAACTCAGTTTGTAGTTTAAGCTATATACTTTTAAGTAATATTCATAAGGTTTAGAAAATCTTGATCACTCTCTAGAATAGCCCATTAAACATGGGTTGTGTTTGAATTCACTACATAATTGATATAACACAACCACTCTGCACATCAACTAGAGTTATATGCTCTTTATTGCAGCAAGAGATAATCACTCTTCGATCATGCTATAATTACATCCTAACCTGTTAAACTTAAGACAACCTAAATGCACCTAATGATGATTGACACCTACATTATACAACCTGAATTGACTACATTATATGAGTGTCTCTATTTCTATCACAACATAGCCACATTAAACTTGGGTCACACATGAATGCATATTGTATTTGTTATAGAACAACTATGCCATATGACCAATAGAGTTATGGATCACATAATTATAGTCACAAAAATTTGTTCCTTGGTTGTGATCTTATAGTGATTCCACACAACAAAATTTGAACATGAAATTATCAAAACCCTAAACCTCTAAAAATGAAATATGATGAGATATTGCTTTAAAATATGATTTTCAAACTTGGAACTACAAATCTGACTTCACAACTGAATTTTGCAAAAAGACAATGACTACGATTAACCTGGCGATATCTTCTTAATTTTTTTCTAATTTTTCCCAAGAAAATCATCCTCAGTTCTCCACAAACTGTCTCAAGTAGAGCAAAACACTGTCGCAATAAATCAGCGAACTCATTTTTCTTTATGTCGGCCACAATTTGTTTTTTTTTCTATTTTTCATGTTTGTCGAAATTTCGATGAAACCCAGGTTCGTCGAAATTTCGACGAATGTCGGGGATAAACTTTCAAAAAATTAAAAATTACACATCAAATTTTACAAGCACCCGACAATACATCAAATTATACATATTTCATCGGATATTTTCGTTGGATTTTGCAGTCAAATGAGTTAGTGTGGTACAACCTTATTAGGGTAAATGGATTATACAAGAGGATGAATTAAAGGGATTTAATGTGGGGGATATGTGGGATAATGTATGGGATATTGGAAAGTGTGGATGG
Source organism: Sequoia sempervirens (assembly GCA_007258455.2). Taxonomy (NCBI): domain Eukaryota; kingdom Viridiplantae; phylum Streptophyta; class Pinopsida; order Cupressales; family Cupressaceae; genus Sequoia; species Sequoia sempervirens. The sequence continues at coordinate 102,546,434 of VDFB02105785.1, forward strand.
AATGATGGGGTGGATGTGTGATGGGGATAAGTGTTCAGGACCAACACCGGCACATATGGTGGTGGATGTGAAAGGATAGGAGGATTAACAGATGGAGAATGTGGGAGTAATGGAGATGGGATAGTGAATTTCGGGACATAAGGACCCAAAACGGATTGAGGGTATGGTGGATGAGAATGATTAGCTTTTGGATTAACAACTTTGGATGCAGTTACAAATTTTTTATTTTAAGGCATGGCATCTTTTTTCTTTGAGATCCACATGGTTTTGATCTTTGCTTTGGTGAGTCTTTGTGACCTACGGATTTGATTTAGATTTTGGATTGGATTTGGATTTTGGATTTGATTTTTCTTTTTGTCAACATGTCTTTTAGAGGGGACATGAGGAGCTTTTGATTCATGTGGATGTTGAGATTCATGCATTTTTTTTTTAGCATCCAAAGTGATTTTAGTTGCAATGAGATGGGTGCGAGGAGATGGATGATGTTGAGCGATGGAGGTAGAATTATGGGGATTATGTGTAGATGGAGGATGTGTAGGTATGTGTCTTTGTTGATCTTGATTAGGGGACATGAGAGTGGGATGTTTATGATGGGTGACATGGATAGGTGTTGGATGGATGAAAGGATGAATAGGATGAGATGGAGGAGGTGATTTTGGAATATAAGGGCCCAAAATAGACATAGGACCTGGAGGAAACATGGATGGAGTAGATGGAGGATGGGAGATGGTGGATGGAGGGATGTAAGGACCCAAAATGGATGGAGTGGATGAATGAGGAATATGGACGATTGTTTTGAGGCGATATGATAGAGGGGGGATGGTAGTGAATGATTTGGCAAAGCAATGGGAAGAGCCTGTATTTCTTTTGGAAGAGGCTCGTTGAGGATGTATAGAGGTTGTACCAATATTTTTAGCTTGTGAGTTTTGAGAGATATAACCAAGACCACATTTGCAGTAATGCTCTTGGACTTGGATGGGCTCTAAAATACCTTGCTCATGAAGGCTTAAACCTTTTCCTTGATAGTTCATGTTCTTAAGCATTAGATCCATGATAGGATTTTTATTATTTTGGAAGAATGATGCTAGTCCAATATTAGGCGGAGGATGATGGGTGGTATATATGTTTCATTTTTCTTCTGCAAGGAGACCACCATGGAAGAATGTGAGGGTAGCAAGGTGAGGGGATAGTAAGTTTAGGCGATGATGGAGGATCATGAGATGGAGGTGAGGAGGTAGCAGCTTCTTGATTGGGAAAGGGGGTTGGTAAGGGATCAAGAGAGGGATTAGGTGACATGATAGAATATGGATTTGTAGTAGCGGGTGATAAGGGATCATGTGATAGAGATGGAGATAAGGGCTCATGAGATGGAGCAGTGGAATCTTGAGTGACAAGGGGGTCATGGGATGGAATGGATGGGAGACTATGATCTTGAGACGGGCTAGATGGGTCAACAAGATCTTGATGTGAAAAAGGGGATATGATGGCATGCTTTGGATCAAGCTCTTGGCATGACTCATCTTGTGTGGGTGGTATGATGATGGAGTCTTGAAGGGACTCTTCAAGTGGGGGAGATGGAAGGATGGAGGATTCATGAAGTTCATCGGAATGGATTTTGATAATACTAGGAGTGGGAGGAGTGGATTGGATTTGTGGATCTGTGATGGGTTGGGAGGATCTAGGAGTGGAAGGAGTGATTTGGATTTGACTATCTTTGATGGACTTGGCAGATCCCGGAGTAGGAGATGGGGGTTTGATGGATTCGATGGATTTGATGATTTTAGCAGTTTGAGTGGTGCTAGGGGTTGTAACATCAATGATAGGTGTGATATGGAGAAGGGTCTCATCACTAGTGACCATGGATGATGGATTGGGATGGCATGGTTCCACGACTTCAAGATGTAGAGTGGGGAATTTCTTCTTTGTCATGAGTCCTTGGAGAACTTCTAGAGTGAGAAATTTTCATGCTCAAGGCTTAGATGGTGAGGTACGAGTGGATGAAGGATTAGGGATTAGTGAAGGATTGGGATTATGGGTTACTGGACGAGGAGTAGGTGGAGGAATGGGATTAGATGTAGGATTGAGAGTAGATGGAAGATTAGGACCTAGTGGAGTGGAAGATGCAAGGTTAAGATAGGGATATTGGTATGGCGAATTAAAATGGGAAGATTTGGATGATGGATTAGGACAAGAGGATATGGGTGTTGAATTAGGACTAGAGGAATATGTGGATGGGGTATTGGGATAGGAAGATGTGGATTTTGGACTATGATAGGTTGATGGGGGTGCAGGATTAAGATAAAAAGGTGCGGATGTAGGATTAGGATGGGCATAATGATAAGGAGGATTGGGATTGGTAGATTGGTATGGAGGATTAGGATAGTGGGAATATGTGGATGAAGGATTGGGGTATGCAAGTGTGGATGGGGAATTATAATAGGAATATTGGGATACTAGATTGGGATAAGAAGACATGGATGTTGGATAAGAAGATGATTTAGAGGGAGGATATGATGGAGATGCGGGTGAGGAAGATAATGGATGTCCTTTGTCAAAGGTAGCGTAAGGAGCATTATTAGGTGTGGATGTAATGGGATAGCTCAGAGGGGGGATTGGATTTTGGAAAGCGGTTGGGAAAAGCTTACTAACAATGATAGCATCAAGGGGATTCATGTCATATACCTCTTGATCAACCAGGATTTCATTATCATCATCAACGTAATTAGGGTTTCCCTTAACTACTATTGATGGATGATAAGGATTCATGATGATGAAAGGATAAATAAGATGGACCAAATATTTTGGATGGAAATAGACTAAAGCTAAGCTCAGATCGAGATTGGATTAAAGCTTAGATTAGGATGATTAGATAATGCGATCGAATTCATTCTGATGACTGGAGTTGATTATCAAAGGATGATTACGACACCGAATCTACCTCAAGATGGAAGCAGATTTATTGGGTCAAAGGTGATTGGATAGGGATGTGATTCGATTAGATTGGATAAGATCAATTAATGAAACAATTGATTGAAAGGGATTGCAAACCCCATTCTGATATTACCCTAGGTGACTTAGGATACTGATTGATCAGATTAAAGAATAAATAGATGATTGTGGTTTCGAATCCACCTTGAGATTGAAAGTGGATTGATTGGGCCAACAATGATGATTGACTGACTCAAGACGGATGAAAATCCTAAGTAGATGTTGATGATGACGATCAGATTCAGACACCTAGGTCAATTTGGATAATAACCTCAAACGAAGTTCAAAGGAGTTGGATTGAGAAAATGATAAGGGATGTGTAACCTAGAGATGCTTCCAGATGATGTACCTATATGATTTAGATGATGAACGAATGAGCTCAGAAAAATGCGGATGGATTTAGATGCAGACCATGGGTGAATGGTGTATTGGAACGGGGTATCGAAAAGAGAAAATGGACACTTCATAACGAAGAAATGGATGCTCAAAATGTGGAGACTAATGCTAGGAAGAGGATATGAATACTTGAGATGAGAAGATGGATGGTTGGAACGAGGAAAGGGCCCCTCGGAATAGGCAAACAGATGTTTAAAATAGGCAAATGAATGCTCAAAACAAGAGGATGAAGACTCAGATTGAGGGGATGAATGCTCAGAGCAAGGGATGGATGTTTGGAATGATGGAATGAATGCTCAAAACGACCAAATGGATTTTTGAAATGAGGGAACGACTATTCAAAACAGGCAAACAGATGCCCGAAACAAGTAGATGGGTGCTTGGATCAAGGAGACAACTGTTCGAATCAAAAGGATGAATACTTGAAATGAGGAGATGAATATTGGATTGGGGAATGGATGCTCGGAATGAAGATACAAGGACTCTAAACAAGGAGGTGGATGATCAAACTAAGGAGACGGGCCTTTAGAACGAGCAAACGGATGATAGAAATGGGAAAACAGGTGCCTTGAGAGGATGAAGATTTGGATCAAGGAGATGAATTCTTAGGATGGGAAATGGATATTTGGAATGGAGAGAAAAATACTTGGAATGGGTAAATGGGCACTCGGAATGAGCAAACGGGTGCCTAAAACGACTAAACGGACGATGAAAAAGGTCGTTTGGAGGGAAAGTCTGCCCTAGTTAGGGAAGGTCCACCCCTTTAGAGGGAAAGTTCACCCTTTAGAGGGAAATTACACCCCTCTCAAGGGTAGGTCCACCCAAGGATAAGGGCAAGTTCTCCTTTTGATGAAAAATGGGAAGAAAATGGGTGATTGGATCAAGTAAATGGGTGCTCTAAGAGGATGAAGGTTTGGATCAAGGAGATGAATGCTTGGGATGGGGAATGGATATTTAGAATGGAGATACGAATGCTCGAAATGGGTAAATGGGCACTCGGAACAAGCAAGCGGGTGCCTAAAACGATTAAACAGACGATGAAAAAGGTCATTTGGAGGGAAACTCTACCCCAGTTAGGGAAAGGTCGCCCCTCTTGAGGGCAAGGTGGTGGTGAAAACGAGCAAAAACAGATGCTAGGATTAAGTAAACAGGTGCTCGGAATGAGGGGGTGATTTCCTTAACTGAGGGGATGGTCACTCAATATGATGAAAGGATATTCAAAATTGGGGGGACAAGTGCTCAGAACATGAAAACAAGTACTCAGAATGAGCAAACAGGTGCTTGAAAGGGGCAAACGGATGTTTGGAAGGAACGAACGAAAGTTTGGAAGGGATGAACGAAAGTTTGGAACAGATGAACAGAAGGTCATAATGAATGAACGAGATGAAATTGACTATTTTGGGGGTAGGTTCACCCTTCTGCAAGGTAGGTTCACCCTTTTGTAAGGTTCTAGAGGGAAAGTTCGCCCTTCTGCAAGAAATTTGTGGGCAAGTTTGCCCCTCTGCAAGAAATTTGTGGGTAAGTTCGCCCCTCTGTAGGGCAAGGTCACCCCTCTACAGAAAACAGGGACTTGACTTGGATGGAAACGACTATGGTAAGGATTTAAAATATAACGAACAAGCAAAAAGGTTGGCTTGTCAAAAGTTTTACTGGTTTCTCACAAGAAGACACGTCAAACAAACACAATCCTATGATTAGTGGTACTTGGGTATGGCCAACAAAGTTCTTAATCTAGGATGCACAAAGCTTCTAGGGAGTCATCGATATACTCTCGGTATATGAAGCATAATCGTGAACACCAGCTTGTCACAAGCGTGAGTCAGGAACCATAGCGAGATACTGAAAGGCTCGAACCAACTCTTCACGTCTAGTTAGGTATCACCCTAGCTTCAACGCTCCACTAAACACGACATGACTAGATTGGGGTATATCTTTGGCTCTCCCCCCTTTCTATACCCCATCGGTACGCATGGTTTGGATTGTCCCTTGGAGTGATGAAATCTCCAAGCAGGTCCTGCTAAAAAAGAAGGCACTAATCGTTTTCAACTACTCCTCAGGCTCACACGAAGTGCAAGTTGAAAGCGTGAACAACTAATGTCTCCTTGGGTAACACAAAAAATAGATTTATAGACACAACAAATAGCAAATTTTCCTTCCCCCTAGTTAAACTATATTCCTAGATTAATGAAAATAGCAAGGAAAGCTTTAAACAACTAAACAAACGAATTGTCCTACAAGCAAATATTAGTTGTTTTATCCTCCGTTCTTTGTCAATCATGAAATAAACTACATAAACATTAGTAAAAAACAAAAATACCCTTGCAATAGACAATGTTAGGGGCTTAGAACTTGAAAACGACAAAAAACTGAAGCAAAAATGAAGCTAAAATAGTCGTTTTGCCTCCCAAAATGTTCTGCTTTGGGCAAGTTCGCCCCTCTGCAAGAAATCTGTGGGAAAGTCTGCCCCTCTATAGGAAATCTGTGGGAAATTCCACCCCTCTATAGGAAATCTATGGGCAAGTCCACCCCTCTGCAGGAAATCTGCAGGCAAGTTCGCCCCTCTGCAACAAATAGTTAGCAGATAGGTTTATAAAACATAATGTTGTGGGAAACTCCACCCCTCTGTAACAAACATATAGTAGATAGGTTTATAAAACACAATGTTGTGGGAAAGTCTGCCCCTCTACAGCAAAAAATTAGCCAACAAAGTTACAAAAAACCAGTTCCTTGGACAAGATCGCCCTTCTACAACAAACAATGAGAAAACAAAGTTATAGAAAACCAGTTCCTTGGGCAAAGTCACCCTTCTCCAATAGTTATTTGGGAAAGGTCGCCCTTTTGCAAGAGTTCTCTAGGAAAGTTCACCCTTCTACAACAGTTATTTGGGCAAGGTCACCCTTCTGTAGCAAACAATTAGCAAACAAGTTTATGAAACACAGTGTTGTGGACAAGTTCGCCCCTCTGCAGCAAATAGTTAGCCAACAAAGTTACAAAAAACTAGTTCCTTGGGCAAGGACACCCTTCTGCAACAAACAGTAAACAAACAAAATTATAGAAAACCAGTTCCTTGGGTAAAGTCGCCCTTTTACAATAGTTCTCTGGGAAAGGTCGCCCTTCTGCAGGAGTTTTTTGGAAAAATTCGCCCTTTTACAGCAATTCTTTGGGAAAAGTCGTCTTTCTATAGCAAACAGTTAGTAGACATATTTATGAAACACAGTGTTGTGGGCAAGTCTACCCCTCTACAGCAAATAGTTAGCCAACAAAGTTACAAAAAACTAGTTCCTTGGGAAAGGTCGCCCTTCTACAACAAACAATGAGCAAACAAAGTTACAGAAAACCAGTTCCTTGGGCAAGGTCGCCCTTCTGCAGCAGTTCTTTGGGCAAGGTCGCCCTTCTATAGAAAACATTTAGTAGACATGTTTATGAAACATAGTGTTGTAGGCAAGTTCGCCCCTCTGCAACAAACAGTTAGCCAACAAAGTTACAAAAAACAAATTCCTTGGGCAAGGTTGCCCTTCTGCAACAAACAGTGAGCAAACAAAGTTACAAAAAACCAGTTCCTTGGGCAAGGTCGCCCTTTTGCAACAAACAATGAGCAAACAATACCAAAAAAATACTATTATGTGGGCAAGTTCGCCCTTCTGCAACAAGCAGTGAGCAAACAGTGTTCAAAAAACCCAATTCTTTGGGCTAGGTCCCCCTTCTGCAACAGTTCTTTGGGCAAGGTCACCCTTCTGCAGTAGTTCTTTGGGAAAGTTCGCCCTTCTATAGCAGTTCTTTGAGCAAGTTGGCCCCTCTACGACTTGAACCTACAAAGAACTTAAAGAACAGAAAACGTGAAAAGATGGAACCCGTTTGTGGGTCCCACCGAGCATACTAGAAATGTGAAGCAACGATCTTGACCTACTCTAAACCATGCAAAACAAGATGTAAAAGAAAAGAAAAAGAGCACTGACACCTCGAGATTAGCCTAGTTGAATCCAAAACAAAATAAAGATAACAAATAAGTTGATTATACCTTATCTTGGATTGATCATTTGGTTGGCCCTAGATTGTCAATTATGTGTTCTCCTTCGATGGCAAAATGTGATGAAAGTGGATGTAAAATGATGTATGCAAGATGATCATTCAAATGAACAAAGTGGGTAGTTGAGTAGATGGCTAGAGTGGATGCAAGATGAGCTTGAAGGTGTGATAATGGTGGATGATAGCTTGAATGCTTGAAAGAGTGGGATTTGAATGCTTAAGCTTGAAAAATTGGTTGAATGTTGTATTAAGAGAATGTCTAATGATAATGAATGAGAATGAAAGAAAATGTTTTTCATTTTATGGAGAAGAACCCTATAAAGAATGGATGGTTGAAATTTTGCTAGCATAGGGCAAGATGTAGGGCTATGGTGAATTGAGGACTCACAAGCCCTCACATCTTGCCATGTGGCAGATGATGTGTCACAAGGACGTATGAGGTGGAAAGAGTACAAATGATGTGGAGGTACTTACAAGTACTTTGGAAAAAGGATGATGTGGCCTCTCAATGATCACATGGGGAAGAGGAGAATCTTGGGTGAATAAATGTGAATTACATGATTGGGGAATCTTGTGGATAAGACAGGGTTCCAAAAATAGAGGTGGAAAGTACCTTGGATAAAACAAGGTCCTTAAAAAGGTAAGTACTTACCTACATGTGATTGATGTGACAAGTCAAAGATTCTAGAAGACTTTGGCACATGTGATGTAACAAGTCAAAGGTTCTAGAAATTGCATGGGGAAGAGAAGATTCATTAGAAGAATAAAAGTGAATTAAAATTTCACATGGGGAAGAGAGGAGTTTTGGATGAATAAAAAGGAATTAAAAATTCCTTGGGTGATGGGGAGTGTTGACCAAGGTACTGATTAGACTTAACTGATCAGTAATTAAAAGATAATTAGTGGTTAATAAGGATTAAGAGTCAATTTGCAAAAGTTGGAGGATGTGATACATCCTAATCAAAAATTAGGTATGTGCACATCCTTAATGATGAGATTAGAGGGTTGATTAGAATTAGATGAAAATGATGGAGGATGTGACATGTGAGGGATTAGATAAATGTGTTATTTATTTAATTTATTTGATGAAAAGGGGAGTAAAGGAGGTAAAGTATTTAATTATTAACTAAATACCTTAGGGATTTGGCAGAATTAAAGGTATTAATTAGATAAGAGTGATATTACCTAATTAACGCAATCAAGAGGATGTTTAGACAAAAAGGGATAAATTTGGACCAATGTAAGAGTCCAAATTTAGGTGTCTATAGGTTTATCCTTGGATAAAAGACCATGTGATAGAGTCAAGATGAATGATGAGCTTCTTCTAGCTAATTTTATTTAGGCATTGTTTGTGATTTGCCTTGGCAAAAAAATTTCTGGTTTTGTGGGTTTATTAGTAAGAAATAGAAATTTTGTAGAAAAGTCTCAATTCTCAATTTGGTGTGATAGTTGGGGACACGTTTTTTACTATTTCTTTTCCCTACATATCAAATATTACATTATCAAGGCAACCCCTTTAGCAAGGGTATTGTGACATTATTTATACAAGGACTTTTTCAAATCATTGTTCATGGTTCTCCTTGATAAACTTCAAGGTATAGTCCAAAACTTTCAATGACTTAAATTAATCAAATTCAATAAACAAAATATTTTTAATAAACAATTTAATATTAATATAAATATGAACTCCTAATCGACTCTCTTAAAATATATTTATAGCCTTTTTTCAAGCTCTATATCTATCTATGTATCTATATTTGAAATTTTAAAAAAAATGAGTAAAATTGCCTTTTTTAAAGCATCTAATTATTTATGTACTTGAATTAAAAATGAAATTAAAAAAGAAAAGAATAAAATTGCCTTTTTTTTAAGCATCTATTTATTTATGTATGTGAATTAAAAATGAGGATAAAATTAGCCCAAGCTTAGCCAAAATGCTTCCATAAATTAAATCAAGTACTAAACTAGTAATTTTTTTGTTTAATTAGGTATTGGACTAGTTTTTTTTTTAATATATACATTGTTTAGACATTTAAAAACAAAAAATAAAAAGAAAAATTATTTTAAAGCACAATATTTGAGAATCTATGCATTTGGTAATTGTCATATTATAGCCCTATGTGTTTTTGATAAGATAAACAACATTTACAGGGTGTTGTACCCTTCACACTGAAAACCCACAAGACAAAAAAGAAGCTAGTTCATGTTTTAAGAAGCTAGTTCAAACCAAAACATGAACTAGGATGAAAACAAACAAGAGCCACTAGGGCCCGACAAAATAGGCCACAAATAGAAACAGCTGACCAACAGTTGTAGAACAGCAAACAAGGACTAGACAACACCAGAACCTGAGGGGACTAATCTGACTCCCAAAGCCCTAGGCTGCGAAGAAGCAATGGATTTGGGGAGTCCCTTCTTCCTCAACACAACAGACCAAGAAGACTTAGGATCGAAATCCACTAAGTGAAGCAAGAGGAGCGAATCCTCAACAGCCACCCCGGGCGAGGAGCCACTACACAGCGAGGGAGTCGTCTGCGTAGAAGAGGAAACAGGAGCTATCAAAGGATCAACAAAGTCGATCAACAAGAGACGGGAAAGTTTCGCCATGACGACAACAGATCGAGGCAACAAAGGTTCCACGAAAGGGATAGCCGAAAGAGGAGTCTGGAAGGGCTCAGACACCAAGGGAGGAATAGGAGGGTCGCCCTCCTCAGAGGAATCATCTGAAGAGGGAGAACCAACCATGAGGTGGTCTGAGAGAGCATTCTTCCACATTGTAGTGGCGCCCTTGCAGCGAGCAAGAGGGCAACCAAAGGCCAAATGACCAGTGGAGAAACACCTCCTACACCAAAAAGGGAGGCCCTCATAGTCCAGCAGCTACGTCCAAGGTCTATCCACCACCATTAAAACCACATCACCATGGAGAGGTTTGGAGATGTTCAAATCAGCTAAAATATGAGCCACCGTAGTATGACCTAGATCCTGAAACATAGAGTCCACCTTCAGAAAGCGTCCAATGGAATTGCCAATAGTTTCAAAACAAGAATGATCCCAAAACTGGAGAGGGAGATTCGACAGACGGACCCAAACTTGTCTAATATTCAACGGCTCAGTTAGAGGATTGAAAGAGCAAGACCAAGGCTTGATGGATAGCAAATGAATACCCCACATTCACCCCCTATCCAACACACAATCCCTCTTCACAGGGGAGGAAAAAGTAGCAAAGAAAAACCCCCTAACACTGGGATAGAGCTCAATTTGCCCAAAGACAACAAGCTTCTAAGAAATTGAAACCTATTCATGGAGATTTGGAAGGGAGGGCCACAAGCCATTAAGCCATTATACCCCTATGTGTTTGTGTTAATGCATGCCATAATAATGGTTACATATTAGTCATAATGATAATGCTTGATACAATTGTAACTTCAATTATAACATTTTTTAAAATCTTTATGGAATTTGCTACTTGATGCATCATAGATTGTTACATCATACAATTGTTCAAGACAAAATGTTAAAGACTTCCAATTTCATGGTTTATCCCCATTCAGAACACAAATTAAATAGTAATAAGAACAAGATGTCATGCACCTTTGTTTAATAATTGCTTCACCAATTTATTCTAATTCCAAAATTATATGGTTGTAAAGAATACTTAGCCTATTATTTTTTCTTTTATCTTGTTTCTTTGCTTTTTGTGTTTTGATTATGGTTAAATAGTTAGCAATGAATCTGAGCAATCCACCTAAGAAGTTGCGGTCTAGTTCTCGAGCATTATGTATATAAAATTATGGCTCTATTGTGAGTGGCTGGAAAGAGTTAAGTTATAAGGTTGCTAATCAACCATCATGTGATTACGCCATAAATCATTATTTAAACTTAAAGTTTTAGCTATGGAACACGACACATTATAACATTCATCATCGAGAGAAAAGACACCATCATGATAACTATCATAATTTGAAAGCTATACCTAGCAATACATACTCTTGATGTAGCGGAAATTTGCCTAATTGAATTTCTTCTCATTTTCTGAGCGTGGCTCTCGTAATGGAAAGTTGGACCATATTCATAGCGATTGTTTTAATTCCTGTTAGGTTCTCTTGGTTTTATATAAGTTTGGCTATTTGTGTGTGAAAGCTTTTAATTTGTAGCCCAAGCTTCCTATTCATTTTCAACGATTCTTGTAGGATGTGAGACAAGTTTGCAAACTAATCAATATGTTAAAGAGTAAGGTCCTAGTTTTCAACGATTCAAGTAGGATGTGAAACTTTAGTTGTATTTTCTACATCAATAATATCATATATTTTGAGAATTATTGAGAATTATTGATGTAGAAAATACAACTAAAGTTTCATAAATGACTAATTATGGTATGTTGAAAATTTCACGAGACAAGTCAGAGTTAATAAGATTGAGCAATGTGGATTTCCATCAAAGTTTGTAGTAAACAATTTTGGGTAGATCATGTTGAATATTCTTTAACGCGAGGTTAGTAGATGTAAATTTTCAAAATATTATAGTTGAACACTTGTAATTCAAGCAATTGGTGTGATCAATGGGAAAGAATTGTATTCTTTCATCAACAAATAGAATGAGGTTCCTAAGAAGCAATTTGAGCTTGGGCATCAACTTGGAATTGCTAGAGGAGAGCTTTTAGTTTAATCTATTTAATTTAAAAAAAATTTAGTTCCACTTTGTATCAATCTATTGTTCAAAGAGGAAACACAAAAGATCTTGATGATTGACTGGAGTGAGTAGGCAACTAAAATTGTGATCTTCTTTAGTACTAAGCTATCTTTGTGAAAAAGTTTGATTTCATATTAGAGATAATTATAGTTGTCAGGAAACTCTATTATGGGAACATAGACAACATACCAATCCCCATACCCAAAAATTCCGGTGAATCATTTACATCTAAAATAGCCGTCTCCTTATTCATTTAACTCACGTACCCTAATTTGATTGGCATCCACATCCCCGTACCAGTACCAATACCCTACGTCTCCCAACAACTATGATCAGATAATTTATATTTTCTATTTGATGGTAGGCAATTCTAACAAATCATGAAATATTTCAAATCCCGTGGAAAATGCTCCACGCCCTTTGAATCATCAATAATGAATTAAATGATTTCACTAGATAGTGGTGAGGAAGCCAAGGACATGTCTTAGTAATTTGCCATATCACTAGATCTATTTAAAAATAGTTTTTCATGCTTTCCAAATCTTGTTAAGAGTGGTATACCCATTAAGATTCAAGTGATTAATATCTATATAAAACTCAGAAAAAATCAGCTTCATCACCATTATCAACTCTTGTTATAACATTGCCTCAGTCACATCAAGAAGAAAATTTAATACTCTGACAGAAATTACAACGGAATTGATGATCAATACCGACGGTCCACGGTCAAACACTAGATCCCAGTGTCTGATATATGAAAAGCCCAAAAAACTCAATTAGCAGAATAAAAAACCCGTACTTCAGAAAAACCCATAAAAAATAAACGTGAGATGGATCATTAAAATCTATAGCCAAACAGTATGCCAACTCTTCTGCCAACTCTTCGGAAATCCAAATGTGCAGATGGGCAGATGCATGCCCAAGAACAATACAAATCAAATTGCATATGATCTTGATTAATCTGCAACGAAGGCAAAACAATTAGAGCGCAACACCACCCATATTCCGCAGACTTGGAAAGTAGGTTTTAATCATTTAATGACAAAAGTTTTATCTTTGTCAACAATTGTGGTTTATGCGTGCAATGGTGGGGATTAAATAATAACAGAGAATGTACCAAAGATAGACCTTACCGCCAGAGATTTGGATTTTAGTTAACAACTTTTTATAAATTATAATTGAATGTAGAGAGAATCTACAGGGGATAACATTTTTATGTTTTAACCTCGCTCCTCATTCACCCAAATGGTCTCTGAGACAATAACAATGTCCTTAACCACAATGGCAGCAAAAAACGAAGGAGACTAATTTCAGAGCCCAATTTTTTGGATTCAAAAGGTACAGAACCATAATGAAACGTGTGAGAGATGAGGACAAAGGAGAGAAAGATGATCATAGTGGCGGTCGGAGGCAGCATAGCCGGCCTCACATGTGCTCATGCTATTTTTTCAGCTGGCTGTAAGCAAGTGATTGTGCAGGAGCAGGGGCTAGTATCCCTTGTCCAACTTCAATACCTCAAAATTCTGGGAGTGTAGGAAAATATACACAATCTGCTACAGAAAACTCACATCAAGTCAAATACTCGGCATGATTTAATTAATTTTCAGAAATATTCAGCAAGCTAATAAGCTTATTCTTATTTGAAGTCAACGCATCCTGGTCCTTCAATCTTTCCTCAATTTGAGTGCATCTCTTAGAGTTGTCTATGGTACTTCTCTGCAAGATCGGGATATTTAACAAATTGTAAATTGCAACTTACCTTTAGAATTCGCTAAAAAGGTAAAGAGTTTCGAATCCCATGATTGAATCCTCTCTAGCCACTCCCGAACCTCTTTTGCTAATCAACTATTTTACTGCCTCTGGGTTTTGAGTTTTCCAATATTGGCAAGATACCTACTAAACCATAGACAACTATTAGCATACCAAAATAAAGAAATTAGGCTTTTCGATTAAGGCTTCTGAAGATAATTACAATTATATACAACTGTAAATAAAAGAAACATACTGAATAACTGCCGGTGGTTCACAGAAAATTTTATTCGTTCAGAGAAAATTTTATTCGACAGCGACAAGAACATGAATGCTGGCGGTAGGATTTTGTGTGCAATACTTCTGCATCCATATTCCCTGCCTTTTAAAGGATTTAGATGATGCACAACACACTTAAATGTTTTTCTCTTCCATCACCAGGCAGGCTTTAAATGAAATAAGCTTTGATGTTCTAGAGCCACTTGCTAATAATTCTGCAAGATGCTTAAAATTACTGCTATTAAGATATAAGAAACAGGTACTAATGTTACGTGTGAAACAGATCTTCAATCACAACACAATTTATTCAGTATAATGAGTATTTCCAGATTGATGCAATTATAGCTTTTCAAAATGACAACCTGTTGGTTCTCCAATTAATTAGTATAACCAACAATCATGTGTGCAAGCAGTAAAATGCAGCTTTAGAACTTCATAACTGATTGAATATCAATTTCAGTTTTGCCTAAATGTTGCTGCTTAACAATGTTGCGTTGGCCATCCCAACAAATCCAAAGATAAATGAATAAGAAATAGAATATTACAAAAAAGCCATAGTAGTAAACCCTGAGCAGAGTCTTTAAAACAGATTAGGAGGTATTATCCAATGTTTCCTAAGGAATGACACACTTGGCATACATGAGATCAAACTTGTGATCGACATGAGAAGACCTCAGCAACACTTGTCGAGTTAGAAATCATGCAAACAACTCTCTGCACCTTTGGCAAGATCGCCACCAGGAACCATGATTTGGGGCTGATTATTGGTACCACTTGAACCACTCAGCATCCACACCCTCGGTCACAACATCTCATCTGTACATGAGACAGAAGACCATGTACTTTCCATGTTGGAGAATACAACGCTACATGAAACAATTAAATACCTGCACATATCCATAAATATTCTTGTCTTGAAGTGCAGAAAATATGAAAGATATCTAGTTACTAACCTGGGAAACAAGCCTGTTAAGCTTAGTGTAAATAGGGTGCTCAATTTCATAAATGGCCTCGTTATCTAACAGAGCAGCCAAATCAGTGTGTTCAAACAGCGAATACGACGAGGGCAAGATGTTGGACGGTTCCACCATGGATGTGGAGAACTGAAGAGACTCTTTAACCCAAGTTGGATTTATTTTCCTAGTTCACAGAAAGCCTCTTCCGTAGAAGATATCTGAGCCCTGACCTGGTTCCGCCTCCTACTGCGTGGGATACAAGCAACCACTGCAGACCCGTGCAGTTGTCCACCAGCTTCTGGTTTCGATCCAGACATAGATCCACTATCTCCTTACCAACTAGAGGCTTAAAAACAAAAAAAAACTTTATTTACAGATTAGGATTTCAATTGACAATATCAAATATCATATTCTCGCTTTAGGGTTGCAAAGTGACAAAGTATAATGTTGGCAAGGTAATTTGAGAAGGATCACTCACTGTTGTAGCGGCCACGGTCGAAGTTGTTTACAGTGTGCCAGTTCGAACATCGTCGATGACAGTTGGTTCCACATCCAATAACATAGCAGGGGAAACATTCATACCCACGTCTGTTTGGAAACAGCTATCCAACTTCTAGAATGCAACTTTGATTGTATTAATTAATTGAAAATAAAAATCATGTCTGACCAAACTGCAACCCATAAAACCTCCCTCAAAATTGTTAAAAAAGCAACCAAGAAAACAGAACAGTGAAAACAAAACTTGCAGAAATAAAGCCCAAAACCTCTGTGTGCCTCAAACCCAAACCCTAAGGGTTTAAAAAAAATAACCTTGGACATACAGCCTGAAATCAAAAGCTACAGTGACATAGAACCGGCAATATATTAATAAGAAAACTGTACATACCTGAATGCCGTGCTCGAGACAGTTGAGCTCCCAACTCCCCAAAATACGATCCGTCAATTGTCGCTGACGAAAGGTCTCCTAAAAGCTAACAAAAATAGAGAATGACCAGAATTCGTGCAGCAGTCCACGAAAAAAAAGGAATCCACGTGCCCGTGACTATTGTTCCTGTTATTGCTCTGAGACTGCAACCTGCAAGTTTGAAAACCTCTCTCATCTGCAACAATTAAGTTGTTTCTTAGTTGTGGGACCTGTTTCTTCAAACAACTCTCTAAAAACGACTGACTCCCAATGTTAATCAGACTTACAATGATAAAACACTTAGCTAATACTAATCTACTTCTAATTGGGATGAAAAGGGAATATATTAAAACAAAAAATATGCACCAAAAAACACTCACCTTGCTCCAACAACCACAAAACAATATTAAGAACGATTATTTGCACAAATCTCATTCAAAATGTTGTCAAAAGATTCAAAGAAAAATATACTATTTAAAAAGACGAAACATCAACAATATACCTAAAATAGTCAAAAGAGGGTAATATCCATAATACACAACTGAAAACTACGAATAAACACAATTTCCAGCTAATAAGAGAGGCAAAAGTCTCTTTTATTGATTGAAAAGGCTAGGAGCATATTCCACTTCAGAGAACAACCTCAAATAATGCTACCGAGAACTAAAAAATGAAACCCTAAGACTTACTATAATATTTTTTCTTGTTAGTTCTATAACTACTCCCTCTTTTCTTTCTTCTTTGACAGTTTGGAAAATATATTATCTTTCAACACCATCAAGAGATCTTGGAGAAAGAACCATGGTCATCTATAATTGTTCAGGCCTCCCATGTTTGCTTGTATTATTTTTACATGGCTAAACACTTGAAACCATGCGCTTTACATCACCAACAATATGTTTTTCTACACTACTCATATCTTAAGGGAGCCCATAGGTACCAAGAGGCATCCGAGAACCCTCATCTATCAAATTATATTCATTTCAAGACCATTAATGACATCATGGGTTGTGCAGGAAGACAGGGATTTTTTGATCAAATGGCAAAGTTTCAACACTTGGTATACCAAACAAAGAAATTTGATAGGCATGTCAAGATAACCAAGTTTGAAATCTCAAAATGGTGCTTAGAAGGGAAAAGAAAAATTGGAGGGAAAGACATGTTAGGGATTACAGGTCCGACAAGGACACCGATATGAGAAACTCTAGAACTTCAAATTTTAAAAAATGGAATTTTGGGGAGCAGAAGTTGGCAATTGAGGAAAGGATGCATGGATGATCAAATCTAGAATCTTGAAATTCAAATATAAGAGGCTTAGAGGGGAAAAGTGAACTGTTGAGAAAGGCATGATAGGGATTATAGGTTTGACAAGATAATTGAGATGAGAAACTCTAAAACTTCAAAATTTGCAAAGTGGATTTTTTATGGAAAAAGTTGACAATTGAGGAAAAGATACATGGATGACTAAACCTAGAATCCTAAAATTCAAAGGAAAAAGGCTTAAAAGGGACAAGTTTGATAGGGATGTCGAGATGAGAAACTCTGAAACTTAAAAATTTGTAAAGTGGAAACTTACCTTAAATCACCTAAAGAAAAACTAACTTGCTAGACATTAACCAAAAAAATACCCAATAACAAATTTTACTAAGGACTTTTTGATAAAGAGACTTCCTAAAGAAAAACTAACTCAATAGGCTTTAACCACAAAAATACCCATTAACAAATGTTACTTAGGATTTTTTGATTAAAAGACTTTGAATGAATATCTTTTAAACAATTACTCAACATATGGGACCCACCTGAAGATTTCTCAAATCAATTATCAACATAGGGTGGATAGGGTCAAATGCACAACCTTTGGGAGTAGAACAAAGCAAAGTTGAGACATATAAAAATAAAGAGCTAATAAGACATAAAATGACAACTATTCCCAACATTGATTCTTGGAGCAATCAAAATTTAGTTGGCTAGATGTCAAATTTAAAAAGGTCATATGGCCATTATCTAGGCATTTTTGTTGTAAAATACTATACAACCAAAATTTTAGGAAGATTGCACCGCTTAGTGGATAACTATTATAACAAATTGTTTGACAAATAAGACTTCCCACCAAATTTAACCCTTTCAAATCTCTAGTTTGAAAAAATTAAAGCACATTTACAAAAGATTTATTTAGATTATATAAATATTATATCTATATATAATTTTTTAATAAATTAGTTATAAGAAAATAAACCTAAAAAATATATTTATAAAAAAAGAAAAGAGATTGGAAAGCCTCAAAATCATGAACTTACAATATATTACATAAAGTATATGTTTCAAATCACTATATGTTTCTTAGTAATAAACCAAAATATCACTCGCAACATCTTTACTCATCATTTACAAGGTTGTCAACAAAAATATATTTCAAAGTAAAAATGGATAAAACCATTGATGAAACTTCAAGAAATAAAAGCATATATACTACTAATATTATAATAATCAAATTTATTATCATCCATCAATGTTCAAACTGTCAAAAGTTTGCTTCTATCAAGTTTGGAACTTCGGTACCTTTGACAAAGGGATCCCATATGTATTATTAATAATATATTAATCAAAATTATTATCATCCATCAAGGTTTGAATCTTCAAAAGCTTGTTTGGGTCTATTTCAACACCTTGATGACTTTGACAAAAGAAATCCTCAACACATAGGTACTTAAGCAAAAGACGACTTTTAATTTAAATGTATACTACTATCCACACCTCCAGAGGTTGTAGGAGTGCTTTCTATTCTGACGTTGCGGCCTCAAACATGACGATGGTGCCAAATACGAACAAGGCAAGATATACCATAATTGCCAGGTAGTTGCAACAGGAAAACACAAGCCCGAGGCCAACTAGTATTTTGGCCACAGCAGAACTTAAATCCCAGTTTAGTAGCTAGGACATGAATAAAACCAGAGCGATCAAAGAACTCAGTGTCGAAAGCAGAGCAAACAGTTGGATATGTGTCCTAAATAAAGGCCAGTAAGGGTGAAGATCGTTGGAATAAGAACGGAAAGCGAAATCACTAATATTTCTTTTTCTTCAAAACCAAACTTCTGTGGCAGCATTCTAAATCCACCGCCTTGCATACTGTGCTTCTGGGCTATAGTAGTTCCTCACTAAAAATGATAAATGCGTCTTTCCTATCAGCTTGAGCCTCTCAAATGTTCTTTAGCATATATTATAATATTTATAATTTTCCCTCGCTTTTCATCTTTGAATTTATTTAGTTATTGTTGGCACACAAGTTCCTGCGTTGGCTTTTCCTACACTCTTCCGGGTACCTATGAAGTTTCCTTTAGATTATTTTTTATGCTGATAGATTTACATCAAAGGTACATACCAAAACACCTATCCACCACTCAAAATTATTTTGCAGTGCTACGTCATATGTACACTCCTTTCTTCCATTGCCTTCACTCTCCTAAATAAAATATATAATCTCATAACTACATGCAATGTAGATGCCACCATATGATAACAAAAGTTTCACATTTCAATTAAAGCCATAATTGAATGTCTCTCATAGAACATTTTTACTTTCTTAGATCTGTTACGTATCATGGATAAGATGCAAGATCCTATTATTCTAAGGTTCCGAGAGAGCGCAAACGAGATACAAATAGTTGAGATATATATTATTTTTTAAAATATTTCAAACATTTTATGTATATTTTATTATATTTTATATTATAGGTATAACATTTCTTATAAATATATATGGAATGTTATATTACTTGTTGATTGTAAGACATCTATATAGTATTCATGTTGATCTAAAACAAATAAAAAATTGATATGAATACATTAACAAACAATCATAATGATTGGAGAGCATGAATCGCTCTTAAAACAAGTTTGACTAAAGATCCTATACATCAAAAACTAGGACAACCAAAATTAAAGTTTATAAAATCTAAAATTTGACTATCATAATGCTAACCAAGTTGATAATAATTCAAAACAACACAATAGGTGTTGCATAGATGGTTGTCGTTGCACAAAAAGATCGACCTGTTAATGCCCGATACAACTGCCAGAGTTAATGAATCCACGAGAGGCGGTTAAGCCATGTCACAAACCCGAGTGTTGCATTGCACAACACAAGGAGACCAAAGGTGCACATCTTGCAACAATCCGCGAAAAGCAAGGGGTTCAAACCAGTGACCCAAGCTTTGATACTAATTGTTGCACAGACGATTGTGATTGCAACAAAAGATTGACCTGTTAATGCTCGATACAACCGCCGGAATTAATGAATCCACGGGGGGCAATTAAGCCATGTCATGAACCCGAGCACTGCACTGCACAACACAAGGAGACCAAGGGCGCACACCTTGCAACAATAGGGACACACATCATTTACACTAGATAAATGATGGTGTATGTTGTGATAGAGCTTCAAAACCAATCTATCCCCCTAAACCTCTTCTCTCACATGATACTCTATTTGTTCGTATCAAACAAACACGAATTCAATGGGAAAATAAAAAGTTAGTATAATAACGATGAGCAATCATAATTAATAATTAAATAAATAAGTTGCTAATCATCATAATCAAATCAAATTATCTTAACAACAATTAAAATATTATTAAATTACAAGATTTTAAAATTGGAATTTGTTGCACCCTACTCCTTTATTGACGATTTTCTTGATGCTACTCAAGTTTAAAGTTTTACAATTTAAATTTTCAAAATAACTATAAAAATAATCTCATCTTAGTAGTGTCTTCCCACAAGGCACTATCTTTAGTGTATTGGTCCTGCTAGACCATGCACTATTCTATCATTAAGTTATGTAAGTTCACTTGAAAGTTGAAACAACTTAATAATTCTTAGGGAAATAATTACCACCATCTATTATTCCAATATTTATAATTATTTTCAATCTTAAACATGGAAAATTTAGGCACATATTTTTGTTAGTATTGATAGTTAAAGGAAGATTAATTAGCTTATAATCATGCATCATTGTGAAATAGTTTGAACATACTTATTCTAACTAAGCCAAAGCTTTCTTCCAAACCAATCTCTATTGATCTCCATACTCAAAATGCACTTTGCAATCCCTAAACCCTTCATATCAAAGGCAACAAACAACTCAATTTTGAGCTCCTAGAATCATTCCCTTACCATTTTCAATGCACAATATGTCATCAGCATACAAGATAATGATGATTCCTTAGTTGAATTACTAATTCAGACACACACTACTAACCCACTCCTAAGCTATTAGTGAAAAATATTCCAAGTGTAGGATCAATGCCTAATCCAAAAGATTATACATTGAGAGTTAACCCAAAAAAATCATAATATAATATAAAATATGCATATAAATAAACTAAAGATATGATATCAAACATACTGATCTGGGAAACAAGCTTGTTAAGGTTCGTGTAAGTAGGGTGCTCAATTTCATAAATGACCTCGCTACCTAACAGAGCAGCAACATCAGTGTGTCCTAACAGCGAATAAGTCGAGAGCACGTTGGAGGGTTCCACCATGGATGTGGAGAACTGAGGAGATGGGTAAACTGAGAAACCCAACTTGGGTTTCTTTCCGTAGTTCACAGAAAGCCTCTCCAGGACAAGAAATCCAAGCCCTGGCCCGCTTCCGCCTCCTACTGCAGACCCCTGTAGACCCTTGCAGTTGTGCGCGACCTTCCGGTTTCGATCCAGACACAGATCCACTGTCTCCTTACCAACTGAAGGCCAGAAAACAAAAACAACGTTATTTATAAATTAGGGTTTCAATTTCATATTCTCGCTTTAGGGTTTCAAAAAGACAGAAAGTATAATGTTGGGATGGTAATTTGAGAAGGACCGCTCACTCTTGTAGTGGCCGCGGGCGAACTTGTTTGCGGTGTCCCGATTCGAACATCGTCGATGACAGTTGGTTCCACATCCAATAACACACAACGGGGAACATAAATACCCGCACCTATCTCACTGAAGAAAGTATTGAATGCATCATCGCCGCTGCCCACCCCATCGTGCCGCTTGGCATGTGATCAGGCCGACCAACATAACTGCAACCCGTAAAACATCCCTCAAAATTGTTAAAAAAATTCACAAAAAAATAAAACAGAACAGCGAAAACAAAACTCGTAGAAATAAAGCCCAAAACCTCTGTGCTTGAAACCCAAAGCCTAAGGGTTTCACCCACAATAACCTAGCTCGTACAAGCTGAAATCGAAAGTTACCGTGACATCGATCGAGCAATAAAGGGCAAAAAACAGTGCGTACCTGAATGCCGCGCTCAAGACAGTTGAGCTCCAACTCCTCGAAATACTCTCCGTCTCGCTCAAGAAGGTCTCCGAAAACCCCACAGAAATTGAGAATGAGCAAAATTCTTGTAGCAGTCCGCCAAAAGGAAGAAATCCACGTGCCCGCGACACTAATTCGTACGACCGACCGCTATGTTATACTCGATCATACTTCCCGCCGGCCTGGGCTAAATTTGATGGCCGTATGGCCATATTTAGTCATTTTTCCCGTAAAATACAAATCAATTTTTTGCATTTTTCTCATAGAATACAATCAAAATTCTAGTAAGACCGTACCACATAATGGATAACGGTCATAAACAATTGCTTGACTGGCAGAGTCGCCCGTCAAATTTAACACTCTAAAATCTCAGGGTTATAATTTGCTGAAGAAATTAAAGCACATGTATAAATATATATTATTTTTATTTTGAAAGAAGCAAACAAATTACACAGACAGAATCAAAGCAGCGAACAGAACAGCTGCAGAAAACGCTGCCAAAACAGGATATCATTTTTTAATAAGTCAAGTCATAAAAGCATAAATCTAAAAAGCTAAATTTAAAAGAAAATGAAGGAGATTGGAAAGCGTTCTGAACAGTGTATGAATTTCGTAATAATAAACCAAAAAATTAAAAATAATAATAATTGTCAGTCAACTTAATCAAATGTATTTCACTGTAAAAATGGATAAATCCATCCGTCAAGTTTGAGTTTGGCACAATGAAATTTTAAGAAATAAAAGTATGAGTGATTCTAAATGTTGAAAATAAATAAAAGCATATTTATTGAGTGTGATTTGAAATAACAAAAAAATATACTGAGTTTAAATTTAGAATGTGCACTATTAAACTGATAGACTGTAGAAAACTCATACCAATTATATCATAACATTTTTCTCTTTAGTTCTCTGCTTTCATGGAGATGATGAATCACGTAGTGTGATCCACAACGTTGATGCAAAATCTATCACACAATCAAATCCAAAAACCAACTTAACAATATTCAACTACAACATTTTACAACTTAAATACATAATAATCAAATTTCGGCCTGTTGCTCAGTCTTGCCCTTTTTAGACAGCATCTGCAAAGCAAATACACTACCATGAGAACCAAAAAAATATATCATGGCACCAAAAACAAGAAATAAAAGCAAATTTACTAGATACTACGCCCTGCTTCCCCTTGCCAGACAGCGTCCGCACTTGCAGGTGGTGGAGGAACACTTTCCATTCTGACGCTGCGGCTTACAAACATGACGAAGGCACCAAATCCGATGGCACCAAATACGAAGAGGACAACAACACTAGCCTTAGAGATGGGCCACAATTTGGTGCCCATAATTGCTAGGTAGCTGCAACCGGACAACACAAGCGCGAGGCCACCTAGTATTTTCACCATAGCAGAACTTAAACTAATCTTGAGCAGGCAGGACATTAATAGAAATAGAGCGATCAAACAGCTGAGTGCCGAAAGCAGAGCGACGGCTGGAGATGTGTCCCCGATAAAGGCCAGCAAGGCGAAGTTCGTTGGAATAAGAACAGAAATTGAAATTATAATTATTTCTTTCTCTTCAAAACCAGGCTCCCGTGGTGGCATTCCCAATTGTGTTTTCCCTTACTTCCTCGTCAGTACTCTTCACAAAAAAACATCAAATGTGTTTTTCTTTTCTGTTTGAGCTTCTCAATTGTTTGTTCACACTACCATTTATTACTTGCACAGCTTCATACTTCATATGATCGCTTTAACTGGATTGTAGTCTTAAGAAACACCGACACCACTCCAAATCACCAACTTTAGAAACATTTTATGTCGTTGTCGTCACCGCCGCCATTTTTTTGTGACGGTGTTACTCGGTCAGAGCTGCCCTTCAAACTGAGACAATTTGATTACCAACTGAAAGAAACAGTTTATATCGTTGTCGCTGCCGCTGTCAATTTTTTTGGACGTTTACTCAGTCAATGTAGCCCTTGAAACTAAATGCATATTAGAATAAACCTTTGACAATTTGGATTGAATATTTATTTTCATACCGTTTCTAGTATTTTACTTGTAGATGAAGTTTCAAGGAAGTTGAGGCGATTAGTGTGCGACAGGAAAGGTACATATCGAAACAACTGTTCACCACTCAAAAACTTACTCTCCCCACAGTACACTTTTGAATATTTTAACTCAAAGATATGTGATATCGATTCATGTTTCATGAGTAGTGGTTCACATGAATTCATCTCTCATGATAATGAATGGTTCACTTAGCATTCATTGCATTTCGGTGATGCTCAAAGAGGTGAAATATTGGGCCTTCCTGGGAGGTCACCCATCCTAGTACTACTCCTGCTCAAACACACTTAATCATAGAGTCTTCCCCAAGATCAAGCCCACTTAGCTTGCAACCCCATTTGCAAAACCTTCAGCAAGTGTTGTGCCTTATGAACCATTCAATATAGAGCCCCTTTAGTTCATCAATTGACAAGATAAAGTGAACTAAAAAATATGGCTCAACTATGTGGAATGGGAAACTTCCAAGGGCCAAGGCAATCTTACAAATAATCCATGAATTTGAACTAATTTTTTTAATGGGTATGATGCTTCTATTTTTGGGATATTTATCCATAGACAAAGATAAAACTATTCAGCAGTATAAAACAATATAGTACATGTTGCTCAGGTGGTCAAGGTCCAATCTTAGATCATTTCTTCATTATAATCTTGAACATGATTTTTTTACAACATTTGCATCAAAAAGAGGTGTGATAGCTGATTGGAATTTATATAGAACATCCCATAAATTTGACCCAAGGTCTATAGTTGAATTTAGAAGCATTTTATTAAAATTTTGATACAACATTAGAAGTATGTACTCTAATCATTATTAATCATTTACAAGTTTCGATACAACATTAGATGGTGAGCCTTGACATGAGTCATTGTAACAATCTTGGGTGTTATGTTCATTGACATTTTGAACATTGTTTCTTTTTAGTATAGAATTGGGGAGATGAACATCATCTAGATAGTTCTGCAACAACAAGTACTATAGAATTAGAGCAAATAAGGAATTGTAATTCGTATATTTGTGTGTTATGAATTCATGTAATTGAAAAATATTTTGTTACATGTTAAGTGAAAATATTTTTGTTATACATAAAATAACATCTAAAATTGTTGTTGATCATAAACATAATCCTCAAATAGAAAATTTAAATTTACAAAATATTATATTATATTGAGTTTTTTTTTTTTTTAATTTAATTCGCTAACCATTAGCATTTATCGACCTTTCGTAGATGAGTTTTCCATGCATCACTTCTTTGTAATTCGTTTCATTCATATGCGTTGGAGTAAGATTTTTTTTACAAACAATTTTTTTAACTCATTTAGTAGAAAGCTATATAGTGTGAACAATGAGAAGTTATGTTATTTTAAATGTGAAGTTATTTTATTCTAAATAATGTAAAGTAATTAAATATAATATAATTTGGATCAAGAGGACAAATATCTGTTTATATTGGATTGTGATTAACAAGTGTCCACCTGCACACCAAAAAGGTTTGAATGACTAGCTATGAAAGATATTTTTAAGACATTATGAAGTGGAGAATGAGAAATTAAATTGAAATTTAATGCGAAAGAGATTGAATTAAAATTTGCATACCTCATTTTTTATAGCGAGTAATTGTACTTAAGCCTCCTCTTTTATGAAATAATTGTGTATAAATTCTTTTGCATTCTAGAGTATTGCTTAAAAGAGAATATTGATTGAATACGAAGTCCATTTATTGATTTCTCTTGATATTGTTGTAAATATTAGTCCTTGTCTTTCTATTTTACCATATTGTTGCCTTTTGTAGTGTTAGACCTTGGAATTTGTGTATAATAATTTCTCATGCCATGGATAGTGGTATTTGCCTACAATCACCTAGTGATATAGGTATTACTGTGTAAGAGGGAAGATCGATGGAAATATAGTAATGAAATCAAAATGAGATAAATCCCAACCTACTCATGAAATGCAATTGTAAAGCAAGAAATTCAATAAACAATGTTAGCATAAACAAGAACATAAGTGAATTCAAAGATTACAATTTTACCATTCCATGTTGGAGTGTGTTCATATTGATAACGAATGTTGGACTGCTTGATCAATACGAAGCCTCCACTGTTCATAAAATCTTCAAAGGTAGTAGTAGTGGTGATTTCCAATTCAAGAATGTGTTAAATATGCTTCAATGAAATCTTTAGATTATTCAATCCTTTGTGAGAAGGATGAAGGTTGTTTTATAGATTTTTAAGTTTTAGATGAACAATCAAGATTCATCAATGAAAGATCATATTATCAACGATTGAAAATCATTGAGAGGAAATAGATTGATCAATTAACTCCTCTGATTGATTCAATTAAGGGATTTAATTGGATAATTAGTGGGATTAGATTGGAATGATTTGTGGGATTGAAGAAATCAAATTGAGTGTTTAGTGAGATTAGAGAAATTAGTGTGATTGGGAAATAGATTAAGAAATTAGTGGTCATGATTTATTCAATCAAGATATGTGAGGATGCATTAATTAATTTATGTTTGAGAGGAACATGCAAGTTGTATTTGAATTTAATAAATTAAGTTATATTTATTTATTTGACCATGTCGAGTGATTTAATTATTCAATTTTGAAAAAGGGAAAGTAGCTTAATTAAATAATTAAAGATGCTCTATTTAATTAATTTAGATGAATAAGTAGTGTTAGTGACATAATTAAATAATTTGTGTTTGTTTAATTAATCAGGGGAAATAAGGTTAAATTAGGTGATGACATAGGGAATTAATTAAAAAAATTGAGATTATTTAATTAATAGAGAAAAATAGGATTAATGATACAAATGATGTTAGAAAGGGGATTGATGATGTTAATGAAGCAATATGCAATAGTGATAAGATAGTGATGTCAATAATGAAAATGTAGTTTAGGATATGTGATGTGTTAGGTCATTTTTACATGTCTATATTTTGCTCCTCTTTGACATAATGTATTGGCTACATTGTTTCAAATAATTCGATGTTTAGATCAAGATTAAAAAATTTAATATGCCCCATTATACCCTAACAGTCAATGGAAGGATGATAAGACACTAGGTTGCCCCCTCAAGAGGTTGGAAAAAAAAAATCTTACTAGGCTCACAAAAAATTTCTAATAATATTGTGATGCAAGATGAAAATGTTAGCTAGAAGATATGTTAGTAAGATTTAGAGATAGATAAAAGTGTTAGATTATTGATGCTATTTGTTGATTCATTGATGGTTTAGATTATATGCATTCTAGATCTTCGTTACTACTACCATTTTGCTTTCATGGAGGACTAAGTAGTTTTTTAGAAATCCTTATTGATATAGCAAATAGACATGATACACCTAGGTATTAATGACCAAGTCGGCTTTATATCTATTATGTGGACTTTGACTCTATAAACAAGAAGTATTCTTGTTCATACCAAACATACATAAACCTTGTTAGAGTGTATGGGTGAGAAGTTTTAAAATACTTGAATGAAGTAGTTACACAGAAAGGTATGAAGTAACTATTATGCAACCACTAAATGAATTATTCCAAAACATCTTTCATACATAGAACAAAGAAAGTATTCACCATGGTAGTATTGCAAAAATATCCAATAAATAGAGTAGATAGAAAATCAATTATCAATGCCTCATTCCTTCCTCTCAAAATCCTTATGGACATCCTTGAGAGATCCTGGGAATGTGACAATAAGATAAATCAAAAAGATAAGTTACAATGTTGTTGTATCACTTGCCATAGTTGTTTTGATGTTTCAGGATGTTTATCCATCGATGTTGTCAATTGTAGGAACATTTTATCTATTAAGAAATATGTCAGGATGTTGATGATGATTCTCAAAAGGTAGGGTAGTTGATACTTAAGCATTTGTTTTAGTTTGATGATGATCCAATTGTTTTGTTTCTTTGATTGGAAGTTTTGGATTCATTGTTTGTTTTGCTTTCCGATTTGTATTGTCAAAATTTGAAGGTGATTGTTTATTATGAACTAAAAGTTTATTACGAATAGATGACAATGGAGATAGACATTTTTGAGATTTTTTTATTTATTTGATGTTTTTGTTATTTTCGAGAGATTTATAGACAATTAGGGGGACCTAAAGGAATTTACCTAATGCCTTGGGGGCTCATCAATGATGACCTTGCCTATGTGATGAACACAGAGACATCGTAGTTCAACTTGTATTGAGTGATACAGTTTTTTGGAGTTTTCCATTTTTTTATGATTTTTTTGGATTTTGATAAGATACTTGAATGTTTTTAGATTTTCAACCAAGTTTAAAGACCAAGAGCGACACCTAAAAGGATTGACCTAGTGCCCTGGGGGATCATTGATGATGACCTTGCATACGTGTAAGCTCAGAGACAACGTAGTTCGACCATTTGAATCAAAGCATAAAATGTTTTGTGATTTTTTATGTTTTACATCTTTGCTTTTGGATTTTGATGGTTTTATCAATGTTTTTTATTTTGTTTTGATAGTTTTCTACAAGTTATGGGATTAACAAGGATCCTCTCCACTACTAGGTTTAGGAAGTTTCCCCCAGTTTAGAATATTAGGATTACATTTTATTAGGGATAGGTGGATAAAAAAGATGGTGGACAGAGATGGTGCAACAAGGTTCAACACTTGATCAATTATCGAGTCATGCTTGGGTGTGCATTTTATTATGGCAAGGGATGGAGTGGATGCAATAGTAGATAGGTAGTGCTAATAGATGAGGATGCAGGTCTTATTCCAATGTAGCACCTGTTTACCAGGTTTTCACTACGCAACTGGTCCTAAAAGTGCCACAAGGTAGTTTTCACTTAAAGGACATTTAATTTCTCTTTACTATTTTCTCAATTTTTGTTTTGTTTTCTTTTTTTTCCTTTTTTCTTAGGATATTTTGATATGCTTATGTGTAGAACTTCTTGGGATGACTGCTATTAAGAGATTCAACTAGAGGTTCTCCTTTTGGCGTAGCCAACTAATATGCTCTAGAGTCATAACTCACTATAATGAAGTAGAGACCTAGCTAGTTTGGTTCAAACTTACCTTTCCCATTTTGATTCAGTTAAATTTTTCGATTTTCCTTTAGGACCAAGTCACCAACTTGAAAGTTCCTATTTTTTTATTTTCTTATTGTAGCTTCATTTGAGACAATTTTGATAGGCCTTTATATGGTTCAATGCACTCAAGTGTCTTTCATCTAGGAGCTCAAGCTCATTGAGTCTAGACACCTGATACTGTTTGTTGCTCACAAGATCCTTCAATGATACCCTTAGGGATGGGATTTCAGCCTCTATAGGTAGTATTGCTTCAAATCTGAAGACTAAGGAAAAGGGAGTCTCACCTATAGGTGTGTGAATGATGGTTCTATAAGCACATAAGGCTAGGTTTAGCTATAAATTCCAATCACGACTAACATCATTAACAATTTTCTTTAGGATTTTCAAAATGGTTTTATTGGATGCTTCAGCCTGGCCATTTCCTTAAGGATAATATGGGGTTGAAAAGTGATGTTGGATAGAGAATCTTGAGCATAGCTCACGAACATCTTGGTTCTTAAATGGAGTTCCATTATCTGTTATGATAGTTTGTGGGATACCATATCAACAGATTAAATAGTTAAGAATGAACTTAGTTATTTGTTTCCCTATGATATATGTTAGAGGAATAGCCTCTATCCACTTTGTAAAGTACTCCATAGCAGTGATGATGAACTTGTACCCATTGGATAAGGTCGATGATATCTTTCATATTAGGTCCAATCCCCACTAAGAGAAAGCCCATGGAGTAGTGATAGGATGCAACTCTTGTGCAGGTGCGTACATGAGATCTCCACATTGTTGGCATTAATGACACCTCTTGGAAAAATGAATCGCTTCTTGCTCAAGTGACGACCAATAGTACCTTGTTCGAAGCATCTTATGGACTAGGTTAGGTCCACTAGAGTGGGATTTGTGCATTTGAACACCTTTGTGTACCTCTTGTAAGGTATTATGTGCTTCTTCCGTGTTAAGACATCAGAGTAACATACCATCGAGGCTTTGCCAGTATAAGGTATCTCCTAGGATAGTAAATTGGGAAGTTTGGTGGATGAAGGTTTTCTTTTGATTATATGTTAGATGGGGTGGTATGATTTCATGCTAGATATAGGAAAATGTGTCCTCATACCGAGAGGAGTAAGGACCAACAACATCACACACGAGTTTGGATTTCATGATGTCGAAAGCTGGTATAAGTAATTGTTCTACCAAGAATTTGTATCTAGGAATGTTGTCACGTATGTCCAAGAGTGAACCGATAGTAGCCATAGCATCAGTTGCTTCATTGTTAACCCTTGGGATATGTTCAAAGATGATGTCCATAAAGTATTGTTTGAAGCTATCCATCATCCTTTTGTATGGCATGAGTTTGTCATCTTTGTTATGGTATTCACCGTTGATATGCTTATGACCAACTTGGAGTCACCATAGACTTTTAGTTCCTTAATTTTCCACTCCACTACAATTTCTAGCCCAATGATCAATGCTTCATACATGTGTGTGTGTCGAATGTGTAGAGTGAGTATTCTAATGTCAACACAAACCTTAATGAGATGGTTTACATTCAAAGTTTGAAGCAACTAAAACTAATCTATTTGTAATACAATCAAACCTTTCAAATACGTATCATTGTTCTCTATTTCTAGGGATTTATTAAACCATTTGGCCCTCAGATTTCTATGGGCACAAAGGTTGTTAAAATTACTACCTAGAAAATGAGATTTGATGCTTAATATGCAAGCTAAGATGATTTCTATGTACAAATGTGTGCTTAGAGAATGATTAGTGGTAGGCTTCTAAATGAAACAAAATGATGGAAAGGATAATGGATGCAATGATAAATGAAGGATGATGTTGATGATAGATGAACAAGTGGAGATGAGTGAGATGATATGAAACTAAAATGAACTATCCATGATTATGCATATGCTCAAATGCAAACATAAAACAAACTAACCTAGAAAATGTAACTATGATGCAATAGGGATGATAAAATGTAACTATGGAGCAATTAATTAATCTAAGATGAGAATGCAAAGTAACACATGATATGAAAACTAAGTATAAGACTCCATGAAAGATCCAAGCTCCTACGAAAAACCTACATGGTAATAATACTCAAAGTGTGGATGAAAAATGGCATTATAACACTATTCCAATTTGTATCTCAAAATAGCATTATAACATTACTCAAAAGGTGGATGATAATGCAAAGGATAAGGGGTGTATTTATTGAGTTTCTCAAGCATTTTGTGAGGTGGTACCTATCAACGGTTCAGATTCAAAGGAGACAAGATAGATTGTGGAGATGAAAGGAATTAGGATGTTGTCCCCTTGACCAAGGACAACATGCCATGTGTGTGAAGAGAATCCCTTGACCAATTGGAAGCATTCCAAATGTATGAGATTCCAAGTGTGTGAAACAAAGACCCATGTGCTCCAAATTTTTTGGAAGTGTGGGGGAATAAAGCCATGTGCTTTTTCTTATTGGTGGAAGTGTGTGAGGATAATTCTAATTACTAATTAGGCTTATTTATTTTTATGTGACCTTTATGAGGTGGCACATAAAAAAGTTGTAGAAATGTGCTCTAATTCTTAATTAGGATTAGGGAAGATTAATTAAATAAACACGTTTAGGGTTTTTTGTTTATTTAATTTACAAGAATGTGAATTAGGAGAATTAAAAGGAAAGTGAACAATATAAATAAAGTAAGACCTTATTTATATGTAGTTGAAGCATTAATCAAATAGGTTGTATTTAATTAATTGAATGTGATGATCGTTTTTAGGTGTATACACTTCATTCTTGGCTATATTGTTTGTACATGGGAAGGAAATCCTATATGCTTTTGGTATACTATCTCCTTGTGGTTTGAGAAATAGGATACCGGCCCCTAAACCATGCTAAGTGTGGGATTTGTCGAAATACATGGTCCAGGGAGTTGACTTTATTGTTAGTAGGATGCTCTTGTCTAGAAATTCCACTATGATAGGTTAATGATCTTTGATGGGTGCTTCTGCTAATTGACCTGCTATCACCTATCCCTTGATGGATTTTTTGTTAAAATATTCTATGTTGAATTCGCTAAGTATCTTGACCCACTTAGCAATTCTTCTTGTAAGATTTTCCTTTGCCAAAAGATATTTTAATCAGTATGTCTTGGATATCAACTTGACTTACATCTATTTAATATGTAATGCCTAAGCTTCTATGCTACGAAGAAAACTGATAGGCATGCTCATTCAATGGGTGTATAATTCAACTCATAGCCAACTAAGGTACGACTGATGTAATACATTCTCGTTCTTTATTTTTCTCATCAAGTTTTTCTAATAGAGCTCCTAAAGCTACTGGTGTTGTGGAAACATATAGTATCATTGCTTTATCCTAAATTGGAGGCATCAATACTGGAGGAGTGAGAAAATAGCCCTTTACCTATTAAAAATCTTGATCACACCTTCCATCCCATTTGAATGTGATATCTTTATGGAGGAGATCTATGTGAATGGATGGAATTTATCCTCTACTTGTGCAATGAACCTTCTGATAGACTAAAGCTTGCCTTGTAGACTACATAGTTATTTTAATGTTCTCAAGGGAGGCATTTCTAGGATAACCTTGACTTTAGTGAGATCTACCTTGATACCTCTTCTAGATGCAATGTAGCCTAACAGTTTTCCAAATGTTACATCGAACACACATTTCTTCGGATTTAGACGCAAGTTATATTCCTCTAATCTATCAAATATCCTAGCTAAGTTAGTTAGGTGTTCATGTCTTATGACTAATTTAGTCAATAGATCATCTACATAATCCTCTATGGTGATGTGCAACATGTCATGGAAAGTGGTAGTCATTGCTCTTTGATATGTGGCTCTTGCGTTCTTCAAGTTGAATGACATGACGTTCGAGTAAAATTTTTCCCAAGCATAGGTAAAAGTTGTTTTGCGCTGATCTTCAGGGGCTATCTTTATTTGATTGTACCTAGAAGATCCATCCATTAGTGAAAGAATTTTGTGATCAACAATCAGATCCATTATGATGTTAATGTTGAGAAGTGGGAAGTCATTTTTAGGGCATGATTTGTTGATATCTCTAAAGTTTGTACAGATCCGTATGCCCCCAGTGGATTTTGATGCTAGTACAAGGTTGGATACCCACTCAGTATAGTCTGTAGGTGTGAATCCCACATCCAATAGTTTCTGAAGCTCCACCTTGACTAATATTGCTATTTGTGGGTGCACTTTTTGAAGCTTTTGCTTAACTAGTTTAGAAGCAGGGAATACCGTTAGGTGGTGTACCACTAATGTTGTATCTAGCCCAGGCATATCTGCATATGTCTAGGTGAAGTTTATCTTATGTTCCTTGATGAATGTTGTGAAGTTGACTTTTCCTCTAGATCTAAAGAAGTTGCATGATACGTTACTTTAGGAGTCGCTATTGTTCCAACGTTGATAGGTTCAAAACCCTTGACCAATGCTACTAATTGTTCTTGATACTCTATAATGGGGATATTGAATCCTCCATCTTCGGGTGCCTTAGTGAGGTTTTTTCCCTTAGATACATCCTTTATTTTCCTTTTTCATGATCTGATAGAGCCATCTTGTGGTTTTCCCTAGGGGATCTCATATTAATTTTTACATTGTTCATTTCAATTTTGCGACTGGAGGACGCAATCTGCCCTCCAAAGTATGCTCCTTGTTCTAGTTCTATGACAAAATTATCTTTGTGATCTCCTTCATAGACACCTTGTTGAACCTCCATGAACTCTGCAATAGCTTTGTTGTTTTGAAATAGGTCCACAATAGGTGCATGAGGTCATTGATCCTAATCGATCAACTGCAGGTAATGTAGGGGTAAGTTATCATTGTTATTAGCAAAGCCTATGGTGGATGTGGATGGGGAAAAATTAAGGATTGTAGAGCTATCAAGGTCCCATAGGGTATCTAGGTCATAGTCACTAGAGGCATAGGACCCCCATTCCCATTCATTGGAGTCTATTTCAGTATGGTAGTCATTAGCTGTAGGTGTGAAGGTGACGGTATTTATGCCAAAGTTTTTGAATAGGTCTATGATTGTTAGGTCACTATCCATAAGATGGTAATTATTTGATGTCTCTTTGATAGTAGGAGCTGGTTGAACCCTAAAATTTCATTGTCCTGTTGGTTCCATGGTCAAGATTATGATTGATTATTCCTTGGTTTCACTAGGGTTTAGGGTTTTGTGGTCTTCATTCACTTATACCCTTAATCCTCCTATTGACTTATGTTTTCTCATTGACCGGCTGCATCAAGTAATCAGTTGCTTAAGTGGCATTTTATGGTCTTCATCATCATTGTTAACCGGCCCCAACACCTTGGTCACCTGTCGAGCCTAGGAAGTTTCGTTTCAAAACAACTTGTGCCCACTTGCTTTTAGTGTCACTTAAGTTTACTGCTGGTAGTTCATTGCTCATTGCGTGTTCCTTTGAAGCCACCCATGTCCATCCTGTGATGAGCAATACACTGTTTTTCATATTGCCCTAGGTTCATCGCCCATCACATGTTGCATTCTCACCATTGGAAGGTAACCTCGATAAGCGTTGCAGTTAAAGTTTTTAACCCATCACTGGCCTTATCGCTATCATCGATTGTCTCATGATCTCCAAAAGGGAACCCATGACTACCGATGGGTGGAGTTTCTCCCCATCATGCGGTCTTGGTGTATTGTGGGTTAAGATTGCTCGATGAAAAGTGAAGATGCGATGAGTGATGGAATTTAGGTCTTCATCTAGGATCCTCATGTGATCAAGATAAATGGCTAATAACTCATTGCTTGCTTCTCAGCCATTGCTTGATGAGATCCCAAAGCAAAATTGGAAGACGCGATGGGTCATGTGAGTTGGTTTTCTAGCTAAGATCATCAAGATTAGCGGCAAGCAAGTTAAGAATGATGGAGTTTGGATACAAATGGGTATGTGGAAGTTGTAAAGCACCTCATCGTTGTTTCTAAATACAAGCATAAAAGAAAGTGGCAATCCTTAATGAGCCTCATGGATCAAGTTTTAAATCCTAAACAATCTGTAAGATGGGGTTAGAGAATCAAATAGAATAGGTAAAGTGACAGCTAACACCTCTAAACTATTAATCCACATCCAAACAAGAGAAAACAAAGTAAGCATAAGGAAAATAAAACATTAAATTAAAATACTCCCATGCTTGAACTTGAATCACTTCTCTAGCTCTCCTATTTCTCCTTTTGCAAATATGCCCTCAGATTTGTAGTGTGACTTGTGCAAATACCTGCAAATGATAAGTAGAAAGTTGGAGAAGAATAGCTGTTAAAATGAAAATGGAGGAGGAAGGTTGTTTTTATAGACAACCATTTGAATGGACGACTGAGCTTAATCTTCTAGAAAGATTCCAAGATCAATGGATGGTAATGCATGAGAGGGATGTTACGAAATGGATGGTTGAGATTAAGTCTCAAAAAAGATGCCAAGATCAATAGTCCAGAATTGATGCACCAAGAATATGCTATTCTTAGAGGAATCATGACAAGAAGACATGCAAAGACATGCAGGCCATGATAGACATGCAGGCTAGGATAGGCATGCAAGGACATGTAGGGACATGCAAGCTATGATAGGAAATGAATGTTATGACAAGGGATTATGACAGGGTATCTTTGACCAAGTGGTGCATAAATAATTTATTTTAAATAATTTATTCGAAAATGTTGGAAATGGACAAGTGGAAAATAGAAGAAATGGACAAGTGGAAAATAAATAATTTATTCAAATTATTTATTTAAAAATAGAGGAAATGGACAAGTGGAAAATAAATAATTTATTCAAATTATTTATTTGAAAAATGAAAAGAAGGAGCATTTAATTAAATTTATTAATTTTAAAATGGAGAATATAAATTAGACCTTAAATAATTAATTTAGATTAACTATTTAATTAGGAGGTGGCATGGGATGGTTAAATGATTTTAATAATTATTTAACTATGGAAGAATTAAAGGACCATGAATAGATAAATAATTAATGGTAATTATTTAACTATAGATGAAAGATGACAAAATAATTAAATAAATAATAATTTATTTAACTATTGAAGAAGAGGAAGAAATTAGTGACACAATTAGTTTATTTAATCGGTTGGGATAGAATAAATATTAGAAAGTGAATTAATTAAATAATTATTAAAAATTATTTAATTAATAGAGGAATATAATCAAACATAATTGAATAACTAAAATTATTATTGAAGGGCGGATGAAGAAAAATGACACTTTCGAAGGCTTAGGACATTTTTTATGTGTACCCATTTTCCCTCTAAATGCACACATTAAGCATTGCCGACAAAAAGAAAAATAAGTCAAGTCATGCCCCAATGCAAAATAAGATGAGGGAAGAATGAGGATGGTTACGGTACCCCTCGAGGGCAGATGGGTTCCAAGAACAGATTGTTCTCAAAATTGATGAGAAGACTAGAGGATGAAAGACAGAAGGAATGTTAGCTTGGAAGGGGATGGATATTAGCGTGGAAGAGAAGGGAGGATGAAGATGGAAAGCTAGATGAAAAAAAAAGATAGGGGAACCAACTTTCATACTTACATTTTTTATTTTTATCATCATTGGGCAGATTATTGTAATGGCCAACAAACACCATGATATGACGTAGACCAAGGTGTGTAAGGTTGTACCATCACGTGAGATAAGCAGTCGCAGACAAGGATGATCATGACTCATACAAAAAGGCACATTTGCCCCAGTCTTTTTGCCATAACCAACCACAAGCAAAAAAAGACAAGAAAGACAAATCATGAAATGTCATTGCTTCTCTAAATCCTATTTCCAGGACATCCTCGAGAAACTAGCAACATGATTACCAAAAAGGACAAAATAAAGCCAAAACCATCATCATGATACATCGCTACTTTTCTAAATCCCAGAGTTAGGACATCACTGAGAAACTAGTAACATAAGTGTCAAAAGACAAAACAAACCTCATGATACGTCGCTGCTTCTCTAAATCCTATTGTCGAGATCTAGCTGAAAAACTAGTAACATGATGAAAAATCAACAGACAAGTGCCAAGTGTTTTCCAAGTGTTTTAATGTCAAGATGTCTGGTTTGATGTCGAGATGCCAGGGTGTCAAGGTTTTGACGATGCCAAGATGATGAGTGTCGAAGATTGCCAAATTCAGGAAGGACACATCCTAAATAATGTTGATGTCAAGAGGAGAAACCCCCCAAAGTCGAGAGGATCCCTTAAAATTCCAGGTGACAGTGACGATGCCTAGGACGGACACATCCTAAGGCATAAATGATGGGGGTTGTTCTTCAGAAGGACACATCTAAAAGAACATTGATGTCAAGAGGAGTGGTTCTTAAATGTCAAGAGGATTGCTCAAAATGTTGGATGACGATGACGATGCCTAGGAAGGACACATCCTAGGGAATGATTAAATGACAGGCTACCCTTCAGAAGGACACATCTGAAGAGTAAGCAAGATTTGACTAGCTTGACTAAGTTTGACTGAGATTGACTGATTTTGATATGCCAAGATGATTGTCAAAGTTCACTTGGGTAGATTGTTCATTCAAGTTTAAAGACTGTTTCATGTGTGTGCAAAAATTGTGCAATGAACCCTAATGGACTGACCTAATGCGGCGTCGGGGGCCCATTGACAGATGGCCTTGCCTATGTCATGCACTCAGAGACCTCGTAGTTCGACACGACCAAAGACTTTTTTTTGTTGATGAAAGATTGAGTCATGATTTATTTTGAATAACCTAATAGGACTGACCTAATGTCTTGGGGGCTCGAAGATGAGCCTTGTCTATGTAGCAAATGCACAGAGATAATGTAGTTCGACAATGACAAAGACTAATCAAGACTTGAATTGACGTGACTGTGTTGACTGACATGATTCCATTTTGGAAGTTTGTATTTTCTTCAGGACATTTTTAAATTTTTAGGTCTCTCTTTTTTCTTTTTTCTTTTTTGGGGACTTTAATTTTTTGGAGTCTTTTTGGGGTATTTTTATTTTTAGGTCTTTTTAGGACATTTTCTGATTTTAGGTCTTTCCGAGGACATTTTATGATTTTTAGGTCTTTTTCATGACATTTTTTCTAATTTTAGGTCTTTTTCAAAACATTTTCTAATTTTTAGGTCTTCGAGGACATTTTTCAATTTTTAGGTCTTTTTTCAGAACATTTTTTTTATTTTTAGGTCTTTTTTGAGACATTTTCTAATTTTTAGGTCTTTTTTCAGGATATTTTCTGATTTTTAGGTCTTTTTTAAGGACATTTTCTGATTTTTAGGTCTTTTTTTAGGACATTTTCTGATTTTTAGGATCACGTGCGGTACCCACTGCAGTCTCATGATAAAAGTTTTCCCCTAGTCAAGTTGATTATGAGCCAAGAAAAAAATGAAATGTAAAGAAAAGGCATGACTAGCATGGACAATGGACAATATGCAAGACTTGATTTCAACTATTGTCAGCCATGGATAGAAGTATCATGATATTAGGACAAAGTGTTATGGCGAATGTCGAAAAAGAGTATGTTCATTAGGGACAAAGGCAGATAGAGTGACAGTAGATGGCACAGCAATGACTAACTACACATGGCGCCTGTTTGCCAGGTTTTCACCATGGTACTTATCCAAAGCGCCTGTTTACCAGGTTTTCACTATTGGACGAATTATTTCTCTTTATTTTTGTCATTTTATTCTTTTATTTTTCTTTTTTTGTATTTTTTTGTATTTTTACTAATTTTTAGATAGGCTTTCTGATGCTATGCATAAAATTTGCGCAAATGCAAACTGTTGATTGGCTCTGTCAACTGTTCACCTTCAGGAGTAGCTAACTGATATGCTCCAGAACCAAATGATGCTATGATGACATAAGGGCCCAGCCAATTGGGCTCAAATTTTCCTGGCTTCTCCCTATCTGACTGATTCTTGGGATTTTGCATGAGAACTAAGTCACCAATGTCAAACTGTCGAGTCATCACCCTTTTGTTATAGCTTCTGCAAAGACGATTTTGGTATGCTCGTAAATGATTCAATGCATTTTGTCTGCGTTCATCTAGCATTTCTAACTCATGTAGTCTTGATTGTCTGTATTCTTCATCAATGATGAGGCCTTTCATGGAGACTCGCAAAGATGGAATTTCGACCTCTATGGGCAAGATGGCTTCAGCTCCAAAGACAAGGGAAAAAGGAGTGGAACTAGTGGGAGTACGAATGCTCGTGCAGTATGCCCACAAAGCAGGGTTGAGTTGGATGTGCCAGTCATGCCCAGCGTCATTGACAGTCTTTTTAAGAAGTTTGATAATGGTTTTATTAGATGCCTCAGCTTGACCATTTCCTTGTGGGTAATATGGTGTGGAAAAGTGGTGGCTAATATTGAAACGTTGACATAATTCATAGACTTCATGGTTTTTGAAGGGACAACCATTATCCGTGATGATGGATTGTGGAATGCCATACCGACAAATGATATAATTGAGGATGAATTTGGAGATTTGTTTTTCAGTAATGTAAGTGAGTGGAATGGCCTCGATCCACTTAGTAAAATACTCAGTGGTGGTGATAATGAATTTGTTCCATTGGAGGATGTAGGGTGAATCTTGCCCATGAGATCAAGTCCCCATTGTGCGAAAGGCCAAGGAGAAGTGATCGGCCTCAACTCTTGTGCTGGAGCGTGAATCAAATCACTATGAATCTGACATTGGTGACAAGTTCTTACAAATTCTAGTGCATCCTTTTCTAGTGTTGGCTAATAGTAACCAAGTCTCATAATCTTTTTAGCTAAGGTTGGGCCACTCGAATGGGACCCACATATACCCTCATGTACTTCCTGTAAGGTCGCTTTTGCTTCATTAGTGTTGAGACAACGAAGAAGGGTATTGTCAAAGCTATGACGGTAAAGGGTGTTGCTAATGATGGTATAACGTGTAGCTTTGCGGATAAAGGACTTCCTTTGGTTATTGGAAAAGTTTTGGGGAAGGATCTGTGAATGAAGGTAGTCAAAAATGTCCTTGTACCAGGGGGAACTGGAACCAACAAGCTCATAGACAATTTCTGATTCGAGGACATCATAAGCCGAAACCAATAACTGCTCAACCAAAAACTCAAACTGTGGGACATTGCTAGGAATATCAAGCAAAGATCCAATAGTTTCCATAGCATCAATAGCCTTATCTTGTGTTCTTGGAATCAATTCAAAGGATAGTTTGTGAAAATATGTTAGGAAACTGTCAACCATTCGTTTATAAGGAATTAGCTTCTCATCTTTGGTTTTATATTCATCATTGACTTGGTTTATAACTAGCTGAGAATCGTCGAGGACCTGCAAATTCCTCATTTTCCACTTGATAGCCATTTAGAGTCTTGTAATTAGTGCTTCATACTCTGCCATGTTATTAGTGCATGGAAATGCTATGCGAAATGACCTTGGGATGGAGTCTCCTTGTGGGGTAATGAATAGTATTCCAGCTCCTGAGCCATGATTAGTGTGAGATCCATCAAAGTATAATTGCCAAGGCTATTGGGACTCTGCATGAAATATAGACTCATCTGGAAATTCTATTGTAAGAGGATGATTATCTAGTATTGGTGCATCTGCGAGCTGGTCTGCTATTACCTGTCCCTTGATGGCTTTTCGTTCCACATATTGAATATCATATTCACTGAGGATTGTAATCCATTTTGCTAAATGTTCAGTCAATGTTGCTCGACTCAAGAGGTACTTCAAGGGATCAATCTTAGCTACCAAATGTGTCTTATGGTTTAACATGTAATGCCTTAATTTTTGGGCTGCAAATACAACTGACAAACAAGAACGTTCAATGGGTGTGTAATTTAGCTCATACGCCACCATTGTTTGACTGATATAATATATGGCCCTCTCTTTTTCTTCATAGTCATTTTGTGCTATTAATTTCTCCAGTGCTGAAGTAGTTGCAGAGATGTACAAAATTAATGGTTTTCCTTGGATAGGAGGCATGAGAACTGGAGGTGATAATAAATACTGTTTGATCTGGTTGAATGCTTCCTGACACTTATCTATCCACACAAAGGGGATCCCTTTGCGTAGAAGATACTGGAATGGTTGACACCTATCTGCGAGTTGAGCAATAAACCGTCTAATGGATTGAAGTCTACCTTGTAGTGTTCTTAGGTCACTGATTCCCTTAGGAGGAGGCATATCTAATATAGCTCTAACTTTAGCGGGATCAACTTCAATGCCTCTACGGGAGACTATGTATCCCAATAACTTCCCTGATGTTACACCAAAAACACACTTTTTCGGGTTTAACCAGACCTTATATTGTTCCAACCTCCTGAAAACTTTGTCTAATACTGAAAGGTGGTCTTTTCTTGTCAATGACTTTTCCAAAATGTCATCTACATAGTCCTCCATTAATGTGTGTATCATGTCGTGGAATATTGTTGTCATTTCCCTTTGATATGTAGCGCTTGCATTTTTAAGACCAAACGGCATTACAGTCCAACAGTATGTACCCCACGGGCATGTGAAAGCAGTTTTGTGTTGATCTTCAGGGGAAATACGAATCTGATTATAACCAGAGAAACCATCCATAAGGGACAACATCTCATATCCAGCTGTAAGGTCCACAATGATGTCAATGTTCGGTAGAGGAAAATCATCTTTAGGACATGCTTTATTAAGGTCTTGGAAGTCTATGCATACACAAATCTATCCAATATACTTAGTGACAGGTACGAGGTTGGATATCCACTTAGCATAGTCAATTGATTTGATAAAACCCACATCCAACAACTTTTTGAGTTCAGCTTTAACCAATAATGCCACTTGCGGGTGCATTTTTCTTAGCTTTTGTTTTACTAGCTTGGCATCTAGCAATAATGGCAAGTGATGCAATACTAACTCAGGATCTAATCCCGTCATGTTGTCATAAGACCATGTGAAGTTTACCTTGCGTTCTGAG
Organism: Sequoia sempervirens; assembly: GCA_007258455.2. Taxonomy (NCBI): domain Eukaryota; kingdom Viridiplantae; phylum Streptophyta; class Pinopsida; order Cupressales; family Cupressaceae; genus Sequoia; species Sequoia sempervirens. The sequence goes on from VDFB02105785.1 coordinate 102,588,800, forward strand.
AAGAACTTTTGAAATTCTGGTTGTTCAACTTTTGTCAATGATGTCGCAAAGAGAACCATTTTGGGGTCTTCCACAGTAGCTATATTAACTGGTATGGTGTCTTCTACAAGCATTGCTGATTTTTCTCTGTCTACGGGGAGAAATTCCAATCCTCCACCCTTGGGCGCCTCAAGGAGGTTTTCACCCTCCGATACGTCCTTTAGTTTTACTATTTTGTCGTTAGAAGGTGCCTTTCGGTTTTCACCTAGAAACGTGTCATTTTTTACTTTATTTTTCTTTTTAATTTTGCGACTAGAGGATGGTGCAGTCTCCCTGAAATAAATAGCACAATCCAAGTCAATGGCAAATCCAGCTTTGTGATCCCCATTTGGAATGCCCTCACGTAGTCCTAGAAATTCTGCTATAGCCTCATCATTTTGAAAAGTGTCCATTACTGGTGGGCCTTGTTGGTTCCAGTCAATTAAGTCGGGCTAAACTAAAGATATTCCATCATCAACATTTGCAAATTGAGGAGATGACATGAAGAGCATGCAAATGGATGTCGAGACGTTAAAAATGAAATTGTCATTGTCTGGCTCTATGTCAGATTCTATCTAGTATTCTCCTTCGCTTATTTCATACTCACCAGCGAAATAAGGGACAATGGGAGTATCATTAGAGTTAGGATTAGCAGTGGCAAGTGATGGTTCAAGTGGTTCTGAATGATTGTCATCAATTTGGGATGAATGGGCTGGTATGTCGGGGCTAGGATGAATGGGAACAAAATATGATCTAGACTTGACATCATTTGATGTTGTATCGATCTTAAACATTTTCTAGAATCGTTCCTCAAATGTAGGCTCGCCAAGTTCCAGGAACAACTCATCCAGGCAACAGTCACTTAAGGATCACTGAGAACCAAATTCCCATTCGTGAGAGTCAGTTTCAAAGGAGGTGTCCCCAATTGTCTCAACACAGTCTGAAGCATACACTAACTCACATGGAAGTACATTGGTACTTGGATCACCAGATTCTCATGGACCTAACCCTAACCCAAGATGTTTTGGTCTTTTTGAAACTGATAGTGGCTCACGCCTTCCATTTTTATCCTTTCCAAGACCATTTTTTCCATCATAACCTTTTGCTTTTATCATGTTGTATCCTTTTCCATATATTGTTACTAGCAAGGGAGTTAAGTCTCATGGTTCTCTATAAATCCAGGATAGTATATCATCTGTGTCCTCTTGACTCATTTCACCCCACTTTATGAAAACTGTATTTGGAGGAACCCTGAAAGTTTCTTTTTCTTGTATTCTAAAACAAGGTTTGCCATAGACCTGGGGAGACTTGGGCATCTTGGTTATGCAATAGGCTGTATTCAGCTTGTACTCTCCACATCCTTGATCCTAAATCTGGAATTTTGGGTCGACACTTGGGGTGATACATGAAGTGGAAGGTGTTATGGAGATGGTCATGGTGGTGGAAGAAGCATAAGTGGATGTGGTCGGTGAAGAGGCAGGAGACTTCACAAATGCTAAGGGATCAATGAATTGGAAGACAACGACGTCAAAGCTTCCCTATTGATAGGGACTTGGCATTCTGAGACACCTCGTAAGTTGGTACAATATTGGAATGGATCAGGGTCTCCGTATATAGTAATCTTAGTGCCTTCAAAAGGAAATTTCAAGCATTGGTGATACGTGGAAGGGATGGCCTTCAAAGCGTGGATCCAAGGTCGACCGAGTAAAATGTTGTATGGTAGGTCTAAATCCAAAACTTGACAAGTGGTGTCAACAATGACTGGTCCGATTCAAATTGGGAGTGTAACTACGCCCTAATAGGAATGTTCTTCATCATCATATGCCTTGATAACTATGCTTCTTGTGGCGTCTACGAAAGCATCAGATTAGCCTAGTGCCTTGACCAATTTTAAAGAACATATATTTAGTCCTGCTCCGCCATCTACTAAGACTCATCTGACCTTATGTTTATGAACAAGGACTTCAATATGAAGGGCATCATTATGGTTGGATTTGGATGACGAATAGTCCTGGTCAGAAAAGGTGATATGGTGGGGTGTCATGAGATATCCTACCATGGCTTCGAATTGGCTGACATCAATATCTTGGGGAACGAAGGATTCTTGCAATGTTTTGTCTAGGATGGCCTTATGGGTAGGCGAGATGCATAACAACTCAAGAATAGATATTTGTGTAGGTGTTCTTCCAAGCTGGTCAATAAGATTGAATTTTCCTTTAGGTTGGGACTGCTTGTTTTGTGGATGTGATTGTGACTGTGAAGTGGACGGGCCAGCTATTGTTACCTTTGGTTGTCTAGGGGGAGGAGGGCCAGCTATGGTGATCTTTCCACTGCAAGTGGTGACATTGCATTCAAGGACCTTTCTAACGGTGACTGTGTAGACATGTTCCTCGGTTGTTCTAATGTGATGTATAATAGGTCCCCCGGAATAGTCGTATCCAATACGGGCATGGTTGGCTCGAGTATTGTTATTAAGGTTTGACATAGAAGGGTTTCCTGAATCATGATCCTACAGTGGGTTCTTGTGTATTGTATGATCCGCATTAGAGGCAAACTATGGCCTTCCAACTTCAATGATACATTTTTCAATAAGATCTTGTACCAAAATTTTCAATTGTTTACAAGAAGATGTTTTATGTCCTTTTATTTGGTGATAGTCACAAAATGCATTATCATCCCACCAAGATGGTTTAAACTATCCAGGGTCATATGGTTTAGGGTCCTAAAGTGTGATGACACCATTTTGAACATATTTCTTGAGTACTTCGTCAATAGGTTCACCCAAAGGGGTATATGTGCGATTTCTAAGGAATTGTCTTGGTTGTCTAGGCTGCCCTTGAATTTGATTGTTTTGATTGCCTTGGTTATTCTAATTTGTCTGGATAGCATTAGCAGCATAGTTTTGTGTCATCATTTGTGTGTTTTGTGGTTGTGTCCCTTTTAGAGTAATCATAGGACCCATAGTGTTGACAGCCTTAGCATCGACTACACCATCGTTGGTAACATGTTTGTTCTTAACCCAGAATTTGGTTTTGTCAGCAGAAGGAGGGTTTGCATTTGTGTTTTTAGGACCATATTTTAGTCTTCCTTTAGCTATGAGGGCTTGTTCAACTTGGACACCTCATTCAATTAGGTCTGCAAAATTTGTGCAACAATGAACATGCAAGCCATTTTTCAGTGGGCCCATTAACGTTTGTACGAACATGTCGACTTTTTCCTTTTCAGGTATGTCTATATGACAACGACTCGCTAGGCCCCTACATTTTTGAAAGAATGGTAAAAAGGTTTCACCCGAATCTTCTTGTGTGAGTTGGCATAAGTTGGTAATGGAGGTGTCTGTGTTAATGTTGTATGTGTAATTTTTCACAAATTTTTCAGCAAGTTCTTTCCATGACTGTATTCCAGGTTGCAGTGTATAGAACCATTCTAGCACTGGTCCTGTGAGGCTTTTAGGAAATAGTCGCATTAGATATGTGTGCTCATGAGCAATATCCACACAACTTGTTATGAACTCTCTGATGTGGTCAAGTGGATTTGTTTTACCCTTATATTTGTTGAAGTTTGGAGCCACATAACCATGTGGAAATGGTGGCATGTACAAAGTTGTATCAAAAGGATATGGACATAAGTCATATGGCATTTGTGTCTTCTTGTCAGAGGTTTTCATATTTTCCATCTGTTTTTGAAGGTCATCCACTTTTGCTAGCAAGGTGTGTACGATGGGATCATTGGTTGCCTGAAAGTAAGGTATGTTTTGTTGATATTGCCAGTTGTGATTGGGGATATGTTGTTGAGTATGAATCTGGGACAAGTATGTGGGAATATGTAACCCCGCCATGTTTGTCTGTATTTGAGGTCCCTGACTTATTTGATGTCCAAAGGTATGCATTTGTTGTGTCATTTGAGTTCCTTGTCCTTGTTGAAAGAATTGTCCATGTGGCACGGTAGTGTTTGGTCCTTGAAAGTGTCTGTGTGGTATATGTGTATTGTGCCCTTGTCCATGTGGGATGTTCATTTGTGATGATGTGTTAATGTTGTGTTGAGGGCCCTGATTGAAAATGCATTGTGAGTTTCACCCAAAGGGATTAAATGAGGTTCCACCATAAGGATGTGATGAAGATGCCCCCATTGTCATAGATGAAGAGCCGACCATAGGATTTCAAGAAGTGGTGCCTACTGATGTGGACGCAAAGGTGGCTCCTATTGTTTGTGAAGATGATGTGGAAGTTGTAGGCATGGACTGTGAAAAGGTAGCTCCTAGCATTTGTGTAGATGATGTGGACATTGTAGGCATGGTCATAGTGGATGTTCCTCCAGTTGTGTTAGTTGAAGAGGAGGTGTTTTGATTTATGGTGCCACTAGATGTCACATTAATGGTGGTAGTAGCAACTTGTGTAGTAACAGCAGTGTGATTGGTTGAGGTATTGTTCATGTCATGTTGGGATGTTGTGTTTTGTGTCATATGATTAGGAGAGACAGCTCGTATGGTATTAATTTCAAATCCTTTTGGTAATCATGTGCCTTGGTCTAAGAGCATAGTGAGGTATCGTTCAAGATCGTTTAAGACCAATTCTTCTATAAGTGAAGCGAATTCTGGATTTTGGGCTGCTGCCTCTAAGTTTTCAATGTAAACTTGTCCATTTTGGTCTCTTTGTATGAATTGTTCAAAAAGTGGACTTTGAAAATAATTTGACATGTTCATGGAAGATTGTGCATTCAAATTGCCAAATGGGTCATCAAAGATCCAGTCATTGGGATTGGTGTTGATGTTGGTGTGGTTGTCAAAGTCTTGTCCAAAGTCTGCCATTTGTTTTTTCTTTCATTGAAGTCTTGTCTCCACCATCAAAGGAAATTGCTCAAATGAAGATAATAACAATGCAAGTATGACACTAACCTATGTTTTTGTCTTTTTGTGTGATAAAGGATGACAATGCAACAGGATGATAATGTGTATCTAAGGAAATGTGTAATGTCAAAAAGTGAAAGTGACGATTAGGACTAGGATGATGAGGTGCAAAATAAGGACTAAGATGATTATGTCAACTAAAAAGGAAACTAATGCAAAAGCCTAGGTTCAAAATAACAACTAGGATGAAATAATGTTTTTGGATTTTTTTTTTAATAAAGGATGACAATGCAAGACTATTTTTTTGGATTTTTTGACAATAAGGGATGCAATATGACAATGTTGTCTAGAGAAAATGACTAATGCCAAAGGACAATGAAGACTAGGATGACAAGTTATAGCACTATTTTTTTGTTTTTCTTTTGTTTTGTATTTTTGGAGGATGTCAATGCAAGGTGATAATGATGTTTTCCTAAAGAAAATTACCAATGCAAGGTGATAAATTGTTAAGAAAGGATGTCAAATGTCAAGGTGACAGTGAGGACTAATGTGAAAATGTTGGTTAAGGAAATGACCAATGCAAAGTCTAGATGCCAAATGAGGACTGTGATGACAATATTTTGGATTTTAAAGATATGCAAGGTGAGGACTAAAATGATTTGAATATCTAAGGCATGCAAATGCAAAGGTCTAAAATGATTCGGAAAAAGGTTTCCTAACCACCCTATGCTTGATCTATGTCTCAATTTTGGAATATCAAAGGACTTGTTTGAAGGACTAAATGACAAGGACAAATGACAAATGAGTCTTCCTAACTAGACTTTTGAGTTGGAAGAATCTCACAAAAAGATAATGACTAAAGGAGATAATGATGTCTAAGTCCAATGATAACCTAATTTCGAAAGTCAAGATTTTGCAAAGTGAGGTAAGGTTGTCCTAATCCAAAATATGCAAAATGAGATGAGGACCTAAGTTTTTAGTTTATGACTAAAAATGCAAATGGTGAAACCTGAGGATGAAGGTAAATATTTGCAAAGATGACCCTATGGTAAGATGCAAGCTAAAGTGTACAAGGAATGAGAGATTTGAGCAATTTCATGGTTTGGTTTTGACATAAGACTTCTAGGCTGAGACTGTTGTTTTGATGTTTTATTGAAAAGTCTGAGTTGGCTGAGGTTTTGTGTCTAGATTTGTGAATATTTTGTATATTGTTTGAAAATCTAGAAGACACTTGAGAAGCACGATGTTTTGGTGTACACAAACACACATGAGACAAGCACAATCCTAATAGGCCAAGGGTTTGTATACTTGATATAGCCCACCGATATACCCCAAATTGGTGCTAAACACCTTTCCTTCTCGAGAGCAGATAGCTTAGAAGTTTGGTGGCACTGGCTCCCCTCCACGACTCATTAACGTCATTCGGGCACACCAACTTCGGATTCTTGGGTCATCACTTCCCAAGAACTGCTATCTCTACTCAAGGGAGTCAGTAGTGAGTATCTTTTGGCATGATATTGTACCCTGCACTATACCAAGCAACAGTTGAAAATGGTTGGCCTCTAAAACAAAAGGTGTCTAGTTAGGGCATCCGTTCGAGTGGCCACACATGGGGTGAGAGATTAATCACCAATTAGGTGGCACTCCAGCCTGAAGAGGTTACACTCAATAGGGTTTATGGGAGTACTACTCCGTCCATGTGACACATCCGCACTCGTGGTACTTGAACTTTCCTCAAGCACCCATTTTATATCTTGGCTGGAAGTGGCTTGGCTTTAGCCTGTTACCGGTCAAGTCGTCCCTTAAGGTGAGTACTTTTTCCCTTAAGGCAGGCCTATTTCTAGAAATAATAACCATTTCTCTTACACCCAGGATCACTTGAAAGTGCAAGGGGAGAGGATACTTCGATTATTAAGTCGTGAGGGTGACAAAAAATAAGGTGGGTCTAGTTTTTTGATCACCTAGTTTTCATAAGGTGAGAGCATAATCACCTACCACCTTCAAGCACAGTTAGACAAAATCAAGCACATGTTCATTTTAATGCACCAATGGAAACGTTCCTAAACTAGAAATCGCAAACACCTTGTTTGACAAATGAGTCTTTGACTAACGGAGCTGCAAAACCACAAATTAGTAGTTTCATAAATGTCTTGGACCAATGAGAAAGCTGCAAACAAAAAACTAAGTTAGAACAAAAGAATAGAAACCAAACTAAAAGTTAGTAAATAATTAAACGAGAAAATAAAAAGACTAAACTAAGAAAAAAATAATTAAAAAAAACTAAAAACTAAGAGCTCGATTTTTTTGTTGCTCCAAAAGAAGCAGTTTTGGGAGCCCCATTCCAAAGCCACATGCTACAAACAAAAGATTAGTAAACCAAAAAAAAAACTTGAATGAAAACAACAAACTAAAAATAGTGATAACTTTCTCACAACTAAACAAAACTTTAAATTGTAGATATCTATAGAAAGCTAAGACATAGAGCTTCAAAACCCAAAAAATATTTTGCAAAATTCTACACAACAAAAGTATTATAAACAAAAGAAAAATTGGATTTTAATAACTAAATCTTAAAAAATTGTGATCAGTAAAATGGCCATAACTTTCTCAAATCTTAACGAAATTTCAAACCATTTAATGTTTCAGAAAACTGAAAATGAGGCCTACAAAACCCAAAAAATGTTTTAAAATATTTGATGTGTCCATGCTTTTGTGCTCAAATGAAGATGACGGGATTTCGTATGCATTCTTGGCTGTAATCTGCAAAACAATGAAAACAAACAAGAAAACAAACCAATTTCTCTACAAAATTATAAGATTTACGTTAGGTTCGCCAAATGTGAGATGGGTTAGAGAATCAAATAGAATAGGTAAAGTGATAGCCAACACCTCTAAACTATTAATCCACATCCAAACAAGAGAAAACAAAGTAAGCATAAGGAAAATAAAACATTAAATTAAAATACTCTCATGCTTAAACTTGAATCACTTCTCTTGCTCTCTTATTTCTCCTTTTGCAAATATGCCCTCAGATTTGTAGTGTGACTTGTGCAAATACCTGCAAATGATAAGTAGAAAGTTGGAGAAGAATAGCTATTAAAATGAAAATGGAGGAGGAAGGTTGTTTTTATAGACAACCATTTGAATGGACGGCTGAGATTAATCTTCTAGAAAGATTCCAAGATCAATGGATGGTAATGCATGAGAGGGATGTTACAAAATGGATGGTTGAGATTAAGTCTCATAAAAGATGCCAAGATCAATGGTCCAGAATTGATGCACCAAGAATATGCTATTCTTAGAGGAATCATGACAGAAGACATGCAAAGACATGCAGGCCATGACAAACATGCAGGCTAGGATAGGCATGCAAGGACATGCAGGGACATGCAAGCTATGACAGGAAATGAATGTTATGACAGGGGATTATGACAGGGTATATTTGACCAAGTGGTGCATAAATAATTTATTTTAAATTATTTATTCGAAAATGTTGGAAATGGACAAGTGTAAAATAAATAATTTATTCAAATTATTTATTTGAAAATAGAGGAAATGGACAAGTGGAAAATAAATAATTTATTCAAATTATTTATTTGAAAATAGAGGAAATGGACAAGTGGAAAATAAATAATTTATTCAAATTATTTATTTGAAAAAATGAAAGACATTTAATTATTAATTTAATTAAATGGAGAGATATAAATTAGACCTTAAATAATTAATTTAGATTAACTATTTAATTAGGAGAGGTGGCATGGGATAGTTAAATGATTTTAATAATTATTTAACTATGGAAGAATTAAAGGACCATGAATAGATAAATAATTAATGGTAATTATTTAACTATAGATGAAAGATGACAAAATAATTAAATAAATAATAATTTATTTAACTATTGAAGAAGAGGAAGAAATTAGTGACACGATTAGTTTATTTAATCGGTCAGGGTAGAATAAATATTAGAAAGTGAATTAATTAAATAATTATTAAAAATTATTTAATTAATAGAGGAATATAATCAAACATAATTGAATAACTAAAATTATTATCAAAGGACGAGGATGAAGAAAAATGACACTTGAAGGCTTAGGACATTTTTATGTGTCTACACAATCAACGACTAAGATCCAACGTGCAACGATTGATTTTCTACTCGCTCGAGCGAGCCAGAGTGGCCATTAAATGCAACTCGCCTCTAATTACTTTATTTAATGAGGATTGTATTTAGTTTGTTTGATCATTCTTCAATTATCAAGGCACAAAAATAATTGCTACAAGTACTAGAGGAGTGAATTTTGAGTATTGAACAAAGTATCACAGAGGTGGTAGTATAATATCCCCTAGTCTGTAAGTGTGCATGCATGCATTTTAGTGGTATTGTTGCTATAGCTCAATTGTACTCTGTATTGTCTTGTTTGGGCTCTTGGGGTTTTCATTTCTATGTGTGGAGATGAGTCATCCAACAATACTAGTTTACAATTGTTGGCCAAACTAGACATTGAACTAATTTTTCTAACTAAATCTTCACTTTCAGGCACCTATAGCGGCTAAACGTTGAGGAATTTGAAAATAATGCAAACTAGTGATTTGTGACATTTTGTTTGTAGATTCTAAATATATTTTGTCAAAATTTTGGGAATCATATTGCACTTCTTTTTCCATCTCCTTCGAAAACTATTTTTTTCAATAAACACTGTTTTTAAGGAGTGATTCTCACCATATACAACATAACTTTTTTTCCATGAAGGATAAAATTCTTTTTTTTTTAATTTAATTTTGTAACTACGATATCTAGCACTTCCTTTGGTTTCATAGTGTTTTATTGAATATTTTTTCCTAATCAAGTTTCAAATTCAAACCAATTACAATTTAGACATAGGCGGACCATATACGACATAACTCTTTTTGTATGTATCGAAATTCAATTTTTTCTTTTACTGGATCAAGGACATCAATATCTAGTGTGCTAATATTTTTCATATTTTTTTTTATTATCTACTATTTTTCCACGTGCAAAACAAAGAGCTTGATTTTCGGTGAAAAAACCTACATTACAAGAAATAGAAAATAAATATAATAATCAAATTAAATTTATTTAAAATTATACATTTTAGGAAGCTTACAATAAGGACTACATACTCATAAAAAAATAAATTTAAATGAATTTATTTGATCCCCCAAAAGATAAATCAAAAGTAGTTTTTAATCAACATTTTGATGGGTGTAAAGGAGACTCTGTTATAGGTATGGTTTAAAACTAGTGGGGTTCTAGCCAAGGGGGTTTGATCTAAGGTAGTTTGATGAAACCCTTTTCAATTGAAATCCTTTAAATGGGAATTTTCAAGGCTTAAATCATTATATTTTCTAAAAATATGTGATTTTAGCAAAAATCAGGATCTCCACGAAAGTGTAAAGCAGTATTGTGGGATTACCCAAATTCTCTGAAGGTTGTGGTTAGTGTTTTTTCTGTAAGATTGGTTGTTAGTCAATGTTTTATTCCTGGTAAAATGGGTGAGCCAAGTACTCTAGTCACACTAGTTAGAAGGTCTAGGAGGTTGAATATGCAGGAACCATTTGCATATGTGTCTGAAGCCAAACCCATTATGGCCGAAATGTCAATTGTCTCAAAAGGTAAGAGAAGTGTTCGAAAGAAGGTTGAGAAAATTACTGTCAAAAGTACTTACAATCTAAGAAATAGGACCATTTCAGAAAAAATAGTCAAGTTTAAAGGAAAAGGGCTTGCTAAGTTTGCGAAAGAATTAACGAGGCCAAGTAAGGGTCCTAGGGTCTGTTCAGGGAAGCCCAGTGTTCCTTTTGCGATTTCTAATAGTTCTTCAAGTGAGGAAGGAGGAGCCAGCCTTGATTCTAGCCATTGTCCTATTTCCCTTGTGCCTTATGAAGATTCAAATGATAAGGTGATTGTTGCAACTCTAATTTATGTCATGAAACCAGGTGAAGGTGTCTACTCAGCTGCTAACAAGGCCGAGTAGCACCCATGTTGTCCTATTGAATGGTGTGTGGTTTTTTGGACTTTTGTGGCAATTCGACCCTCTTGTGGCTAGTTCATTGGTTTACACTGTTAGAAATGATGGTGGCTTCCCTGGTGTTGGTAAACATGCTAATTTTGATAACTCTTTTGGAAGGCTTGTGTCTGCTTCATTGACCAATTGCTTGGAACTCTTTTTTCCTTTTTCCTTTCCCATGATAAATGAATGATTAAATATAAAGGTTCAAGAACTAACCCAAATGAAATGAAATTAATTTTGAAATGATTATGAAATGTAACTATAATGATCCTGATGCTTGTTGCTCCCTTCATCTATAAAAGGTATATCGAAATGAATCTAAATTCTAAACCATGTACTCTCCTTTATACACTTTTACAAATTATAAATGAAATTATCAAGGATCTTTTTTTTTGTCATCAATGGTTTAATTGAATGTATGACTCTATTTCTTTTCTTTAGCTCAAAGGGTTAATTAAATGCTTAAAGGGAGTCATAGGTCTATAAGAATTTGCAAAGGATTTGATAAGAAGTCATGTTTTGGGTATTGCGAGTTTTTGTATTGCAAGGCATTAAGAAAATAGTCCATCAATTTTAGAATTAAATAATTTGAGTACTATTGAGTATTTCATATTTGACTCCATTTACCCAATTGATGAGGCACTGGCCTATTTGTCAAGAATTCATATGATCAAATGAATTAGTAATATGCCTCCATAGGTTCAAAATAAGAATAATACTTATTAGAATCATGCCAATTCTGAAATGTAAGTTTGAAATGCATTCTCGTTCCTAGCAAATGGACAATTATTTACTCAAAGATCGGCCAAATCCTTAGTGAATTTTGTTTATTTTCCTATAGTAGGTATTGGTATATGGCCTTGGGAATTTTTTTTTGGATTCTAGTGTTGTCATTGATGGCAACTGAAGTCATTTCCATGGTCCATAGATTTATATCTAGTTATACCGACAGATAAAGTGAAATATTGTGTGTTACCGACATAATACTTGAAGAATAGGGTATCCGGTCAGTCATTCAATATGTCTACTTCACCAGAACATCATTTTGAGTTGTGGATCCCTAGGATTGCTTGGAGAGCACGTACATTATCTTATTACAAAATTTTGTGGTGTTTCTTTAGTCATTGGACGAGCTTGGAGGTCCGATAGGATGTTTTCTGCTTATTTGTTCATTGCAGCCGACTCAGTGAATGTAATGTGTTGTGGATCCCTGGAAAGTAAAATTTGAATGATTGGAACACTTGTGAGTATTGTTTTGAGTCACATAATTATATTAGCTGAAAGTGTTAGATCCACATTGAAAACTTAATTGTAAATTTGGGGTGACAGTTGATAATATTTCCAAGCTTTATCAAAGCTGACCTATAGCGATTCTATTTCTAGTTGCGGATATATATAAGAGATTCGATATATCATTTTGATATATGAAAGAAGTGTGGTGGTGTGTTGTGATCATTAGGAAGAGCAATTAGAAAATTATGCATAGTTTCACTTGTGCATTAATATTTTTGCAGTGAGTTGTGCAAAGTAGAGTAGAATTGTTGAATCAGTCTGAAGGACAACAAATTGTCATTAGAGCTTAATTGGAACTATAATCAGACATTGTGGATGCTATTTTATTAGTTCACTCTTTTGGATTTATTCCAAATCATTGTAGGGTAGTGAACCCATCCATTTTGACCAGTGAGCTCTAGGTAGTGAGCCTGTATGCAAGTGCATTCCTATTTTGTGCTTCTTATTTTGAGTATACTCATATTATATTGTGGATTGGCCATCCACCGTGGTTTTCCCCTTAATAGGGTTTCCACGTAAAAATTCTGGTGTTATGGTGTTGAGATAATTTTCATTCTATTGATGCATGCTTCTTTTATTGAATGGTTAAGTAAATTAAATCACAGAATAATAAAATTGAATTTTTGCTCAACACTAATTCACCCCCCCTCTCAGTGTTGCTTGTTTCCAGCAATTGGTATCAGAGCTAGTTCCTTGAAAGAATTCTTACAACTTATGGAGATATTGGAAGGTTTTTTTCAATGGATACAAGTAGTCTTCAACAACTTATGGTGGCCCTCGATGATCTTGACCAGATAAAATATGAGAACCAAGAATTGCAAGAAAATCTTGAGAATGCAAAAAAGTTCATTCAGTCACTAAAAGACAAGATCATTGAATCAAGGGAGAAAAGAAAGGAATTATGTGGTCAACTCAAATAGAAGAACAAAAGTATGGAAGATGAACAACTCAGTCTAGCTCTGAAGGAGAAAACAAAAGAAAGTGAAAAGTTTTCCAAAGAGAATATTGCCTTGAAGCGAGAGATGGAATCTATCATGATGAGAATGACCAAGGAGATTGAGGACAAGAAGAAGAATGAAGAAAAGATTGCACAGTCTTTGAAAGAAAATTCTAAACAATGCAGTCAACTAGATAATGAATTGGAGCAATCCAAGAACAATGAAGTGCTTGAAAAGTAGCTTGATGATCTCAGAGATGAACTTGCACTGCAAATGAGTATAAGGAGACATTCAAAGCAAGGTCATCCAAACTTGATGAACTGATCAAAGGACAAAGGACTGATGGTGACAGACGAGGTCTTGGATATGAAGAAGGAGAAAGTTCCAGATTTGGACAAAGGAAATTTGGACAAAGGAATTCTGAACAAGGAAGATTCAAACAAGGAAGTCAAATGAAAGGAACCAGAAGAAATCCGATAAGGCAACCAAATGCTCAAAGATTTAATGGCTTGTTAGGTCTGCAACAAATTTGGTCATATGGCTTCTCAGTGTAGAAGTAGGGTGAACACAAGTAGACCATCATTCTCAAGTCAGTTTTTTAATTGCTATAAGTATGGTCATAAGTCAAGTGAATGAAGAACTCTGATGAATAACTTTCATTGAAATGTCAAATGCTATGCATGCAATAGATTTGGACACATTTCTAATTAATGCAGATCAAGTCAAAGTCAATGGAATAGTTGGTCTGGATAGAGAAATGGTATGTGCTACAATTGCAACAAATTTGGCCACATCGCTAGATTCTGTTGGAATAGAAGAGGTCTGATAGAATAGAACATGCAACAAGATTTTAAAGGAAAAGGAAAAGTCACTACTGATGAGATCAAGAAGAAAATGTAGAAGAAATAGGTGAAGAAGAATCCCTCTGTAGAAGGAAATGGACTTACACCAGAAGCAAGTTCTAGTAATTCCTCAGGGAATTAATTTTAGGTCTCTAGAATAGGGGGAACTATCAAGAAAAACTCTTAAACCCCCTCTTGTAGGTGAATGATACTGGAATTCAAATATGTCTAGTAGGAGAGTTGATACTTTTCATATGTTGTTCGACCAATTAGAAGCATTAGTGAAGAATATTGAAGATCTGCATAAGAGTCATTTATCTCGATGCCTAAAAGGAAGAAAACCGGATGAGTTAGGGCAAGAGAATTTATTGCAAAATAAAGGAGTTAGGTATGTGGACAATAAAAGGAATGACTTCAACCCTCATTTGTCATATTGCATTTGGAGAAAAGCGGTTTGGAGAGCTCTGAAGTGATCATTGCGAATTTTTGGAGAGACTCAAGCATAAAGGAGAATCTGTAATCAAATTCATTTTTTGTCCCCAAAAGGTATTTATTGAAAACCTATAAATTTGTGTGATTGCAATCATGTCTACTCCTCTGGTAGTCGAAGTTAAGGATAGGTCACCTCCAAAGTTCAAATGGCATCTGTATAAGTCCATAGATATAGAACCCTTAGGTGTATTTTCATCGGTGTCATACGAAGTCCTGCATGTTGAGGATATTAGGGCTTATGTGCATGCAAACATTGTAAATTTGGGAACCTCCCATTTGCTGGATTTGTACACTCATCATATAACTCAAGAAGATCTTACTATGAAACCATAATTTAAAACCCTAGAAGATAAGAAATTTTTACAATTTGCGAAATTCCCCATTTTTGAAGAAGATGAATGGGTTCGATATATGTTGAGCTGTGTCCATGATGAATTCATGTGGTTGGATGTGCCATTCAAAATCACCAAAGAATCTATATGTGCAGTTATAGGACTAAATTCCACTGGTAGACTTCCAGTTTTGAAGTCTATGAAGAATGACAAGGTTACTGAAGTGACAGGCTCGAAATGGGACAAAAGGGTAATGACGATAGACGATATTGCCGTAGTGGATGTAAAATTTGCATCTATGGTTATCGGCTATAAGATTTATCATTCAAGTTGGGAGAATTTTGTATTTGGCACAACTATCTATGTAACATATGAAATGGTTAAACAAAATGCAGACTATGATTTATGTGAACTACTCAGAGGCCAGTTATTGGAGAATTTGTGAAAAATCAAGAGGATAAGAAGAACATATTCAAATATGGTAGCCTACTAATATGTTTGTTTTTCTACTTCTTGGGTGAGGTACCAGGAGTTGGTAAAGTTCAATGGCATAATGATATGCTGATAGCTATTCAGATATGGAATATGTTATGTGGACTGGGTGATCGACAAACTCACAATATAATCCTGTGGAGATACTTTAAAAAAATTTAGAATCTGATGCACACTAGAGAGAGAATTCCTGCCACAATAGTGGAATAGTACCAAGACACTATTTGCTTCATGGTAGACATTGACTAGTGCCATATGGAAGCTATTGATCCTAGAACAATTTGGATCATGCCTATGGGTTATGAAGTAGATGCGAACATTCTGAAGATGTATGTTGAACACCTACTGAACTCACCACTTGATCAAGGAGAAGAAAGGTTAGGTACTTATGTAGAGAAGAGCTTACAGGTTCATTTAGAATTGAAAAATCCCCAGATAATCAAAAGGGTAAGAAAAGAGACAGAAGCTTTTGTAGAGTATGGGCATTCCTATGGAGAAATTGAAAGAAGGAAAAGAGATGAAGCTAAAGTAGCTAAGAAGAAAGAAAAGGAAAAATTAGCCGGTTCAGGAACATCTCCTACTCACACTAGAAGTTCCTCTACATTGAAGTCAAATCAAGCTGAGGCTTCCAGAAAAAGATAGAAGAATAAAAGCACTAGATCCTACAAAGCTGTGTCTATAGATGAAGAGGAAGAAATTGATTTAGAAGAAGTAGTGAGGGAGATAAAGGCTACTAGTACTCATGCTATCAAATTGAATAAGAGAAAATTTTTTGGCAAAGGAGAAGAAGCATTTAAGAAAAAGTCCAATATTGACAAGCCTAGTATGTCTGTTGAGGAAGTTGAGAGAGCAGTGGTGAAAGATGGAAATCTCAATCCACTCTGTGATTGGTATGAGAATTTTGATGAATCTAGTAAGAAAATTCTTGAAGAAGCAATAATTAAGCATATGAATTTTTTTAATAAAGTTCTTGTTGAAATCATGTTTGGTTTGCCTACAAGTCTGTATAATTCTTTGAAGTCTAGGAGGTTGAGTGCCTTATCAGAAGAATAAAATCTGAGGAAGAGAGTTCTTAATGATTTGTGCCTGGAAATGTCAATTGAAGAAATGGATTTATTCCTTGAAAAAAATAAAAAGGAATTTAGGAGCAAAAAAAGGGTAAACAAACTTATGATTGGTGAAATTGATGTTGTTGTCAATGAAACTAAGGAAATTGTAGAAGAATTCTTGTCAAGGGATAAGATTAACATTGAGGAAATCAATACTGAAAATGTTTAAGAAAATGAGGAAGTGAATGTGGAGGAAGATGCGAATGAGGAGAACATGACTGTACCTGATCCTCTAGAACTTGAGGATATTCTGACTTCTCCTACTAAGCAAAATATAGAGACACCTGCAGCAACTAAGGTCCCTGTTGAGGTGTTAGCTAAGGAAAAGGAGGTGCATACTAAAGAAATTGAAATGCCTAAAATCAATCTTGAATTTGAATCCAAGGTTAAAAAGGAAAAGGGTCAAGAAATCATAACAAAGGAAGTGAAGGAATCTTTATTGGACCAATAGGTAGAGTCAGATCCTGAGTTGGATGAAAGCTCAATTAACCTATCTACTCTATCTCCAATTCAGATGATGAAGGTCGCTAAAATTTCTCAAGCCAAAGCAAGTAAAAAGATACTAAAATCTCACGTAGAGGATAGCGAACTACTAAAGCTTGCATCTGGATTTTTACAGAAAATAATGCCTACTTAAGTTGTGGATCCATCAATTTCATCCTCCGGTGAGTTAAAGAAGCTAATAAATTATGTAGATTCTAATTTTGAATCCTTTGAGAAATCAGCTTTGGTTAAAGTGAAAAAGGAGTTCAAGGAGAAGAAAGTTGGCAGCCTAAAATAATTGATTGCCAAAGACAAAGCTCTGCTATGTACCTACATAAAAAATATTCAATTTTCTATGTCTAAAGGAGGAAAAGTGTACAAATCTTGCTTGGTCTTGTCAAAATTTACTGAAGCAAATGAGAAGAAGGTGAAAGACATTGAAAAACAATTGGTCACCATTTCCAATACTTTTCACCCATTAGTTGGTAGTATTTGTAGTCAAGAAAATTAGGTGATATCTTTGCTCAACCAAGTTAAGGGCTTGAAACTTGAAAATGAAAGGATTATTGGTAGAGTAAGTGAACTCAGGGGACTAATAAGTCCAAAGATTGAAATGATGGAAAATGCTTTGAAAGAAGCTAAAGACACTATGACTGCTCCTAATCTGGTAAGTCTCAGAGCAGCAAAAACTCTGTCATATCTCCTTTGTGGTCATATAACCATTTTGGAGAGTTTGAGAAGTGTCTAGGAGTCAAACCTAAGTGGCCTAAAGAATAACTTTGCAGACATCTTCAAATTTTTGTAAGTCTTAATAGTTTTGCAATTTTGGATTCCCCAATTTTGTCATTGATGTCAAAGGGGGAGAGAGTGCAGTGAAAAATTCCTTGACATTCTTAGGGGGAGTAGTATTTTGAATTTTGGCAGTGTACTTACTAGTTTCGACACTTAGTCATTTTTTCACTAAGTGTTGCCATTAATGCCAAAGGGGGAGATTGTTGGCATATGGCCTTGGGAAGTTGTGTTTGGCTTCTAGTGTTGTCATTGATGGCAACTGAAGTCATTTCCATGGTCCAAAGATTTGTATCTAGTTATACCAGAAGATAAAGTGAAATATTGTGTGTTACCGACAAAATACTTGAAGAATAGGGTATCCGGTCAATCAATCAATCTGTCTACTTCACTGGATCATCATTTTGAGTTTTGGATCCTCAAGATTGCTTGGAGATCATGTACATTATCTTATTACTGAATTTTGTGGTGTTTCTTTAGTTGTTGGACGAGTTTGGAGGTTCGGTAGGATGTTTTCTGCTTATTTGTTCATTGTAGCCGACTCAGTGAATGTAATGTGTTGTGGATCCCTAGAAAGTAAAATTTGAATGATTGGCATGCTTGTGAGTATTGTTTTGAGTCACATCATTATATTGGCCGATAGTGTTAGATCCACATTGAAAACCTAATTGTAAATTTGGGCTGACAGTTGATAATATTTCCAAGTTTTATCAAGGCCGACCTATAGTGATTCTATTTCTAGTTACGTATATATATAAGAGATTCGATATATCATTTTGTTATATGGAAGAAGTGTTGTGGTTTGTTGTGATCATCAGGAAGATCAATTAGGTGATTATGCACAGTTTCACTTGTGCATTAATATTTTTGGAGTGAGAGTTGTGCAAAGTATAGCAAAATTGTTGAATCAGTTTGAAGGACATCAGATTGTCATCAGAGCTTAATTCAAACTATAATTAGGCATTGTGGAAGCTATTTCATCAGTTCACTCTTTTGGATTTATTCCAAATCATTGTAGGGCAGTGAGGCCATCCACTTTGAGCAGTGAGCTCTAGGCAGTGAGCCTGAATGCAAGTGCATTCCCATTTTGTACTTCTTATTTTAAGTATACTCATATTATAGTGTGGATTGGCCATCCATCGTGGTTTTCCCCTTAACAGGGTTTCCATGTAAATTTTTTGGTGTTATGGTGTTGAGATAATTTTCATTCTGTTGATGCTGTTTCTTTGATTGAATGGTTAGGTAAATTAAATCACAAAATAATAAAGTTGATTTTTTGCTCAACACTGATTCACCCCCCCTCTCAGTGTTGCTTGTTTCCAATAGTAGGAACCCATATGTGAAGAAGTGTTCTCCATTTTGACAAATTAGAATGAACACAATTGGGAGATACCCTCCCTAGTCCCAGAAAACCTAAAGTGTAGGAGTAAAGACCTCAAAATTCTTTACTTGTTGTGTTGACCCCTAGCCTAGGGATGTATTGAACATAAGGATTGGCTATCCTTTAGAAAATTTTGGGGTTTAGTTGGAAAAAACACCAAAAAAAATTGGTGACTCTGTTGGGGACAATCTCATTCTCTGGTTATAGATTTTTGTATTACAGAGTCAAATGGTGTGATAAATTGGAACATCTTGTTTAGATATTGTAGAATTCTTGATCCTGGTGAAGGATTCAGTTGCAACAAAGCTTGAATGATCTAAAAGTGGCTCCTCTATTGAAGCAAACCTAGAAGGAGATTTATTTTGAAGACACTTCATCCTATTTGAATTATAATCCTCTGTGAAGAGAGGTGGCGACTCTGACTCAAAGAACCTGATAAAGAATACAACAAAGCTTCAGATCTACAAGTTTCAAAATCGAAGGTGAATGGATGCTCTACAATTCTAGGTATTCTCATGAATCTAAAGAAAATATTATCATATTCATAAGTGATTTGTGGGAATTTGCACTATAAATGATATGAATGATTCACTATTAGGTGAATTGGCACTAGATGAGGGAATAATAGTGGTAATTTAGCATGCCTTTGAATGTAAATTGAAATTAGTGAATTATCATAAAGAAGAATGCTATATTGTAAGATCTTAAGTAAAATAGAAATGAGTTTTATTGTAAAGGCTTAATATCATAATTGAAAAGGGGACTTGAATGGCCTTTTGATAAATCTAACAAGGCTTGCAAAAGGGAGTGGAAGATGCCTAGTCAAGTTGTACATCTGGACATTGACTTGAATGCAATAACACATGATGAGTACCCTTTGTCACATCAAAGGAGTTTTAGTACTGAAAGGTACAAAGCCATAGATTTCATTAATATTTGTGGTTTTCCAAATGTTGTACCACCTAAGACCAAGGATACGATACCAAATTTCAATGGAGAAAAGTCTGAATCAACAAGCAGACATTTTTAGGAGTTTGGGGATTTGATAGGAGATTATGAATTGGATTTGGAGGATGTTGTCGTGAAGCTTTTTGTTCAATATTTGAAGGATGATGCTAGAGATTGGTTCTCATATTTACTAGCATGTTTTATAGCTTCATGGAATCAGTTTAAGATAGCCTTTGTAGAACAATTTGGTGAAAGGGTAAATCCAAGTGTGATAAGGAAAAACTTTATGAAAATCCATAGAAATGAAGATGAGTTGGTCCTTGGTTTTAATCTTAGATTTGCAAAGACAATAAGGGAAATTCCAGAAAGTATAAGACCAAATGATGTTGAGTTTTTGGTTGTATATCTTGGTGCATTTGATAGTAAGATGAGCTCTCTATTAAGGGATAAATACCCTACAACATAACATTAGGCATATCAAAGTGCCATGGATATTGAGAAAATTTAGAAATACTCAATGATGAAAGGATATATGGCTGCAAGTGTTGGTTGTCCCGATACACCTCATGCAAATAGAATTCAAGGATCAATTAATAGAAATGATTGTCAAGATGAAAATGCTTCTACTGTTATGATCTCTCCATCATCACAATATGCAGATCATAGTGAGCTCCAAGTTGAACATCAATGAAATTTGAGCAATGTTGATCAAAAGTATTTTGTGCAAGAATTATATGATATGAAGAGACATAGGGGAGAATCACCATATGAACTATTTTTGAGGTTTTTGGATGCTTTGATAGAAGTTCCTAAAAATTTAGTGTGCATTGATCTATTTTCTAAGATTTATGAATCTAGGCTGAGTACTTTGCCTAAGGAATTGAAACCCCATAGCTTTGACCAAGTACCTAATTGGATAAAGATTGCGGAATCAGCCAAATATGGTTATGTACAAAATGTGGATTCTCAAAATGGAGGAAACAATTGTTCTCTTGAAAAAAATCAAATAATTATGCAAACAAGTGGAAAGAATATGTCAGAAGATGAACATTGTAATCAACTCACAAATAACACATATATTGAGCAACACAATAGTGATGAAGAAAAAGATACATGGGATGATAACAAAGTAAAAATGCATCAATGTTTTTCTTGTGATATCTCAGGTGATGGAAAAGTAAAAGAGATGCAAGGTGTTATTCCATGTCATGTTGTGACCAGTGAAAATAATGCATGTGTTGTTGATATTTCAATACAAATCATTGATCATGACCTTGAAAGTGCAGCCCTAAGCATCCCCTTTGAAAATTTTGAACATGGTCTATGTAGTGATGAATTTCCTTGTAATGAAGATCATGATGAAGTTGAGGTTTCTGATTGCTTCTCTGAGGATTATAACTGATTTTGAGGATGATTTGGAAGCATATTCCTCACGTGAAGGATGCAATGATATAAATTCTCATGATGTCATTTGTCCACAAGTGAAGGAACAAATTGTAGATGATGCATACCTAGAATATAATTCGGGTCTGCTATCAATGGAGCATGTTAACTATGTGAGTGATGAGGAATTTGAAGATAAAAATGTGTGTGTTCAGTATACTAATCCTAAGCATAAGGCTAAATATGATAAAGATGTTGATGAACATGCTACTCATGATTGTCTATATGAAGTAGATATGGAGATGTCAGCTATGCATGAAGAGGATGATGATGTACTCATCGATGACAAAAGGGTTTCATTATTGAATGATCAAAATGTACATCATGACAAGCACATAGATCCTAAATCAACATCATTACCGATTGCTAATATTGGAAGGCTTGCTGATTTATCTAACAATGAATTTTCAAAATGTGAGTCAAAGATGTTAACCATTAATGATGTGAGTGAAATTGAGAATCTATCTGTATGCTCTTCTAGTGATTATAATGATTTTGAATATAATTATGATATGGAAGATTTAGACCTTTATGTTGAGGAAGTAGAGGCTTTCATGACAACAATGAAGGTGTGAAAAAACACCTTATATGATGAACCCTTATCAGTATGTGAGATGATAAATGATGATCTTTACTTGTGTAGAAACAATCCACTTCTTGTTGAAAATATTGATGAGTTAATGCCAAGTACTACTTGTGAATATGAAGGATATGGTATAAATGAGACAACAAGTAATGAAGATTAGGATGACACTAAGGGTTTTGACTCTATCCTTGAGGAAGGTAACTCTGGTTCAACAGTTATCTAGTCACATGAAAGATGCAATGGTAAAAGTATTTTTGAAGTCATTTGCCCACAAGTGAATGAGAAAACTGTATCTGATGATTAGCAAGAGTGTGACTCAGATTGGTTGATAATTAAATGTGACAATTGTTAATAGGGTGAAGAATTTGAGGATGAAGATGTTCTTGTCCATGATGACAATACTGAATACAGTGTTGTATTGAGGGAGAAATAGATGGATATACTCAATTTCTTATGGTACTTGGTTGTGCAATTGAAACAATGGTTGAATTTTCAACCACACATATGCAAGAGGATGATATCCATATTGACAAAGGAGGAAGCCCCTTCTTGGATAATTAATTGATGCATCCAGATGGGTACATTGGTCCTGAAGTGACCTTGTTGCATGTTGATGAGGAGAAACAATTTGATGAGTCTTCAAATTATGTTGACATTGCAGGATTGATTGATTTATGTGAAGGGGAACTTAGGGGTGAAAATAACATGAAGCATGATTTTAATCAATACGAATATGCACTTGAATTCATTATAGATACCCCTCATCTTTTGGAACTTATCATGGAATTGTTTCCGTCTAATGGGGATAACACTTATGTCAAGTAAAATGAAGGTGTTGTTGGATATGAACCTTTTCTCTTTGATACTTCAAAAGCTTGGTCATGTATACAATGGAGTGCTTATGAAAGATTTCAATTTGGTGAACAAATTGAATGTGATGTTACAACTCATGATCAAGTGGAGTATGAAATTTTTACTTTTCTGACTCACTTGGATGAGCCTATGGTGCAATAGGTTGTTGAACAAGGTAGTTTCATAGCAATTGGAATTAATGATGTCAATCATGGTGATGTTGGTTGCTTGGAAATTCATAATGCACATGTTGATCCTTTGCTATCAAAGCAGGATAAAGTATTTGATAGAGGAAAGAACCACTTCTATGTTTTGGGGGGCCATTAGACCTCCAATTAGGAGAGTGAAGCCTAAGAAAGTAGAAAAGAAGGCTTTTGGGATTGGAAATAAAAGCTACATTTTATATCCCTATAATCAATGTACATGATTTGTTGTTTTTGTATTTAGTTTTTGTGTCTTTCTGATGGTCTGCTTCTACCCAATATTCTATATTCTTGTTATGCATGTAAGAGGCATACATCCCCAGTCGGAGCCATTGGTGGAACCCTAAAATTTCATTGTCCCACTGGTTCCATGGTCAAGCTTGTGATTGATTATTCCTTGTTGTCACTAGGGTTTAGGGTTTATTGGTATCCACTCACTTATACCCTTAATCCTCCTATCAGCTTAGGTTTTCTCATTGACTAGTTGCATCAGGTGATTGGTTGCTTAAGTGGCATTTTATGGTCTTCATCATCATTGTTAACCAACCCCAACACCTTGGTCACCCGCCAAGCCTATGAAGTCCTCTTTTAAAACAACTTATACCCACATGCTTTTAACGTCACTTAAGTCTACTACTGGTGGTTCATCACTCATCACACGATCCTTTGAAGCTTCCCATGTCCATCCCCCGACAAGAAATACACTATTTTTCATAATGCCCTAGGTTCATCGCCCATTGCATGTTGCATTATCACCACCGGAAGGTAACCCCTGATGAGCGATGCAATTAAGTATTTAACCCATCACTAGCCTTATCGCTATCGCCGATTGTCTCATGATCTCCAAAAGGGAACCCATGATCATCGATGGGTGGAGTTTCTCCCCATCGCATGGGCTCGGTGTATCACGAGTTAAGATTGCTCCATGAAAACTAAAGACACGATGAGCGATGGAATTTAGGTCTCCGACAAGGATCCTCCCGCGATCAAGATCAATGGCTAATATCTCATCGTTGGATTCTCAACCATTGCTTGATGAGATCCCAAAGTAAAACTAAAAGACGTGATGGCTGACGTGAGTTAGTTTTCTGGCTAAGATCATCAAGATTAGCAGTGAGCAAGTTGACAATGATGGAGTTTGGATACATATGGGTACATGGTAGTTTTAAAGTACCTCATCATTGTTTCTAAGTATGGGAATAAAAGAAATTGGTGATACTTAAAGAGCCTAGTTGATCGAGTTTTAAATTATGAACAATCAATAGTCGACATCCAACATGCAGCAAATTGATTTTTTGCTTGCTTGAGCAAGCCAGGGTGGCCATTAAATGCAACTCGCCTCTAATTCCTCTATTTAATGAGGATTGCCTATAGTTTGTTTCATCATTCTTCAATTATCAAGGCACTAAAATAATTGCTACAGGTACTAGAGGAGTGAATTTTGAGTATTGAACGAAGTATCACAAAGGTGGTATGTAAGTGTTCATGCATGCATTTTAGTGGTACTGTTGCTATAGTTTAGCTGTACTCTGTATTGTCTTGTCTGGGGCTCTTGGGGTTTTCATTTTTGTGTGTGGAGATTCTCTAAAGGTTGTGGCTAGTGTTTTTTCTGCAAGATTGGATGTTGGTCAATGTTTTATTCCTGGCAAAATGGGTGAGCTAAGTACTCCAGTCACACTAGTTAGAAGGTCTAGGAGGTTGAATATGCAGGAACCATTTGCATATGTGTTTGAAGCCAAACCCATTATGGTGGAAATTTCAAGTGTCCCAAAATGTAAGAGGAGTGTTCGAAAGACGGTTGAGAAAATTACTGTCAAAATTGCTTATAATCTGAGAAATAGGATAGTTTTAGAATAATTAGTCAAGTTTAAAGGAAAAGGGCTTGTTGAGTTTGCAAAAGAATTAATGTGGCCAAGTAAGGGTCCTAGGGTCTGTTCAGGGAAGCCCAATGTTCCTATTGTGATTTTTGATAGTTCTTCAAGTGAGGAAGGAGGAGCCAACCCTGATTCTGGCCATTGTCCTATTTCCCTTGTGCCTTATGAAGATTCAAATGATGAGGTGATTTTTGCAACTCCATTTTTTGTCATGAAACTAGGTGAAGGTGTCTACTCATCCTCTAACAAGGCTAGGTAGCACCCTTGTTCTCCTACTAAATGGTGTGTGATTTTTGGAATTTTGTGACGATTCGACCCTCATGTGCTAGGTTCATTGTTTTGCGGCACTGGTACTGATGGTGACTTCCTCGGTATTGGTTAAAATGCTGATTTTGATCAAAAATCTTTTGGAAGGCTTGCATGTGCATCTTTGACCAGTTGCTTGGTGCTCTTTTTTCCTTTTTGCTTTCTCGTGATAAATGAATGATTAAATATAACAGTTCAGGAACTAACCCAAATGAAATGAAATTAATTTTGAAATGATTATGAAATGTAACTATAATGAGCCCAATGCTTGTTGCTCCCTTCATCTATGAAAGGGATTTCAAGGTTCATTACAGGGGTCAAAATTTTGAGTCTAAAATAGTCTAGGTAGAATTTAAGTGTAGAAAACAAATGTAATGTAGAAGGCTTGATGAATCTGTTGGTTAATCGTCCTGGGTATAGGTATCATATGTAATAGTCTTAAATGCTTAAAGGGAGTCATAGGACTATAAGAATTTGCAAAGGATTCAATAAGAAGTCATGTTTTGGATATTGTGAGTTTTTGTATTGCAATGCATTACGAAAATAGTCCATCTATTTCAAAATTAAATAATTCATGTACTATTGAGTATTTCATATTTGACTCCATTTACCTGATTGATGAGGCATTGACTTGTTTATCAAGAATTCATGCGATCAAATGAATTAGTAATATGCCTAGCCATAGGTTCAAAATAAGAAATATACTTATTAGAATCATGTCAATTATGAAATGTAAGTTTTAAATGCATCCTTGTTCCTAGCAAATGGACAATTATTTACTAAAGATCAGCCAAATCCTTAGTGAATTTTGTTTATTTTCCTATAGTAGGAACCCATCTATGAAAAAGTGTTCTCCATTTTGACAAATTAGAATGAACACAATTGGGAAATACCCTCCCTGGTCCCACAAAACCTAAAGTGTAGGAGTAAAGACCTCAGAATTCTTTACTCGTTGTGCTGGCCACTAGCCTAGGGATGTCTTGAACATAAGGATTAGCTATCCTTTAGAGAATTATTGGGTTCAACTGGAAGAAAAACCAACAAAATTTATGACTCTACTAGGGACATTCTCATTCTCTAGTTGTAGACTATTGTATTACATAGTCAAATGGTGTGATAAATCTGAACATCTTGTTCAAATATTGTAGAATTCTTGAACTTGGTTAAGGATTCAGTTAAAACAAAGCTTGAAGGATTTGAAAGTGGCTCTTCTGTCAAAGCAAACCCAGAACGAGATTTAATTTGAAGACACTTCATCTTATTTGAAGTATAATCCTCTATGAAGAGAGGTGGTGAATCTAACTCAAAGAACCCAATAAAGAATACAACAAAGATTCAGATCTGCAAGTTTCAAAATAGAAGGTGAATGGCTACTCTTCAATTCCAGGTATTCTCATGAATCTAAAGAAAATATTATAATATTCATAAGTAATTTGTGGAATTTTCAATATAAATGATATGAATGATTCCCTATTAGGTGAATTGGCACTAGATGAGGGAATAATAGTGGTAATTTAGCATGCATTTGAATGTAAATTGAAATTAGTGCATTATCATAAAGAAGCATGCTATATTGTAAGATCTTAAGTAAAATAGAAAGGACTTTTATTGTAAAGGATTAAGATCATAATTGAAAATGGGACTTGAATGGCCTTTTGATAAATCTGACAAGGCTTGCAAAAGGGAGTGCAAAATTCCTATTCAAGTTGTACATTTGGATGTAGATTAGAATGCAATAAGACATAATGAGCACCCATTGTCACATCAAAGGATTTTTAGTACTCAAAGGTATAGAGCCATAGATTTCAATAATATTTGTGGTTTTCCAAATGTTGTACCACCTAAGATCAGGGATAAGATACCAAAGTTCAATGGAGAAAAGCCTGAATCAACAAGCATACATTTTCAAGAGTTTGGAGATTTGATAGGAGATTATGAAAAGGATTTTGAGGATGTTGTCATGAAGTTTTTTGTTCAGTCATTAAAGGATGATGCTAGGGATTGGTTCTCATATTTACCAGCATGTTATATAGCTTCATGGAATCATTTTAAGATAGCCCTTGTAGAACAACTTGGTGAAAGGGTAAATCCAAGTGTGGTAAGGAAAAACTTTATGGAAATCCATAGAAATGAAGATGAGTTGGTCCCTACTATTAATCTTAGATTTGAAAATATAATAAGGGAAATTCCAAAAAGTATAAGACCAAATGATGTTGAGTGTTTGGTTGTATATCTTGGTGCATTTGATAGCAATATGAGCTATCTATTAAGGGATAAAGATCCTACAACATTACATCAGGCATATCAAAGTGCCATGAATATTGAGAACAATTTGAAATACTCAATGATGAAAGGATATATGGCTGCAAGTATTGATTGTCCCAATACACCTCATGCAAATAGAATTCAAGGATCAGATAATAGAAATGATTGTCAAGATGACAATGCTTTTGCTGTTATGATCTCCCCATCATCACAATATGTAGATCATAGTGAGCTCCAAGTTGAACATCAACAAAATTTGAGAAATGTTGATCAAAAGTATTTTGTGCAAGAATTGTATGATATGAAGAGATACAAGGGAGAATCACCATATGAACTATTTTTTATTTTTTTGGATGCTTTGATAGAAGTCCCTAAAAATTTTAGTCCTCAAGATTTACTGTGCATTGATCTATTTTGCGAGATTTATGAATCTGGGCTGAGTACTTTGACGAAGGAATTGAAACACCATAGCTTTGACCAAGTACCTAATTGGATAAAGATTGTGGAATTAGCCAAATATGGTTATGCACAAAATGTGGATTCTCAAAATGGAGGAAACAATTGTTCTCTTGAAATAATCAGATAGCACTGCAAACAAGTGAAAAGTATATGCTAGAAGATGAACATTGTAATCAACTCACAAATAACATATCTATTGAGCAACACAACAATGATGAAGAAAAAAATACATGGGATGATAACAAAGTAAATATGTATGAATTTTTTTCTTGTGATATCTCAAGTGGTGGAGAAGTAAAAGAGATGCAAGGTATTATTCCATTTCATGTTGTGACTAGTGAAAACAATGCATGTGTTGTTGATATTTCAATACAAACCATTGATCACGACCTTGAAAGTGCAACCATAATCATCCACTCTGAAAATTTTGAACATGGTCTATGCAGTGATGAATTTCCTTGTAATGAAGATCATGATGAAGTTTAGGTTTTTTATTTCTTCTCTGAGAATTGTAACTGCTCTTTTGAGGATGATTTGGAAGCACATTCCTCACATGAAGGATGCAATGATATAAATTCTCATGATGTCACTTGTCCACAAGTGAAGGAAAAAATTGTAGATGATGCATACCTAGAATGTAATTCGGGTCTGCTATCAATGGAGCATGTTAACTATGTGAGTGATGAGGAATTTGAAGATAAAAATGTGTCTGTTCAGTATATTGATCTTGAGCATAAGGCTAAATATGATAAAGATGTTGATGAACATGTTGCTCATGATTGTCTATATGAAGCGGATATGGAGATGTCAGCTACACATGAAGAGGATGATGATGTACTCATGGACGACAGAAGGGGTTCATTATTGAATGATCAGAATGTACATCATGACAAGCACATGGATCTTGAATCAAAATCATTACCAATTGATAATATTGAAAGGCTTGTTGATTTATATGACAATGAATTTTTAGAATGTGAGTGAAAGATGTTAACCATTGATTATGTGAGTGAAATTGAGAATCTATCTATATGTGCTTCTAGTGACTATAATGATGTTGAATATAATAATGATATGGGAGATTTAGACCTTCATATTGAGGAAGTAGAGGCTTTCATGACAACAATGAAGGTGTGGTAGAACCCCTTATATGTTGAACCCTTATCAGTATGTGAGATGATAAATGATGATCCATAATGGTGTAAAAAGAATCCACTTTTTGTTGAAAATTCTGATGAATTCTTGGCAAGTACTACTTGCGAATAAGAAGAATATGGTAGAAATGCGAGAGCAAGTAATGAAGATCAGGTTAACACTAAGGTTTTTGACTATATCCTTGAGGAAGGTAACTTTGGTTCAACAATTACCCAGTCACATGAAATATGCAATGGTACAAGTATTTGTGAAGTCATTTTCCCACAAGTGAATGAGAAAATTGTATCTAATGATTACCAAGATTGTAACTCAGATTGGATGATAATTAAATGTGAAAATTGTTCATA
Source organism: Sequoia sempervirens (assembly GCA_007258455.2). Taxonomy (NCBI): domain Eukaryota; kingdom Viridiplantae; phylum Streptophyta; class Pinopsida; order Cupressales; family Cupressaceae; genus Sequoia; species Sequoia sempervirens. The sequence goes on from VDFB02105785.1 coordinate 102,618,282, forward strand.
GGGTGAAGAATTTGAGGATGAAGATGTTATTGTCCATGATGACAATAGTGAATACAATGCTGGTATTGAGGGAGAAATAGATGAATATACTTGTTTTCTTATGGTACCTAGTTGTGCAATTGAAACAGTGGTTAAATTGTCAACCACACATATGAAAGACGATGATATCCATATTGAAAAAGGAGGAAGCCCCTTTTTGAATAATCAATTGATGCATCCATATGGGTACATCGGTCCTAAAGTGACCTTGCTGCATGTTGATGAGGAGAAACAATTTGATGAGTCTTCAAATTATGTTGACATTGTAGGATTGTTTGATTTATGTGGAGGGGAACTTAGGGGTGAAAATAACATGAATCATGATGTTAATCAATATGAATGTGTACTTGAACAGTTTACATATACCCCTCATCTTGAGGACCTTATCATGGAATTGTTTCCATCTAATGGAAATAACACTTATGTACAGTACAATGAAGTTGTTGCTGGATATGAACCTTTTCTCTTTGATACTTTAGAAACTTGGTCCTGCATACACTGGAGTGCTTATGAAATATTTCAATTTGGTGAACAAATTGAATGTGATGTTACAACTCATGATTAGGTGGAGTATGAAAGTTTATTTTTTTGACTCACTTGGATGAGCCTATGGTGCAACAGGTTGATGAACATGGTAGTTTCATAACAAGTGGAATTAATGATGTCAATCATGGTGATGCTGGTTACTCAGAAATGCATAATGCACATGTTGATCCTTTGCTATAAGAGAAGGATAAGGTATTTGATAGAGGAAAGAACTGCTTCTATGTTTTGGGGGGCCATTAGGCCTCCAATTGGGAGAGTGAAGCCTAAGAAAGTATAAAAGAGGGATTTTGGGATTGGAAATAAAAGCTACATTTTATATCCTTGTAATCAATGTACATGATTTGTTGTTCCTATCCCTAGTTTTTTTTCCTTTCTACTGGTCTGCTTCTACCCAAGATTCTAGATTCTTGCTATGCCTACGAGAGGTATATATCCCTAGTTGGAGCCACTAGTGGGACCCTAAAATTTCATTGTCCCATTGGTTTGATGGCCAAGCCTATGCTTGATTATTCCTTGTTGTCACTAGGGTTTAGGGTTTTTTGGTCTCCATTCACTTATACCCTTAATCCTCCTATTGGCTTATGTTTTCTCATTGACGGGCCACATTAGGTAGCTGGCTGCTTAAGTGGCATTTTATGGTCTTCATTATCATTGTTAATTGACCCCAAGACCGTGGTCACTTGTTGAGCCTAGGAAGTCCCCTTTTAAAACAACTTGTTCCCACATGTTTTTAGTGTCACTGAAGTCTGCCATTGGCAGTTCATCTCTCATCATGTGTTCCTTTGAAGCCACCCATGTCCATCTTGTGACAAGCGACACACTATTTTTCATACCACCTCAGGTTCATCTCCCATCACGTGTTGCATTCTCACTGCTAGAAGGTAACCCCCAATGACCAATGTGGTTAAGTATTTAACCCATTGCTGGCCTTATCGTTATCACCGGTTGTCTCATGATCTACACAAGAGAACTCGTGATGTCTAATGGGTGGAGTTTCTCTCCATCACATGAGCTTGATGTATCATGGGTTAAGATTGCTTGATGAAAAGTGAAGACACAATGAGTGATGGAATTTAGGTCTTTGGCTAGGATCCTCCTATGATCAAGATCAATGGTTAATATCTCATCACTAGCTTCTTAGCCATCGCTTGATGAGATCCCAAAGCAAAACCAGAAGTTGCAATGGGCAACATGAGCTGGTTTTCTAGCTAAGATCATGAAGATCAATGGTGAGCAAGTGGAGAATGATGGAGTTTGGATATAGATGGGTACATGACAGTTTTAAAGCACCTCATCATTGTTTCTAAGTATGAGCATAAAAGCAAATGATGATCCTTAATGAGCCTCGTTGATTGAGTTTTAAATATTGAACAATCAATGGTTGAGATCCAACACAGAGTGATTGATTACTGCTCACTCGAGCGAGCCAAGGTGGCCATTAAATGTAACAAACCTCTAATTCCTCTATTTAATGAGGATTGCTTATAGTTTGTTTGATCATTATTCAATTATCAAGGCACAAAAATAATTTTCATAGGTACTGAAGGAGTGAATTTTGAGTATTGAACAAAGTATCACAGAGGTGGCGGTATAATATCCCCTAGTCTATTAGTGTGCATGCACTCATTTTAGTGGTATTGTTGCTATCATTTAGTTGTACTCTATATTATCTTGTCTGGGGATCTTGGGATTTTCATTTTTGTTTGTGGAGATTCTCTGAAGGTTGTGGCTAGTGTTTTTTTTGCAAGATTGGCTATTGGTCAGTGTTTTATTCCTGGTAAAATGGGTGAGCCAAGTACTCCAGTCACACTAGTTAGAAGATCTAAGAGGTTGAATATGCAAGAATCATTTGCATGTGTCTGAAGCCAAATCCATTATAGCAAAAATGTTAATTGTCCCGAAAGTTAAGAGGAGTGTTCGAAAGAAGGTTGAGAAAATTATTGTCAAAAGTACTTACAATCTAAGAAATAGGACCGTTTGAGAAAAATTAGTCAAGTTTAAAGGAAAAGGGTTTGTTGAGTTTGTGAAAGAATTAACGAGGCCGAGTAAGGGTCCTAGGGTCTATTTAGGGAAGCCCAGTGTTCCTATTGTGATTTCTGATAGTTCTTCAAGTGAGGAAGGAGGAGCAAAGCCCTGATTCTATCCATTGTCCTATTTCCCTTGTGCCTTATGAAGATTCAGATGATGAGGTGATTGTTGCAACTCCAATTTCTATCATGAAACTAGGTGAAGGTGTCTACTCAGTCGCTGACAAGGGCAAGTAGCACCCATGTTCTACTAAAGTGTGTGTAGTTTTTTGGACTTTTATGGTGATTCGACTCTCCTATGCCAAGTTCATTGGTTTGCGTCGTTGGTACTGATGGTGACTTCCTCGATGTTGGTGAATGTGCTGATTTTGATAACAAATATTTTGGAAGGCTTGGGTGTGCTTCTTTGACCAATTGCTTGGCACTCTTTTTTCCCTTTTGCTTTCTTGTGATAAATGAATGATTAAATATAACAGTTCAAGAACTGACCCAAATGAAATGAAATTAATTTTGAAATGATTATGAAATGTAACTGTAATGATCTCGATGCTTGTTGCTCCCTTCATCTATAAAAGAGATTTCAAGGCTCATTACAAGGGTCAAAATTTTGAGTCTACAATAGTCTGGGTAAAATTTTACTACATAAAACAAATGTAATGTAGAAGGCTTGATAAATCTATTGGTTAATCATCTTGGGTATTGGTATCATATGTAATAGTCTTAAATTTTTCTACAGGAATTACTAATATCGAAACAAATCTAAATTCTAATGCATGTACTCTCCTTTGTACACTTTTGTAGATTATAAATGAAATTATCAAGGATTCTTTTGTTTTTCATTAATGGTTTAATTGAATGCATGGCTTTATTTATTTGCTTTAGCTCAAAGGGTTAATTAAATGCTTAAAGGGAGTCATAGGTCTATAAGAATTTGCAAAGGATTAGATAAGAAGTCATGTTTTAGATATTGTGAGGTTTTTTATTGTAATGCATTATGAAAATAGTCCATCTATTTTAGAATTAAATAATTCATTTACTACTAAGTATTTCATATTTGACTCCATTTACCCGATTGATGACACACTGACCTGTTGTTTGTTAAGAATTCATGCAATCAAATGAATTAGTAATATGCCTAGCCATAGGTTCAAAATAAGAACAATACTTATTAGAATCATGTCAATTTTGAAATGTAGTTTGAAATGCATCCTCATTCCTAGCAAATGGACAATTATTTACTCAAAGATCGGCCAAATCCTTATTGAATTTTGTTTATTAGCTTGTAGTAGGAACCCATCTGTGAAGAAGTGTTCTCCATTTTGACAAATTAGGATGAACACAATTGGGAAATACCCTCCCTGGGCCCACAAAAGCTAAAGTGCAGGAGTAAAGACCTTAGAATTCTTTACTCATTGTGTTGGCCACTAACCTAGGGATGTCTTGAACATAAGGGTTGGATATCCTTTAGATAATTTTGAGGTTCAGCTGAAAAAACACCAACATGAGCTACTTGCTGATAAGAGGTAATTTCAGTGTTTGGGGTAACCACATTTGTCAATCCATAACCTAGTCCCATGTTCTTCTTGCGTTGTTCTATTATGATGGGTTCTCTTATGCCTTGCTCGTGTAGACCAAGGCCACCTTTTCTAATGTATCCCATATTTATTTCTATCTAATAACCTTTATTGCTAAGATCCACGGGAAGGGAATGTAGTTGTTCCTGTTCCTCTTGTTCTTCTTTGTAGATCCATGATGAGAGGTCCTCTTTGAATACCACTTCATCGTTCATGTCACCCCACTTTTTGAAGATAGAGGGTTTAACTTCATATGTGACAACTTGAACATGCTTTATTTCCTTTGGTCATCTGTGGGATTTTGGCAACGAGGGAAGCTCCCAATGTAGAAGGATTGTTTGAAATGGTATTCTCCACAACCCTTGTCAAGCACCTTGATCTTGAGGCTAGATTTAGGAGGATCGGTTGACGTAGATAGAGTATTGGTTGACATAGATGGATTTGAGGTTGAAGTAGATGGATTTTTAGTTGAAGCAAGTGAGGCGAGTGAACCATAAATTTTTTGGGATAGGAACTCTCTTACACTTCTAGGGTTTTGCACCTAAAGGGAGAAAGGTACCCCAAAAATCTATGGGATTCACTCAAGACTAATGCAAATAATATTGAAATATATGCCTAAATGGAATGTCCTAAATGCAAAGAACTAAGAAAAGAGATGGATTATTAATGCAAAACTAAAGAAATGCACTTTGTTTGAAAACACATTGTGATATGCAGAAAGAGAGATTGAATGCAATATAAAACAAGATAAAGAAGTAAAATAGAAAAAGTGCACCTGGAAATTGACATAGGCTGGGGTGAAGACTTTAGATGTCTTTGAAATTTTGGAAAATCTAATTTTCTGGCCAACTAGGACACTTACACCAAGCTGGGCAACTTAGTCCCAGATCAGGAAAACTACTTTGGAGCCCATTTCGGTCAAATGGGTATCCAAATCTATAGAAACTTTTGAAAAATAGGTATGGTGGGACTAATTCACCATTGATGGGGACTTAGTCTACTTTGGATTATTTGAAAATATGAAAGTGGAAACATAAGCCCTCGGTCTACACTTTCTACTCCTCCAGGTGTCCAATTCTGAAACTTTGATTTTTGATACAGTAAGTGACTTTTTATGGATATTTTGACTTAGCCTACAAGGAAATTTCTTTAACAAGTTTGCAACCTATTCTTCAATTATTTTAAAGTCTTCAAAGTTCCTAAATCTACAAACACACAAGGAAAGAAAGAGAAATGTTGAATGTTAGGGAATAGGGGTTTGCCTTGGTCAAACCCCTTTTAGGTAATTAAACCAAATGAAGAAATAAGATGAAGCATAAACATGAAAGGAAGGAATTAGAGACTTTCCATGATGATATATCTTGAATTGTTGCAGCAAAAGATGAAGAATCAACCCTTGAATTCCTTAGAAAGTTATCTTGATGACTTAGAATGCTAAAACCCTAGCTTGCTTGACTTGAGAGAGATGATGAATGATGAATGAATGATTAGGTGACTGAATGTGGGTGAAATGAGAGGAAAAACCCTATATTTATACATGATTATACAAAATTTCCCAAAAATACCACATCACAGGCCGACCTCAAGGTCTAGAAAATAATATTCCACCAGAATTTTGAAATAATTTTGATTTTTGAGCCAAGTGGGACTAAGTTACCCCTAGTGGCGACTTGGTCCCACTAGGGAGATTTAAGTGGGTGTTAGGAATTAAAGTGTATTAAATGATGTTTAACGGGATTATTCTCAAAAATACATTTAAGTAGGGCCTGCAAATGTATTAAGGGGTCATTTAAACATAAGAAAGGGTTGAATTTTGATGACAAGCCTAGAAAAGCGTGAAAGTTTGTTACAACACTTTACAACACTTTGAAATAAGGCTTGGTAAGTGATAAAAAAGAGGTTATATAAGTGAATTATATTAAAAATGTCCTAGAAAAGTGTGAAAATGTGTTACAACACTTCACAACACTTTTACAAGACATCATAGAATTCTTATTGATTCACAAGGATCCAAGACCTAATGTGAATGTGTTGACCACATTACACAATTGAATCTAGGAAAAACTAGGCCAACATCCATAAGAAAGACCAAAATAAGCATGAAAATGTCAAGGATACATTGTTTTATGCTACATTTAGCTCCCACTTTAGTGAGAGGATGAACTTGTTTCAAACTCACACTAAAGTAGACATTCAAGAGGGGTCCAATCGTGCCAATGTGGATGGTTTAGGATAAAAAAGATGAAGGAGGTAACCAAGCCCCCAAGATCCAAGATCCTAAGTCAAACTAACATAAGCGCAAAAGGACATGCATAAGGGTGAATGATTTGTAACAAAACAAGATACACAATCATGCAATGACAAGAACTAGAAGGAAGAGAAGAGCGAAAATAAAAATTTGGATCAATCTTTGACCGTTTGTGCAACACGATGTGGATCAGATCTAGGTTGTTTGTCCAAAAATGCATACTCACTCTGAGGTGATGGAACTCTTGGCTGTCCACTAGGTGAGAATTCCTAAAAGGTGAGAAACATACACTCATGGCTTGTATGCACTCACATACACACATGTAGCTATGGGGAAAGTCATGCCTCAGAATGGGCTTCCTGCTCAACCATACTAAAGTTATACCTCCCGATAACTTTAATAGGGAGCCACAATGAAAATGTTTTTGTAAATACTTTTGAATGCCAAGATTTTGTTAAAGGGGATTTTACTTTATTCATGTAAGGTCTTCTTAGGGAGCACTGTTCCTAATGTCTCCAAGAGAGGACATGTCAAGGTGCCAAATCGTTGCCCATGGGATGCCTCATTCACATCATGCCAAGTCAGTAGATCGTACACTCTTGGATGAAATCAAACTCAATGACACCACCAAGAAGAGGACACATCATAGGAAGAAAGAAAACCACACCATGGAATTTTTTCCAAAAGATGTCTATGTATGTCCCCACTTTAAAGTAGTTGCTACACCATCATTGTGAGCAATTGATTTAAAGTAGCAAATGATAAATGAAAGAAGACATGAGAGCTAACTTGGAAAGCCCTATGCCGAGTCATACGTTTCTAAATTGATCTATATCATGAATAAGTATGTCACATGCGAGTCCACTTAAGACATGTCATCCACATCCCAAGCTCGCTTTTATATGTTCATGAAAGGTTAACAACTAGTCCAAAGAGAGAATGACAAGTGACATATGGGGATAAGGCTTCCTAACCTCTTGCCCCCACTTAGTGTAGGACAAGGGTGAGCCTTTAATGGATGATGGTATGCTGCTCCCTGCGATGAATGTAAAACATGCAACTATGGCAAGGAGTAGCAACTAATACTATTTATGTCAATAAGTAAACAAAAATTATGCTTGATACATATTTAATGAAATGTCTATCAGTTTAGGATGTACCAAGGTTAAATTTGTCTTGGAAGAATTGTTTGGGACAATGTTAACATTGATTGAAGGTTTTTATTTTGAAGGACAATAACCAAGATCATTAGACTGTATAGGGACAGGGATACTTGTTTTATAACATCACATCCTTTTCTAGGTTCCTTTGAACAGAAGTTCAAAACATCTTTCAAAAAGTTTTGTCACATTTTTTGGATTTGATGGTTGTTCTATTTCCTCAAAGTTTGTCTTGGATGTTGTCTTTTCTTTAAAGGTGGTTGAAGAGAATGTTGCGGAATTTTGTATTTCAGACTCTTTTGTTATGATCATGTATTCCCCCATGGATGTAGAAATGAAATTAAAGGTTTTTGAAGCCTCTTCCAATAAATTTGTGGCTTCTTCAATTTTCTTTTGTCCTTCTATATCATTTTTCTTGGTACTTATCATAGCACATGTAACCTTTGTCATTTGAGGAGTAGAAGGTGACCTGCCATAAACTCCTAACATTTGGTTCAAGGTTTGATTCATATCAAGCAATTTAGGATGCTGCAAAGTGAGGTTGATATTTAGTTTGCTAATGATAGTGTGGATGTTTTCTTGCACCATGATACCTTCCCAATTAGGAGAACTACAAACTAGATTTTCATGACATTCAATGTTATGTTCTTCACTATTGACTTTGTCACAAGTAAGGGAATGGTCCATGGTTGTATTTTCTTGATTGGAAATGATGGTGTTTCTTTTTTCAAGAATGTTTTTCTTATGATTCTCATCGATGGGATCCTGTAACACCATAATATATTCTTTACCAATAACAAAGATATTAGGAGAGGGATAAATTTGAGTGTTTTTTAGAATGCCATCCTTTTTATTTAAGGTCTCATTCTCTTGTGCCATGATATTTATCCTAGTAGGAGAGCTTTTAGGAAAGTGACAAACAATAGGGTCATCACATGTCATGGTTGAATTTGATAAAGTAGCTTCATCACTCATAGGAGAGGCATCAAGAGAAGGATAACTAAGACTTTCATTGTTAACAATGATTGGAATTTTTTGTTTGAATAGGTCTTTCCAAATGGTAGGAGCATCAGGAAAGGGAGGAATACGGTTCTCGTGATTCTCAATAAGGTTATCTTCTAACTTAAAATGCAATGTAAATACTTAAGATGAAGTGCAATTTTTTCAGATTTCAAACAAGGTAATTTACTGATTACACTATGCAATGATCTGAAAATGAAATGTGAATGCAAATTTGAAATGAAGTAATGCATGAAATGGGATAATTTAAGCTATATCTAATGAAATACATGTTACAAAAACTCAACCAACTGATATAGATAGTTAATGGCAGAAAACAGAAGTGCAGAAATGGGGTTTTTAGGTCTGTAAAAGGTAGTTTTAGTGGCATAAAGGGACTAAGTCGCCCAAGGTGGCGAATGAGTACCAGTGGTGATTTTTTTTAGAATTTTCAGAATTTTTTGATTGATTTTGATGTTTTCTATGTTGTATGATGTAAACCTAAAATGCAAATGTAGGATTTCATTTTTTTTTAATGATTTGAGATGCAAAAATGCAACCTATATGCACTTTCACTAATGAAAATTTTGAAACCCTAGAATGCAACTTAACTAATGCAAAATGCAATGCAAGCTAATTCTAGGATGATTATGGACTCCAAATAAAACACGAAGGTATTTGAGAAGCAAGTTCACCAAAATGAACCATAATTTTTTGGGGATAGGCACTCTCTTACACTTCTAGGGTTTTGCACCTAAAAGGAGAAAGGTACCCCAAAACTCTATGGGGTTCACTCAAGACTAGTGCAAATAAGATTTAAATATGCCTAAATGGAATGTACTAAATGCAAAGAACTTAGAAAAGAGATGGATTATTAATGCAAAACTAAAGAAATGCACTTTGTTTGAAAACACATTGTGATATGTAGAAAGAGATATTGAATGCAATATAAAACAAGATAAAGAAGTCAAATAGAAAAAGTGCACTTGGAAACTGATAGAGGCTGGGGTGAAGACTGTAGATGTCTCTAAAATTTTGGAAAATCTGACTTTTTGGCCAACTAGGACACTTATGCCAAGTTGGGTGACTTAGTCCCAGATTAGGAAAACTACTTTGGAGCCCGTTTCAACCAAATGGGTATCCAGATCTAAAGAAACTTCTAAAAAATAGGTACAGTGGGAATAAGTCACCACTGATGGAAACTTAGTCCACTTTGGCTATTTTGAAAATCTGAAAGTGGAATGAAAGCCCTTAGTCTACACTTTTTGCTCCTTCAGGTGTCTAGTTTTGAAACTCTAATTTTCGACACTATACGTGACTTTTTATGGATATTTTGACCTATCCAACAAGGAAATGTCTTCAAAAAAATTTCAACTTATTCTTCAATGATTTTCAAGTCTTTAAAGTGCCTAAATTTGCAAACACACAAGGAAAGAAAGAGAAATGTTGAATTCTAGGGAATAGGGGTTTGCCTTGGTCAAACCCCTTTTAGGTAATTAAACCAAATGAAGAAATGTGATGAAGCATAAACATGAAATAAAGGAATTAAAGACTTTCCATGATGATAGATCTTGAATTCTTGCAACAATAGATGAAGAATCAACCCTTGAATTCCTTAGAAAGTTATCTGGATGACTTAGAATGCTAAAACCCTAGCTTGCTTGACTTGAGAGAGATGATGAATGATGAATGAATGATTAGGTGACTGAATGGGGGTGAAATGAGAGGAAAAACCCTATATTTATACATGATTATACAAAATTTCCCAAAAATACCACATCATAGGCTGACATCAAGGTCTAGAAAATAATATCTTGCCAGAATTTTGAAATAATTTTGATTTTTGAGCCAAGTGGGACTAAGTTGCCCCTAGTGCTGACTTGGTCCCACTGGGGCAATTTAAGTGGGTGTCAAAAATTAAACTGTAGTAAATGATTTTTAATGAGATTATTCTCAAAAACACACTTAAGTAGGGCCTGTAAGTGTAAATTAAGAGGTCATTTAAACATAAGAAAGGGTTGAATTATTGATGACAAGCCTAGAAAAGCATGAAAGTTTGTTACAACACTTTTAAATAAGGCTTGGTAAGTGATAAAAAGAGGTTATATAAGTGAATTATATTAAAAAGGTCCTAGAAAAGTGTGAAAATGTGTTACAACACTTCACAACACTTTTACAAGACATCATAGAATTTTTATTGATTCACAAGGGCCCAAAACCTAATGTGAATGTGTTGACCACATTACAATATTAAATCTAGGAAAAACTAGGCCAACATCCATATAAGAAAGACCCAAATAAGCATGAAAATATCAAGGATACATTTTTTTGTGCTATAGCGGGATCAACATAGGAAAATGAGTGGAATGATATGTCATTACTAGGTAGTTGAAGGAGTGTTTTGTACTTCTCCTCCAAGTTTGAGTAGTAAAGGAATAGTTTGGGATTGGCATACTATAACTTGCTTACCATTGTAAGGAAATTTTAGGTATTAGTGAAAGGTTGAGGGGACCAATTGCATTGCATGGATCCACATATGTCCTAAGAGAAGGTTATATGGAAACTCAAGATCCAGTACCTGACAAGTTATTTCTACTATTATTGGCCTCACTTGAATTGGCAATATTATTATGTCCTTAGAATTTATCTCCATCTCATCATAAGCCCTTATGGTGATACTCTTGTTCTTTTCAATCACATCATCAGAATATCCCAACTTCTTTACCATTTTTAGGGTACATATGTTTAAACCTGCACCCCCATCTATTAGGACTCTCTTGATTTTGTGTTTATGGACACAAACCTTGAGATAGAAAGTTTGATTGTGGAAGGATCTTTGGGGAAGGTATTTTTCAAAAAAGACCAAGTGATGGGGTGAAGTGATAGTACCAACCATGGCTTGAAACTGATTAGTGTTAAGGTTGTTAGGTACCAAAGACTCAATGAGAGCTTTCTCCAATATCTCTTTATGTGCTGGTGATAATTTTAAAAGCTCAAGGATGGAGATCAATGCTAAAGTTTTCATCTATTGGTCAACAATGCTATAGTCAATGGAATTCTTGATGGTGGATTTGGATGGAAGTGGGGATCCTTCGATCGTGACTTTCCCTCTTCACATAGTCACATTTCATTTGAGGAGTTTACCTAGTATAGTCATGACATTGATATTTTGATTGGCTTGGGAGATGGTTCCTATGACTTCATCGTAGGTGAAGTTGGATTTTAGATAATCTTACCCCTTTTTCATTTCCCATAGAATGATTGGGGAGTGAATCCTTGTATATTCCCATGTCTTGATTACCAAAGGATCTAGGACGATGTTCAATGTCGACCTCTTCATTTTCTATCAAGTCTTGTATAATTTTCTTAAGTCTCATATAGTTATTCGCTGTGTGACCCTTGATCTTGTGGAATTCACATCGATCATTTTTGTTGTACCCAGGGGGTTTGAAGTTTGGTTCATTGTAATTTTTTTATCAGGATTGGGAAGCTTGATAAGGTTCTTTTGGACTAGTTTGTGCATAACTACCTCAAGAATTTCTCCCAGCGGAGTGAATTTTCTCTTAAATTGATTATTCTTCCTTGACAACCCTCTTTGAATATCCTGCCCTTGATTTGGTTGCTGATTATTTTGCTAGTTATTCTAAGGATACATGAGTTGATTGTTTTGAGCATTGTTTGTTGGGTAATTTTCTTGAGTTGTTTGGACATTATTCTATGGATTTCTAGGAGTTTGCATGTTTCGTACAAATTTTGCATCTACCACTCCATCATTGGGAATGGTTTTTTTCTTTTCCCATATTTTTGGTTTGTCAATAAAACTTGAGGCTTGGTCTTTGTTGCTATATAGTTTAATGACTCCCCTTGCTATGAGATATCTTTTGATGAGTAAGCCCTTTTCAATGGTTTCCTCAAAATTACTAGGGCACAACATGGTGAGTTGGTAACTAATGTATGCTTGTATGTTGGTGACAAAGATATCTATCAGTTGTTTCTCAAGAATGTGACATTTGCATATGCTAGCTTTATGTCTCCATCTCTATAGATATGAAGAAAATGATTCTCCTTGGATTTGTTTAATTTTGTATAGTTTGGGGGTCATTATATCTTGTTAGATGTTGTACATGAGAAATGCTTGACAAATTTGTTTGACAACTCTTCAAATATTTTAATACTAGGCGCTAGACAAGAGAACCACTTAATAGCGGCCCATAGAGACTTCATGGGAAAATCCTCATTAAAGAGGTATTATTGCATTGTAGATCCATGCAAGCTACTAAGAATTCTTGCACGTGCTCTATTGTATCCCCTCTTCCCCTATATTTGTCAAATTTTGGTATTCAAAGTTCTTGGGGAAAGGTATCATAGATAAGTTTTTATCAAAGGGATATGGATATATATCTTGTAGAGTATAGCTCTTCTTTGGTTTTACAATTTGGATGTCCGATATTCTTTGGTTGAGATTATGTATTTGTAAGGTTACATCATCACTAGGTGTGTTCATTTGGTAAGGAGAGATGTTGTAACCGTGTTTCCCCTCAATGTTATGTGTGTTGTATTGGGGGGTTTGTATAAACAATGGCCCTTGGGCCATGTTGTGTTGTGGGTTTGTATATTGATGGGTCCCTTGAGGATCGATATAGGTGTGTTGTGTAGTCAAGGTATGATATTGTTGTTGTTGAGGTACACTATTTTGTTGTTGAGGTACTCTATGTTGTTGTTGGGGTATGTTGTGTTGCTATTGAGGTATGTTGTGTTGTTGTTGGGGTATGTTGTGTTGTTGTTGGAGTATGTAGGTTTGGTATTGTGACAGAGTTTGTATACCAATGTTATGTTGTGGAGGATTGTTTGTTTTATTTTGTAGTTGTGTGTTTTGTTGTGGTTGAAAATACATTTGATGTTGGGTATTGACATTTGGTGGTGTTGAAATGTATGTTTGATGTTGAGGGTATTGGGTAGATGATGATCTGTATTGATTTTGCATGTTAGGATCAGAGTATTGAAATTAAGGCATGTATTGAGTTGGGTTTTGAACATTTCCTTGGTTCATGCCTCGATCTTGTGGTGGTTGTTGATACATGTGGTGTGGATTTCTAACATGTAGTTGTGTTTGCAAATGATTTCTCCCTTGTTGGTTCACTACATGTTATGGTTGTCCCATGTTTTTCTTATTAGTATTAGGACCTTGTTATTGGTTATTCAAAGATTTCTCATGTATGTTGGGGTCCCATTATGTTAATATTTTGTGGTGGCATGTTTTGATTTGTCAAGAGGTTTGTATTCTCTTGAGTATGTTAGGCTACCACCACTTGTTCAATTTGTGATGGATGTCTATACAATAGATTCTCTACATTTTGGGGAAAAGATTGGTCATTGGCATGTGTGTTGGAAAATAATGTTGGTATCTTGGGATCTACCATTGCTTTGGGTATTTGTCTCACTACTGATTGGTCTCCCAAAGGAATGAGGTTGGGATCCTTGAGGATTTCAATGTTAAATTCTATGGGCAACGTGGCCCCACTTTGCATTAGCTTAAGGAAATGTGTTTAGATTCTTCCCAATCATATTGTCCATGAGTTTCTTTATTTTGGGATCTTGGGATCATTCTAAAAGTACTTCATCAGTGATTGCCTCATCATTATCATACTCCTCTATGCTCATGAATATAGGATTAGGAGGTTGATCTTGTTTCCTAGCAAATTTGTCCTAATGTTGGAGGTGTATGTCATCATCACTAGGTGGTTGTCTTATTTGTTCTTTAAACGTTGATTGTTCTTTGGTTGAGTATGTCCTAGGATTGTAACCCCATGCTTGAGATTCATCATATTTGGTGTTGGTGATTGGTACACTAGTTCTTGTTTTATCGACTTCCATCTTATTTTTGTGTTGTGATCTCGTTGTAGTCATAAAAAAACTCAAGAGACCTTGGCAAGTTTGAGACAACTTATGGAAATGGAATGACGTTGTGTTTTGAGATTTGGATTAATAAAATGATGTACAAAGGGGATTCATGTATATCTTTTGGACAAAGGTTAGTTTTTTTCTATGGGTTGGTGTTGCGATATGTGGACAATCAAGTTTGATGTTGGATGGTAAGATTTTTCTAGTCAACCCTATGATAAGGAGATGAGCCAATTTTGGGTGCTATTGGATAAATGAAGCTATAATTTTTAGTGTTCAATTTGACACTAGTTTAGAACACAATAGTTCACAAGACTCAAATCCATATTTTTCTATGCTTTAGAGGATATGGTGTAGCTTTACTTGAACTAGCTATGAGGTTGTAAGTAAAGGTTACTATAAAAATACTAGCCAGATAATGGTTCAATTTCTTGGGTTCAATATGTGTCCAAGACTAGGTTGATGTTTGGTTGTTGATTTTGTGATTTTGAAGGATGTTGATAAGCTATGGTGCAAATGTTGTGTCCAAAAGATGGTATTCACAAACCTTATGTAAACCAAGTCCAATTTGAAGAAGAGTGATGTTGAATTTTGACTAATAGGTCCAATAATGTTCTTTGATAACTAAATGGAGTTTTTAGACCAATTTTTTTAAAATCAGTTGTTTTGACCAATTTTGAGACAAGTTTGCAAATAGGGTGATAGTGGTTTCTATTTAATGCAATAGCGGTAGTGTTTTAGGTCAATATCGACTCTATTTTAAGGCAATGTGACAAATATTTTCAAAAGTGACTCTATTTTGATAGTGACTATCATAAACTAGTGACAACAATAGTGGCTAATCTAATAAATAGTGAGAAAAATTTAGGTTTATTGTGGTAATGTTTGAGATAGTTGCAGAAAATATTGATAGTAATGACTCTATTTCAATAGTTTCTAGTTTTGTGATGGCATATTGTTTTGAGAAGTTTGCAAGTTTTTTACGTTCGTTTGATTGGATGTTTGAGACAATTTTTTTGTGATAAAACAAGCGATAAAACATATAAAACAAAGTGTATGACTTGATTGTAATTTTTTGAGGATAATAGGCCAAAATCATCCCAATTTATACTGCTAACAACACATCTAAAATCACTTCAAGTAGTTTTATCCCCAAGGTCAAAGCTAGTGGTAAAATTTTTAGGCCCTCATTTTGGAAGCTCCTTCAAATCAAGGGTAGGTACACCCAAAGGGATGTATACACTTAAGTCTTTCGAGAGTGGATAGATAGGGGAATCCTAGAATGGAAGGATAACCAAAATCACCCTTTCCTCAAAAAGCTACAAGTAGCCTATGCTAATATGGGGATTTCAATCTCAACTCAGGGGATTTCATATGGTGAGTAAAAAGCTTCAAGGTATGGTGAGAATCCCTTGCACTGAAAATTTCACCAATACACGGTCAATCCATAAGGTGGTCAACTACTATAAGGTTTTTAGTTGCTTCTTGGGGAACTCAATGCCTTGTTAACGCCCATCAACCCACTTAAGGCTTTAACCAATCCTACTAGGGGATTGATTATACTTCACATGAATGTGGATACCTCCCTTTTCTAAATGATATTGTCGGAAAGGTAATCACCGGTTAGACCTAGGCTTTATCTGAAGTCAATTTATATAGCTTCCCAAGGGAAAAACCATGTTGGTTCACCTTGAGATTTCCAGTGTGAGATGTATCTCAAGGAAAGCCCGATCTAAAGGTACTGATGTAAAAACAAGATGTAAAGATCCCAAAGTTTTTCTCTTCACCCATGATCTTCAAAAATACGTAGGGGAGAGGATACACACTTGGCTTGCTAGTCATGCTGAAAACAGTAGACAATTTATAGCAATTTGATTTTAAGACAAAAAATGAAGTGTTATGAAGATACCAATTTGTGTTTTAGATGCACCAACTTCAAATATTTGAGACTTTCAAACAAGAAATGCCATAAATCATTTGGTTGTCATTGCAATCAGAAAAAATCAAATGTTTAATTTTATGCACCAAAATGAAACGTGTAGATTATAACCAAGTTTTAATGCACTAAATACAAATGTTCAAGTTGTCTTGTTCATTTTTATTCCACCAATAGAAAGTGAATTCATTTAAGGCACCAAATGTAAATATTCAAGTTGTCTTGTTCATTTTTAGTGCACCAAACGAAAGATTGTTCATTTTAAGAGCACCAAATTTAATTTTTTTAACTATCTGAAAGAATATTTATACAAAAATGCTTTGAAAATTATAAGGGCTCAGATCATTCGTCAACTCTGCAAATAAATGGTTAGTTGTTCACACAAAAAAATGTCATAACCCTATAAGGGCTGCACCAAAAATGTTAGAAAATCTCACAAACACATCAAAAAATCAATAGTTATGGTTAGATACTTTGCAAATTCAAAAAAAATTGCAAAATTGAAACAACTTGGGAAACAAGGCAGTATCAGACTTGTTACCTACAATAGTGACCCTGTATTTAGTGTACCTGTGGATTTTCTAGACGAAAAAAACAAGATTTTAGTTCACTAGTGGTTTTGTAATGCTAGTTTAGATACCCATACTTAAAAAATTGCAACACTAAAAAGATTAAAGCAACCTTTCTTAAAAATAGCAGCCAAATATGGGTCGATAGTGGAAAAACAAAAAGAAATAGACGTGTTCATATTTTAAGACAAAAATTTTCCAATTATCAAAAGTGTTTCTTGAAAAGGACACCTATGATTGAGAACCTACAACTTCTCACCAAACTCAATGAAAATATTAAGGTTAAGGACCTAGGTCCCACTGAGCATGCTAGAATGTGTAAGGGGGAATTAGATCAATTAAAATACAACAATGAAATCAAGTGAATTGAAATCAAAATGAGATAAATCCCAATGTACTCATGAAATGCAATTGTAAACCAATGAATTCAATAAGAAATGTTAGCATAAATGAGAACATAAACAAATTTAAAGATTACAATTTTACCATTCCATATTGGAGTGTGTTCATATTGATAATGGATGTTGGATTGCTTGATCAATACGAAGCCTCCATTATTTGTAAAATATTCAAAGGTAGCAGTAGTGGTGATTTCGAATGCAAGAATGAGATAAATTTTCTTCAATGGCCAATTTTACATGACCTCTCCATGAATTCTCTAGATTATTCGATCCTTTGTGAGAAGGATGAAGGTTGTTTTATAGATTTTTGGTGCAAGAGCACCTTTGATAAAAAATTGTCAAGCAAGGTTGATATTAAGTAGGCTTTAGGATTTGGTATTTTTTTGTCTAAATAAGGTCAATATGAACAATTTATATTGTAACAAGTCATTTTGATGGTCATTAGGTGTTTAGGTGGGTTGGATTGCAAAAAGTGCAAAAAGATGAAAAGTTGTCATATTTGAAATATTGCAAAGTTGTAAAAAGTAGATTTTGTGGAATACAAATGGTCACAAAAATTCAAAAAGAAGTTTTGGAAGGTTAGATAGTTAATTTTGAGGGAAAAAGTATATATGTGATACAAAAGCATCAATGTAAGGTTGTTCTTGAAGTTTGGCTGACTTTTCTGTAAATCTCATGTTTCCTTTTGTTTACTAGTCAATGTATGGTCTATACATTGATTTTTGTTTTAAAAGCTTTCAAAAATTGTTGCATATATGTGTTAGCTATCTTAAAAGGGTGGATTGATAGGATTATTGTGAGGTTTGTGGCTTTTGAAATCAAATTCCTATGCACGGTTGAGATTACCTTGTTTTAAGGGTTTGAAGTTACTAAAATGAGTTAAAACCCATTCCACTCTTTGTGATCACTATAACTAGGTGGAATGGGTATAATATGTTAGTAATTATGTGTGATCATGTTTTTTTGGTGCAAGGGAGGTCGAATAATGTGTTGGGCATGAAGCCCTAATGGTGAAAAGTGAGTTTTCCTAATGAATTTGTGAGGTTTTGGTATGGTAATGAGTGAAATAGGTTGGGTCAACATTTTTTCTTCTTGGATTAAGCATGTGTAGAGGTAATTGAACCTATTTGAGGTATTGGAAAGGCTGTGTGAAGACTGGTAATGTGTTTTCAATAAAACCCTAAGTTTTAGGCAATAAAAGAGGGTTTCTTGTTGTGGCCCTTTGGAGTGAGTGTTTCTGCAAAAAAAATATTTAATCTATGGTTTGGACACTTTTTGAGTGCTTCCCTAGTGCTTTTGGAGGTTGGTGAAAGGTTTTAAGGCCATGTCCTTTGTAAAAGAGGCCTAATTTGTGGGCTGGTTGGCATAGAAATCAGGTTTTGAAGAAATTGTTGCAAAGTAACCTATGGTAGTTTTTTGGTAGGTTGTAGTATGCCCTGATGGGTGTTTGAAAACTTGCTGGTCCAGATATGAGAATACCTCATTGTAAAGTTATACCCGATTGAATCAGTTTGCTATGCTACAAGGCATAAAGAAGGATTGTTGTGATAAAAAGTTTTTGAGGACTTTTTTGACTTGAAGGTTATTGTTTTTGTGTGGAATTATGTTGTGTGGTTGCAGGACCTCCCCTGGTTGCTATCAATTTTCAAGTTTTAGATGAACGATCATGATTGAACAATGTAAGATTATGATCAATGGTTGAGAACTCTTGAGAGGAAATAAATTTATCTATTAACTCCTTTGATTGATTCAATTAAGGGATTTAATTGGATAATAAGTGAGATTAAATTGGAATTATTCATGGGATTAAACAAATCAGATTGAGTGTTTAGTGGGATTGGAGAAATAGATTGAGAAATCAGTGGTCATGATTTATTCAATCAAGATATGTGAGGATGTATTAATTAATTTAAATTATGAAATGAACTCCCCTTACAAATATGAAAACTCATAACACAACTCAAATTATCACAACATATGCAAGAAGGAAAACACTATATTTTATTGCAGAAAATATGAATTGGGATTACATGTAGAAGCTCATAAGCTCCCTTACAATATGGGCTTTATGCAAATATAAATTTGCAAAAATGGAGTCTTCAATACTATGCTCAATATACCAACATTTGGTTATGTAAACTTGCAACTCCTCCAAAGCCAACTTCTCCAAATGAGTAGCATCAATATATAGAAATTGTGTGAGAAGAAACCACTATTGGTTTCTCAAAGCAACCTCCACTAAACCACCAATAAAACCTATCACTTTCTTCCTATCAATGCTCTATCATTTGTCTAAATTTTTTGAAATGGTTATTTGGGTTTTGTGCGCCTCATTTCCAGCTTTCCAAGTCATTTTGAAATTCTTAATTTTGTTACCATATGAGAAAGTTATGGTCATTTTACTAAGATTGGGTCTCATAGATACGACCCCAGACATGCAACAAAATGCAAAGCTTGTGGCCAACATGCAAATACATGCAAGAAACATGCAAGATTCTTTTGCTACCCATTTTATGACATTTTATGACACATGTACATGCAAATAATACTTTTTGACCTACTCGAAAGGTGGACACCCAAAAGGCATATTCCCCTCCAAGATGCTTTCACTATTTTACCAAGACTTATTTTCCATCAATTTACATTTACAATTTCACACCAAGGGAATTTACATTGTTGCAAATTAAAATATTATTCTCCTAAACCCTAAGCCCTTATTAAAAATAAACAAAAACTAAAAGAGCAATATTTTTGGTGATGCAAGATTGCCTTACACCCTGGATGCTCCCACATCAATTTAATAATTAATTAATGTTTGAGAGAAACATGTAAATTGTATTTGACTTTAATAAATAAAGGTATATTTATTTATTTGACCATGTTGAGTGATTTTGGGGAAATTGAATAATTGATTTAATTATTCAATTTTGAAGAAGGGAAAGTAGCTTAATTAAATAATTAAAGATAACTATTTAATTAATTTAAACAAATAAGTAGTGTTAGTGAAATAATTAAATAATTTGTGTTTATTTAATTAGTCAGGGGGAATAAGCTTAAATTAGGTGATGACAGTGATTTAATTAAACAATTTGAGATTATTTAATTAATAGAGGAAAATAGGGTTAATGCTGCAAATGATGCTAAAAAGGGGATTAATGATGTTAATGAAGCAATATGCAATAGTGATAATGACAGTGACACCAATAATGAAAAATGCAATTTATGATATGTGATGTGCATTAGGCCATGTTTTAC
This sequence comes from Sequoia sempervirens, assembly GCA_007258455.2. Lineage (NCBI taxonomy): Eukaryota > Viridiplantae > Streptophyta > Pinopsida > Cupressales > Cupressaceae > Sequoia > Sequoia sempervirens. The sequence goes on from VDFB02105785.1 coordinate 102,638,937, forward strand.
ATGTCTACAATTATAAGTATATTTTTTGGTCATTTTGGTTCCATGGTGGCCCATTGTAGTTATAAATCCTTACTACAATGTACATCAAAATATTTGGTGGTTTAGAGCCAAGATTGTAAACAACATCAACTTCCCCAAGAGATCCACTTGCAAACCCTGATTAAGTTCATAATTTTGTTTTTACCATGATTCATTGGCCTTTTCATAGTAAGAATTTTGTTTGAATTTGCTCATCATTAGCTTCAATGTTTGACTTTGTTTTTGTGCTTATTATAATACTTATTACAATTGGAAGATTTAGTAGTTTTAGCATTCTTTTGTTGTGTAGGACCTCACTATAATATGTATAGCAAAAAAGCGCATTGAATTAGAAAATTCTTTTTTTTCAATTGTTGTAAGTAGTTTATGTATGTGGCTCGTTAACATTTCCTAATATTTTTGTGTTGGTTTTACATTATGTATGTTTTTTAATATTTCAAAAAAGCATGTTTAAGTTGGAGTGTCACTTTTTTAACAAAACATTGTTTGTAATGTAACCATTATAGTAAATTTTTCCCACAACATTTTGGCATTTGAGTGTGATGCATAGATATTTTTGTCCATGATAGGTGGTAGTTGTGCTGGGTCACCTCTTAGAATTATAGATACTCCACTAAAGTAGAGTTGTTGTTGGTGAGGAAATGCCTCACATAGTCTACTATCTATCTTTAGTAATAACTTTGGCCCTATGAAGCTCATCTCATCAATGAGAATATATTTTATATGTTTAATGTCTTCTTGAAATGTTGTTAGTGGTAGTCCCTACAATGGTTGCATTTATTTTATTGGAATCTTAAGCATTAAATGTATAGTTGGGGCATGTATGTGGGTAAAATTACAAACCTATGTCATACTTTTATAAAGGAATTAGCCAACACAAACAAAAATTATTAACTTTGACCACATAAAGTGGTCTTTATGTTTTCAATTTCAAAATGATGTAAACTAATGAAATATGGAGATCCTTTTTTATAGGTAAAAGGCATGATGCCTATATATTATATTACATTAAATTTTAAATCCATAAATGGTGGAAGCAACAAAAAATCTTGGAGAATACAGTGATATGGCTAAAGTGCCCACCAGCTATTACAAAAAAGCCATATGATATATTTCCTTATAGCTAGAGGAACCTTGAGAGGGTGATCGCTTGTCTATGCTACCAAAAATCACTCCATTCACCAGAAAATGTATCAACTTATACCTCCATCCTTCATCCAAGTGCTACTATAATTCTCCTCTACCTGCTCATGGACTACTTCCACATGTTGGGCATTAATGGGGGAGGTTTGAGAGTTAACAGTGACATTCATATCTGGAAGTGATTGCATAGCCCTGTTCACCATGGATGGTGATGGTGAAAACCTTGTTGCTGCACCCTAAGGGCATTTGTGAGGTAACATGAAGGTTACAACATGGTAACTTTTTTTGAAATTATTTACAACCTCACTCCCAATTTCAAAAAAGTGTCGATTCAAGGCTCTATAGAGATAACTAGAAGTGTTTATTTCAAATGACATTTTCATAGCACCATAAATCAAAACATAAACCATCTTGTGCAATAGATAGTGTCTTGGAAAGAGGCTTCCTACATAACCCGAACCCTTCTAGAAGTTGTATGATTGCACACTTATGAGAAGGGCATCATTTTCAAGGAAAATATCCATTATCACCTTCTAAGCTATTAGTTTCACTAAATAATAACATTGTACCATGTCCACTATATTTGAGATGAAAATTGATACTAGAGTTGACGAAAAAATTAATCTATGGGCATGTGGATGCAAAATATCTTCAACAATTACTGATTTTATACATTTGTAAATGGTAGGATAGTTTACCTTGAAGACTTGTTGAAGTTGCTCCTTGCCAATCAATCCTGAGAATGGCCTCTCCCATGGAAGAACATGGAATTATGCTTTGTGATTTCTAGGAAAGTATTCCATTGTTGCAACCACTCAATCTTGACTGCACAATTGGGACCACCACTAGATAAAATCCACTTCAATTTAGAGCACAAAGACTTCCCTAAAAAACCCATCAAGCACTAGACCAGCACTAACGCATCCAAAACTCCGCCACTTTAAAGAATTCCAACAAACCAGAAAGCCCCACTACTTGGTTGCAGACATGCCACAAAGATGGAGTAGGATGAAATTGGTGGAAATCACTTATATTTTTGAAAATTACAAACTAGAAATGGAGCCACCAAGATATCTAGACTACCACCTCGCCAAGGAAATGGTTTGAGTGAATACCCAATCGATCTCAACAAGCACGATTTATGAGGAGAGCACATGCTTGAAGGTGGTTCAAAGAATAAAAAATTCTAGAAAGATTGCCTATTGTCATTTAAACACTTATCAATGACGTGGTTGGAATGCTTTAAAATGCCACAAATTTATATCACCAAATGATGATAAGAGAAGGCTTGTACAAATTTTAATTACCTACATCCATTCAAGACAAATATTAGATTTTTAAAGATTTTCTCCTCTTAGTGCAATGCTAAGATATACGTGATTTGGATTCTCCCGTGCGAACCATCATTACATCACCACATTGCTTTTGTGGCAACTGAATCCCTTTGCCAACAATCTCTTTAGCATGTTTTGTATAGACTGTTACCCTGTTGGCTTACTACGAAATTATTTTTTCTTTCATTTCCACGAGTATCGATATGCTTGAAGTTACTACACATGCCACCTTTTACCTCAAATCTTGTACTCCCTTACTAAGGAGTAATTCCCTTTAATGGAATCAATAATATTTAACACATGTGGGAATCGTGCCATGGCTAAAAGGTCTATACCACTTTTTTATTTGTGATCACTTTGTTTTAGAAAGGATTATTCTCCTCAAACTTTCATTAGAATTGATAGACCCCTTATCAAATTAAACCTCTTCCTCCTCTTGCTCACAAGCCATGTTTGCCAATAGATTAGCCAATTTATTACCTTCTCTATAGGTATGCATAATATGTGTGATTTCAAAATTGGACAACAAATCCCATGATTGCTACAAAATATAGTGCAATTTCTAGTGTTGAATTTTATTTTCTTTACATGCATTTATAATTGTCAGTGAATCACCCTCTATTTGGAGTGTTGAGAGTTTTTGATCAACTGCCATCTTGAGCTTGTGAAGAAGACCATGTGCCTTTTCTATATTTTTCATACCTTGAGGCAACATGATTGAATTTACACCTAATGGATCACCCTTCCAATCTTTAATCACTATTCTTGCACTTGAGATTCTAGGATTTCCTCTGGATGCCCTGCCAAAGTTCAATTTTCCAAAACCTTTTGGAGGTGGAATCCATGAAATGGCACTTCTATATATATTTTGTTTACTTGGTTGATGATGGCTCCTTTTGAATGGAATAGATAAATTTTTCTAGTTTTTATGAAAAGATGCATCCCAATTACTACAAATAGAACATACAAAGTTAGCTTTCTAAACATATGCATTTACTACCTCTGAAACTTATTTCTCCAATATTACCAAAACTTGATCCAACCCTATTATTTGTTTTCTGAGGATTCTTTTGTTCCTTTCCCACCAAATGCATGAAATCATAATTGTTGGCACAACCCTCCATACACAGGAAAACAATGAAGTTTTGTATAACGCTGGCTAGCTAGAGAAAACTTCCCATAACATATTTTGCAAAGGGGAATGCTCCAACTCAATTTATTTTTGAATAAAACACCAAAAATTTTGAGCAAATGAGCATTGAAAAAATAGATGATTAACATCTTCCAATGAATCCTGACATAACACACATGAAAAAGGTACAAATATTCCAATATTTGAAAATTTATTGCTAGTTAGGACCTTATTTTTAAGTGCAAGCCATGCAAAGTAGCCAACTAAATTGGAAGTGTCATTATTCCAACAAAAAGAAAAGGCCCTTTGTGACTAAATATTTTCCCTATTACTTAACACTGCCTTATAACCCCAAGTAACTGAATATTTACCTAATTTTGAGGGAGACCAAATTAATTTTTCTGGACTATCTGATTTGTATACCATCATTTCCTTTAGAAAATCCTCCAGTGCAATTATTTGGTCAATAGGTATCCGTAGAATGGAGAAATATTTCCATGCAATTTTCCTTGTCAATTCATCAACCAAACCAAAATAATCCTTTACTTTCTTACCCAATTGTTAGTTGATACTTGATGTACTAATTGTAAATTGGTAAATTTTTGCAAAGGAGGGTAGCCATTCCAAGAGTCTTCCCAAAACAAAGCTTATTTTCCACTGTGTATTTCCCATGTTAGATGCAGTGTAATTACTTTCTTGCATTCTATCAAAAATTTCCATATTTTGGATCCCAAAGGGGGGTTTGAAATAGTGAAGATCCTATTTGGAGAATCCACATCCAAATACTTCTCTTGCATTATCCTAAACCACTTTTATTGAGGTTTAAAATACATATGCCATACCTAAAGATAATTTCTAGGTTGAAAATTTATGGATCCCTATCCCTCCTTTATATTTTTCCATGTAAAATTTTTCTAACAACACCAATGGCATTTTCCTTTTGCTATCCATGTTGCCCTTCCACAAAAAATCTCTAATTAGTTTCTCTATTGTTGTTATTAATGACTTTAGTGCCCTTAGAACTATCATATAATAGTTAGGAATGGTGGAAAGGAATAGTTTTACCATTAAAATTCTCCCTAAGAGAGACAACCAACGACCCTTCCATGAAGAGATTCTTGATTGGATGCTTTGAATCACTTTATTCTAGTATGACACCTTATTTTCACCTAAGAAGAAAGGTATACCCAAATATGAGTAAGGAAATTCCGCCAATTGAAAACCAAGTTGTCTTAATATTTTCCTTTTCACTGCTTCCTTTGTGTTGAATATATAAATCTTTGACTTGGCTGCATTTTTTTTTTCCCATATGCTATAGAGCATTTATCTAAGATAACCTTGAGTTGTTTAGCTTCCTACAAGGAAGCTTTCCCAAACAAGGTGATTTCATCAACAAACAAGGAGTGTGAAACCATTATGTTTGTCAATGGTATATAAATACCTCTCAAAAGACTTTTTTTCTTTCCTTATATATGGATCTTCTTAGCACCTCTGCCAATATAATAAACAAAAAGGGCAAGAGTGAGTCACCCTATCTAATTCCTTGTGTAGAATTAAAAAACTAATAGGTGATCCATTAATAATGACTAAAAATTTAGCCATTGACAAACATGATAGCACCCATTTACACCATTTGTGGTTGAACCCAAATTTTCTCAATACTTGTATGAGGAATCCCCAATCCACTCTGTCACATGCTTTCATCATGTCCAACTTAATTATGAATGAAGATAAATTATTAGAATTAATAGAGTGAAAAACTTCATGGGCCACTAGTGCTCCTTCCACAATTTCCTTTCTAGGGAAAAACCCTCCTTGTTCCTCTGAGATGATTTTGGGGATGGGTGACTAGAGTTTGAGATACACGACTTTAGTAAAAATATTATATATTGTATTACGCAAAGAGATTGGCCTGAAATATGATTTTTTTTTGGGGTTTTAACCTTAGGGATGATGGAAATATGTGTTAGATTGAATTGATTTAAAATTGTTCATATTTTCTAAGATTCCTCTAAGGCATAGAGGAGATTATTTCCTAAGAAATCCCAACATTTTTGATAGAACATGTAGTTGTGAATTCATCTAGTTCTAGAGCCTTGTCAAGCAACAAAGAGAAGACTACTACTTTAATTTATTCTAGGGTAAATGGTTTCATTAGCTAGTCATTCTCTTCTTGTTGTAGTATTTGAGGAATAGCCTCCAATAACTCTTCCCTTTCCCTATCAGATTGTGGAGATTGAGATGCATAAGCAGTTAGAAAATTTGTAAAGAATCTAATCCCTTCATTTTGTATGTCTTGTTCCTTTGTGAGATAGACACCTCAAACATTGTCTTGGATTAAAAGAATTGAACTCTTAGCTCTCTTTATCTGTGTGGAAATATAGAAGAACTTTGTGTTTCTATCACCATCCTTTAACCATAAATCTTAGGAATTTTTCTGCCAATAAGTTTCTTCCCTCACAAGAAATCTTGATGAAGTTGATTCTTGTAATTTTTCAAAAAAAATCAATTTTTTTTTGATAATTAGTTTATAAATTTAAGAGCAGATTTTGAATTGCTGAAAACTTCAAGAAAAAGTGACGTTGAATTGACATCAAGAAAAAAATAGAAAATTTTATTTTTCCCTATTTTTTTTCCCAAATAGAAAACTTCAATATCTAGTGCATGATTTTTTTAAAACAAATTTGACATATATTTTCTTAGCAATAACGTGTTAACATACCAAAATTTAATAATTTTGATTTGACATCAACTATTGTCTTCTTTTTTTTATCCTTTTCAAAAAATAAATTATACCCTTTTGGAGAAGATTCTCTCCTCTAGTGCACCATGTATTTTTGAAAAAAATTAATATGTTTTAGTATTTATTCTTAATTTCTAATTAGTCTCATTTTTTATTTCAACAATGCTTACATTATTGTTAAAAAACACATTAAAACTAATCAAAATATCAAAAAAAAAATATTTGGATTCTTCAATTCAAACTCTACAAAAGAGTAATTTTAGATTTTTGAAAAAAAAATGATTGAAAAAATATCATGTTCAAGTGGGAAGTTTCATTTTTTTTAAAAAAGGATGAGGTGGCTGCCAACAAGGATGCTACATAGACAATTTTCATGAAAGGTATGTGATCGAAACCCTTTCGCTTGAAACCCTTTTAGTGAAAAAATTACATACAAATTAAGTCACATTTTAAAGCGACAAAGGGAAATTTTTTGTTTTGTTGTTTTGGGAAAAAGGGATTCACTTGAAACTCTATGTGCCACGTATAGGTCATGTAGTTTCAGGAAAAACTATGTTTCCCAAAACTATTTAGGGATAAATATTTTCTCTCAAAACTATTTAGTTGGTCGAAAGTGTGACACAAGTTTTTGTTTTTATCCATGTTAAATGCAATAACTTTCTTGTAAGATCTAGAGCAAGGATTTGGTTTTTTTGGTAGTTTACTTTCAATTGTATTTCTTGTGTAGGTGACAAGGTAAGATTTTCCAATTCCACAATTCATTGAATGATCATATTCAATGGTTTCTTTAAGGAATGATCATTGTAGTGGGTTGTAATTATTGTAATTTCTAGTTTTATTTTGGTGATAGTGTATAGTTTGGGACATTGTTCACCTAATGAGAATGTGTTCAATATTTTTACATATTTTTTTTCATGTTTATGAATTCAATTATTGTGTCATGTAAATGTGGGGTTACACTATGTTGATCCCATTTTTTTTGTTATCAAAATCATGCCTACCAAGTATTTAGAGTTCATCTAGGTTGACATCATTAGTAAGTCCCATTTATATTGACAATTTATATTTATTCATTATTATTTTTATTTTATGTGTACACCTCATTGTGAGTGTCTTCTTCCTCTTCACAATTATCTTTGATTCTATTTGTATGGTCCATATATCACATGTCATATTTATTTATATTCATTTGGTTTCAATTTGTTAGTATTTTATCTTTAATGAGACCTATGCCTATTTTTATGCCATGTAAATGCTTATATAAGAGTAACTCACTCCAACATATGTTTCGAGTCTTGTTTTGGATTAATATAGAACTTTCCAAGAATTTTTTTTTTGTTTCTTATCTTCCCATTTACATACCTTGTGACATGAAATATATGAGAAGGATCTTGCATATTAAGTAATGTTATTGTTTCTAATTGTGGAGGGTGATGCATATAGGAATGCAGTTGGATTGAATTTTTTTCATTTTTAGTTCTTATTAGTTGATGAAATACTTTCATAACAATATTCAATGATATAAAGAATTGATTGCAAATGACAAGGATCAATTTTTGGAGCATATGACATGTTTCTTGTGCTCCTATATCATGTCTGCAACAATCTCTACCATGAATTTTTTATATGTTTTCAAAGCTTGGTCTTTAGGTCTTTGACTTGTATATATTCTTGTTAGCATATTAACACAAGTCTCAAAATTTCTCTCTACTTTTGATGCATACTTGGCAATGTATTTGAGAATTAGTGTTTGTGAAATAATGAGTTGGAAATCCATAATAGCTCTCCATATTGAAATTATTTATGGGTTGTGTATATTTAATATATCATTATTTCTGGTTGGTTCATATTTTTTATTTTCATCATAATCAAATGATAAGGTAAAGATATTTTTTTCTTTCCATGGAGCCTTATATCAACATTATATATTTTCCATTCTTATGTAGGCATGTTCCATCATTGCATTTTGTGTGCCTTTGCACACAATTAATTATCTCAAGTCATAGTCATTAGATGGATTTGTAGTGAATATATCAGTTGTGTTTATTAAAAATGATCGTCAAGTGGAGATTGACATGCATTTTTTGTTTCTATGAGATGTATTATGAGGGTTTCAATTAGTGACACATGTGTCAAAGAATTTTCTTTCTCTTTCCACTTATAAACTATTTTTCTAGTCAAATTTGTCCATATTTGGTGCATTCTCGAGCTAAAGGAATTCATGTACATATGTGGTCATTCGATGTTTCTATTTGTACTTATACCAATAATCTTTTATATAGAGGTGTTTCTCAAAGGATTCCTCTCAAAAAATTGAATCATTGATGTAGATATATGGATGTGATATGGAAGTTGTTAATTATGTTATTTGTGTATTTTTTGTCAGTTTACATTATAAATTGTGGACACGGAAAAAGTAACCCTTCTCCTTTTTCTCATGTTTAGGCCCTCCTAGTGGATTTTGGCTTGATTTTTCCTAGATTTAATGTTGTAATGTGGCCAACACATTCACATTAGGTCTTGGACCCTTGTGAATCAGTAAGAATTCTAGGATGTCTTGTAAAAGTGTTGTGAAGTGTTGTAACCCACTTTCACACTTTTCTAGGACCCTTTCATTATAATTCACTTACATAACCTCTTTTTATCACTTACCAAGTCTTATTTCAAAGTGCTGTAAAGAGTCGTAACAATTTTTCATGCTTTTCTAGACTTGTCATTGCTAATTGAACCCTTTCTTATGTTTAAATGACCCCTTAGTGCACTTTTCATCCCTGCTTAAGTGTATTTTTTAGAATAATCCAATTTTACCTCATTAAATGCACTTTAATTCTCGACACCCATTAAATTGCCCTAGTGGGAGCAAGTTGCCACCTGGGGCGACTTAGTCCCACTGGGCACAAAAATAAAAATAATTTTAATTTTCTGGTGGGATTTTATTCTCTTAACCTTGAGGTCAGCTTGTGATGTGTTATTTTTAGGAAATATTGTAAAAACAAGTATAAATAAAGGGTTTTCCTCTCATTTTCACCCCCATTCATTCACTTAATCATTCAAGCAATTATCAAGCATTCTAAGAATAATCGAGCATCCATTGGAGCACCTTCTTACATATCTTCAGATTTCAACATCAAGGGTTTGGTGAGTTGTGACATTGCATGTTGTTCATTCATCATTTTCTACTTATTTCATTTCATTTTCTAGGGTTTGATTACCAAATTGGGGTTTGACCAAGGAAAACCCCTATTCTCTAACCCTTAACCCTTTTTCCCCCTCTTTGCATGTGTGTTTTGTAGGTCTTGTATGTAGATTTTTCAAAGAAGAAAGTGTTAAAAAGGTGTTGTCAACTCATCAAAGTCATTCAAGTCTTGACAAAGCCCTAATTAAAGCTTGGAGACCTTTTTCAGCCTATTTTTTGTAGTTTCAGAACCAGACACTTGTCAGGAAGGGAAGTACAGACAAAAAGCTACAAATTCTTGTCTTGAATTTCCCAAGATTCCTAGGTGGACTAAGTCACCATCAGTGGTGAATTAGTCCCACTGTCAGGCCTGAAAAGTGATTTCTACATTTTTGGATACCCATTTGGAAGAAACCTGTTCTAGCAGAATCTCCCCAAAACTGGACTAAGTCGTCCAACTTGGCATAAGTGTCCCAGTTGGCTTCAACAATAAAATATGTAGAATTCCAGAGCCTCTCTGCATCACATTTTAGTTTCTAGGTGCACCTCTCCAGTCTTGTTTATTTCTGTTATTGTTTGTTTGCATTCTTAAGTCATTTTGCATACATCACTGTGTTTTTTAACAATTTGCATTTCTTAGGTTTTGTATTAATAAGTCATTTCTTTTATCAGTTTATTGCATTTAGACATCATCTTTAGACATATTTCATCCATCCTTGCATTGATTTTGAGTGTAGAAATTTTCCATTTTGGCACATATTTCTCCTTTTAGGTGAAAAACCCTAGAAGTGTAAGAAAGCAATTGGGTGCCAAAATATTTGTATACATTTTGGTGAACCTGAATTTTGAAAATTTTAATTCTGATTTCAAGTGCATCCACATCCTAGGAATAGCTTGCATCAACATTGCATTAGGTTTTGCATTGTTTAAATTGCATCCTATGGTTTTAAAACTTGCATTAGTGACAAGCTCATATATCTTGCATTTTTGCATTACATTTCATTTCTACATATTTATACTATACTTGCATCTGAAAATCTGAAAATCATAAAATTCCATTCAAAAAATTTTGAAAAATCTAAAAAAAAAAAACTACTGGGACTAATTTTCCACACTAGGTGACTTAGTCCTCCTGCACATTATGCACAGTAATTTTTGGCATTTTCTAAGCATTTTTTGCATTTCTATTTTTTGTTATTGCATTCTATCATAGTTTCTATATTTTTTGTTTTCTTCCTTTTCTTGAATTTAGTTTGCTTTCATTCATTTGCATCATGGCTATGTTCTTTAATAAATTTTGGATGTTATTAAAATATTTAGTTGACATGTCAAATTGTGCCTTTAGAACTGATCCTAATGATCTTAAGCTTCCTCATGCTCCTTCAACTCCTCATGAATGTCCTCCTCATGATGTTGAAATTATTGGAGAAGATGATGAAAACATGAATAAGTTCCTAAATAAATTCCTTGACAACCTTGAAGCCAATGCATCCTTTTATCCATCCATGAAACCACAAGACCTTCCTATAGTCTCACCTCCTGATATGTTTGGTTACTTACATCTTGAAACAAATGACAGACCTAAGTTCCCTCCATCAGGTGGAACTAGTTCTTCTAAACAAGCAACCCCTCAACCATTCTACAATAAAAAAGTCACTAATACTCCAATAAACCTTGAAGAAACTTAGGGAAAAGGATTTACCATCTTAAGAGAACAAGGATGTGACTCAACAACTGAACGTAACATTAATCAACTTTTAGAACAAAATCCAAAAGATGAAAACACAACAAGATTAGGATATCAAGATCCTCCTCATGATAGCAAGCCTCCTATAGAATATTGGAGACTTCATGACGATGGCATGGTAATCTTTGATTCCCCTCCTGATCTGAATGTTCTTCTTCCTAAAGAACAATCACTATCTCATAACGAGAAAAAAGACAACAATAAAATCATCTCGGGACCTCCTGCCCTAGTATCCTCTTAAGAGGTTGGCAAATCTAGTAAACGCAAGAGGCCTTACAAGTTACAAAAACTCAAATTTTCTCTTCGTCCACCACCTAAATGTGAAAGGAAATTACAAATCCTTTTAAACAAAGGAATCATACTATTACCACCTATGAATAGGTTGGTGATCTATCCTAAAGATGCTAAAGTTCCACACTATGCATATCATCATGTTCTTGGACATAGAAGTGACGAGTGTCACCAATTGAAAGAAATATTGAGAAAGTATCATTTTTATGGTGATAATTGCTATACAATAAATCCATAAAACATCACCAAACACCTCATCATGTAATAGTTGTAGAACATTCCTTTTTTCACTATTACATGACCCCTTCTCATCACCTATCTGGACTCATTCTTTTCCTACACTCAGTGGGGGCAAGAAGTTGCTAGCCTTATCCTAGTAATTCATTTGTCATTGTCCCTTAACTGCATTATTCACCTTCTCCTTATACCAATTGAGATTGGGAGGCAGATGACTTGCTCAATGGTTGACTTGCATAATTTTCCTTACTATTCTTTTTCTTTTTTATGTTTGCATGTGCATAATGTGTTCTCCTGTGATGTGTTGTTTGATGTTCTCTCTCTCTTTGTGGCATTCCCCTATTTGTATCTTCATTCTTGTCTATGTTGTACATCACTTTCTCCTTTTTCTTTTTCTTGTGTTTTCCTTTTGGGGATGACGCAAAGCATTGAGACCGCAATGTCTCTTTCATGTTAACCCAAAAGGCCACCCCCTTTTTCTTTTTCTTTTCCTTTTCTTTTGTCTTTTTCTTGTGTTTTCCTTTTGGGGATGACCAAGGCATTGAGACTAAATGTCTCTTTCATGTTGACCAAAAAGGCCCCTTTTTCTTTTCTTTTCCTTTTCTTTTGTGTTTTCCTTTTGGGGATGATGAAGGCATTGCGACAAATGTCCTCTCATGTTGACCCAAGCTTTTTCCTTTTATTTTTCCTTTCCATTCTCTTTTTTCTTGTGTTTTCCTTTTGAGGATGATGCAAAGTTTCCATACATCCTATGCCTCTTCCATGTTGACCCAAATAGATCCTTCTTTTTATTTTTTGCTCTCTTTGTGTCATTCTTCCAGTCTATGTATTTGGGGAATGATGATAGTTCGAGCTCTTTACAAAACATTGTAGCAAAGAACATACTGACCCAAAATCCATAGATACCTTATGTGTTTGGTTTTGGGGGAAACCCTTCCTTTCTTTTCTTTTTCCTTTTCTTCACATGACATAACCTTACTCAGAAATTGTATGACTTGGCATAGGGCTTTCCAATTTGGCTCTCATGTCTTCTTTTTATTTGTATTTTGCTACATTAAAGTAATTTCTCACAATACTATGTGAAGAAATCCTTTTAAAGTAGGGGAATACATTGGCATTATTCATTTGCATTTTTCCTTTTTCTTGGTTCTTAGTGCAGCCTTGTCACTTCATATGATGCATTTTGTTGCTTTGTGGATGACATTGGGTGTAGTGTCCTTTATGAGCATGATCTATCTTAGCATATTACATTCCTCTTGGTGGCTTGAGGTGACACACTACATCCCTAAGTTGTTAATTTTGTATTCTTTTATTGGTCCTCTCTTGGAGACATTAGACACAATGTTCCCTAAGTTATAGAACTTGCATGAACTAAGCAAGACTCTTTGAACATATTTTGCATTTGTTCTATGGCCACCTTGCATAACACAACTTGCATACTCTGTGGTGCCATCATGTTTGTTCATGAGCCCAAGCATACGGAGTTTTTCTTGTCTTGTGAAGCTCAAAATGCCATTTTCTTTTGTGGCACCTTATTAAAGTTATTATGAGGTATAACTTTGGTATGGTTGAGCGAAAATCCCATTCCAAGGCATGAATTTTCCCCATAGCAACCCACGTGTGAGTGCATACCATCCATGAGTGTATGTTTCTCACCCTTTTGGCCTTCTCACCTGGTGGACAACCATGAGTTCCATCACCTCAGAGTGAGTATTCATTTTCTTTCCAAATAAAGAACCTAGATTTGATCCACAATGGGATGGATAAACGATCAAAGCTTGATCTGAATCTCTCTTTCCCTTCTCTTCCTCTTCATTTACATCATTATCACATGTGTTTCTTGTACTCATGTTTAATTTTCCATGGGATCTTCATCCTGGAGGCTTGATCATCCCTCTTGATCGTTGTTGTCTCATCTCACTAAGCATTGGTTCATTGAAACCCCTCTTGATTGCATGTTTAGCTACTTTAGTATGAGTTTGAAATAGGTTCATCCTCTCATTAAAGTGGGGGCTAACTGTGGACACGAAAAAAGTAACCCTTCTCCTTTTTCTCATGTTTAGGCCCTCCTAGTGGATTTTGGCTTATTTTTTCCTAGATTTAATGTTGTAATGTGGTCAACACATTCACATTAGGTCTTGGATCCTTGTGAGTCATTAAGAGTTCTAGGATGTCCTTTAAAAGTGTTGTGAAGTGTTGTAACCCACTTTCACACTTTTCTAGGACCCTTTCATTATAATTCACTTAAATAACCTCTTTTCACCACTTACCAAGTCTTATTTCAAAGTTTTGTAAAGATTTGTAACAAACTTTCATGCTTTTCTAGACTTGTCATCACTAATTCAACCCTTCCGTATGTTTAAATGACCCCTTAATGCACTTTCCAGCCCTACTTAAGTGTATTTTTGAGAATAATCCTATTTAATCTCATTAAATGCACTCTGATTACCAACACCCAATAAAATTTCCCTAGTGGGACCAAGTCACCACCTAGGGCGACTTAGTCCCACTGGACACAAAAATTAAAATAATTTTAATTTTCTAGCGAGATTTTATTCTCTTAACCTTGAGGTTAGCCTGTGATGTGTTATTTTTGATAAATATTGTAAAGTCAAGTATAAATAAAGGGTTTTCCTCTCATTTTCACCCCCATTCATTCACTTAATCATTCAAGCAATTATCAAGAATTCACTCAAGCATTCTAAGCATAATCAAACATCCATTGGAGCACATTCTTGCATATCTTCATATTTCAACATCAAGGGTTTGGTGAGTTGTGACATTTCATATTCTTCATTCATCATTGTCTACTTATTTCATTTCATTTTATAGGGTTTTATTACCAAATCAGGCTTTGACCAAGGCAAACCCCTATTCTATAACCCTTAACCCTTTTTCCCCTCTTTGCATGTGTGTTTTGTAGGTCTTGTATGTAGATTTTTCAAAGAGGAAAGTATTAAAAAGGTGTTGTCAACTCATCAAAGTCATTCAAGTCAACAAAGACCTAATTGAAGCTTGGAGACCTTTTTTAGCCCGTTTTCTACAGTTTCAGAATCAAACACCTATCAAGAAGGGAAGTGCAGATAGAAAGCTACAAATTCTTGTCCTGAATTTCCTGAGATTCCCAGGTGGACTAAGTCACCATCAAAGGTGAATTAGTCCCACTGCTAGGCTTGAAAACTAATTTCTACATTTTCTGATACCCATTTGGTAGAAATTTGTTCTGACAGAATCTCCCCAAAATTGGACTAAGTCGCCCAACTTGGCATAAGTGTCGCATTTGGCTTCAACAACAAAATTTGTAGGATTCTATAGCCTCTCTACATCACATTTTAGTTTCCAGGTGCACCTCTCCAGTCTTGTTTATTTTTGTTATTGTTTTTTTGCATTCTTAGTTCATTTTGCATACATCATTGTTTTTTCAAACAATTTGTATTTCTTAGGTTTTGCATTAATAATTCATTTCTTTTATCAATTTATTGCATTTTTACATCATATTTGGACACATTTCATCCATCCTTGCATTTATTTTGAGTGTAGAAATTGTCTATTTTGGCCCATCTTTCTCCTTTCAGGTGAAATACCCTAGAAGTGTAAGAAAGCAATTGGGAGCCAAAATATTTATATACATAAATATTATATCATTTGAGGATATTTATTGTAAATTTGGCCATTTTATGTCTTCTACACTTAATGCATGAAGAATAAAGCGGGTGATCCTACTTGGTTGATCATATTTGATATATCAACATGTCATCATTCCAATATGGTCTTGTTCCTCTTATGGAAGAT
Organism: Sequoia sempervirens; assembly: GCA_007258455.2. NCBI lineage: Eukaryota > Viridiplantae > Streptophyta > Pinopsida > Cupressales > Cupressaceae > Sequoia > Sequoia sempervirens. The sequence goes on from VDFB02105785.1 coordinate 102,654,570, forward strand.
CCAAAATGTATAGGTTACTTAGCCAACTATGTGTCAAGAAAATTATTTAGGTTTGTATGAAGGTTTTCAATAGTGGTCGATATATTTATTTTTCTTTTTTATAATGAAAGCTATTGCAATTCATTGACTATGTTGGTGTATCATAAGATTTAAGATATAATATTGAAACCTTGGATGCCTTCAAAATCTCCAGTCATGAATCTCATTAAGTGTTTAATGCATATTCATGCATTTGTACTTATTTAATTTGTGATCTTGTATTTGTAGTGCATTACCATTTTGAAATATTGTGGTAAATGTAATATCAAAGAGTCTCTTAGTATATATTCATTTATTGGAAATAATCTTATTTCAAACTAGTCAATAATGTTATTAGTTTGATCTTCAACTTCTAGCATTTCTTTTTTTTTTATTCAAGGGGTAAACGCTTTTGACCGGAGCTATGAACCAGAATACAACCATTCAACAATACCACCCCAATGAGGTTTGAACCTTGGTGGCAAGAACAACAATTCCACCTATAAACCATCACACCATGCCCATACTAGAAACTTCTAGCATTTCTTTAATTATTTCTAGCTCATGATGTTTATTTGGTAGTCTAACCATCAATGATGAAGTGTATGTTGATTAATTTTCACTTTGGTCTTGGTTAGTGCTAGATTCATTGCTTGTGACCATTACTTCTTCAATTTTAATGGTTTGAAGCAAATCTAAAATTTTGGTCACTTTTTAGGGAGTTGTGCTAGGTAGTTGACATTTATTTCAGCATTTCTATAATATGGATCATATTTTACATTGTATTGTAATGCATCCTTACAATAACAATCATGTATGATATATTCAAACTATTGGGAAATCTAAGTCTATAATTTTATGTGGAAGAAATTTTGTGATGTTTTAATGTCTTGGGAGAAGCTGATTGCATGACCATTATATTTGTATTTCCCTCCATGAGTGTGGATTAATTGTAATATTTGGTTTACTCTTGCTATGAAAATACCTTCTACTTAGTGATATTTTTCAACAGAGAAGGTTGTTCTCTTTGATCCATAGTATTAAATGATGAAAATTGTTGCATGCATTTCTCATTGAAATATATTCTGCAAATAGAATTTTTATTTTATGAATGGAAAAACATGCATTGAGGGTAGTGTTCCTTCCATATAGTGCATTCCTATAAGTTTAATAATGCATCTATTCTATATCAAAAATATTGGATGTTTTCATGAACTTACTATTATTATTTTATGATGTTGTATTTGTGATTCATCTTGTATTTTTTTTACTTCTATGAGTTGCATAATAGAGTCAATTATGATCTTGGTGTGTCGATAGATCTACTATTTTTAGTATTTGTTTCTCTATGTTTTGCATATGATGATGGAACACATATTTCCTCTTTATGGTGAGCATAATTAGCTTGACTTATTTTTATGACTTTTTGGTCTTTGAAGTTCTATTTTATGGGATTTGGTTTGATATTTTTTTTATGCTAAATTCCATCATATATAATACAAAATGGTGGGTTGGATTTAATGTCACTTTTCTCCTAGACTTATTTAAGTATTATTAGTAGATTTAATAGATTAAATATTATATTTAAGATAGCTTATAAAATGTAATATTATTAAAATAGATGTGAATAACTAGTGTAAGATAGATAACAAAACAACATTAAACATGTATTTACGAGTGGAAGAGGAAATATGAGTAAGGTTATTTGAACATGTAGTTGCCAATAGAAGAGGAAAAATGAGGAATGTAGTAGCATGATCACCATTTTAAACTATGCAGGTTTCTTGACATAGTCTAAACAAGTAGAATTTTAGATAAATTGAATGCTAGAGCAAGCTCATACATGTAATGAAAACAATCTATTTGAAGTGCCAACTATGATTCTAAAAGTGGCAAAGAGCGAGAAAGGGAGCGAGGGGCATATTTTGAATTCTAAAAAAGGCGATGGTGAAGGAGGGGAGGATGATGATGCAGATGGGGATGTTTTGGTGGGTTTGTTGCTCCTTTTTTCTATGGTGGGGTATGTGGATACTTTGGGATTGTTTGCAGCTATTTGTGCAATGGTGGTTATAGTGGAAGTGGGAGCTATGCTCTATGTTGCACATGTATTTTTACCAGTGTTTCTTGTGTCTGTCTTTGTGGTGCAAGGTCTAGTCAAATATTTTATTCCTATAGATCTATCTCTCATGTGATGCTTTGAGGTTGAGGGCTTTGATTCTTTTGAGTCTAAGCCCTTTGTTTTGGTGGCTTGTCCTTTCCTCTACACCTGGGAGAGCGTGGTTTCCTTTAATTTCTTTCAAGATGCTATTGTGGTTTGCTTCTATGCTAGCAGGTTTATTATTTTGCCTTGGTGGCTAGTTTCTACTAGTTTCCCTTGCGAGTGGGGTGGTGTTTGGTACTTCTTGGCTTCTGATACCATTGCTTTGTTGGACCAATATGGGTTGTGCTTTGGTGGGCCTTAAGAGGATAGTGCTCAAAGTTTTTTTTTTGAGGAGGTTGTTGTGGAGTGGCTTTTTTCCCTTCCTAATGCTAGTACAAGTGATAACTTTGTTGGTGAAGGGTTTCTTCTAAGCAAGTTAATGGGTGATTTAGCTACTAGATCTTTATTTTGGAACCCTACTTGGAATGTGATGCTCATATTGTTGGGGTTTGGTTCTCTATTTCAGTAGGCTTGTTTCTACTGCTTGATAATTTTTGGGGGCTTTGTAGTCTCTGTTGTGGTCTTTTTCTTGAGGGTTAGGTCCCAAGAAGCTTGGTTATGTAGCAAAAGGTGTTGGTTTTTACTATTGTTGGTTGAGGTTTTGTCTTTCCTTCTATACCTAGTCTGGATTCCAAAGAATGATGTGTTTTTCCTTACTAATAGAGTGGTTTCTTTCTAATAGTTTATAAATTTGTTTTATTCTATAGAGGTGAAGATTGCTCCTATTGAGGTAGATCCCTCTCCTATTCATGTGGAGTTGGATGTAGTAGTTGTGGTGGGAAGTTCTCTTCTCTACTACTAGTTCCTATTGAGGTGGAGCTTGTGTTTGCGAGAGAGAGGTATCTTTTGGCTCTCACTTCATCTTCTCCTATAGAGGGGAGATCACTCATATAGAGGTGGAGTACGGGTTGGTGTTTTTGGATGGTTGGTGTTGCATGAAAGAACCATTAAGACCTACATATATTGGTTTGAAATTTAGAATGTCTTTCCCACCCTTGGGGTGGTTACTGTGGAAAGTTGTTATGTTGTTGCTTTTTGGATGGACTGCTCGGTTGCTCTACTGGTCGTGAGGCCTATCTTGGTTATGGATTGGGTTTCAAGTCCTATTAAAACCTGCATGTAATGGTTTTATGGTTGGGTTATCTTATCTACCCTTAGGGTGGTTTCTATTATTGGCTACTATTTTGTATATTTGTTGCTGCTAGGTTGTGTTGACATGGATGTTGCACACACACACCAATAGGTAGATAAATCCTCATAGAGTATTGCGGGAACCTACCTCTCTTGAAAGATCCACCAAGAAAACCTAAATATAAGGTGATCTTAGCTCGATCCCAAGGGTTGGGAATGTCAAAACTTGATGCACCAGGTCCACTTAGGGTTCATTGTGTAAATTCCTATTAAACACAAGGGGCCTATGGTTGTCACAAATTGGATGGTATTCAAAGGATCAGAACATAGTATTAGTTTGATCACTCATAGGTCACTTAACAACTTCATGAAATCAAATATTTACAATAAAATTTCATGAAATTCAAATTACTTGCACACATTCAAGTAAATTTAGAATTAAGCACTCTACAACTTCATGTAATCGAAATATTTGTGATAAAGCTCTATGCATTTATCAATTTTGGAACATTTTCTAGCAATATAAAGAATCTAATCTAAAATAAAGCATAACAACACTTAAATGTAAAGATTTATCCCAAGTATTATCCACACTTGCCTCATGAAATAATCTAAATCAAAGAAAACCACTCTATAATTCACTAGATTTCTTCATAGCTATGCATAGAATGATGTAAGGGTTTAAAGAAATGTTGATTATTTACCTCTAGGTAGTGTCAATATGCACCCAAATTTGGCGCAACACAATTTTTTCCGATAGGAACAAAAAATTAGCTATTTATGATTTCATATTAGGAAATAGCTTTCAATTGGCCTTGATGTTAGTTAATCTCAAATGAAACATACAAGTTTTTAATCTGGAATGGAACAAAAAATAGGAAAATGAATAAAACTTGAAAAAAAATTAGTTCTCTGGAATCCAAAAATTTTGAACTTAATAAAAATAAAACAACTCTCAGCCTTTTATAAGAACAAGACAATAAGGAAATTCAATCAACACATGAGAGAGAATCTAGGGGATGAATCGTAGCACAACATGTGGCACATGGGAGTTGGTAGGGGAGACTTCTAAATAAGTCAATAGGCTTTGACCTTCTTCAACACTTGAAACTTTTCTACTCATGTATTTAAAATACAATTAGGATATCAAAATGGATTGAGCAAAATTTCAGCTTAATCTTCAAATAAAATGTAGGAACTTATTGGATATTTAGAGTGATCAAGTGGAACTAGAAATTTTAATCCACCAGCCTTATTTTCCTACATTCAAGCTATGGTTTCATGAAAAAATTTCATAAGCATATCACTCCAAAACTAGGAACCTCCTTTATCACATGTGTAATACCCATTTCTCTAGTTCCTTGGTTATAGACGTTTCTTCTCCATACACTTTATTCTTGTATGAGATTTTAGAGTACACCACCCAACCTAGTAATATTGTTGGATCTTCTTGCAATCCAAATTTTCTTGATTGTCCATACTCAAATGTCATCCAAAAACCTATTTCTCCTACACATAAATTCCATATATCATCCTTGTTTTAAAATATCAATACAACTTTTATTAGCATAAAACCATCATTATCATTAATCCTTTTAAAACAATTTGTAAATAATATGCTTTAATGTATTCTCATGTAACTATCAACTTTAGGTGGGTCATCAGATGTTTTGGACATTCAGGAAAAACCAAATAACAAGTTTGAACATTCCTACATTAGTGCACCATTTACCTGGGTACTTGAATCTCGATATGCCCGAATGCCTTTGAAACCTAACTAGTTGATACATTTTATTCCCTAGAACAAATCCTGACCCAACTTCTAACCTTTACTGGTCTTTTGAAATCCCCAAGCTTTTGAATCATGGCTGTAACAACTCATTAAAATTTCTTTACAAACTCATCTTGATCATTCACCTAGACTCAAATTACCCAAACTCCTGACACTCGGTACACTTGACCATGTATTATTTCACTATTTTCAACTTTCCACATATTTATTGGTGACCGTCAGCCAACTAGAATTTTCCTTAAGCATTAATTCTAAACTTGGGTCCCCAAGCTTTGTATTCTTGGGGTATGTTGTGAGACCACACAACTTGCAACTGAAAAACCAAATTTAAAATAAATCCAAGAATCAACCACCTGTAATAAATTATAACTAATGCATATTTTCTACAATAGCCCCTTACCTTCACTTGAATTCCAACATATAGATCATAAAATTCCACCTAAAAGTATTTATGTGTGCATTGATTTATTACCATCTTCAAGAATTTGATGAAAAGGATTAGTCCATTTACATTGAACTACCTAATTTAGCAATCCTTCTCAACCAACCTGGATATTGCCTTGCTGCTAGTCAAGAATCCATAGCCTTGGTAAGGTTATCTTTGTAATTCCCCCAAAGATAGCTCTACTACTAGCCAAGTGTCTATAGCCTCGATATAGATATTTGGATAGCCCAAAGAGTTGAATTTTCTCTTTTGACATTTCTTTGATATTCAATTTTCATTTGATATTTCATTATAAGCTCTTTTTCTTCAACTTACAGGCAATGAAGCCCACTATTAGGTTGGGAATTACAACAACAGTCAAGGTTACCTTTTGTTTTTTCACTCAATGTAAATATTCTTCATCGCTCTCATCAATTCCCAAAAGATTCACTTAGTGAATTTCCTATAAGTGAAACTTTCCACGAAATTTTACCATCCTTATGCCAGACTTCAACTGATTACAATTTGCTATCTACTAAAAAAATAAGCATAAGTTAAAATTTAGTTTCAAGTTATCAAATCATTGGATTACTTCTAAATTTAGAAACATTAGTTGCCACCCATCCATTTTACTTTATCCTTGGAAACTCACTAGATTAAACTTGATTGAAAACTTCAAATTTGGTGGCTCTACACTTGCATTAATACACCAAGCTTGTAGTAATGATACCTTAACCCAATCATCATGTTATTCATTTAATTCACATGCCTAATTACACATGTATTAATGTTCTCAAATTTCTCAACATTTCAGCATGTGCCAACTCATTAATCTAGCTCTTCTCCCAAACCACACACCTGGATAATTCATAATTACTATGGCTTGATCAAATGAACTGAAATGACCACCATTTAATTCTATAATATCAAATTTTCTTGATTCATGATCTTCATATTGGCCTTCCTCAAAGCACTGAGTACCAATTTCATGAGAATTTATTTGATTTAACCTTCAATTTTGAAAAAAAGTGCACTTCCCCCACCTAAACTTACATTCACAAGATTTCATCTCAAGGAAACTATGCACCACAAATTTCTCATGGCTTTCTATAAATACGACACTCTCCTTCAAATTGTGTACCTGTATCTTCAATTTTCAATTTCTCTTCACATTTTTTCTTTTCTTTAAGATATGGATACTCCCATTTGTTTTACTAGTGTACGTCACCAAACTGCTTTTCTAGGCCAAGTTACAAGCCAATGGATTGGAAAAGCATTTTTCTTTAGGATGCCCTCCACCAAAAAATTTCTATGTATGGTACTTGGGGAAACTTTCATGAACACTAGATCCTATTATAGGGTGAATTCAAACCTGTCTTCACAGTTCATTGCTTCTCTCCTAGACCTTAGAATTTATGCAGCTAAATTTCATTCTGTTGTTGTAATGATTTTGAAGTTGAACTACCTAGGAAATTTGGACACCATCCTAGCTGTTGCTCAACCTACCATAGGAATTCCAGTGGCCAAGGATATTCCATGATTTCTACACCAGAGGGAGATAGTTCATCTCCTGCCTTTCCTCACTGTGCTGCACACTCTCGGCCTTAACAACCACAAAGACAATGCCTACCTAGGGTATATGTTTCTCTGAGATGAAACACAACAAATTGATTAACTAGTATGCGAACTATTCCAACACAATGTTTTGAACATCCAACCCCTTTTTTGCTTTTTTCTTTTTTAATACTGACTTACAACGAGAATTTTATATTTTTACGCACATACGAGGATATTACTATAAAATATAATGAAAATTTTTCTTTTCTCTATTCATGTGTGCATTTACTTCAAATGGTTTTATATTTTTAGTTTTCAATGGAATGTTTTCATGATTCAATTATGATGTGTTTTAAATTAAGATGAATTTATTCATTTTGAGATCTAAACTAGAAAACATGGAAAAAAATACTAAAGAGAACTAACCTAATGAAATAGTTTTTTTAATAAAACAACTTACCCTTATCGATCAATTTACCCTAATCTCTAACACTAACTTCATAATTCTTTTAGTTTGAATTTTAGAAGACTTATATTTAAATTCACTTAGGAAATTTTGGATAACCTACTTTAATTATGAATTACTCAAAATTTATGCATTTGATGAATGAAAATTCAAAGACGTACTTACCCATAATTTTATTAAAATGTATGGAAATGACCTGGCTGACAATCGATTGCACAAACCTTTTCCATTGTCTCAAACTTGTACCTTCATCCAACCTTTTTTTATAGAATTCCATTTCTTTTTTCTCTATTTCACGAATGGTTTCTTTTACTATGCAATCTCCTCTTCCTTCAGGACTTCATCGACAACCTATCTCATCTTCAATATTAACACCATTATTTACCTCATTAGACCAAACTTCGACATGATTTACACAATTATCAGAAAGAGAGAAAGTACAATTTTGATACTCTATCATTTTTATAAAATCAAAGGTTTTCTCCCTATTAAGTCATGGATTTACAATTAGGGGCAAAAAGCATGCATCTCGCACATGTTTCACCAATTATTTCTTCTTACTACTATCCACGTGTGTCAAGAATGGTAACTTCTTTCAAAACTAAAAGTGTGATATTCTCAAATTCTCATGACCTTGCTTCTTTTCCTACAAAACTTTTGGGATTTCCTCATGACAATCATGGTTAGCAAGTTCATTTAATCCAACGGTTGAACTGATGAAAACTCTATCTTCACTAGGGTTATGCATTCTCCTAAAATTCAAACACCAATCTAGATATGCTTCCCTCCTTTATACACTTAAGGACACCTCCATTAGCGGAATCACCTTATGAATAGCCAAACTTACCCTAGTCAAGACAATCTGACAACCAATTTCACTATGATCGATTGTGTCATGAATTATGCATTTTGTACAACCCGAAAAAAGTGAACAAACTCAAGGGTGAAAGCCTCTGGTTAAGAATTTTTTGGGGCTTCTTCATCTCTTTTTCAGTCTCCATTCTAAGCTCTCTTAGACCCTTAACTCACAAGAAGACTTCTTCTATATGATTGGAACACCAATACCAACTTAAGGAAAAAAAATGACCCTCCTTCTAGCACCACTTCTGTTGATGCAGATGTTGCACACGCATACCAACAAGTACATAAATCCTCACAGAGTACCACAAAAACCTACCTCTCTTGAAATATCCACCAAGAAAACCTAAATCTAAGGTGATCTTAGCTCAATCCCAAGGTTCGGGAATATTAGGTCTTGATGCACTAGGTTTTCTCAGGGTTTGTTGTGTAAATTATTGATAAACACGAGGGGCCTACAATTGTCACAAATTGGCTGGTATTCAAAGGATAAAAAAATATTCTTAGTTTGATCATTCATATGTCACTTAACAACTTCATGAAATCAAATATTTGCAATAACATTTCATGAAATTTAAATTACTTGCATACATTCAAGTGGATTTAGCATTTTAACACTCTACAACTTCATGGAATCGAAAGATTTATGACAAAACTCCATGCATTTATCAAATTTGGAACATTTTCTAGAAATATAAAGCATCTAATCTAAATAAAGCATAAAAACATTGAAATGTAAAGATTTCTCTCAGCCATTATCCATGCATTCCTCAAGAGATAATCTAAATCAAAGCAATCCACTTTATACTTCAACAAATTGCTTCATAGCTAGACATACAATTATTCAAGAGTTTAAACAAATATGGATTATTTTCTACCGAATATTGCTAGTATGCACCCAAATTTGGAATAACACATAATCTTTTCTGATAGGAACAAACAATCAACTACGTATGATTTCATATTAGGAAATAGCTTTGAATTGGCCTTGATATTAGTTAATCTCAAATGAAACATAGAAGTTTTTAATTTGGATTGGAATAGAAAACATGAAAAAGAATAAAACCTGAAAAAAAATTAGGTCTCCAAAATCCACAAATTATAAACTTAATGAAAATAAAATAACTCGACTTTTTATAAGAACAAGACACTTGAGAAATTAAATCAACACATGAGAGAGAATTCATTAGATGAATCGTAGCAATGAACATGGTACATGACAATTGGAAGGGGAGACTTCTGAATAAGTCAAAAGAATCTAACCTTCTTTCACACTTGAAACTTTTGGACTCATGTCTTTAAAATACAATCAGGATATCAAATCAGATTGAGTAAAATATCAGCTTAATCTTCAAACAAAATGTAGGAGCTTGCTAGATATTCAAAGTGATCAAGTGGAACTAAATTTTTTAATCCACTAGCCTTGTGTTCCTACATTTAGGCTATGGTTTTTGGGAAAAATTCCCATAAGTATATCACCCTGGAACTAGGCATCTCCTTTGTTGCATGTGTAATACCCGGATCTTTGGTTCCTCGGTTACCGATGTTTCTTCTCCATATGCTTTGTTCTTGTATGAGCTTTTCCAACTTGGTAACATTATTGGATTTTCTCGCAATCCAAATTTTTTTGACCATCCATACCCAAATATCATCCAACAACCTATTTATCCTACACATAAAATTCCATATATCAATCCCCATTTTAAAATATTAATACAACTTTTAATAGCATTAAACCATCATTATTATTAATCATTTTAAAATAGTCTGTAAATAACATGCTTTAATGCATTCTCGTGTAACTATCAACTTTAGGTAGGTCATCAGATGTTTTGGACATTCGAGAAAAACCAAATAACAAGTTTGAACATTCATGCATTAGTACACCATTTACTTGAGTACTTGACTCTCGATATGCTCGATTGTCTTTGGAACCTGACTAGCCGATGTATTTCATTCCTCAGAATAAATTCTAACCCACCTTCCAAATTTTATTGGTCTTTTCAAACCCCTAGGATTTTGACTCCCAACTACAACAACTTGTTAAACTTCCTTTACGAACTCATCCTAATCATTCACTATAACTCAAATTACCCGAACTCTCGACACTCAGTACACTTGACCATGTATTATTTTCAATATTTTCAACTTTCCACATATTTCCTGGTGATCATCAACCAACTAGCATCTACATTAAGCATTAATTTTCAACCTGGGTCCCCAAGCTTTGTATTCTTGGGGCATGTTGTGAGACCACACAATAGGCTATTGTCCCATGTACAACTTTGTGGGTGGCCAATAGGCCTATTCTATTGGCTACTACTTGTTCTTCCTTTGTTGTTTGTTATGGTTCATCCTATGTCTATGTGGCATGCTTCTTAGGTCCCATAGCCCATTAATACCTACTTGTATTGGTTGGATGTTCATTTAGTTTTTTCCACCCTTGGGGTGGTTGCTATTTTACAGCATTGTTAGTGGCTTGTTGGCCTACTTTGATGGCATTGTCACCTATCCTTCTTTAACTATTGTGTCTGGTTTATATCTAGTAGCCACTAGGCTTGTTTCTTGTTGTTGTTTCTTGTCTTGTGGTTCTTAATGTTGTATCTTTCTTCATGTAAAAGGGATCAAGGCTTTTTCAAAATCATTGCTTACTTAGTCAAAAACTAAACTAAGATAATCAATGTAAACTATGCATGTGATAATTTGACAAGAATTCTAAATTAATTAATTAACATAGTAAATTGAATAACACAATCACATAATTCAATCATATTATCATCAAATTCATATATAATATTCTTAATATCTTTTAACATCAATGATTTCTACTACTTTTTGAATCATAGCACTTGGAATGGTCATTCTCACCCTAGGGAGATTTCAGTTGTCTTTTAAAACCACCTTCTTCTTAGTTGAGTGATTTCCATACCCCTTTTTAAGTTTCACATAAATGATTTATATATAAGCCTTAAGGGGTGGTTTCTAAACCATCATACCCTTCAGAAAGGTTGTTTTTTAATCATTATTTAATAAATATGTTTATTCCCTATTTTTTTAAAAAAGGTTTTTATAAATATTCTTTATTAACGTATTTTAACCTAAGGACCATAATATCCTTTTTTTTTTAGACCCCATTTTTAATTCTAAAGGATTTAGGTTTCTCTTCTCTTTGGGGAAAATTCATGTAACATTTCTCCCCCTAAAAATTAACTATTGTCCTTAGTAGCATGAGATGCATCTACATCACAACTAAAAAAAAAATCAATAATTGAAGATATTATAATGATGAAAATTTGACACCACAAAGAAATAAGAATTTTACAATAATCAAATTTCTACATTACCTCAAAGAAATATCAAATTCTTAAGTCTAAGTATATGTAATGTCGCAAAATTGCACCTAGGGGCAATTCCACATTTTTGCATTTTTGCCTAGCATTTATGACACCTTAGAGCATTAAGGATAAAAATACCATGAGTTAGAATTTCGTGATTTTGACTCCATGCGAACTTGTGGAAAAGCAACAGTAGCCTAATGACACATTTCCCAAAAATCTAGGCTCTGGATGCCTGCATGGAACACAAACACCTATGCAATGCGCTAGCATCCTAGCAATTTTTTGAGTTTGAAACAAGGAATCTGGAATCTTGACTCTCTCAACACGTGTCCTAGTAGTTAGATTTCAGACATAACAACTCTTTGCCACCCTTGCATGCATTAAAAACCCCTTTCTTTCTCTCATTTGGGGTTGGAATTCATTCATTCAAGCTCTCTTACTACTTGCTCCAGTCTTGAGTTCTCTTCATCCTTGATAGTAGTACTCTCACAAGCAAAGCCATGATGGACTGAGGTCCTTCCAACAATGACAACTCTCAAGCAAGCACTCAATGGTGCGTCAGTGTGCTCTGGACAGGGTCTAGGCCTGTGGGTAACACTCTCTCTCTCACTTTCCTTTCTTACTTGTTCATTTACTACTTTGTGGTGTGGGTTCTACTCCTGAAGTAGGCTTTTCTTTCACCACACACTTTGTTACTTCATTTATGCTCCTTTCCAACTTAGCTTTCTGTGGAGGTGGGAACACCAAAATAGGGGTTTGATTGAGGCAAGCCCCTATACAACCCCAACCTTTTCCCCTTGTTCTTTTGTGTGTAGGTGTAAAGTGGAGCTTAGAGTGAAGAGTTGAACGTCCAGTGAAAGGTAAGCTCTCTCCAAGTTCCCTTCTGTTTATTATAGATTTTGGCTTCCTTTTCATTTATTTCACTTAGTACGTCCTAGATCTAAGCTTAGGAGTGAAACCTAGTTTTGTCCACTTGATCTCCTAAGACCTCTATTGCTTAGGACACCAACACATCTTTCAGATGAGAACATGTCATGTTGGCATCCTAAAACCGCGCTGCTATCTTTCAGCCAAGAGATCACTCATCTAAGGCATAAATCTTGGGGTTTCACTCTCTCGGGATCTGAAGTAACTTTCTTTGAAACACTACTTGGAGTATACTTTTCTGCATTTTCATTGACTTGCTTATATTGAGGTGTATAAGGGAAGTTCATTTCTTGGTGATCTCTTGAGAATGAAGAGACCTGTGTGTAGCGAATCCCTCTTATATCACATTTTGGTGAACTTGACATGAACACGTCGGATCTATTTTCAAAATGTTGCATGTTTATGATAATCCCTTCTCTGAAGAAGATTTTGATATGCTAGAAGATGTTCTAGATGATTTCTTAGAAGCACTCTCCTCTATCTATAAATCTTCCAAAAAAACTCTCCCTTTGCAAGCTAAGGAGTAGGTAAATGTGGTTGTCGTCTCTATGGTTCCCTTGATCCCTAAGAAACCCACCATTTATGTGACCCTGGTTGAGCCGTCCCCTAAGGAGTCGGTAAATGTGGTTGTGGTATCTATGGGATTTCATGTCGTAGTGATTCATTAGACTTATATTTGAGGTTCGTGAAAGCTACAAACTCCACTTCCTATAATGTCATTGGGTACACATATAATACAAGGAGAAATAAATAGAAATTTTATCAACATCCTTCCATTCCTACACCACAACCCACTCAATTTCCTACTTCTTGACCACCTTCTCAACCAATCCTTCCTTCAACATCTAAACCTACGATCAAAGGGCCAGGTGATTATGATCTTGTCAAGCAACTTTGTGTTACTCTGGCCAAGATCTCACTCTGGGACTTGCTTCAAACTGCTCTGGTTTACCATGAGATGCTTCAGGAAGCTTTACAAAATATTCTCTTGCCTGCCTCCGCTAGGCCTATGGATGTTAATGCATTGTTGGATCATATTCGAGTGGATTCACTGAATATTATGTTCCACCCACAAGAACTCTCACCTTTCGATGTGTAGAAGGAAGCAAATCCCTTGATGATTATGATTAATGTTAATAATATTGGTATTAGGGATACTCTTTTTGACACTGGTTCAGCTCTCAATGTTTGTGGTATGGACCTATTACCTAGAATTAAAGTTGATTCATCTTCTTTAGCATCTTCTTCCTTGTATATCCATGGGTTTGATAATGCTAGCCACGAAGCTCTAGGTATGATAATACTACCTTTGTCGCTAGGCCCCGTTACCTTGCCTACATTGGTTTATGTGATGTATGGCTTGTTACCTTACAATATTCTCTTAGGGAGACCCTAGACTCATGCTATGGGGGCTGTGACTTCTAATTTACACAATTTTTTGAAGTTTGTCACAAATAATTGGGTGGTTATAGTTAAAGCAGATCTAGAAGTTGCTCACCTTTGTGAGCTAGCAGCTACCGGTTGTGCTTCAGTTGTATCCAATCTTAAGAATTGTATTCCATCCTTAACCATTGATGCTATGGCATTCTCTTCATTGACACCCTATGTGGAAGTCGTTCATGTTAGAGTAAAGGTTTTAACTTAATTATGTTAATTAAGTTACCTTTATTCCTCTCTTAAGATTTCACTTTAGTTTTCATATTGTGACATTTAATAATTATATTAATTATTAAATGTCTACCTATTAGGGTTTCTTTAGGGTTGCACAATCTCCTTTTATAAGGATTGATCATTTTATTTTGTCACTCTCTCTGATTAATACATTTTCAGCTTTTAGAGCACCCTTGCTTTTTTGTCTCGAATGTCTTCTTTCTGTGACAGGTTATTTGCATGTAGGTGATCTTTGGGGTCTGTGAGGTTGGCTTTCACAACTTCAACATGGTATCAGAGCTCTAGATCTGCACCTTCCTGTTCATCTTTTGAAGATTTCAGCTTACAGAGTTTTTTTTCTATGCAAGGGTTTCATTCTTGGTATTTTTTGCCATATCAAAGGGGTTTTCCATCATTTTTTGAGAAATTTTCACTATGATCTCTCAAACAGTGCATGCTAGTGCAAAACGAACCTCATGGGTGTGCTCAGAAGGCCCAAAAACCCCTATTTTCATAAAAAATATGATAGGGTTTGGTGAAAATTGATTTTTTAGTGTTTTTGGGGAATCTCAAAACAATTGCCAGACAAATCCGTATGGATCCGTACGAATGCATCGATTTTCATGGCTTTTTTTTGGGTGTCTACATGAACTTTGAGATGCCTTGATTTTTGTGCCATTTTGCATTGATTTCCGTGTCCTTTTGATTTATGAGCTACCTCGATTTTCATGCCATGAAGGTTCAACTGAATATTTTATTAATTTTTTAATCTTTAAATTAGTAAAATGTTTGGTTTAAAGCCTAAATGAGCATGTTTAGTAAAATGGTCGTATTTTGAGCATACGGTGTCAATTTTTCAAAAATGAGATATCATCGGAAAGATGGTTCTGGTGCCAATCTGATGGTGTAGGTGTGGTTTCTATATTTTTCCGTTTTGATACTTTTTTCCTTAGTCAAAGTTAGATCATGGTTTTTGCACTCCAAGGGGTGTAACTTTTGCGTTCGAACTCCATTTTTTGCAAATGAATAGGTGTTGGAAAGGTGGTTCTAAGATCTTTCCAGAAATGTCATTTATTTTTCTAGAATCTACCCCAGGTACATTTTATTCAGTATTTTGTGTTTTCACAGTTTTGTCAATTACTTGGACGTTTTGGCACCTAGAAAGGATCTGTTTTCGTGAGATGGCATATTTTGATCTGATTTATATGTACTAAAGTCATTTTTCATAGATTTTTTAATTTGAAGAGTTATCATTGGTTTTTCTACTCATCCTTTAGTTGTAATTCTGGAACGGGGTAATTATGAGTCATGGGCAATGGGCATACTTACACATTGTAGGTGGCTTAATATTTTTCCTTATTTGTATGATCTCATACTTGAACCAAATACTTCAAAGGGAAAAATAGCTTGGGATATCATTAGAGATCACATAGTAAGACTTATATTGTCTTGTGTCGATGATGACACTATGTGGGCTATATCGGACATTGATTGTCCCCACCCACTTTGGACACATCTTTGGGAGATCTATGGAGACCCAAATATCTCTCCATTCCCAGAGGATCCTACTTCAGATTGTCTCTTACCCATTTCTTGGAGAGATAATACACCCTTTTATCAAGATACTTTAGAGGAGCTTGAGTATTTAGACACCCTTACATGTTTCGATGGATCAGATGCTTGTCTCACAATTCCTACTCTTCAGAATGAGATTATACATGTATCATCCATTGTTCCTGATGCCATCAGTATCACCACATTGGCCCCTATGGATTTAGTTCAGCATCATGACCATCTTGGTCATTCATTATCTGCTACATCATGGGATTCTTATCTTGCAGACACATTCTTGTTTGTTGAGTCTCACACTGCAGATCTTGAGGACATTCATCTCCTCTACCTTGACAGTTAGGTTATCACTGTATGCCCACCATTATCCATGCATTCAAAGGTTGCATTTTAGGATTCTCCACATCAGTTTGGATTTGGCATCATTTGTTTCAGTTCAGACAAAGAGATTCTTCAGCATCCTATCATGGCACACATCTTGAGATAGATTGGTTCATCACTCTTCACAGGGTTTCTTCACCATCGTTATTTGGATCCATTTCTTCCCAAGGGGAGGAATGTTATTTGTCACTTTAGGATCTCTTTCTAGATTCTACATTAGGCATCCACCATTGTGACAAGAGTTTCTTCATTGTGGGGGGGCCTTCTAGTCTCTTTCTCTCTCTCCTATGGGGGGATCATATTTTGTACTTGTGTGATAGAAGCAATTCTTGGGGGGTCATGTTGAGTCCTCCTTCTATCTCTCTTCTTCTTTCACTCTTTTGGGAAAGGAGTTTTTCCCACTGGGTTTTCTCCTTTACTCCACTTTATAGAGATTTGGTTGTATTCAGGTACCTGATCATGCCTAGTTGTCAGGACCCTTGTTTGTTTTCATGCATTGTAGTTACCTTTGCTTTCTTGCACATGTTTGTAGCTATACTCTTGTTCATCTTAAGGGGGGGTGTTAGAGTAAAGGTTTTAACTTAATTATGTTAATTAAGTTACCTTTATTCCTCTCTTAAGATTTCACTTTAGTTTGCATAATGTGACATTTAATAATTATATTAATTATTAAATTTCTACCTATTAGGGTTTCTTTAGGGTTGCACAATCTCCTTTTATAAGTATTGATCATTGTATTTTATCACTCTCTTTGATTAATACATTTTCAGCTTTCAGAGCACCCTTTCTTTTTTGTCTCGAATGTCTTCTTTCTATGACAGGTTATTTGCATGCAGGTGATCTTTGGGGTCTATGAAGTTGGCTTTCACAACTTCAACAGTTCCTAGGGTGAGTGTTGATAAAGATGAACCACCTAAATCAGAAGATCCTAAGTCTCCTCCATCTTCTCCTTCTTCCTCTAGATCAAATACTTTCCTTGGTGATGATTGGGGATCCTTGAATTTATCTAAATTCTTCATCACAGAATACAAGGCAGACCCCTTTTGCATAGAATTTCCAAGTACTTTCAACACAAAGATGGATGACACTCCTGCTCGAGAAGAGAAGTGTGAGCCTGTTTAGGAGATCACTCCTTCCTCTACCAAGGAGAGTAATCTTACTCCTACAAAGGAGGTTAATTTTTGTGAACCTAGTAAAGAAGGTGAGAGTGCTCCCGTAGAAACATTTGATATCCATTGGTCAAATGAAACACTCTACGTAGAGTCGCCACCTCCTGAAGTTCTAAAAACTCTTTATGGGTTTGGATATGAACTCACCTCTCGATATGGCTATGGGAAGAAAGGCCTAGGGTGTATCGAGAAAGGAATACAAGTTCCTAACTAGTTTAATCCATGACAACACTATATGGGTTTGGGATGCTCTATTGAACAGTCTAAGCAAAAACCTTGGTAGAGTGTTAACATGATTTCAGCCGAACTATTGAGCTTGGTTCATCCTGAGTTGATAGAGTAAAGGGAGCAAGCTGAGAAAATCCCTTTAGATTTCTTCTCTTCGGATGAAGCACTGGGGGAATTCATAGGTGCCTATTCCCTGTTTCATCCTTTTCATCACAAGAAATGATTCTTGTATTACCTACATAAACAAGCGTACTTTGGAGAATCCATTTTGAGCATTGATGAAGAGGACCCTCTATCTAACATCAGTAATGATGTTTCGATATCTCATCCCAAAGATTGCAGTTCTCTCCTTAAAGGAGATACTATTGAAGTTCCTATGGATCCTAAATCCTCAGAAAAAGTAATCAAGATTGGGAAGTGTCTCTCTCCGGAGGAAGCAGATGAACACTCTAATCTATTGCATTATCATCCTAGCATCTTTGCTTGGACACATGAGGATATGCTTGGTATTGATGAGTCTATAGTGGTTCACAATATCATCCTATGTCCCAACACTAAGCCAATTAAGTAGAAAATATGAAAGATCAATCCCAGGGTGGTATTGATGGTCAAGACTAACATAGAGAAGTTGTTGAAAGTAGGCTTTATCCGTCCAATTGACTACTCCCCTTGGATTTCAAATATATTCGTTGTTAGTAAGTCTAATGGCCATATTCATATATGTATTGAATTTCAAGATCTTAATAAGGCTTCTCTTAAGGATGATTTTCCATTGCCAAATTTAGATATGATTGTGGACTTGACTGTAGGCCATGCATTATTGTCTTTTATGGATGGCTTCTCAGGTTACAAATAGATCCGTATTAACCTAGAGGATCAATACAAGACAACCTTCACTACCCCTTGGGGTACTTTCTGTTATGTGGTTATGCCCTTTGGGTTAAAGAATGTGGGAGCAACTTACCAATGGGAAATGACCCTGATATTTCATGACTTTATTCATAAGATATTAGAAGACTATGTTGATGACATCTTGACGAAATTGATAACTTGTCAAGATCATGTAAAGAACCTTCATCTTATCTTCGAAAGGATCCAAGTCTATAAGATGAGACTAAATCCCCATAAGTGTGTCTTCAACGTAGATGTCAGAAAGCTTTTGGGGTTCATAGTCTCTCACCGTGGAATCGAGGTTGACACAAATAAAATTGACGCCATTGTTAACATGCCTCCACCGAGGAATATCACTGAGTGGCAAAGTTTACAAGGGGAAATTTAGATGATTCATAGATTTATATCTTAGTTGGTTGATCGTACCCTTCCTTTCACTTGTTTATTGAAAAAGGATGTTCGCTTCATATGGGATGAGGAGTGTTAGAAATCCTTTGAATCAATCAAAGCTTATTTGGCGAATCCTCCCATATTGATGTCGGCTATGCAAGATAGACCCTTTTTGCTCTACCTTGTTGCATCACCATATTCCTTAGCAACTTTTCTAGCTCAATATGATGACGTGGGGAAAGAGAGAGTGGTCTACTACATTAGCCATGTCCTAGTCGATTACAAAACTCGTTATTCCTCCATGGAGAATCAATGCCTCACTCTTGTGTTCACTACGCAAAATTTGAGACACTACCTTCTCCATGTCGAGATGCACGTCATAGTAAAAATGAATCTCTTAAATATTTTTTTTCTCTAGCATTGACCTTGCTAGTAGATTAGTGAAGTGGGTTATGTTGCTTTCTGAGTTTGATATAAAGTTCATTACTCAAAAAACAATAAAGGGTCAAGTGTTTTCCAATCAATTGGCAGACACTCCCTCATCTTATTCCTTCCTAGGGTTGGATTTGTTTCCTGATGAGAATATTTTCATAATTAATTATGACCTTGAATGGAAGATGTATTTCAATGGATCGAGGTGTCAGACTAGTTTTGGAGTGAGTGTGGTCTTGATATCCCTTGAAGGTAAATCGGTCCCTCTATTGTTTCGATTATACTTTCCTTGCACCAATAACATCGATGAGTATGAAGCCCTTATTTCTTGCTTGTGTGCCGTGATCACACTAAAAATTAAGCATTTGTGTATACTAGGCGATTTTGAGCTCATTGTGAATCAGATTACAGGGACCTATCAAGCTAAAAAAAGTAAGTTGTCCCAGTATTGAGACCTTTCTTTGTCCTTGCTTAATCGATTCTCCTCTTTGACAATAGACAACATCCCTAGGAGAGAAAATAGACATGTCGATGCCATGGCAAGCACTACTTCCTTGGTGCCTTTAGAAGAGGATAAAAAAGAATACCATTTTGTGGTTCAGGTCCTGTGAACCCCTATGATTTCCAATCAACTTGAATCTAAGTCTCTTGTGTGTTCTCACGTAGACTCGGGAGAATGGTTTTCTAGTATCTACAATTATTTGAAGATTGGAAACTTTCCTGATGATGCAACAAAAAATTATTGCACTTGTAAACATAAGCTTTTAGCATGTTATGTCATTTTATTTGATATTCTTTATCAAAATTCCTATAATGGCTTGCTTCTTAGGTGTCTCACTAAAGCGGAAACACCCCTTGCCCTTAAGGAAGTCCATTCAGGCTCCGGGGGTGGACATTTTGGTGGTAGATCCTTGGTGAGAAGACTAATACACATGGGGTACTATTGGAAAATGATGGAACAAGATTCCTTTGATTTTGTCAAAAAGTGCCTTCAATGTCAACAACACAGTCATCTTATTTACGCACTTGCTCAAGAGTTACAAAATCAACCTCTCCTTGGTCGTTCACAAAATGGGGGTTGGATATCATTGGAAACATGTCACCTCCTTCTTCCAAGGGACATATGTTTATTATCACTGCTACAAATTACTTCACAAAGTGGGTCAGAGCTATTCCACTCCGATCCACAAACACTAAAGTCATCTGTAGCTTTCTCATGAGCAACATTATTTGTCATTTTGGATTTCCCACTACACTTGTTTTTGAAAATGGTACACCATTCAAGAACAAGGAAGTGAAGCAATTCTTAGAGAAGTGTCATATCCAACATAGGTTTTCTACGCCTTACTATCCACAATCTAATGGTCAAGCAGAAGCATCTAAGAAAACTCTTGAACTTATTCTTCATAAAATAGTCAATAAACATGGTAAGGATTGGCATATACAATTAACAATATGATTTGTGGGCCTATTGCACAAGTGTTCGTACGACAACAAGAAAAAATCCTTACAACCTCATATATGGTGTTGAAGCTATCATGCCCTTAGAGTTGGAAATTTCATCCTTATGGGTTTTCCTTAAAGAGTTAATTGATGATGAAACTTACCAAGTTAACCATTTGCATCAGCTAGAGATGCTCAATGAGTGTCATTTATAGGCCCTCGATCATCTTAAAGCTTCTCAATGGTTGTTATAAAGACAATATAATCAAAGTGTGCTTCCTAGGACCTTTAAACTAGGAGACCTAGTTCTATGTCAAAACCAACAAAATGTAAATGCGTTGCCTAATCAGAGAGGGAAATTTAGTCCTAATTGGTTAAGCCCTTACATTGTGATCTTCGTGTGTGGTTTGGGTGCTTATGGATTATTGTCTATGGATGGGATGCCTCTAAAAGAGCCCATTAATGTGATGCATCTTCGTCGATTCTATGTGTAGTGTCCCATGTGTCATCTGTGTTGTGGTCTCTCTATGAAAGGGTAGTAGCACTACATATATTGACATTGTTCATTAACACATTATGAGTTTTTTTTGTGTCATGATATGACCACGTGTGTGTATGACATATATACATGTGTTTCTCTATACTATGTATCCATGCATCACATTACATCTTTTAAGGATATAAGATCATCATTGTATTTAATTAACATACAACCATGTGTGTTCTTTAAATCATGTTAGAATCTAATGTAAACATACATCCATACGAGCATATAACATCCATAACATACATAAAAATAAAATTAATACACATCAAAATAAAAAACGCCATGATACCAGAATGAATATGTCCATATATATATATATAGATACACATGTATGTATCGAATGCCATGTACATGTATTGGGCCACTACTATAAAAAAATGTGTGGCTGCTGAATATATGTCTATACAAAAGATCTATAGATATATATATGTGTGTGTGTGTGTGTGTGTGTAAGTATCTCTCACTACAAAAATGATGAGCCCCTATGACTGTGGTGCATGGCTCCCAGAGCCCTCCGACTCTAATTGCTGCTCTAGTACTCTTAGGAGAGGCTACATGGTGGTCATGGAGTGGGATCAGTGGGATCAGTGTGATCGTGATATAGACAAAGTTGCCTACATCCCCCTGATCTCTCCCTATAGGGATACTATAGTCATTTCTGCTTGTCTTAGCTCATCTCGCAGTCATTGAACATCTGTCGGGATCATAGTTGTCGGCTACCCTTCGAAGTCATCAAGATGACTCTAGAGGGAATCAAGTTCCTACTCGGTAGTGTCGTCCCTCCTCACTATGACATCTCACTCATCAAGCATCGTGCATAGCTCCCCCGATAGCTGGTCACATTGTCCTTGAATGATAGTCAGCTCCTCATAGGTGGTCCTCAGACATGCTACTAGCTCAAAAGTGGGGGAATGGCATCCCACAGATACTAGCCATAAAGCCTTGAGAATTGTCCCTTCGATTTAAACATCAAGGGATACCTCTGAAATACACTGAGCCATCAGCCCATTCCATCCTTGTGCATCCTCTCCAACCACAAGGAAAGAAAGAAAAATTAGTATCATATGGCATATGTATATAACCATAAATGGAAAAACTGAAAGGATTGAAACATAAATAATGTACTCTATATACCTAGATCCCTTGGCTGCCATGTAGGGTTAGGGTAAAGAGTAGTGCTAGGGCCTACACTGCCAGCATTCGTAGCCACTCCCGATGATAGCACGGTCGCTACCATTGGAATGGTAGGAGCTGGTGGTGTCGACGAGATAGGAGTAGCTGCTAGGGGGTTTGATCTCCTCCATCACCTCAGTCTCTACGGTGTCGCCGCCTCCTCCTCCTGTTCCCTCTCATCATCCTCTCCCTCCTACTAGTGCCCTCTCTACCTGCACTGTGGAGGCTGGGGTGGCAAGTCCCCTTGTAGACTAGGGTACCCTCTCAGGACACTCTCATCAAACAAAGGAGCAAGACATTGCCTTTGTTGGAAAAACAAGGACACACAACTGAGAGGGGAGGTGAATCAATTGTCACAGAATATTTAAACTTTTCAAACTTAACTTAATCTTAGATCTGATGAAAGAATAATAAACCATAAACAATCAACACATCAGAAATGTATAAAACACCAAGATTTTTTTACATGGAAACCTTGTTAGGGGAAAAACAACGATGGATGTTAGTCCACAATATTATACCATGTTAAAAGTATAATGAAAAATAATGGGAATGTACATGCATTCAGGCACACTACCTAGAGCTCATTGCTCAAATACAAAAGGGCTCACTTCTCAACAATACAAAACAATTCAGATTAGATCCGCAGGGTATGAACTGAGAAAATAACTTCTACACAAGCCTGATTACAATTCCAATTAAGCACATAAAACCTTCTTCACACTTCGCTCAAACTTCTTCACACTCTACTCTACAATTGAATGAATAAATCAATGTTCACACACTTACACTTCCTCTAGTTCTTCCTCACTTCACGCACTAAATTTGCACAAACAACCACTCTTATATATTCACAACATGCAATTACATGAAAAACTTCATCATCCAAAAGTATAAAACAAGTTTACAATGTCGACCCAAATTTACAAATAAATTTTCAATCCGAATCAAACACCATCGGGTAATATTATGATGCAACCTAAAACAATATCCTTGAGCACGCCAAAAATTCAAATTTTATTCTTCAAGGATCCGTAACATGTTCCAACCATCATGTCAGCCAAGAACATGAAAATCTGAACATACATGAGAAAAATATTCGACCATGAGCACAATGATCAACACAGATGTACAATGAAGATATAGAATGATCTAGAAGCATCCACAACAACTAATATTACCAGAATTACATAATCTTCAATCAAGAATACTAATAGAAACCACAAAAATACTTTCAAAACACAACTATTCATAGTACAATCAAATATTCACGTGAACCTTTGAAACTTCTGATAGATGAACTAGATACTCTCACCAATAAAACCTTTAGTCCACAACAATTGATCTTCAATGTAAAAAACAAAACACCTTCATGACCTTCACTGTTCCACTAGAAACCTGTAACTCTTCCTTTAACATTTTTCTCAATATCCTTGACATATGAAACCTTCACTATGATGATGCTAATAGTGTTGACATCAATGACAACCACATATCAGCAACACAACCACAACATCCAACAATATCCCCCTTTGGCATTGATGGAAACACATGATGTGAAAAATACCATCAACACAACTACACTTACTCCCCCTTTGGTTCTGACTCAATTTCTCCTCAACACATTCACATGAATCTTCTCCCACATAAGATAAGAATTTTTTTTTTTACATCACTCTTCTCCCCCTTTGACATCAATGGAAAAGATAAACATTATCTTCCCATATACAAGCTCTGAAACACATATCTACACATCTGACTAATCCCGTTGAGTAGTAGCCACATAAACATCAATCTGGATCAGGAAATATCTATGAAGCACATAGATTGATACAAAAAAATGCATTTTTAGTTCATATCAGGAGAGGTAATTACCCCTAGCATCCCTCTGAGATACTCAAAATTATCCTTTAGCAATGGCTTGGTGAAAATGTCTGCAATCTATTCTTTGGTAGGAACATATTCTAATTTGACTTCTTTCTCATTCACTTTCTCCCTTAAGAAGTAAAACTTGATTGATATATGCTTGTTCTTAGAGTGTAGCACTAGATTCTTCGATATGTTAATTGCACTTGAGTTTTCACAGTATATGGCAATAGGTTCATCATTTAATACTCTGATATCTTTCAACATTTGTTTCATCCACATCACTTGAGTATAGTTATTTGCAGTGGCAATATACTCTACGTTAGTAGTAGATAGAGAAATGGAATTCTACTTTTTACTTAACCAAGACGCCAACTTCTTCCCTAGGAAGAAGGCACCACCACTAGTACTCTTCCTATCATCTACATCTCCTACCCAATCCGCATCAGTATATGCACTCAAAGTAAGATCATAATCCTTAGGATACCAAAGCCCAAAACCAGTTGTTCCTTTCAAACATCTGAAGATTCTCTTTACAACAATCACATGTGATTCTTTTGGATCAGCTTGAAATCTAGCAACCATACATAAATCATTCATAATGTTTGGTCTCAGATTCTTCCATGCCAAACTTCTTCAACAAATCTCTCACATATTTGGACTGAGATATGAAAATTACCTTGTCTA
Organism: Sequoia sempervirens; assembly: GCA_007258455.2. Classification (NCBI taxonomy): domain Eukaryota; kingdom Viridiplantae; phylum Streptophyta; class Pinopsida; order Cupressales; family Cupressaceae; genus Sequoia; species Sequoia sempervirens. Next base: position 102,679,707 of record VDFB02105785.1, read on the forward strand.
ACTGAGTAACTTGCAATCCTAGAAAGAACTTCATCTCTCCAATCATACTCATTTCAAATTCATTCTTCATTTCATCAACAAACTTCATACATAGATTGTCATTTCCTCCAAAAATAATGTCATCAACAAAGACTTCAATTATCAACTCTTTGTCATGATCCAACTTGAAATACAAGTTGATGTCAGTAGTACCTTTATTGAATCCAAGCTTTAATAAGTATTTATCAAATCTAGGATACCATGGTCTGGGGGCTCGCTTGAGTCCATATAAAGCTTTCTTCAATCAACAAACCATGTCTTCCTTGTCAGTTAGTCAAAATCCATCCGACTGTTCAACATATACCTCTTCTTCTAGCTCACCATTTAGAAAAGCCGATTTCACATCCGTTTGATATACTTTATAGTTCTTATATGTAGCATAAGCAAGAAATAATCTAACAGCTTCAATTCTAGCAATAGGGGCAAAATTTTCTTCAAAATAAATACCTTCCATCTGTGAATATCCTTTACATACCAGCCTTGCTTTATTCTGGACCACTTCACCTTGCTCATTCAACTTATTTTGAAAGACCCATTTAGTATCAATCACATTTTTATCTTTAGGTCTAGGAACAAGTATCCATGTATCATTCTTTTCAATTGGAATCATCTCTTCCTTCATAGCTTCCATCCAGTGTTTATCATTGCAAGCTTCATTAACATCTTTAGGCTCAATCTTGGAAATCAGACAATACTCTTATGTAATCTTTCTTCTAGTTTGCACACCTTTATTCTTGTCTCCTATAATTTGATTTTCAGAATGATTTAACTTTACATACCTCAAAATTTTAGGATTCTCTTGAACTTTTGGTTCTTTTGTTCCTTCTTCTCAACTTGCACTTGTCTCTCCTCCCAGACTTTCTTGATTTACCAGAACAAATTGAAGTTTTTTTACTAGAACATATGGAACAATTTGAAGTTGACTATGTGTCTGAGCATTTTTCCCTTTGTTTTTGCTATCTTCTTGGTCATCTAAATCATATCCATAGTATCTGGATGATCTAGTAAAGTCCTCATCAACTCTGACATTTGCACTTTCAACCATTTTTCTCAATCTTTTTTTATAGCACCGATAGGCCTTGCTTTTAGTAGAGTAACCCAGAAAGATTCCTTCATCGCTTCTTGCATCAAAATTTCTTATGTCATCATCTCTCTTAATATAACACTTGCTTCCAAAGATCTTGAAATATTTAACAATAGGCTTGTAACCAAACCATAGTTCAAAAGGAGTCTTACTAGAATTACCATTGACATTTACCCAGTTTAAAGTGTACACAATAGTTCTTACAACTTCACGCCAATAGATGTGAGGCACATTTCTTTCTATCATCATTGTTCTAGCAACATCCATAATTGTTTTGTTCCTCCTCTCTACAACTCCATTCTGTTGAAGGGGTTCAAGGAGAAAATAATTGTCTTTTGATTCCATGCTCTTCACAGAAAGAATTGAACTCCCTGGAGGTGAACTCACCACCTCTGTTTGACCTTAAGCATTTTATTTTCAGACCTTTCTCATTCTCTGCCATAGCTTTGAAAATTTTGAACTTCTCTAATGCTTCACATTTTTCTCTTAAGAAAGCAACCCATATCATTCTAGAGTAATCATTAATAAGCAGCATAAAATACCTTTCTCCATGAATATTTTTGACTCTGGAGGGACCACATAGATCAGTATGCACCAGCTCCAGTAATCCATTTGAATGATGTTGTTTTCTCCAAAAAGAAACTCTAGTCTATTTTCCCATCTGACGTTCCTTGCAAATTGTGTTAGCAGGATTTACTAGCTTAGGTAAATCTCTTACTGCTTGAGTGGAACTTACTTTGAAAATGTTATCAAAATTCACATGACACAACCTCCTATTCCATAACCAGCTTTCATCTACTTGAGCAATTAAACAACTTTCACTAGCAGCATTCAGGTGAAAAATATTACCTTTTGTCTTTTTACCTGAAGCAATTACATTACTAGAACTTCCAAGTATCCTGCATCTTCCACCTTTGAACTGAAGATCATAACCCTTGTCCACCATATGTCCAACACTCAATAGGTTGTGCTTCAAGCCTTCAACATAAAGGACATCATTAGTGTTATGCTAACCACCAAGACAAATAGATCCTCTGCCATGAATCACACCAACATTGTTATCTCTGAATCTTACAACCCCACCATCATACTTCTCTAGACTTACAAATTTTCTTTTTTCACCAGTCATATGATGTGAGCATCCACTGTCAATAACCTACTCATCCTTTTCTTCAATTTGGGCTGTAAGAGCTTTCTCAACTTTAGCAGATTCAATAGCCACCAAACCATTTTACTTGATAGCAAGGAACACCCATTCATCTTCATTTCCATTTTCTTTGTTAGACTCTTCATCAGTCACTCCTTCAGCATAGTAACATTTCTTTTGAAATCTAGATTTGTTAGGCTTAGACCTAGGAACTATTTTAGGACACCTTGATGCAAAATGACCTATTTTACTACAAGAGAAACATTTAATAGGCAACACTCCTTTATACTTACCTTGTCCTCTGCCTTCTTTCTTCACAATCAATGCTTCCAACTCTTCTACCTCTCTTTCTTCATCTTCAAGCTATTTCAATTCTTCATCATACTTGGATGACTTTTTGGAACACAACCTCGAATCATATCTTTGCTTGTTTCTTCTGGATACAGTAGCCTTAAATGTAGATTTAGTCTTAGGAATAGATTCACCAAATTCACTCAACTTAAAAAAAAAAAGTTTACTAATCAGTGTATCTCTTGACATATTTTTCACTGATATGAATTCTTTAATAGCATGTGCCTTTGCTTTGTAAGAGGGAGACAATGATCTGAGCACTTTAGCCACAATTTCTTCCTCTTCTAGGGTACCACCGACACATCTAATACCCATCACTAGTTCATTTACTCTCTGCATAAAAGAAGAAATATTCTCATCTTCACCCATCTTCAAGTTTTCATACTTTCCTTTCAAACTCTATAGCTTAGCTATCTTCATATGTACATCTCCTTCATACAAAGTTTCCAACTTTGTCCAAATCACATGAGTTGTCTTCAAACCTAACACATTTGTCATTTTTGAATATGTCAGTGCACTCAACAAAGCTTAAATATCCCTGACATTATTATTAGCCTCTTTAATCTCATCAAAAATGGAAGGACCATTCTGAGGAATAAGATATGGATTCTTTGTAATCTTCCAAAAGGGTTCACCAATACACCTCAAATGACACTCCATCCTAGCTTTCCACAGTGAGTAGTTTGTTCCATCGAATCTATGACTATCTTTCTTGTATGATGTCATCTCAAATCACCTCAATCTTTTAAACTTCTTTAGAGGAACTTGCTCTGATACCAATTGTTGTCAAAACAAGGACAAACAACTAAGAGGCGGGGTGATTAGTTGTCACAAGATATTTAAAATTTTCAAACTTTACTTAACTTAATCTCAGATCTAATGAAAGAATAATAAACCATAAGCAATCAACAGATCAGGAACACAAAAAACACCAAGATATTTTTATGTGGAAACCTTGTTAGGGGACAAACCATGGTGGATGTTAGTCCACAATATTATACCCTGTTAAAAGTATAATGAAAAATAATGGGAATGCACATGCATTCAGGCACATTGCCTAGAGCTCACTACTCAAATACAAAATGGCTCACTGCCTAACAATACAAAGCATTTTAGATTAGATATGCAGGGTATGAACTAAGAAAATAGCTTCTACACAAGCCCGATTACAGTTCCAGTTAAGCACAAAAAACCTTCTTCACACTTCGCTCAAACTTCTTCACACTCTGCTCTGCAATTGAATGAATAAATCAATGTTCGCACACTTTCACTTCCTCTATTTCTTCCTCACTTCACACACTAACTTCGCACAAACAACCACTCTTATATATTCAGAACATGAAATTACATCAACAACTTCGTTGACGAAAAGTAGAAAACAAGTTTACAATGTCGACCAAAATTTACAAATAAATTTTCAATCCAAATCAAACACCATTGGCTAATATTATGATGCGACCCAAAAAAATGTCCTTGAGCATGCCAAACATTCAAATTTTATTCTTCAAGGATCTGCAACATGTTACAACCATCATGTCAGCCAAGAACATGAAAACCCGAACATACACGAGAAAAATCTTCGACCACAAGCACACCGATCAATGTAGACATACAACAAAGATAGAGAATGATCTAGAAGCATCCAAAAACAACATGAACTAATAGAGAAGCATCCACAAGAACTGAGATTACTAGAATTACATAATCTTCAATCAAAAATATTGACAAAAACCACATAAATACTGTCAAAACACAACTGTTCATTGCATGATCAAATCTTCACATGGACCTCTGAAAATTCCAGTAGATGAACTAGATATTCTCAACAATAAACCCTTTATTCCACAACAACTAATCTTCAACGTACAGAAAAAAACACCCTCATGACCTTCACTGTTCCACTAGCAACCTGCAACTCTTCCTTTAACAATTTTCTCAATATCCTCAACATATACAACCTTCACTACAACGATGCTAATAGTGTTGACATCAATGACAACCACATATCAGCAACACAACCACAACATCCAACAACCTCTCCCACCACCACACAAAATATACAGCTACCCTAAGATTATCTACCACCGCTATGGGTGATAGATCCTGGTCGGGCTTATAATCATCAGAGGGGACATCAGTGATGGTGGGGTGAGGGCAATCCCTGACTCTCGCTGCACTCCTATAGGCCCTAGTATAGCTGGGCACATCTAGTGGAATCATCTGAGGACGGCCATGATATCCCATAATCTAACTCCAATAGTACGCCACTATGATATAATCACAGTGACCTACCAAAAAATGGTCCCACTACAAGTTCCTTAGATGCTTGCTATCATCCACCCATCAAAAAAATAGTGAGGTCTCCATTGAATCCCATCTACAGTCAGAGTGTTAAACTGAAGCCGCCAAAACTGTAGATCACCGAATCTCCACTAGCCTATCTTGTCGTACCAATGGGCCATGGGAATGTGATAAAGTCATTGCTAGCCAAAATGAGCCAAGTGTACACAATGTGGGAGAAGGCCCACACTTACAAAAGTGTGCACTCAATAAGGCCACAATACTCATAATGGATGTACCAACCTAACTCTTGGTAAAGCTACACCAACATGTTGTGCCTCCAGGAAAAAACTGTTTGATGCTCAACCATATCTCTGATTGTATGGACAAGGCCCTCATGTAGGTGTGAGCCTCACCTTTCTATCATGATCTAGAATAAAAAGGTCATGACCATAACCCGACGTAGCAACAATGCAGTGGTCCTTACTTGGTTGTACCAGTGCATATATATGTGGCCCGTGTTGTTGCCGTTGTTTGTCCACCTCAAGCAATAGAGGACCCTCTCCCTCCACTCCCATGTCGACCGAGTTTCATCCAAGGCCACTCACCATCCACAGATGGGTAGTCTGAGGATCTAAATAGATGTCCTCGAGTGTGATGGTCATCTCCCCACAAGGCAACTGGAAAGATGACATGGTGGCATCCCACCACTCCATCAATGTTGTGAGCATCCTCTCATGGTATCGAATCTCTGACATGGTGAAGACATGCTAGAGACCAACTCACTCTAGATGCATGACCTCATCATCTGTTAGATAGTTCCTCTACTCATGAATGAGTCAAAACACTCACCCTCCCAGATGCTCATGAATCTCTGGATACTCCTACAAAAGTGAAATTTTTTAAAGTTAGAACATCGAATTTCATTATGAAAACAATTTTTTTAAGACCTATGTGCACTGCACATGCGTCCCTATCCGCCATGGCCGCCTTGAGGAGGCCAATGTGTCCCCAAGAAGACAATGTATACTCAAGACATTGGCACAAAATCTGGATGACAACATATTTTTTGGACACAAGCACCCAAAAAAGACGACTGCACACCTTGCCAACTAGAAAAATGCTAAAAAATAAGCTAAAATTCAAAAAATTGAGGTTTGAAGGCCTACTTGGTCCACCTCGTGACCCTCGACAATGTCCTCACATAATTGCTCCAATCTCAGTGCCTCGTACTCCCTCCTACTAGGCATTTTGTTGACTTTTCTATCACAAAAGTCAACAATTTGCTAGTAGTGAATAGTGAAAATGAACCTTCTAGGGGTCCACCTAGGTATATATAGGCCCCCCGAGGCCCATTTTTCCTAGAGCTTGTGGCTCCTTGATTTCTCTTGAATTTACCCCACCAAGCTAGGGGAAAACTCAGGAGGGGGCATATAGTCACCTCTTAATCATATTTTTTCCTCCAAATCAACGACTTTTGTCTTGTTCATTCTTCTATCTGTTGTAGCTTCTTCTAATTTTTTGTGGCTGACCTAAAATTTGTGTTTTGCAACTTAAATTCTTGAACAAATTTTTCATGACCATTTTGTCATTTTTTATTGAACTCGATTGTTGGGGGCACCTTTGGTACCAGTCAACTCAACTTCGGTGGCCTCTAAGGCCCCTTCTTGGCACGTAAATTCATAAAATTCAAAATTATGGTGAGAATTTTCTTCTCTACTTTAGTGAGGCTGATTTTTTTCCAAAATCAAGCCCACTAAACTGGGGACAAAATGTAATGTTGCAGAATTGCACCTAGAGGAAATTCCACATTTTTGCATTTTTTCCTAGCGTTTATAATACCTTAGAGCATTAAGGAAAAAAATCCCATGAGTCAAAATTTCATGATTCTAAATCCATGAAGACGTGTGGTAGAGAAATAGTAGCCTGATGACACATTTCTCAAAAATCTAGGCTCTAGACACCTACACAGCACACAAACATCTGAGCAGCATTCTAGTGTCCTTAAGGTTTTTTGAGTTTGAAATAGGGAATCATGAATCTTGACTCTCTCGACACGTGTCCTAGTAGTCGTATTTCGGACATAACGACTCTTTTTCGCCCTTGCATGCATTAAAAACCCCTTTCTTTCTCTCATTTGGGATTGGAAGTCATTCATTCAAGCTCTCTTACTACTTGCTACAGTCTTGATTTCTCTTCATCCTTGATAGTAGCACTCTCACAAGTGAATCCATACTGGACTGAGGTCCTTCCAACAACAACTCTCAAGCAAGCACTCAATGGTGTGTCTGCGTGTTTCGGAGAGGGTCTAGGCCCGTGGGTAACGCTCTCTCTCTCACTTTCCTTTCTTACTTGTTCATTTACTACTTTGTGGTGTAGGTTCTACTCTTGAATTGGGTTTTTCTTTCACCACATGCCTTGTTACTTCATTTACACTCCTTTCCAACTTAGCTGTCTATGGAGGTGGGAACACCAAAATGGGGGTCTGAATGAGGCAAGACCCTATACAACACAAACCTTTTCCCCTTGTTCTTCTGTGTGTAGGTGCAAAGTGGAGCTTGGAGTGAAGAGTTGAATGTCCAGTGAAAGGTCAGCTCTCTCCAAGTCCCCTTGTGTTTATTACAACTTTTGGATTCTTGTTCATTTATTTCACTTAGTACATTCTAGATCTGAGCTTAGGAGTGGAACCTAGTTTTTTCTGCTTGAGGTCTTGAGCCGTTTGTTGCTTAGGATGCCAATGTGTCGCACTAGAATCCTGAAATCATGTTGTTTTCTTTTGGCTGAGAGCTCACTTATTTGATGTAGAAATCTCAGGGTTTCACTCTCTTAGGATCTGAAGTAACTTTCTCTGAAACACTACTTGAAGTATACTTTTCTCCATTTTCATTGACTTGCTTATATTGAGGTGTATAAGGGAAGTTCATTCCCTGGTGATTTCTTGAGAATGAAGAGACCTATGCACTCTTATATCATAGTATATAATTAAGGAAAAGAAAAAAATCAAATAAAAGGAGTTTTTAAATAGAAATTTTTAATTCTTTTGGAGTTATGAGCCATAGAGAAAATATTAAAAAATCTCTTATAGAAAAATAATGACATGCATTAAATCTATTCACTGCAAAAAATAGAATAATAGACATAAAAGATCTTGGCACTAGAAGTTGAGGTTCTTTGTCCAAGACTCCAACATGTAATATAGATATCCTCACAAAGCGTTGTCATCCTTCACAAGTAACCTTATAACTTTCTAGAAGGTTTGATATGAATACTAAAGTCAACTTAACCTACACACAAAAAGATAAGAAAAATTGTTGGGGTTGTTTCAGGGTTTTCCTTGGTCAAACCCCCATTTTGCTATTTCTACCTCCATGGACAACCAAGGAAAGATAAATGATAAAATGCTCTTAAATTAAATAGTTTAATTAAGGATTATAATTAGAGAGATAAATGATAATGGTTTCAACCCTAATCTATGGGGAAAACCACCATTACATGTCAATGGAACTTGGTAAAACAATAAGTAAACTTTCTCTTATACAACATAGATTATCTTGCAACAAGTAAAAATAGAAGAGATTATCAGTACACAAGGGTTTGAAATCTCAGGGATGCAAGATTATGAACTTGTAAATATTTTCCTTTGAGAATGCATTGCAATTGTGAAAGAATGAATACAAAGTTCCAAATTTCTCTTTAGAGTGCTTGTGATATCTGTTGGAATTTTGATAGTTTCCCCAAGGTATAAGGGTTAAGAGATAAGTGTGTAAGACTTACAAAAATGTCTTGAGAAATGGCCAAAAAGAATTTTTTTCTCCAACGAGAGGGAAGAGACATTACTTTCTCATTCAAGTGTTATGACATGCATCATGAATAAGCCACATGAAAATTACATTTTTAATTTTCAAAAATATATTGGATGCTAGCATGTCACACAACCGTTTGCATGTAACACTAGTGTCCAAAATAATTTTACCAAACTTGAGGATATGTGTTGGTAAAATCTTGTACTTTTCATGTGCAAGACAAAATATTTTATGTAAGAATGAAAAAAGTTATTATGAAATCTTAGAATAAGGTGGGTTCAAAACATAAGTGTGAAATTGCACCAATATGCAATTTTCAACACTACATTTCTCCCCCACTTTAGCAAGCTAATTGCAAAGAAATAGGCTATGCTAAAGTAAATGATACGAGAAATGTAGAGTAAGGATACTCCAAAAAGGATATTGTAGAGGACATGGCTACTCATTTAAATGGACTGATGATGCCCATAGATTTGAGTCCAAGGAAATTCCATAATGTTTGATTCTAATAAACCTACAATATTTTATGTTAGAAAAAAATTGCATTGTACAAGATCAAATTTGTGTCAATTTACAAAATCGAAGGAAACTAACATGAATAAAAGAATAATTTAGAATAATTTCAAAAGAAAATTATAGAGAAGGGTGAATATGTGCCCCCTCATATTTTTCCAACATAACAGGGGAAAAAATAGGAAGGTTAGTTCACCCAATGAAGAAATTTTATAATATTTTGAGAATTTTTTTATTATATATGGAAGAAAAATCAATTTTATGTTGATGGTTTTAACAACTTCTAATTGTGAAACCATCTTATTTTTCCTTTTAGAATTGAGAAAACTTCAACTTTCTTATGGAACACTAATGTATAAGTATGTCAAAACTTGATTTGTGCATGAAACAACTTGTTCATTTGATCATATTGTGAGTCAAGAACAACAATATAGATTTTTGAAGTCAATTTGGTGCATCAAACTTTTAGTCTTAGGTTTCATTTCATGTTTCTGTCACCCCTTTTTCTTCACATGAAACAATATTATAGGTTAAATTAAGTGAAGTACCTAAGGGAACCAACCCTCTCTAGAGATTCACTCCAAGCTATAGGCAACCCACATGCCCTAGAGTGTTTCTATATTTCACTTGATTGTTAAGTCAAGCACTTGACAAGGGTGCACATCCAAGTGATAACAGTTTTTAGAATGCCTAGTCAGACAATTTGAACTATCACAGCTCAAAACTTGTCTTTTCTTTGTTGATATTTGGTGTGCATGCCAACAAATTCTGCCTTTGGAGGAAATATCTTCACACACTTGGTGACTCCATGCTCAATTTACTAGTATCAAGTGGACTAAGTGTTGGTATGTGCTTAAAGTTTCCAAAAAAATAGAACTGATTATCTATGTTTTATAAATATTTAAATGAATTTCTCTTGTTTAAATTTTATATCATGTAGATTCATTTCATGAAGATATGTTTTATCATCCCCCATTTCATGAAAATGTTTCTTATATGCCATCTTATCATTCATATCAAACTAAGAATGCAGTTTTTTTTACCCTAAACGCCTTTGCTACACAGAGACCAACATTTTTAATATACTTACCACCCACCCACCCCTAATCAATCTTCTTGGTAGCTTTCATGTGCTTAGATTCAAACCCAAGAAGACCATTTTGTTTCCAACTAGCATAGCTATTCTCATAATAAATATAAAAAATGTGGATAAAATGAGCATTAGGGATATAATGTTGATTTCAAAAATAATTAAATGAGATTGAAGGAGACCAAGATTATAACTTGTAGCAAGAAGAGTTGGCCTACCCAACTTACCAATGCCAATAAGAGATAGAAATACAAAAAATTAAATATGAGGAGTCTCTTGCAAAAGATATTGCTACTAAACATGAACAAACGAAGCTATTACTTGCCCAAGCACAAAGGATAGAAGCTCAATTAGCCCCATGTGTTTCTAGTTTTAGGAAAAAACCTCTTATAAAATCAGGCCAATATATGAAAGAGAAGGCTATTAAGCACAAATTTCCAAACCTCGAGCAAGATAAGCCTCCTAAATATTCAAGGAAGTATCCTAAATTCAAAATTCCAAGTTTTAGGAGTCTTCACCCTTTGCAAGACCCTAAACCTAAGCAATATCAACCTAGTATCCATCAAGAGAATAATTCTCCAAAACTTATACATCCTCAAGAAACTCAACAAGACCTCTATTCAATCAACCTCCTTTTCCTAGCACCATTTATCTATGCAAATGTAGACCCATTTTTTATCAAAATAACTAGTTTAGTGGGGAAAGGAGGAATTTTATAAGGTAAGAGAAGAACAATTTGTAGCCAAAACACTTGTACATGAGGTACAAAAGAAAAAAATAGTTTTTTCACAAGAGGATGATGAAAATGGTCAACTGGGGCAACAAGATAGAAAGCAATCTAAAGAGGTGATGAAAATGAAGATTTGACATTTTTATTTGATAAAATTCCCTTTTTTTTATGAAGATCAAGGGAGTATACAAATTTAAATATCATCACAATTCTTGGAGCAAATAGAAGATAAAATGAGAATGAAAAAATGTTGGTCTATGAGGATGCAAATGAGGACAACCTTGTTTTGCAAAGTAGAGAGGTTGACACACAAAAGGTTGTTCAAAATGAATGTGATATCAAATTAGAACCTTTGCTTCAAGAAGATGACCTTGATGTTTTGATGATTCCTCAAGAGAGCTTCCATGAATTCAAAATCAATCCTCATGCATAAAGGCAAATAAGATTTTGAAGAATACCTATTTTAGATGATATAGAGGATTTTTTTAAAGCTTAGATATCAAAGCACAACCTCATAAATCATAAAATCATGAGCAACATGAACAAGGGGGGAAAGTAGTCTCATTTCAATCAAATGAATCACATGAATCCATCCATTCTAATCAGCAAGGTGATAAAGTAGAAGCTTAGAAGAAGGAGAACAATGTGCTAGAGTTCCAAAGTTTTTCTTTCATGAAAATGTCCCATTAGACATCTAGCCAGGATGAAGGCCAAAAAAGCATCACAAGTCATGCTTGCACCCAAGTATGAAGTTGTAGCTAAGGATGCATTCAACTTACCTATGCACTTCATGCCAACAATATGTGTGGTTAACATGTTTAGAGGTAAGCAGATTTGTTTTTATTCTCTAAGAGTTATTGCAATAGTTGGTTAAAAATTTGTTATTTCTCCAACTCCTTTTAGCTACTGATGAACATGTGAACCATTACAAATTGATGAGAAAAGGAATACATTTCAAGGAACCAGTCAATGGTTATTTTAAGTAAATTTCATTGCTAGTTACTGTTTGTTACGATAGTTTTTCTTTCAAGTCAATAAGTGTCAATGCACATGGTTAGTTTGTCTTCTTCTCCAAGTGTTCAAGCACAATTGGTAAGTTTATAGTTTAGTTGTTCAGTTTTCTATTCTAAGGTGTTAACAATTGGTTGTCAAGTTTGGTTTTGAGTTTTTTTTAGGTTTGTAGACATGTAAAATGTACTGATTGGCATTACACGCTTGATCCCGATTACTAACACTAGTTCATCCTTAATCATCCCTCAGTCTAACCCTTTAATCGAATACCCTTATTTGATTAAATTCATCAATTTTCCTCCCTTAATTAAATAAATCATTTATTTGATTAAGTCATTCTCTCTTGTTAATTAAATCAATCAATTTGATCTAATTATCTCTATTTAATTAAATAATTCATTTTATTTGATTAAATCTCTAAAGTCATCTTATTAAATTAAATAAATTAAAACTTTGTTTGATTTAATCTAACATCATTCCCTTTAATTAAATAAATAAAAAATCTTTATTTAATTAATCTCTAAATCACATTCTTCTCATCTTTTGATTTAAATCAACCCATAAATCTAAATCAGTTGGTCACATCATCTAATCCCTCATTAAATTAATTAACCCTTTATTAATTTAATCTTAATCCATGTCCCATCCTCTAGCTTTTGCCACTTGCACATGAAAATAGATTTAAGACATTTATTAAATCTCTATTTTCTCTCAACATGGCATAATAGGGGAATATTCTTCCAAATTTGAAATCCCTCCAAGTGGACTTAGTCCTTCCAATAAGGCATTTATTTCACCTTACAAGTACTTTTGCATTGAGCCAAGTGGCCATTACTCCAATTGACTCTTCATCCACCTTCTCATTTCACTATTTTCAAATTTCAAATAAATGCATTTATGGGCACATTCATCAAAATGTGCACATCCTTCATCCATCCATCTCTTGACAAGTGGCATCTTTCCATTGGTTGAAAGTTAGTCACACATTGCTTCATTTTGGGAATTTCTCCACCTTGTCTTCCTATAAATAAGAGATTTCCTCTCCTCATTTGATCATCCACAATTTGAGAAAACTTACTATACTCATTTTCATCTTCAAGCATTGGCATTTTCATCAATTTCATCAAGGCATAGCTAGGTTACTACATGTTGTCTCCATGGAGTTCATTTGAAGCAATCACCAAGTCGATCAATCATCACAAAATAATCTAAAGCTTGCATAGGATTTGGGAAAGGGCCAATTTCCACATCAAATTGGCACCAATTCCCCCATGGGATTAAGTGTTTTCATCTTAAAATAGGATTTCATTGATTTCTTAGTTCATTTTCTTCATTTTCTTTCCTATTTGAGCTTTGCAAATGAATTTCACGAGGAATCTTGATTCTCACTTGCATTTGAATCTTCTAATGTGTTTTTTTGTTTGTTGTGTTTTGCAGGTACTAGGATCTTGGTTCTATATTTTGGTGCTAGGAGGGAAAATATCACATTTAGATCACGTTTTTACTAAAAATTTTGTGCTTTTTTCTATTTTTGTGTGTCTATAGAGAAATGCACCGCCAGCAGACCAACGTCACAATATAGAACCGCTAACACTCTAGCGTCGCCATATAGCACCACTTCAAACTCCAAATAGCGACGCTCTATATTTCCCACCCAAGATTCAAATTTCTAAACTGCACCGTTGTGCAAAAGAGCAATGAAATCACACTCTTTTCCCTTGTTGCAGAATGACGTTGAATAACAAGCGGCGCTATATAGCACCACTGGATTCCTTAAACTACACCACATGTGCAAACTCCACCGCTGGAAAGTAAAAAAGTGAAATCTCTATTTTTTTATGACATGTGCTTTTTTAATTCTGATCATCTGGGTTACTACTTGCTTTTATGACCTCTATTTTGCAATTCTAACTGGTTTTTTGTAGGTTGGTCTAATCAAAGTGAGGGAGAGAGACAAGATTGAAAGAGGCATAGTGGCATCATTCTCTCATGATACCAAGTGTTTTTGAACACTTTAGTGTTTGTTTAACACTCTTAGAGAATTCACAATTTCTCTTAAAAATTTGTTATCTTTCATGTGCTAAGGACCTACTAAATTTCTTTTGGGCTCTAAAAAGAACATTTCAATTTTTGCTACAAAGGGCTTAAAAATAAATTTAGGAAAAAACTCACTAGATTTTGTTTGAGGATTAACAATTGAACAAGGAAATCTCCACATTTCCTTTGGTGCTTAAAAATAAGTCATTATTGCTTTGTGGGTTTAAAATGAACAAGTGCTTCTTTGTTTTGTAATTACTTACTCAAAGTAATACGATCAAAAGGATGTATGAGCTTCTCTTGCACCTCGCGGCAATCTTGAGAATCAAAAGGCATTTTGGTGATCTTAAGTTGGGTAAGGTAATTTTCTTCACATTTCATTTTGGGATTAAAATTGAACACATCTTGTGAGTGCGAGTGGAGGGTATTGCGTACATTCTCTCTCTGTGTTGCAACAAAGATTGATCAAGTTACAAATATTGCTTGTTCACTTTTATTTATCCTAGAGGACTCACCTTGTGGGAAAAAGTAATCACCCAAGGGAACAACCCAACCAATAACACACTAAAGGCAGGTGTATTTCCAGCCAGTATATAAGTGGGGATACTAGAACAAAGGCTAGTATCACGTGGTTGGTTCTGATGAGAAGGGAAGCAATGGTCTCTCACCACATGGATCAATCCCTATGAATGGAAAGTATGAATTAAAACCCTTGTTTAGAAAAGGAAAAAATCCTTGATCTATTTGTTGGTGCAAGAATGGTCATTCTAAATCTGTCCCACTTTTTATAGATTTTAGTAGAAATGGAAAGTATGCCATGGGAGTTTCATGGGTGTTGATGCTTGTCTTCCCCGTATAAATTAGTGTCATGGAGGGGAGCCAGTGGGGTCAAGCATCTAACCATTCACTAAAAATAAGCGTAGCTAGACTTGTCCAAGTGGGGATTCAACAAATGTAGTCTTTCATAGCCATAGGGTTGTACCTATTCTTGGTAACAAAACACTTGGCTAGTTCGTAAACATTTAGAAACAAACATTCAACATTGTCATCAAAACTTCAAACCCTTTAGGAAGCAAATATCTTCGACAAGATTCATTTGTTATTGCTTGCCCTTGGGATTTTATCCTTTGAGGTTTCTAAACACTTGGTTTTATACCTCAATTTGCTTACTAAAGTAAAAATAGGTAACTTTTGCCTTGTTTTCATCAAAGTTCCACATAATGCACTTTGTGGAATGAGAAGAAGTTAAGACATTCGACATCTAGTTTCAAAAGATAATCAAGAATTGTTTGTGGTAAAAAGAAGTCACTAAGAAAAGCTAAGAACAATTGAACCCCACACATGTGTCTCAAATGATTTCATGCAAGATCATAATCCAGAAACCAAAATCAAAAGCTCTTAGTCCAAAAGAACATCAAAAGAGTCTCTCAGTGCTCTATGAATTCAGAAAAAGATTACTTTTCAACTTTTACAGAAGAGCTTCAAGAAACAATCCCGGATTGTACTCATTCTATTATTATCAAAATCCAAATCTCTTTTGGGAATTTGAGCATCTTGTTTAGAGTAAAGCATGTTCTTCAAAAATGAGGTCTTGTAAATAAGAGTCTTTTTAGGTACACATAGGATCAAAATCAAAACCTTCATCCATCTTTCAAACATCAATCCAAATCATCTCACCAACAAACTCTTGAAAATATTGAAATCATCCTTCATGCTAGACTTTTTGGCAAATCAAAATCATTGAATCAAAATCCTTGAAATCCTTGAATCCAAACATCTTTGGTTAGGTATATGTAGATGCATCCTTCTTCATGTGCTTAGTCAAATCATCAAATCATCATGTTTAGCTAGGTATATGTTGATGCATCCTTCTCCATATGCTTAGTTGAATTATCATCTTGTTTGGTTAGGTGTGGGTAGATGCATCCTTCTCCCTACAATTAGTCAAATTATCATCTTGTGAGCAAGTCTATCCCATAGATAGCATCCAACATCTTGGGATCTATTTGTTCATTATCCAAAATCAAATCAAAGTCAATCAAAAAATCCAAGAATCCAAGAAAGTCCCAAAAGTCTAGCATCCTCTCAAGGTCTTCTAAGAGTTCAATCATCCATATCATTCATCTTTCACACACTTCATCATTTCATCTTTGATCCTTAAACATCCTAAATTTTCTCTTTTGTGCCTAAAGTTAGATCAATCCAAAGAATTAGAGATTCATCTCCCACATTCTTGAAAATTGATCCCTATTTTATGGTGAAAACTAGATCTCAACAAAAGAGGAACATGGAAGCCAACAAAGAAACATCCACTTCAAGTGACCTAAGTCAAACCAATTCCAAAATCAATCCCATTGGATCAAAAAATCCTCTAACTAACCTTCCTTCATCATCACAAAATCCTCAAGAGGAAGGCCAAGTGGAGGATCTTACCAATAATCCCTTTGGGATGTCACAAGATGAGATCATCGAGATGGTCCAAAATCCTGAGAATCATAGAATTATCAACATCATGATGAGAAACAATCCCTCACTATACAAACTTGAATTAGCAAAATAAGGGGCTAAACTCCCTTCTGATTTCGACATGAGAACCATTGTGGAACCATCTTTTGGGGTCATGCCTCCAATCTCAACCACACTCCCTATTTCATGTACACCTCCAATTCAGAGCATCACTCAACCCCTCCCCCAAATTACATCATCCATTGCTCAAACTTAACCCATTGTTAACAAAGGAAGTGCATTTCTCAATGCACTACAAACACACCCCCACGTGAACAATCAAGATTTGGATGCAAACACCATCTTGGGGAAAACCATACTCCAAAATCCATCACATCCATATGCCCCCCTCACCTTTCATGATCCTAATGACCCATCATCATCATTTCACGCAACACCTCAAACCTCTCTCCCTATGACCTCACAAGGAGAAGGTGATTTATTTGGACCAAGGGGCATCTTTGACACTACATCTTCATCATTCCCCCAAGGGAGTGTGCCACTCAATTTTCCACCACTCCCCCCCTTTCCATCAATATCCACACCACCTCTTGGTTTAGGGCTTCCCCCTCTACCAAACATCAATCAACAAAATCAAATCAACCCACCAAGCATCAATCAAAGCATCATACCAAATCCCCAAATCTTTCCATCGATATCGTAACAAAAAATGGAAACCATTCCAATAATGTAAACTGCCACCATCACATCATCAACCATCCCCCAAACATCTCAAAACATGGTCTCACAAGGACCAAGCATATCAATCGCACCATCCACCACTCAAAACCCACTCATCAATATGACAATACCTCTCATCACCACAACAAGCACCATTCCAAATCCACCTCCACCACCACTACCACCAAACTCAAATACATCAAGTCAATATAGCACTACATTACAGGTTACCTATCAAAAGGAAATTCAACAAATCTAAAACTGACAAGCTACACAACTAGCCACTCAACAAGCACAAACACAATTATCTACACAACAAGCCGCTCAAGCAACACAAGCAGTGCAAGCCACTCAAACCACTCAAATTGCACAACAAGCACAATAGGCTACACAAGCCCAAGCATTATTACAACAATGACAACAACAAGCTGCTCAAGGTGCACAAGCTACATAGATTGCACAGGCTCATGCACAAGCACAAGCCTAGGCTCATGCACAAGCATAATCTCAAGCCCAATACCAAGCTCAGTAAGCGTAGGAACAAGCACAATATCTTGCACAACAACAAGCAGCCCAACAACAAGCATATCAAAAAGCGCTAAAACAATACCAAGAGCAACAAGAAGTAGCTCGATTAGTAGCCCAACAACAAGCATTATGGCACAACAACAACAACAAGCTCAACAATAGGCACTATTAGCACAAAAACAATAGGACCAACAACAAGCGTTGTTGATACAACAACAATTGCAAGCATACTTGGCGCAACAAAATGTGCAAGCACCAACCAACCCACCCATCCTGCCAACAAATGAACCACCGCAGAACACCTTCATCCCACCCCCTGATCCACAAAACAATGTAGCAATGCAAATCAAGTTACTCTCACAACAAGTACTTGATCTTCAATCAAGGAGAACCATAAAGACACCCAACAACTTGTGTCCCAATCCACTTGATAGGAGCCTTGTAATGAAACCATTCCCAAAGGGATTTGAAATCCCCAAATTCAATAAATATTGTGGGATGGGAAACCCTAAAGATCACATCAGGGAATTCCAAGTTCATTGCATGGAAGTCACATATGACGATACCTATTTGATGTGGCTATTTCCTAGAAGTTTGGATGGCCATGCCATGGAGTGGTTCTCTCACCTTCCTCCTGGCATCAAGAAGTTCCAAGAGATAGTAGACACATTCATCAAAAACTACGCATTCAATATCAGTATGGATGTCAGTCTAGAGGAACTATAGGCTCTAAAAAAAAGTAAGAACAAATAATTTGCTTCTTTCTTACAACGATGTCAATCTAAGGCCAATCAGAGCAAATGGTTCATGCTAGAAGAATAGCAAGTTTGCACTATCATCTCCAATTTGGAAGGAACCTTGGAATTCCATCTCTAGGTGTAAGGGATCACCACATATGACCAATTGATTCCAAGGCACTCAATATCAAACAAGCCCTTATTTCACAAGGAGGGTCACTCGCACATCCTGAACAACAAAACAATCGCTCATCCACTAGTTACAACGAAAAAACTCACACATGGGAAAGAAACAAAAATGTTACCAACAATGGTGTTGTTGATGCCAAATTTATCATCAACACACCTCTGCAAAACACACCTACACCCCAACAAGAACCCCAAAACCACCATCAAAACAACCATCAAGCTAACGCAATGACATAACAACCAAGCAATCAAGTGATCAACAATGTAAACGATCAAAGGGGACCACCCCAATGAAACAAAAACTCCCCTAAGTGGAAGTACATTGCCCTTGGGGAACCACTCAAGGTCATCATGAAGAAGTTAATAAATGAAAACCTCATCAAGGCTCCCACCTATGAGAATTACCAGGAACCAAACATGAAACCACCCTAGTACAATGAAAACCATCTTTGTTACTTTCACAAAATCAAAGGGCACACCACTAATAGTTGCATGAGGTTAAAAAACCTAATTTAGGACCTCATTGATCAAAAAAATCATAAATGTGAAGTAGCCATTAGGAAATCAAAACCTCAAGATATACACAAATCTAATGCCTAATCATAACAAAGGGAACAATAAAAATGACAAAGGAAAAGGCACCTTCAAGAGTGTAAATCATGTGTACGATCATGTCATCACATCCATGGATGAGTATTGTGCCACTATAACCATCAAAGGAGCCCATGCTAATTATGGAGTCACCACAAGAGGTAAGAAAATTACCATTGCAAGGTCATCTCAGCCAAACAAAAAACCTAATTCCAACCCAAGATCTGTTCCCAATGGCTATAATGTCCTTGATTAGCTGAAAATAACCCCAGCAAAAATCTCCATCATGGAGTTGCTAAAAATTTCATCCGCTGACCGAAAAATCCTTGAGGAAGCATTGGATTCATCCACTATCCCCACGGATCTTGATGCTAAACAATTCCAAGCTATGGTCAGAAACATCATTACACCAAACCTACTTACATTTTCCAATCAATAATTTCCCACTCAACCATCTCACAACCATGCACTCCATTTGGAGTTCCTAGTGCATAAGAATAAAGTCAAGAGAGTCCTGGTGGATGGAAGTGTAAGTTTAAACATTTGTTCCCTCAAGCTCATTAAGAATCTAAAAATCTTAGAGGATTCCATCGACAAAGGAAAAGGAATCACAATCAGGGCATATGATGATCAAGAAAGAGTGTCCCAAGGCACAATCCAACTCTGTATTCAAGTAGGGCCAACAATTATGGAAACCACCTATCAGGTCCTTAACCTTGATCTTCCTTATAACATTCTCCTGGGGCATCCATGGATTCATACAATGAAAGCAGTAGCATCAACCTTCCCTCAATGTGTCAAATTCACATATGAAGGCCAAGAGGTCACCATCCATGGGGATCTCAAACCATCCTCTTACTACAAGAGCCTAGAGGAAAAATATTACAAAATCCCTCAAGTGTTGAAGAATGATGAAGGCCCATCAACACCATACATTGACCTAGCCACTCTCACCTCCACTTCTGTGATAGAGACACCTACCACTCCCACCATCCCCGCCATCTCTAATATCAAGGCCATAATTTACGACAATGGATGTGGGCACTATACAATTCAAAATAATGTTTTTGTGGTAGGAGAGTTACCACAATCTCCCAGGTCACATAGATGACCACAATCAAATGATGCCTCTTCATCTCAAACATCCATTAAAGGATATTCCAACTTCAGAAGTTTGGGGGATCTCAACCAAGAAGTAATAGAGGAGGACCTATCCCATCTCCTGTATCAAGACAATAGACTAGCAACTAATTTACCTATGGACAACAATAGTAAAGGATTACAAATGATGCTCGCCATGGGCTATGATAGAAACCAGAAATTGATAGAAAATGACAATGGGATTCTAATACCCCTCATTCTTGAGACATAAATGAGAAATCTTGGCCTCAGATGTACCCCTTCGAGTATAACCATACATGGCCAAAATCCCCCAGTTAAGAAGGTCAAAAATCCCCAGCAATCAGTAGTTGAACTTCACTTACCCATATCTATAGGTCGAGTCATAGACAACTTCACATTTAACATAACTGACATCTATATTAGTAGTGATGACGAAGATCCCATAACCAACCTATGTATCCTTTTTGAGGACACCATCCTTTTCATGATTAGTACTATTCCATTTGAGTCAACTAGTCAAAACCATGAAATCTACCTAATTTACCCCCAACTCATCGATTACGACCAACAAGGACTGCCAATTCTAGACACATTTGAAAATGATGAGGCACTCTTAGAATTCATAAAGCAGGATAATATTCCATGTGGGGATCATAAAGCAGGATTCATCATCAAGCTAGAAACACATGCATACTATGGGGAAATGATTGAATCCCTCAGTTGCAAAAGTGAAAAACTAAGAATAATCTCTAGGTCCTTTAGTGAAAACCACACTGTGGCACTCTTTGACCCGAAAATAGTAAAAAGAAAGGATGCATCCAATGGTGAAAACCTCTCTGAGGCACTCGAGGATGGGGGATTCAATCTTCCTCTTAGAGCTCTCCATTGGGAAAAATCAATGGTCCTAGCCGAAAAATGCAACCCAGTCAACTTGGGAACAAAAGAAACCCCACACATTACATTCTATGTTGATTCATTACTATCAGAAGAACAAGAGCTCCTAGTAGCCTTCTTAAGTGAGAGACAAGTTAATTTTGCATGGAACTATGTGGACATGCCCAAACTTGATCCAGAGATAGTGGTCCACCACCTAGTAGTCTACCCTGAAGCAAAACCTATTAGACAAAAGATCAAGAAAATGCATCCTTAGATCACCTTGTTAGTCAAGATGGAATTGAAGAAACTACTTAATGCAAGATTCATATGACCAATTGACTACCCAGAATGGGTATCAAATCTAGTTCCTATTTCAAAACCTTATGGGGGCTTCCAAATCTGTATGGATTTTAGAGACCTAAACAAAGCATGTATGAAAGATGATTTCCTAATGCCTAACATTGACATGATTGTGGACATGACTGCGGGACATGGAATTCTTTCTCTAATAGACAGTTTCTCTGGGTACAACCAAATAATGACTTCCAAAGAGGACCAACCCAAAACATCCTTCACTTGTCCATGGGGGACCTACTACTAGAACATTATGCCATTCCGCCTAAAGAATGTTGGGGCCACCTACCAAAGAGCCATGACGTTAATATTTCATGACATGATTCACAAAATTGTCAAAGATTACGTTGATGACATACTAGCAAAATCCAGAAAGAGGAGAGATCACATAGCAACTTTGAGTGCTATTTTCGATAGGCTGGAGGAATACAAGGTCCGTTTAAATCCAAAGAAGTGCATCTTCAGCGTACAGTCAGGAAAGTTGTTGGAATACATAGTGTCAATGAGGGGTATTGAAATAGCTCCCACCAAGGTAAACGAAATCCTCGAGATGGAAGCACCCAAAACATTGAAACAACTGAGAGGCCTCCAAGGTAGGCTCTAGTCCATTCGTAGATTCATAACACAACTGGCAAATAAGAAAATCCCTTATTCTTACCTATTCCAAAAGGGGGTAGCATACAAGTGGGATGATAAGTGTGAGGAAGCCTTCAACAAAATCAAAGAATATCTACTCACACCTCCGATCCTCATGCCACCAATCCCAAGAAATCCACTAATCCTCTATGTGTTAGCAATAGCAGTAGCCCTTGGTGCTCTCCTAGCTCAACACAATGAAAATGGGGTAGAGAGGGCCATCTATTACATCAGCTGCAAAATGGTCAGACATGAGTTAAACTACTCATTCATCGAAAAAGCATGTCTAGTAGTAGTGTTTTCTTCACAAAAATTTAGACACTACATGTTGGCACACAAAATCAAACTCATCGCCAAAATCAACCCCCTCAAGTACCTACTGTAAAAGGCAATGCTCATAGGAAGGATGGCCAAGTGGGTCATGATTCTATCTAAATACTACATCAAGTATGTCGAATAGAAAGCAATCAAAGGTCAAGTAATCACAAACCAGCTTGCAAAAGCACCCATGTATTCAGGTAATCCACTCATATCAGAATTTTTGGATGAATCCATCTTCAATCTCAGCATAGCCGACCACTAGAAACTCTACTTTGATGGTTCCTACACACAATATGGATCAAGAGTTGGTGTCTTTTTCATCACCCCTGAGGGGGACTATATACCTAGATCCTACAAATTGGCATTCCCTTGCACTAATAACATTGCAGAATATGAGGCTTTAACCATAGGTCTTAAAATAGCAATGTAGTGGCACATCATGGCCCTTAGAGTATATGGAGACTCCTAGCTGATAATCAAACAATGAACGATGAGTACCAAACAAAGGATGATAAGCTGACTCCATACAAAAATTTGGTAGAGAGCCTCAAATAATCATTCATTGATATCACATTTGAGCAAATTCCTAGAGCAAACAACAAAGCAACATATGTCATGGAAATGATTGGATCTTTACTGGATATCCCTCGCAATGTCCCAAAGCATGAATTCTTGGTAGAGCAGCTTCTTGTACCTGCATTCGAGGTACCAGAGTCAGAATTTGTGTGTGAAATCATTGGTCCTAGTGATTCCTGGTACCATAGCATTTATACCTACTTGCGAATAGGGGTCCTACCTACTGACTTACTCTTGAACCTAAAAAGAACCTTTGTCAAGAAAGCATCCCAGTTCGTCATCTTAGGAAATACCCTTTACCATAGGAGCATAGAAGGAACCCTGTTACGTTGTTTAAATGCTGAGGAGGCATTGACCACCTTAACTAAGGTGCATAATGGTATTTGTGGTTCACACTCAAGCGTAATGACCTTGGCCAAGAGATTGTTGAGGACAGGGTATTATTGGCCTACTATGGAAAGAGAAGCACATGAATACATCAGAAGGTGCCTATAATGCCAACAACATGGGGACCTCATCCATGCTCCAACTCAAGAGCTCCATCTGATTGTCACACCATGACCCTTTTCACAGTGGGGGCTTGATCTCATTGGGAAAATCACTCCCACCTCATCCAATTAACACAAGTTTATCATAACTGCCACTGAGTACTTTACAAAATGGGTGGAATCCATACCAATGACCTACATAACTAGGAAGCAGATATCAAAGTTCATCCTGAACTACTTAATATGTCGATACGATGTTCCACAAGCTATTATCTCAGATAATGGGACACCATTCAAAAATTAGGATGTCTATGACCTATGCGACAAATTCAAAATCCAACATCACTTTTCCACACCATACTATCCCCAAGGCAACAACCAAGCAGAAGTCACCAATAAAACCATTATGAAAATCCTCAAAAAGATAGTCAATGAAACAGGTTGTGACTGACATCTGCAGCTAAATCCCACCCTATGGGCCTATCAAACTAGTATCTACACACCCATAGGTGCCACCCCCTTCTCCCTAGTCTATGGATCAAAAGCCATATTACCCATCAAGATCAAGCTTTCGTCACTAAGGATATCACTGCAAAACCTCATCACAGATGAAGAGTACCGAGTATCAAGACTAAATGAGCTAGAGCTACTAGATGAGCAGTACATGGAAGCATTAAATCATTTGCAATTCTATCAAAATTGACTCAAGAGGAGCTATAACAAAAAGATCAGGAGCAAAACCTTCCATGTCAGAGAACTTGTGCTAAAGGAGAACCAAAAGAATGTCTCAAATCCAAATGGAAAAGGAAAATTTGAACCCAACTGGTTGGGACCCTTCATCATCACAACGAACTACAAGTCAGGGGCATATCAGTTATCAACACCCGAAGGCGAGCCTCTGTAGGAGCCCATGAATGACTCCCATCTCAAAAAGTTTTATGCCTAAATATTTCAAGGTATAGAACCAAAAATCAAAAAATTAGAAAATGTCCTGACAAAATGGTTACCTTGATGAAAACATAGCAAACAGGAATCTTGGTGACAATTTTTTTTTTTAAAAAAAGCAAAAATCCAAAAAAAATCAGAAAAAGGATTAAAAACAGTAAAGAAAAAAATTGTCCTCTACAGAAAACCACTTTGGTGGCACTTTGGGAAAGTACCCATGTGAAAACCTAGCAAACAAGAGCCTTGTGTAAATAAGCACTTTCCATCCACCAAGATCTTCACGGCTTGTTCTATATCATCCATCCATTATGCTTCCATCATCCATCACATTCCATATCACCATCCATCATCTGTTCGACATCTATATTATAGCTTGGTCCTGTGTTCGTGTCATGATCCCTCCTAGTACTACTCGACTCATTCTTAAGGTCAATTTTTCCTACCTCTATCAGAGTAGTCTATTGCATCACACTGGGGGCATGTTCTCATTGGATTAGATTCGTGTATATTCTTGAAGTCCCTAAATTAGAAAATCAAAAAACATCATAAAATCAAAAATCCAAAAACATTAAAAAATCACAAAATCCAAAAACATTCAAAACATATCAAAAATCCAAAAATAGGTCAAAAAGTCAAAAAAATAAAAAATAGAGTTGTCTTGTCAAACTACGTGTCTCTAATCCTTGAACACAGGTAAGGTTGATCTTTGATCATCCCCCGAGACACTTAGGTCAGTCCTTTAGGAGTTCGTCATAATAAGCTGACAATCCATTTGTTCATATCTCATCAAATAATTGAGTCTATGTTAGTCGAACTACGTGGTCTCTGTGTGTATAACATAGGAAAGGCTCATCTTTTGATCAGTCCCTGAGGCCCCTAGGATAGGTCTTTATGTTAGTCTCTTGGTCAAAATTTTAAAAAACCCCAAAACATTTGAAAAATCTCAAAAATACCAAAAACAGTTTCAAAACATTTCAAAACTCAAAAAAATCCAAATATTTGAAAAAATCCATCCATCCCCATCTCGCTTTCATCTACAATAAACATCACTCATAATAAACAATCATCATCCTCAACCTTTGGTAAAACCATTCGGGAACAAATCTAGCAGATCGAAAGTGAAAACTCAAAATGTTAAAATCTTAATTCTAGGACAGTAAGTAAACAAGTTGGTCAACTCTTTGTGTCAATAGCCTATCATCCAATCAGTCCCATATCAAATCATCTGATATCGTCATGTCCTAGGATGCATCCTTCCTACCATGGACATCAACATTAGGCATCACCGTAGTTTAGTCTTGGTTAGCAGTATGAAGAACATTAGCTTGTTTGTTTACTTTATCTTTGTCTTTTAACTTATCTTTTTGCACTCATTTCGATGACCTCTCGATGATGTCCAAAACAAAGGATTTAGAGAGATAGGAATGGGGAAACAATCATTATCCATTTCCTATTGTGCTTGTTGGAAATTCTTGTAATATAACTTGGTGAATACTTGCTTTGTTAGGTATGTATGGAGAGTGTTTTGGGTAGCTTGCTGACTATTGCATTGATAGGTTATACCTTTCTATGTTTTTGTTCGAGATGTCTAAAACTTCTGAAGTGCATCCTAGCAAGGTTTCCATATGTCAGGCATGAATAAGAATAATCCTATTTGATTGTCGAGTCAAATTCCATCACACTAGGTAGAATGCCATCCTGATTCTTTATACCTTGATGTATCGTACTTATGTGTGTAATCAAACATAAGGTAATTGGCCCTTTTAAAATCCCAACTCCTCAGAAAGTAATCATCAGCATTATCATCATCTCATGTCTTGTTGGAATATCTTGCTTTTTGTGCTAACATGGTACCATGACAGTTAATCACAAATCATCATCACCATTGCATTCACCATGCATTCACAAACCATCAACACATTGCATATTGCATATCATATAAGAAACGTTAAATCATATCATAACATTGTATTACCATTCATATTTAATATAGATTTGTTATTCTAAGTATCTCATGAAGCATTACATTAATGTTCATTTGCATAAACATTTCATAAATAATCTCATAAATCATATATCATTACATAAGCATCCATTACATAAAAATAAAATCAATCAC
This sequence comes from Sequoia sempervirens, assembly GCA_007258455.2. NCBI lineage: Eukaryota > Viridiplantae > Streptophyta > Pinopsida > Cupressales > Cupressaceae > Sequoia > Sequoia sempervirens. The sequence continues at coordinate 102,706,460 of VDFB02105785.1, forward strand.
CCCATAGCATTATAAGCATCTGCAACATCAGTCGTATTCACCATATCATAAAATTGCATAAGCATCCCATATCACATATAAGTATCCATTACACCATCACATATCATATATCAAAGTATCCATGTCATTAGCATCATTTGCATCCATCATATCATATCATAAATATCATCATAACATTCATGAACATAATTACACATATTATCATCATATCACATCATCATAAGTGCATATCATACATAGAAAAAGTACATTACATCATACCATTGATCATTTCATAATATAGATTTGTTAGTCTAAGCATTTGCACATCATAAAATTTTGCATACATCATTAAAAATGCATAAGAAAAGGTACTGAAAAAAAAATGCATCCATAGCATATTCATCACAAAAACATCATGGCATCATAAGATAGAATCATTGCAAGAAATAATAGCCATCCATAATGCATAAATAAGATAGTACATTACATATCACATCGGATCAAAATCATCTCATATATATCATCAGAAATAACTACACTGTCATGGTACAAAAAAACGGATGAATGTACATGTAATGTCAATAAGTACAAAATGGCCCATGGGGCACAAAAAGAATCTTGTCTTGATCAAAACTAGGCCTAGCCCTATTGGTTGCTGCCTTTGCCACATGCTCTCTCTCTATGATCCTCTACAAGTTTATGCCCTGTCCTCTGTGAGAAACCTAGTACTTAGGCTACTCACGGAATGACCTGGTAATAATACAATTTGTAATAATTGGCCTCCTGAATGACCTCCCTCTATGCTCGAAGCGATACTGTGCTCTGGGAGGAGGAAGCAACCATGCTCTCTAGCTGTTGTTGTTGGCCCATCTCAGCTGCTTTGTGTAACTCTACAGCCTATCTCTATAGGATCACCCGGTCTTGCTTTTCCTGTAGCTAATCTCTCTCCACTATCAATGCCTACACCTGGGCCTGCAACTTCAAAATCTAGCCATCTTTGGGATCTGGCTGAGGTGGTGGTTGTACGGGTGGCTAATCATGATCCCCAACTCTGGGTGGTGTCAGAAACCTATCCTGATGTGCCCGGTCCTGGTCCTGATGTGCTTGGTCCTAGTCCTGATGTGCCTAGTTCTAGTCCTACTGTGCCTGATCCTAATCATCCTTGTGGGGTTGATCCTGCTGATCCCTGGTTGGCTGAACCAGTGGTGGTCCACCACCTCCCTACTCGTGGTCTCTATCCCCTCAGCCTTGTCCTACTCCCCTGCCTCTAGATCTCTATTGAGAAAATGGTGTGCCTGGGACTGTAAGCCTTAGCGGTGAATAAAACCAATCTCTATAGGCCTACGTGGTCCTTGGATCTGCCGATCCCTGGTCATATGGCCATGGCTAGGCCACTAGCTATCTGAAAGAATCAACTGTCTCCTGGGATGGTATATAATTGCCCCAGGAACTCTAGCTTGTATTCCTCACAAAAATAGCCACGTATTGATCATTAGGCCTGTCCTATGGCTCCCCAAACTGCCTCTATACCCTACCCGACAAGTATCTCTCAATCATCGTTTGCTCTCACCCCTGTACTAGTCGGTCCTAGTGAGTAAAGAATAACTATTGAATGTCATCGAAGCAGGTGGGTTGTCCAATGTATTGCCACCAGGCGAACACTCACATATCATCAAGGACCCTCCTCCAATGAGGAATCATGTGCTGCTCAGTGTGGGTGAAAGAGAGACATCCTCTATATCACTAGAAAATCGGATCATCTAGCTCCGTCATAGCTAGTACCACTCTTGGACGAAGCATAGAGATGTGCTCCAACACCCAGACATGCAAGAGTATGACTCTCACCCCAAGTGCTCTACCATCTAGATAAGCAAACTCGTGTAAATATTTATAAAGTGAGGTTAACAGAACTGACCCCCATGCAAATAGTGTCCATCGCCAAACCATCTGCTCCCCAGCAAGCCCCCATCTAGGACTGAAGTATCAGCCTTACCAATCTAGTGCGACAACACCAGATATGATGGCCACAATGACTAAGTGGTAGGGTGACATGGTAGGCCTGTGGCGCTCTAGCTCAATCTGGCCCTCATAGAATACAATCTAATCAATGCCCATAACATCGAAGTAGGCCTCCCTCCCAGCATTTGTATCATAGATCACACACTCTCCAAAGATAGGCAATCTCAGAATCTACCACACATCCTCCAGTGTGACTATGGCCTTGCCCGTTGGGAGGTGGAATGAGGATTTCTCACTGTGCCATCTCTCAGCAAGTGTCATCATCATGCCCAAGTGTGTCCACATAGGTGATGCATAGGTGATGTACCAAAGTCCCATCTCTCCTAGGTACTCCTGCTGTCAATCAGACAAGTCATTCAAAAGGCCAAAAATCTCTCGGGACCATGCTCATGTGAGTAGATCTCTCTCACCTCCTCCTATATTAGGAAAAGTCACCATGTTAAAATTCATCAAAAAATCCTAATCTTGGCTTGTCTTGGCATCCCGAAACAACCTCGACATTGCTATCTGTGATGGTGACACAGTTTGCAAACTTCTAGAAGCTTTAAACTCCCAAATCACACCGCGGTGTCACAGTTTGGGACGAAATTTGAGTTTAAGTGAAAACCCTAATTCTAAATAGCACCGCGGTGGTGCACCTTGCAAAAGTAGTTGAGTTTGGAATTTAATCCTAAACTCCAAACTGCGGTGTGGCATCGCTATTAGTGACGACAACACAGTTTGATGCTGAGTGATTTGAGAATTCTAGGGGCGCAGTATAGCACCACTCCTAGAGACCTAGATTCCTAATGCATTAAATGAGCACGAAATTTGAAAAACAAGCTCAGGTCAAGTTGACTCACCGGTGGTCCAGTGCTAGGAAGTCTCTGATACGTCGTACTCTTTCAGAAATGTGCATGGGAAGATGTCATTGTGCCATCTCTCCAAAAGGTGAGGGCTCAAAATTGCAAAATCTCTCAAGGCTGAAAGTGAAAATGAATTGGAAGTAGCCCCTCAAGGCCTATTTAAGCCTAAAAATTAGGGTTTTTGACCTCGTTTAGCCATCCTATTAGGGTTTTGGTCCCTCAATCCCGTTTTCACCCAATCGAGGGCAGTTTTGCACCATTTTTGGCATTTTACCTCATTTTTTGACCTCCTAGAGCCTTTCTGGACCTATGAGGCACTTTGTCCCTCTTTTTTGTGAGATCACCCAAAATCAGAATTTTTGTCTGACCTCTCGAGGGGGAAATATGTTGGCATGTTTTCTCTCATCGGGGCAGCAGTGGGGAAAATTTTGAAATCAGAAATTTTTTGAATTTTTTGATCGAACAGTTTATTCTTTGAAACAACGCAACAAGTGCTTTGCTTCAAAGAGGGGCAAAATGTAGACACATAAAATGTACTAATTGGCATTATATGCTTGATCCCAATTACTAACACCAATTCATCCTTAATCATCCCTTGGTCTAACCATTTAATTGAATACCCTTATTTGATTAAATTCATCAATTTTCCTCCCTTAATTAAATAAATCATTTATCTGATTAAGTCATTCTCTCTTGTTAATTAAATCAATCAATTTGATCTAATTATCTCTATTTAATTAAACAATTCATTTTATTTGATTAAATCTCTAAAGCCAACTTATTAAATTAAATAAATTAAAACTTTGTTTGATTTAATCTAACATCATTCCCTTTAATTAAACAAATCAAAAATCTTTATTTAATTAATCTCTAAATCATATTCTTCTCATCTTTTGATTTAAATCAACCCATAAATCTAAATCAATTGGTCACATCATCTAATCCCTCATTAAATTAATTAACCTTTAATTAATTTAATCTTAATCCATGTCCCATCCTCTAGCTTTTGTCACTTGCACATGAAAATAGATTTAATTCATTTATTAAATCTCTATTTTCTCTCAACATGGCATAATAGGGGAATATTCTTCCAAATTTGAAATCCCTCCAAGTGGACTTAGTCCTTCCAACAAGGCATTTATTTCACCTTACAAGTCCTTTTGCATTGAGCCAAGTGGCCATTACTCCATTTGACTCTTCATCCACCTTCTCATTTCACTATTTTCAAATTTCAAATAAATGCATTTATGGGCACATTCATCAAAATGTGCACATCCTTCATCCATCCATCTCTTGACAAGTGGCATCTTGCCATTGGTTGAAAGTTAGTCCCACATTGCTTCATTTTGAGCATTTCTCCACCTTGTCTTCCTATAAATAAGAGGTTTGTCTTGCATAGGAGTTGGGAAAGGGCCAATTTCCACATCAAATTGGCACCAATTCCCCCATGGGATTAAGTGTTTGCATCTTAAAATAGGATTTCATTGCTTTCTTGGTTCATTTTCTTCATTTTCTTTCCTATTTGAGCTTTGCAAATGAATTTCATGGGGAATCTTGATTCTCACTTGCATTTGAATCTTCTAATGTGTTTGTTTGTTTGTTTGTTGTGTTTTGTAGGTACTAGGTTCTTGGTTCTACAAGTTTGTTTTGACTCCTATGCCCAATAGATATGTAAGACTAGTAGTCTTATAAGTTTTAGAGAGAAAAACCCCCTTAGAGGTCACCCAAAATGCTAGTCTATTTTTTACTTTTATGTTCCAAATAACCTTCTTAAAAAGTTGATAATGAATTTTTTTTAAAAGAGTGTAGTAATATCTTGTTAATTCATTGATTTTTCAAGTCTGCATGCTAATAGTGTGGAGGGAGTTGTTTTTTGAAAGGAGATTGAATCATAACAAAAAGGTCAATTCTTTTAGGTTTTCACCACTTTTAGGGTTCTTTTACATGAGCTTGATCTTGCAAGTTTCCAAAAATCAACAAGGACTATTGCAAATCATAATGAAGAGAATTGATGGAGGTTTAGACCCCTGTTATTAGTTCCAACAATTAAGTAATTCCTCAATGCTTCATATTTATTTTGTTTTCAAGACTTGTGCCATGCAAGTCATTTTTAGGTTAGTTTCACATATAGATTCATTCATCATGGGAAAGATGCATGTAGGAATGGTTGTTTGGTTCTCATAGATCATATTCCTTTAACCACACAAATGCATGCAAGGAAAAAAGTACTTATGTGGAGTTGTGAAAGATTTACACAATGGTGAACAGTAAAGAAAAGAAAGTGTCTATAATGGATAGAAAATCCTTGTGTTGGGTTAGCATTGTCAAGCAATCATTAGAAGTCTTATATTGGTTTTATGTTTAGGAAGACATTGACTTAAATTATTTCCTTTAAAAGTTCTTAAAAATATCAAAGGATGCAAAATTTTCCATGGAAAGATCTTACAAAGATTGCGAGAGCTTTGTTTCTTGTCAAAATCCCTATATTAAGATACATTCAAAACCCTAATCAATTTTCTTGAAACCCTTTAATAAAATAGGATAGTAACAATCTCTAGGAGCTAAAGGCATGAAAACAAGGGTTTGAACATGGTTATTATTGTGGATTTTGATCTTAGTGTAGTCCAGGTTATGACACTAAAGACACAATATAAGTTACAAGTTTGTCATTAAGGTAGAAATTAAAATATATAGGGACCAACTTAGAAGAAAAATACTATGAAAGTATTAGAAAAACATAAGAGTTTTTAGGGGTTGTAAAATCAGAAAACCTAAACAATCAATGTGGACAAAAGTTAAATGGGATTGTAAAGTTGTAAATATTCAAGCATCTAATAATGACAAGAAGGTTATGCACATGACATCCTAAGTGGTAGGTCAAGGACAAAGATAGAGGATTTCATTATTCAAAGTATTCAAGGAACAAGATAATGAAACACCCTAGTCAAAAACAAATATGATAGTTAATAGCCATGTGTTGAGGACTAGAGAAGATGGGGACTATTTCTTTTGTGATATGAGTATGGTTACAAAGTGACAGATCTTGGTTGACTAAATGGATCACAATAAAGGAACATCAAATGATATTTTGGATATCCAAGTGTCTAATGTAGTAAGGAAACATATGGTATTTTCATATGAGAGTAAAAAAGAAACCCCCACAAAGACGAAGATAAGGTGAATTTGACAACTATGAGGAGGACAGTCATGTAAATTTTATTTATTTCTTGATAATTACAAAGTTTAAGAAACTGTAAATAAGGAAAACCTTGGGAAGATCAAGGGTAGTGGAAGGCTAAAATGTAGGAATATATTGAGCAAAGTATAAGGAAAAATCTTGGAAGGATAGAAGTCTTTCAAGATAATAGTACATAAAGAGATGACATTGAATTATTTTAAGTGATGCATGAAGAGTGAAAGGATAGCAGTCATAAGGAGGTCACTTAAAAATCATTATTTACAAGGTCATCACCCATTCATAAATGGTTTGTTGGAAGAAAACTATAACAAAGACAAGTTTGCAAGGAGTGTAGAAACAATCACAAAACACAGAGCCAAATGGACAACTTTAAACCAACCAAGAGGACATACCATTACACCTTAAGTAAAGAGGGGATTTTGAAAAAACAATGAAATGATAGAAGCTAAAATGAATGCCACAAGACTGTCACTATGACAAGAGGATAAAATGTATGTTTTCAAAAAGAGGATTGAGTTATCAAGACAAAGAAAATGATACTCAATGGAAGTGGCAGTCTCAAGAGGAGGACAATTTACTATGCAAAGAAGCCAAAGGTAGCCATGAATAAGCAATCTTAGTAGATATTTTTAGATATTGACATGACCTCAATTAGGAAGCCTTGATATCACTCATCACAATGGAATTGTATATAAAAGAGGTGGCCACCAAAGCTATAAAAAGTGCAGTCAAGAACAACAAAAACATGACAATATAACAGAGATATATGACAATCCCTTTGAAAGCATGCGACAAAATACAAAGCTAACAAAGAATAGGGTTGAAAATCATAGGATCAAAAGTCTAAAAGGTAGTAAGACCTCAATTACAATCATGATCAAGATAGTATTTCCAATCAATACATTAATTCCAAAGAAAAAGGTAAATTTAGAGTGTCCTAATGGCTATGATGACAACCAAGTAAAAGAATGAAAGTCATACAAAGGATAATCTTACAAAGGAAAATGAATATTATTCAATACATCAAGGGATATGGAGGTATAGGTCTAGAATTGTAAAAAATATAGCCCAATGATAGTCATTAAGGAGGTTAAAAGCATGTCTTCATAAAACCTTTAGAGGATGAAGTGACAATGAGAAATGCATTTCATATACTTGTGAAGAGAGATGGTTGACATAAAAACTTGTGTGGAAAAATGAGGTATGTAGCTTAAAATTCATGACTATCAACTACAATGTTATTATGTGCTAGCATTGTATCACATAGATATGAGATATCTATGCAAATGTGGAAGACTTTGTCTTGAGAGATAAAGGAAGTCTAGACATAGGCATGCTATTTTACCAAAATAGTGACAATAATATATGAAAGGGAGGCTCAAAAGGAAGATTTTAGTCAAAGGGATAGTATACAATAAAGGTTGGTAGAGATAGGTTTGAAATGAAAAACACAATGATCTTTGCACTAAAATAGTGCCATAGGAAAAAAGACAAATTTTATGAATTAGTTGCAGAGTCATGAAGATCAAAAGGGTAATCACATGGTGAGAGTCCTAAAGGCATCATACAAAGGCCAAAATTAGGGGGCAATACTCTAGCCTACCATGAAGAGGATGAGAAATTAAGCACAAGGTGAAGCTGATGGCATACCTATACAAGTTTCAAGCCATCAAAAGACATAGGAGCACAATCATGATAAGGCCAAGTACAATGGATAGTCCTTAAGAACTTGTTACAAGTTTGAGCTCTTGACGAATCAGACAAGTGTCAATTACTTACCCTTGAAGTTCTCCTACACCATCCTAAGGAATTTGACAATTTTAAACTCTTCTTCACATTCCCTATTAACATGTTTGAGGAGTAATGAGTAGTTGAGGAAATCTAGGGGAATTTTGATAAGTTGTGCAACAAATTTGAGAGAATATAGGAGGCATTTTGAACTAGTTTAAGGCAGTCATGAGCATCTAGAAGTTGTTCAAGGAGTTTTGGTTGATAGACAAGGTCAAAGCAACAAGTTGTCTTCATTGAACCACCATCTTGGAGAATTTTAAGGAGCTGAAAAATGGGGTTAATAGTATTGAATTCCCAAGAAGGTTTGACCTAGCAAACTAAAGGAAAATACATGCCATTTATTTTTCAAGACATGTTACTAATATCTAGCAAGTTGTTGAGCAACTTAAAAGGAGGTATAAGGGTATATTTTTAGTCAATTTTGGCTTCTCTTAGTAATGTATTATAACTTCTTGAAATTTATTTCTAGTAGGAGCAACATGAAAAATCATGCAATTCTCAAGCTTGTATAGCAGTTTGTAAGCACCTTTTATCAATAAAAAACAATTATTTTTCCTCCTATTATTTGCATTTTATGTGTGCAAACATAAATGATTGATATATTTTTTGTGATTTATATGCAAATCATCAATGTATGTCTCATTTTATTCAACACCTTCATGCAACGATATACATACTTTATGTAGGTTATAGGTTATGTCAATGGTTCAAGAACAACTTCTAACTATAAAAATATTTGGATTTTCCTTTTAGAATTGAGAAAACTTAAAATTTACTATGAAATACTAATGTATAAGTATGTAAAAATCTAAATTATGCATGAAACAACTTGTTCATTTGATCATATTGTGTTTCCATAACAATATTATAGCTTTTTCAAATCAATTTGGTGTATCATCTTTTTAGGCTTAGGTTTCATTTCATGTTTCCTTTAAACCCCTTTTCTCAGCATGCAGTAGTATTATAGGTTAAATTAGGTGAAGTTCCAAAGAGAACCAAACCTATGTGGAGATTCACTCCAAGCTATGGGAAACCCACAAGCTCTAGAGTATTTCCATATTTCACTAGACTATTGAGTCAAGCACTTGGAAAGGGTGCAAATCCAAGTGACAACAAGTACATTGTGTAGAACATTTACATCATATAAATAGATAGGAATTTATAGAACAACATTTGCATCATATACAAGAGGTAGCCATTAATAGTTTACAAGACATAGGAATTATCATTATATTAGAAAACCCCATGTATGCACTTGCAGTAAACTGGCTACAACATTTGATCTTTTAGATCATATAGAAATAAATTGTGGCTAACACATCCACAAACAATTTCCACTTCTTCACCTTTAACATGCATCGTTCACTCTTTCCCTCATGACAAACCACATTAATATCTATAAAAAAAGGCCCTATTGGCTATAATTGCAAACATTCCTATGACTTGTACAACAAATAGGCTTTCATAGGAATGAACAATATAACCCATCTATGGACTTACAACTTAGTGGAAAGAAAATTTACATCATATACAATAGATAGGAATTGGCATGCATTAACAATATAAATTTAAAACCCCATACATACACTAACAATAAAACTTAAAACCCCACATGTGCACTTATAACAAACATGGTAGAACATTTAAGTGGTATACAACAAATAGGCATTCTTCGGCATAAACAATATAATTGAAAACCCTATAGGCTATTCACATACAACACACTAGGTATAACAATTACATCATATAGAAAAAATATGAAGTAAGAGGCATCAAAAATATAAGTGAAAACCCCATATATGCACATACAACACTGTGGGTGGAAAATTTACATCATATACAACAAATTTGCATTCACATGCATAAAGAATATAATTTCAAACTGTATATGTGCACTTACAAAAAACATGGCAAAACATTTACATGATATACGACAAACAAGCATTTCCTGGCATAAACAATATAACTGAGGACCATAGAGGTTATGCACTTAGAACACATTGGGTATAATAATTAAATCATATACAATAGACATGCATTGAGAGACATAAATAATATAATGAAAAACCTCCTTATATGCACTTACAATACATTGGGTAGAGCATTTACATAGTATACAATAGATATGCATTCACATGCATAAATAATATAATTTCAAACCTCATATGTGCACTTACAACTCAATGGGTAGAACATTAACATGGTATACAACATATATGAATTCCCAATCATAAACAATATAACTGAAAATCCTATAGGTTATGTACATACAACACATTGGGTATAAAAATTACATCATATACAACAAATATGCATTGAGAGACATAAACAATATAACAAAAACCCCCATATATGCACTTATAGCACAGTGGATATAATATTTACATCTTATTTAATAGATCTATGCATTCACATGCATAAATAATATAACTTTGAACCCCATATGTGCACTTACAACAAACATGGTAGAACATTAACGTGGTATACAATAGATAGCCATTCCCAGGCATATGCAATATAAATGCAAGCCCTATAGGTTATACATTTACGACATATTTTGTATAACAATTAAATTGTATACAACAGATATGCATTCACATACATAAACAATACAACCTCAAACCCTAGATATGTACTCACAATTCAGTGGATAGAACATTTACATCATATACAACAAAAATGCATTCACATACATGAACAATATAACTTAAAACCCCATTTATGCACTTATCACAAACTTGGTAGAATATTCACATAGTATACAACATATAAGAATTCCCAATCATAAACATTATAACTTAAAACCCCATAGAAAAGCATTCCATGCATAAATAATATAACATAAAACCCCATATATGTACTTCTAGCACACTAGCTTAAGTAATAACAATGTAGGGAACAAATAGGCATGTAGAGTATATGTTAGACAAGTATAATACTTGGAACAATATGCAAATTGGTTGTCCTAATATTATATTGTTGCCTCATCTTCTTATGTCATTGCCTCCAAAAAATATAGAAGAGGATATAAAATAGATAACATAAAATAGGATGAAATTGGAAAGAAATTCAAATGAGAAAATAAAAAGGATTGAATGGATGTCAATGACTATTTGAATTGGTAGTATTAATGATTTGTTGAATTTTTTTTTGGTATTGAGTCTTAAATGTGTCCTCTTGTTTGGAATTTCAAATATACATTTTTCCATAAATTACATAGTTGATATGATTTTGCCATAAATTGTAGAGTTGATTGGTTTGGTCGAATGCTTGTATGTTGTGGATTATTTCATTTATGTCCTCTTCTTTTGACAGGATCATTGGTGGCCTTAAATATTTCCCGCGTTGGATGTAGGTGGAAGTGATTAGTAGGTGGGTGGTTGACTTTGATAGATGGGACACATGGCCATGTTTTATGTTAGAAGAATATTTTGTTACTGGAAAACTGGGACATAAGATGGATCCAATGTGATTCAGTGATGGGACATATGGGTTTATTTGATGTTGACGTGGTAGTTACTTTTTGGAATGGATGTGTATGAAATGGGTAGTCAAAGCATATGTGTTTGGGACTCTTAGTTTGTAACTTTTGTTTTTTTGGGGTGCAAATTTTAATGCAATAGTGCATATCTGCACACAGCGAATTGTATTTGGGTTGTGTTAGAAGCTTAAAGAATATTTTCAAACTTGTATTTGGGTTGTATTAGAAGCTTAATGAATATTTTCAAACTTTCATGGCTGTGATGTAATTCTTTTTGGGACAAATATAAACAAATTATTAAAAAAATATTCTTTTTGGAACAAATATAAATGAATTATAAAACAAATATTATATGTACATTGATTGGGCAGTATTTGTTTGCTTGTTGGGTAAAATTTGTATATTAATTGATTAATCAGGTGCTCCATTATGGGGCCCAATCAGGTCAACTTATATTTCTACTATAGGACCCCGCTCTACTATGGGCCCCTCTCCCCGAACTTACTATATCTTTACACCTTTACTTACACTATTTATGTCATTTGTGCTACATACCTTCTCGTCCATAATTTCCTTAGTCATTCTTGCACTCTTTTCTTGACTTCAATATTTATGTCATTTTCATGTTTGTGTCATACATGACCTATGTGTAAATTTGATGGTTGACTCTACCTATAAAACCATTTTTTAAAGAGATACCTTATTTCAGTTGATTCACTAGACATCCCCAACATACAGTCATACAACCATGAAATTTAGCATGTAGACACTCCCATTGTCCTATCATACATCTTGTTGGGCATTACTAGCTTTTCCTGGTAGGTTCTTTACACTAGGTTTTCTTTGTGAATCAATACATCAATGGAGATAAACAATCCCCAAAGTTAAGCACCACCGACAGCTGATGATTGAATGGACTAAAATTGTTTAAAATAGCCTATAAATTTGTTAAGTCAGCTCATAGAAAACATCCCTATTAACTTTTTGGTTTGTCAATAAGAAATTCATGCTATATTCAGACCATTTTGGTACCTCATTCCTCCTCTTTTTTAATTCATGCACTGCCACAAGTTTCAAACAACTTCCACCAGTCAAAATTACTTCCTGCTATTGGAAGCCAATGTGAAAATTGGAAAAGTTTACCTAAACCATTCGTACAAGGGAGAGGAAAGTTCTGCAGTTTGATATGTTTCACATTATCCATAAATCAATTTCATATATTAATTTGTCAACACCCACACCAATTGGAATACATAGATAATTAGTAGGGATCTACTAAAGTTGGTGGTTAGTTGTAGTCATAGAGTATTCTACTATATTTACACATAATTTAAATCTTGAAATAAAGAAATTCAATTAAGATATTCAAAAGTATTGTCATCAATTGTTATGGAAACAAAAATGGAAATGGATCTTTTTATAGTCCATGATATTGGGTGATCTATTTTTTGGTTTACATATGGGTTATAGTAATATGGGACAACCTCGTACTCCATGTAGGATGTACATAACTGTACTAAAAATGAGGCATACATACCCTATCCTTTGCAGGATTTGAACTTGTGACCTCTCTTTCGAGAGTACAAGTTCTCCAACATTATAGATGTAGATAATTGTGTGGGAAGTAATCCAAAGCATTAATGAGAAGGATATAGAGGAAGGGGATTAAGGAAAATATTACCTCATGGTGTTTGAAGATGTCATTATGGTCAATAGAGCATTGACATTTAAAAATAATATTTATTTATGTGGGATCAATGTAGGATTAAAATCTAGTTAATTATGAATTTTTGTGATGAGTTTTTATCACATATGTTTTGTTACAGTTGAGTTTGAGAAGTAGAGATTATTATGTTATTTGTTAATACCATTTAACAATTTCTCAGACAAACATTCAATTATCATGTATGAAGCACCCCAAAGAATTTTTTTTGTTATGGCTACATTATTTCTTGAGTAATGAATTTGATATGTTGAACAAAATATTTAGAAATAGTTTTATATGTGGTCTTGAGGATCATGTTAGATATGCATAAGGAAATTAAATCCTCATTTTTTATCTTATCGAATAAACTTATTTAGGCTTTGATTCTTAAAACCACTTAGAGATCCTTTACAAAGTACCTCTAAATAGACTTGATTAGTCTTTCTTGATGATTGCACATAGTTTTGAAGAACTCAACCAAGAGATTGTCCATGTCTAGGATTTTTCAATAGCTATGTAGGTAAGAGATTTTTCAAGTTCTTCCATAATGATAAATGACCAAGATGCTATTAAATCTCTCTATCTATTTTATCTAGTATGCAATTTCTCACTTCAACATATAATTCTTCTTGAAATGGGTCAATAGGAGTATCATTTGTGAGTAAATTTTGTAAATGGATGTAAAAGAATTTCATATGCTTGATTGAGTCTATTTCTATGATATTTTCATCTCCAAAGGTGGAGGATAGTTTTTTTTCTTTCTATGTTTGTCTATGAGTTGCTAAGAGTTTTCTTTTCCTCTATCGCCTTTTTTTCTAGATCTAGTTAAGTCATAAACATATTTGGGATCCCGTGAGAGTTTTAAAGAGATGTTAATAGTATTAGAGAAAAATAATAATTGATCTTTTTCTGGTAAATTCCTCAAATATTTTTCTCTTGAACCTTTTATTTTTTCATGAGGCTTTAAGATCTTTAGGAGAAGCGTCTATTGATAGATATTTCCCTTTAATATATTCAATTAGGCCTAGCTCTAGAATTACAAGTAGAAATAAGAGGATTAGTACATGAACTTGAGGATAAAGTTGAGAAATATTAATATTGAAAGATGAGTTGAACGAGGTTATCATCAGAATTGAGGTAGAGCTCAATGGTGATGGGTAGATGGTTGGAGAGGGTGTCATGTGATGGACTACCCTCTAGATTGTTAATTAAATAGTTTAAATCATAATTATATGGCCATTTTTTATAACATAACATATAATGATTGTTTATATAGTTATAAAATTTGTATTTTCCCATACAAAAATGAGTGAATTTGGTGACAATAATACTTCCTACGTGAAAAGGTAGAAAGATAAGGAGGAGAAAAAGCAGGAGAATAAGGAGAAGCATAAAAAGAAGTAGAGATATTCCGCTTTGGGAGAGAAGGGAAAGGATATAAAGGAAAAGGATAAAATCAATGATGCAAGTGACAAAAGTGAGACCAAAATGAAGAGAAAGGGAAAAGTAATTATGGTTGGCAATGTGAATCTGGAAGTTGATAATGAAGTTACAATTATCTGCATCCTAGATGGGTTCCTAAATTCAAAGGTAGAAAGACTTCAAAATAACGCAATAATTGCTAAATTAATAAAAAATTGGCCATCAATATAGAGAATCAAGGATTGAATTCAACAAAATGACAATGCCCAACATTGAAAGTCAACCTTTTGGTGTTATGATTTCTACAAATTATCTTCCACTTATAATATGATAGGGTTTTGATGCTCAAATGGGGGGGAATGGTTCATGGGGAATGCCAAACTATATACTGACACTTGAACATCTGGTTTTGATCCCCACTTGGAGTTGATAAGGGACACCCTTTTGTGGATTACGATGTACAAAATCCCCCATGAATTATGGATGAAATAATTTTTTAATCTTATTCGAGATTCTTTAGGAGAATTTATATTTATAGCTCCAACATGATAGTGGGTAATCAATTGGGAACATGTGGTAGAATATGAATCAATATCAATCTCTACAAAACTATTTTACATTCCATTGAATTTTCCTCTATTATAGGAGGATGGACTCAAGATTTGGACTATGAATGTTTTCATGTTAGGTGCTTTAGTTGATTAGAGGTTGGTTATATATCAACAAAGTGCAAAGATAAAAGATGCCAATTTTGTTCATAAGGAAATGAATGAAAGAATTCAAGGCTACCATGTGAAGCCCCCTATGTAGGTGGATAATATTAAGGTACAATGGACTTCCCACCTAGATCTCCACTCGCTTCAGATTGAAGTGTGCTCATGAAGTTGGAGTCAAGGAATCTCATGTGTTTGGTTTGGAACCTAGGGAAATAAGGGAAACAAGTCCTAATAATAATACCTTGGAAGAATTGGAGGATCTTGAGGTCTATGGGAGTGATATTGATTTAATGGCTAAAATTTTGAGAATAAGGAGAACATGGAAGATAAGAGAATTGCCACCAAAAGGGGAGGAAGGAACAAGGGAAAAATATGCCTCAAGTTGACATTGGAGAAGGGAATAGCAAACAAAAGAAAAATAATTATAGCAAAGTGAAGGTGAAGGCATTAGACAATTTGAAAAATGACACCCAATATTTTAATGAGGAAATTTATAAAATATGGAGGCAAGAACCTCCCTAGATTAAAAGTTAATGAAAGTTGAAATATTCATGGCCTTAATGGCCTAGAAAAATGTTTCCTATTAAAGAAATTGATAGAGAAAGAGATCTCTAATGTTGCTTTGTTCTAGGAGACCAAGATGATTGATGAATATTTAAAGGATATTCCACCTCGAATTTGGAGGAATGGAGAAGGTATGATAGTATTTGAAAATGTTCTAGTTGGAGTATCATGGTTATCTAGAACAAAAATAGAATTTTAGGTATGCTTTTGTCACATTCCCTAGATTTCAATATTGTTAGGCTTAAGGATGCTTTAAGAATGGTGTCTTTCCTTCTCATAAATGTATATGGACCAAATAATATCAAGGATAGATATAGGACCTATGAAGAATTAAAAAAAGGGAAATTGTGTCAAGGAGATAATTGGATTATTGAGGGAGATTTTAACACCACTCTTTGATTGGAAGAGGAGAAGGGTGGTAAAGCACCCTTTACTATTGGTGCAATGGAATTTAGGAATATATGTGGGGAGGTAGCTTTGGTTGATATTCCCTTGAATTTTGGATGGTTCAATTGGAGCAATAGGAGAAGGGTGGAAGACAATATTTGGTGATTTATGGTTTCTTTCGACTAATTGGTTTCTCTTTTAGTATATTTAGTTCAAGAGTTATTTATTTTTTTGGATTTAATCTTTGGCCAATTGAATTGATAATTAACAATGGTAAAAATCCTTTGGGATGCCCTTTCAAGGTGGAGTCATCTTGGTATGAAAACTCAATTATTTAAGGATCACTTACAAAATGGTGGTAGGTGGAAGTAAAGGGGTACAAGAGGTATACAATGCAAAAAAAAAAATTGAAGATAGGAAACAAGTAAGGGCTTAGAATAGAGACATAATGGGTTCAACTTATTTGAAAAGAAAATTTTGGTTGAAACAACTATGTTGTTGATTGAAAATGAAATTGCAAACAATGGATTGATTGAGGAATTAATAAACAAATAAAATATCATTTTAGAGGAGTACAATTTTTTTTGAGGATGGCGGAAGTGTTTTGGAAACAAAAATTAAGATTTAAATCAATAGAGGGAGACAATAATAAAAAAAAAAATCATTTCTAGCCACAAATATTAGAACACAAAGAAACATAACTGCTAATACCCTTTTTCCTTATGGGAATATTTTGGAAGATATGGAATCCATAAGAAAAGAAGTTAATTTTTTTAAAGAGCTCCTGACTTCTGGTTTATAGGATTGTAGTGTCAAAAATTACATACCCTTGCAATTTCACACTGCATCATTTCATCACTTTAGCCCTATCATATAGAACGTTTCAATTAAAAAAAGTTGACACTTAAATATAATATTTATGATAACTTCATGATATTCCCATCCTTCTAAATATGAATTTCCTAAGATGGGAGTGTTACACATAGACATTTATGTGACACGCTAACATCCCACAAAAATTTGTGGGATCAATGGTTGTTGGAGAATTAACTTCCCATTGACAATTCAAGTAATTCTCATGCATGCATTTAGGTTGAACAAAACTATTCCGACTTGCCATTTTTGAAAAATGAAATTGATTTTTGGCACTCTAACATTGAAATCTACAACTCTTGAATATTTTTTTGAATTTTTCTAGCCAACAAGATCTATCATATTGTACACATCATTTTCTTGAGGATTTTTTATCATTACCTTCATGGTATTGCAAAGAACAATAATATTGAAGTAATAACATCCTTCTAGGGGGTTTTGCATAAACTTCCAAGTGATCTTGTTTTAATATTCTTGTTCCATTACTCATTATTCTATCATTTTATGCTATCATTTGAATATTTCAAGTGTTAGCATAGTGTATTTTGCATTTTATATATCATAGGACTTAGTTATATTTCATTTTAAAGAATTTACATCTTTATATTTTCAATATTATTAAAAAATATTGGTTGTCATGGAGGTGGGAAGACCAAATTGGGGGTTTGACTAAGGTAAGCTCCTTAAACAACCACCCCAAATTTTTTTTCTTTTTTCTTTTCCTTATGTGTAGGTTTTCTTTAGAAGAAGAAGTTCATAATGTGATGATATATTTTCTTATTCTTCTTAGCATTTCATTAATTTAACTTGGATATTTAGAGGGCTAGTTTCATTGTTGTTCTATCATTTTGAATATTTTATGTACTGCATGTAAACTTGTTATTTTAATTATGCACATAAAAACACCAATTTTGGATCATACCATAATGTGTTCGGAATGGAAAAAAATGTGGCATGAGGACATATACATAATTTATTGGTGTATGAGGTAGAGGTTTCTAAATTCTACCAAATTTTCTTTGGAATCAACACTTTCCAATTCTTTTGAAATAATTTTATAATTTATCTCTAACAGAGAGATATTTTTACTAGTTTGTTATAGTTGAACATTTGATATTGTAAATTTGTACAATTTTAGTGGTATAATAACAAAAAATTTGTCCTACATATTGTATAGGATTTTCTCTTAAGGAACATTAACATTTCTTTGTAGGATTTAAATTTCATACACTACATTTTGGTGAACTTGCCTCTTTAACATGATTTTTTTTATCTTCTACAAATAGAAAAAATAAAAAATCTTTAAAAAGGTACTTTTCCCTTACTATATGAATGATAGTGTAGGTTGTGTGAACATGTAAACTCTTTTCTGATTTTTACAATCCAATCTCTCCATTTAGGTAACACAATTTAGAGAAGCCTTCATACCTATAACATGGCACAATCGAGATCTTTCACAATACCAATATACACTTTCCCTCTATTTCCTAGTGAACAATTTACCACTTAGATGCCCCAATCCTCTCCTCCGAGTAGTTTAGATCCTACTTCCCCATCTAACACTTCTCCTCCTATGGATGGTGGCTTTGACCATGAAGGTAATCTTCAAGTCCCTATTTCTCAAATCCAACACTTATATCAACATTTAAGCCATGGATTTCAAATATTTTATATCCTAAGACACCCTTATTGAAGTAATACCTATCCTTGATGTTGATGAGGTAAAAATAACCTCATCAATATAATGGACTCAATATTCAAACCTATACCTTTCAACCCAATTTACCCTGCCAATTAATTACATTTAGGATAAATAATTGCTCTCTTTTTATGAATAAGCGTGCAAACTTTACTTGTTGAAATTAGTCAAATAAGCTAACTTATGTTGATTCAATGGTTTAGTTCTTGAACATTTCACAGGTCAACTTCCACTCCTAGTTACCACTCCATTCAAAAGGGAAATGAGCGCAAGTCTTAACACTATTGAAAACAAGCGAGTGGGTGCCAGAACTTTAGGAGCATACATTATGGGTCGAGTTTTCATAGTTCTGTTATTTTTAGTTTCAAAAAATTTATGGCTTGTGCCAAGTATCTTTAATATTTCATGTCATTGGCTTTAAATTCCATTAGTTGTTGACAATTTGTTAAAGACTTTATCAACTAGAAAGTAGTATTTTGTTAGCCGCTTTCATATAAATGTGTAACTCTTGCAAATGATGAATATAGAAGAATATTTTTATGCTGCCAATATGTCTTATGAATAAAAATGAGTTTTCCCACCACTCTTTGAATTACTGAGCAATGTGAATGGAGTCCTTTGAATGAAGTAACTTGGAGATTACTAGTGCATGTGATCTGAGATAGCTGTAGAAACACCTGAGAGCTGACCACTCGAGGGTTATAGATAGATAGATAAGTATTCTACTTTTCATTTTGTACTTTCCTTTAATAGATAAAAATTAAAATTGGATTTTATTTTCAAGTGTGTATGCCATGTTGTTAGTGTCAATCTTGCAGGTTGTACCTAACTCCGTAGTCTCTAAATTTAGTAACTGAAATTCTGGAGCACCTTCCTTCATTTGTTTCTGTTAAATCATTTTATGTTAGTTATTGGATTGTTATCTTTTGCACTACATAAATGTTTCCTAGTTTCTTTACAAGTTTTACTTCTTCAACAATTTACACATTCTTTAGATTAATTATTTCCATGCTTTCTAGCTTAGTGGTGATGCTTTTCAAATTCATAGTTTTCTGCTTCCTATTTTAAATTATTTCCAACTTTCTAGATAGATGATTTACTACTTTCTAAGTTTACAGGCCCTCTAGTTTAGATTTTTATTCAGTTGTTTGGTATCTAGGAAACCTAAGAGAGAGATAGTTGAGATGTCTTCTATTGCATACAACCTTTGGACAGTACTCGATTGATATATGAATGTGTTTATTAACTAAAGTGTTAGGACCTGACGACAGTCTATTACTTTTTGGCATTGTTTCTGGGGAACTTCTTTCCTAGTGTTAGTAGGAGATATATTGAATACCTCTTTTAGGGATAGAAATAGTCCTTTGGATTCTTTTCTGTATGGTCAGGAAAGGAGGTCCCCATGGAAGATTCATACCAAAAACTTCCCTAGTTGACATACCAACAAGTAGGGAGGAAGGCAACTTAGATCAAGAACTTACTAAGGAATTGACTAAATAGGGTCAACTTGAGACCCCCAGAAAGAGAATGTATAGTGGTTGAGGAGCATATTCCCTTGCAAACTCCAGAACCTCACCCAATTGAGTGAATTTCAGAAGAGGATCACATCCCCTTCAACATCATGGGTGACCGTAGAAATTCCACCAACAACAATGATAACCCTCCACCACCATGCACATTCACTTCTCCTATTGCTATTGATGCAGATGATGAAACGACAATGAAAAATATCTCACTGACCTTCTTGCCAACCTTTTGGGGTTTGACTACTGAGGACCCTAACTAGTTTCTATTTGAGTTTAAAGTCTTGTGTTACACATATGACTATAAGAATGATAATCAGAAACTAAATATTTTCCCTTCCACTCTGAAAGAATCAACTATGCACTGGTTTATGGGATTAGCTTCTCATTCAATAGGCTCTTGGGATGAAATGGAGTCTTCCTTTCTGGAGAAGTACCAAAGTTGCTACAGGGTCAACAATAGGAAAGAAGAACTATTCAAAGTGTAAATGTAAACAAATCTAATGGCAAGGATGAGAGATTTAAGGGTTCTATAAGTTCTTAGTTTCAGAAATCTACAAAAGCTAAAGCACAGATTTTCGACTTCCAAGAAAACGCAGAATTTCGACCTCTAGATTTATTAAATTTTAATGTCCTGAATGCAGAACATTATCTGATTTCTATATTTGCATATCAAGAAGGTTTCACCATATGTATGAGAGGAACCCAGCCTCTAAGAGTCACGCCCTATGAGAGGATGTGTCTCCATGAGTGGAGACACGTCAACTCATGGGACGCATTCTTAGAGCGCGGGTTAGAATTTAGATTAAAATCCGTTAGTATAACATCTTTACACTAAACAGCGAATGATATAAAGTTCGATATAATATAAAACATTAATCATGATTCGAATTTTATTACTCGCATGATATGACTTCGAGAATAATGATAAGCTTCAATCGGGTATGAAAGATGATGGTGCTTGCAGCAATCATCTTCCAGATCTGACCGATGCTATCATATTTTAACACTCCCTCTTAGCGAGGGAAGATATATGAAACCAGATAACTAGAGATATCACCTAACACGTGATATCTAAGACATAATATGATTTCTCAATATTGTCAAGTCACATGACATCCTTCATATCATATCTTATTATGGTATGTGCACTGACATCAAGTCACATGATGTCTACCATAATTCATGGCATATCCATGGATATAAATATCCACCATGATTATCTCTTAATGATCATAATGATCTACAAATGATATCAAGTCCCATGATATCAATAAGAGACACTATCATGACATGTCCATAATATCAAGTCACATGATATCTGCCATGATAGTTTGATCATTGTAGAGTCGTCACTTTACAATGTCAATTACAAGTGTACATTATTAGAAAGATCGTCACCTTTCAATAATGCATACAAGAAAAGTAGGCCCATAAAGTCATGGAGTCACACACATGACAAAAGAGTTTACACATTAAACATCTTTATATATATTAGTACAATTTATAAACAATTTGTATTTCTAACATAAATAACAAATTACATTTCAACCATACCAAGTTTCTTCCTGAAGTGCTCCAACTTGATTCGGGAGAGAGGCTTGGTGAGAATGTCAGCAGTTTGATCATTTGTACTAATATACTCCAACTGAATTACTTTCTTTTCCACCATATCTCTTACATAATGATAGGGGATCTCAATGTGCTTCGATCTATCATGAAAGACAGGATTTACAGAGAGTTTGATGCAACTTTGATTGTCACAATGTATAATTGTAGGATTCAAGGGCTCACCAAAGAGTCCCACAAGCAATTTACGAAGCCAAACTGCTTCTCTTGCTCCCATTGAGGCTGCAATGTATTCAACTTTTGTTGAGCTTTGTGCAACTAAAGATTGTTTTCTGCAAATCCAGGAGATCATAGCTGATCCTAAACTGAAGCAACATCCTGATGTGCTTTTTCGATCGGTTACACTCCCAGCCCAATCTGAATCAGAGTACCCATGAAGATCTAATTGAACATTTTTGTAAAGAAGACCATATCCAATAGTGCCTTGAAGATATCTCAAAATATGTTTCACAGCCATTAAGTGAATTTCCTTTGGTTCACACATGAACTGGCTAGAACATTCACTGCATAGCAAATATCAGGTCTGGTGTTAACCAGATACATCAAGGATCCAATCATTTGTCTGTAAAGAGTTGAATCTGCACACTTAGATTCTACTGCTGCTTCTTTTAATTTGTGAAGGTTGGTTTCCATAGGTGTAGACATCGGTCTACAATCCAACATTCCAAATCTTTTCAGAATATCTATAGTATACTTCCCTTGGTTTAGTATAATTCCTTCTGACTTCTACCATACTTCTAAACCTAGGAAGTAGTGTAGGATACCCAAGTCTTTCATGTCAAATTCAGAGATTAGATCCTGCTTTCCTTGAGCAATGAGGTGATCCTCTCCTGTTATTAGCAGATCATCAACATATAAAATAATTATAAGCATATCACCTTTGATTACTTTGAAGTAGAGATTGGAGTCGGCCTCATTCTTTGAAAATCCTAATCCCAAGAGATAGCTGTCAATTCTTTCATACCAGACCCTGGGAGCCTGTTTAAGTCCATAAAGAGCTTTCTTCAGTCTGCATACATGTGAGTCAGGTTTATATATCACAAATCCTTCAGGCTGTTCCAGATAGACTTCCTCTTCAATGGTTCCATTCAGAAAGGCAGTTTTCACATCCATTTGATGGATCTTCCAACCTTTAGCTGCTGCAATGGCTATCACAGCTCTCACTGATGTGTAACGGGCAACAGGTGCAAATGTTTCTTCGTAATCAATGCCTTCCTTTTGAGAAAAACCTCTTGCCACAAAATGTGCTTTATATTTTTCTATACTGCCATCAGCAACATGCTTGATTTTAAAGAGCCATTTGGAAGAGACAACAGATTTCCCTTTTGGTCTAGGCACTACATCCCATACATCATTCTTTAGAATGGACTGATATTCCTCCGTCATTGCATCTTTCCATGCTTGATGTTGAAGAGCTTCTGAAACACAGTCAGGTTCTGAGTTTAAGATGTTGTTTATTAGAGCAACATAGCCAGAGAAACGTTTGGGTCTTTTACTCTCCCTGAACATTCCTTTGGGTGCTGCATGAACCTCAGCTTCCTTGAGCATCTTCCTGGCCCAAAGTGGTCTCTTATTATCATTTGGATTCTCACTTGATGGAAGTTCGAGTGACATTTCCTCAGAATGCTCCCTCTGAATTTCAGAATCAGGTTCCACCTCAGGTACACTAGGAGAAAGGGTTTCTAACTCAGAGGAGCTTCTTGCCCTTTTGAATGCAATGTCTTCTTCAAAGATGACATCTCGACTCAACTCAATTTGATTCTGCCCGGGAATGTAAATCCTGTACGCTTTGGAATTTTCACTATAACCCATAAACACCCCCTTCTTTCCGGAAGGTTCTAGTTTGGATCTCTTCTCTTTAGGTACATGAATATAGACAGGACAGCCAAAGATCCTAAAATGACTGATGTCAGGTTTCACACCGGTAAAGGCTTCTTCAGGAGTTTTGTTATCAAGATGTGAATGAGGACATCTATTTTGAATGTAGACAGCAGTCCTAGATGCTTCTGCCCAAAAAGAAGTATCAATGTTTTGGTCAAGTAGCATTGCCTTAGCAGCTTCTACAATGGTTCTGTTTTTCCTTTCAGCAACCCCATTTTGCTGGGGATTGTAGGCAACTGTGAACTCCCTCTTAATTCCAGCTTCTAGGCAAAATTCCTTAAAAATCTCAGAGGTGTATTCTTTCCCATTGTCTGTTCTTAAGATCTTTATTTTCTTTCCGGAGAAATTTTCAGAGATGGCTTTGAACTCTTTGAACCTTTTGAGGATTTCTAATGATTCTTTACACTTAAGGAAGTAGATCCAGGTTTTCCTAGAGAAGTCATCTACAAATATGACATAGTAAAGAAATCCTGCTTTAGAGGGTACAGACATGGGTCCACATAAGTCTGAGTGAACCAATTCTAACACATTAAGAGTTTTGCTCAAACTAGAGGGAAAGGATCCCTTTGAATTCTTCCCTAAGGCACAACCTTTGCAAGTTCCTTCATGAGATGGTTTTAACTTAGGTAAGCCTGTTACAAGTTTTTCCACAGAAGGTAGGGCACGGAAATGAAGGTGACCTAATCTTCTATGCCAAATCTCATTTGAATCAAAGATGTCAAGGGTAAGGGCTTGATTAACTTCAGTGCATAGTTTATAAAGGTACCCTTGTCTTACACCTATGGTGAGGGCTTTCTTGATAGATGAGTTTTTAGGCCAGGCAAGAACTTTTCCATCTATAAAGGTAACTCTATAACCATTGTCTTCAAGGGCAGAGACGGATATAAGATTCCTCTTTATTCCAGGTACAAACAAGACTTCAGAGAGTTGAAGAGAAAGCCCAGATTTCAACTTGATAGAACAAGTTCCAACCCCTCTTACAGGGTGTGCTGAATCATCCCCGATGGTTACTTCTTCATCAAACCTTTTGGTCAAAGTATCTAAGTGTTCTCTGAATCCTGTGATATGTCTAGAAGCACCACTGTCAATCACCCAGTTGAGAGTGGGTTCGGATACTTGACTAGAAAGGGCTGAATGGAACACAAAATTTTCAGGTTCATGATCTGAATTTGACTTTCCTACTTTAGCAAAGGAAGTTTGTTGTTTAGTCCTATCAGGGCACTTCAATGCATAGTGACCATATTGATCACATCTAAAGCATTGTACTTGAGAAATATCTTTCTTCTTATGAGGACCCTTTCCATTGAAATTTCTCTTTCTTTTGGAAGACCCTTTCTTGAAGGATTTTTTCTTACTCTGTTTATTAGATGTTGAGTTGAGTGCAAGGATGTCTTCATCTATTTTCTTTTGTTTATTATCTTTAGAGGAGAGTCTGGATTCTTCTTGAAGACAGTCAGATCTTAGCCTATCAAACTTAGGGAGTTTAGATCTTGCACTTATACCTTGAACAAAAGACTCCCAAGAGTTTGGAAGACCTCCTAGAGCAATTAGGGCTAACTCTTTGCTGTCAATCTGATATCCAATGGTGGATAATTGATCTCTCAGTTCAGTAATCCTCATGAAGTATGCATTAATGGACTCTCCTTTGTTTATCTAAACATTGTTGATTTGCCTTTTCAAAGCAAGATTCCTGCAGGTGTTGTTGATCTCATAGGTACTCTCAAGAGATTTGAACATGAGGTAGGCAGATTCATGTTTAGCTAGGATAGGCACTATGTGATCCCTAACTGCATCTACAAGTATTTTCATGGCCTTTTCATTGTTTTCTACCCATTGAGTTCTCTCAGGTTCAGACTTAGGTTGCTCCAAATTTTCTCTTACAAGAGAGTCTACCTTATGTTCCTTAAGGATCATCATGATTCTAAATTTCCATGATGTGAATTTTTTTGCTCCTGCAAGGCGATCTTCAAATCTGATCACACTTGACATTATGAAGAATGTGAGTAAAATTTGATTTTTATTTTATTTTCTTTTTTTTGGAAAATATGAATTTCTTAGAGCAACCTGGTATTTAGATTTGTTTGGGATACGCACAGCCTGGCTCTGATACCATGTAAATGTAAACAAATCTAATGGCAAGGATGAGAGATTTAAGGGTTCTATAAGTTCTTAGTTTCAGAAATCTACAAAAGCTAAAGCACAGATTTTTGACTTCCAAGAAAACGCAGAATTTTGACCTCCAGATTTATTAAATTTTAATGTCCTGAATGCAGAACATTATTTGATTTCTATATTTGCATATCAGGAAGGTTTCTCCATATGTATGAGAGGAACCCAGCCTCTAAGAGTCGTGCCCTATGAGAGGATGTGTCTCCACGAGTGGAGACACGTCCACTCATGGGACGCGTTCTTAGAGCGCGAGTTAGCATTTAGATTAAAATCCGTTAGTATAACATCTTTACACTAAACAGCGAATGATATAAAGTTTGATATAATATAAAACATTAATCATGATTCAAATTTTATTACTCGCATGATATGACTTCCAAAATAATGATAAGCTTCAATCGGGTATGAAAGATGATGGTGCTTGCAGCAATCATCTTCCAGATCTGACCGATGCTATCATATTTTAACACAAAGTAAGGAAAAATGAGGATGAAAGTTTAGAGGATTACATCGATAGGTTTATCTTCTTATCTAAGCACTAAGGTGGAGAAGTCATAAGTTTTGATATTTTAAAGATCTTATTCCTTAAGGGTCTTGATGATGATGCTTGGAGGAGCTTGGATTTAATGGGAAAAGGAGACATGTCCCAACTAGGACTAGATGATATTATGGAACTGTGTCAGAATTTCTCTTGAACTCGAGGAGGAATCATAAAGTCCAATGTCTTTAAAGGTTCCAATGACATTAGAAAACTTTGTGAGGAGCTCAAAAACTTCAAGACCAACATTCTTGTCTAGTTAAACACTACTTTAGATAGCATACAGGCTAAAACACAAATTCCTGAAACCTTGTCCATCTATTGCCCCAGGTGCCAAAACAAACATTTGCTAATAGAATGTCCTTAGGAAAAAGTTGATAAGATTGACATTTTCAGAGTGTGTGACAAAAATCACCTTACCGATCAATGTGAGCTACTAAATGACATCAAAATTTCCAAGAAAAGAACAACCCCAGTCGAGGAAGAAGTGAACATTGTCAACCAAAGAATTGGAGGCAATTTTTTCCTATGGCCAGAATTCCAATCCTAACTGGAGACCCCAACTCAATTGGAATAATAATCAATGGGAAACACCCTGGCCACAGGAACCACCTCCAGTACCCCCTAATTGGGGAACCTATCCTTGGGGACCACTTGAATGGGAGAATCAATCTTGGGGTAACCCTTAGTGGCTTTATCAACCTCAACAACAGTGGTACCCTCAAAATCCCATTCCTCAATGGAATCAACCTTAGCATCATTTTTATACCAACCCCAGGAGAGTGCCTACTCAACAACAAAATCTTCTACCACCTCCCTAGAACACTCAACAAACTGAACAAGTTAACTAACCACCACTTCCGATGCAACCAGTTCTGAACCCAAAGCACAATCACCCAAATACTTTGGTATATTCTACCGAACAAGACAATGTCACT
Organism: Sequoia sempervirens; assembly: GCA_007258455.2. NCBI lineage: Eukaryota > Viridiplantae > Streptophyta > Pinopsida > Cupressales > Cupressaceae > Sequoia > Sequoia sempervirens. Next base: position 102,733,821 of record VDFB02105785.1, read on the forward strand.
GGACTTAACACCATACACTGTGGAAATCTGCAATTGAGATTTGGAAAAACACTTTTGTTGCCGACTATTGAAGAAATCCTAGATGAACCTGCCAAGAAGTTTGCTGAGAAAACCACAATAATGCCCACATCCATAGAACAAATCCTAGACACTACACAACATAATCCTGACCCGCCATCTCTAGTTGGAGCTACTGACTTACCTCAGGAGGAGGGGGTTCAGTCTCCAATTAAACTTTCAAAGGATCCCATGCCTAAAGACAAACAATAGATCCAACTAAACTTCTAAAGGATCATGTGCCTAAAGACAAAATAAAAGAACATTTTCCAGAGTGATTGAAACCAATTCCTATGAAAGATGCTTTGGAAATTACCTCACCCACTAAAACTGCATTGATACAAGAAATTAAACAATTGCAGATTGAAGTCCCTTTGCTACAAGAAATTAAGGAAATTCTAGAGTTAAACCAACTAGTTAAATAGTTGTGTATCAAAACCCTAGGGAGAAAACCAAAATGAATCAATACCGTCCACATAAATGGGTACTTAGCTGACTTGTTAGCTAGAATGACTACTACTCCAAAATATGATGATTTAGGTAGTCTACTTATAATAGTAACAATTAATGAGGTAGCAATACCTAATACTTTGGTGGACCTTGGAGAAGCCATTAATGTGATGATTGTTGATGTGATGGAGAAAATGGGGCTTATTGATCTATGCCCCACAACTATAGTTTTACAAATGGAAAATCAATCCATAGCTATTTCCAAGGGCATCATTGAAAACGTTCTTGTTAAAGTGGATGGATGGGAATGCCCAGTAGATTTTCAGATAATTGAATCCCTTACACCCAAAGAAAATTATCCAATAATTCTGGGATGACCATGGCTGGCTACTGTTGCAACCAAAATTGATTGCACAGAGAGGGAGGAATGACCATCTTACATGGAACTAATAGCAAACCTTTGTTTTTGTATCCTCCTGCCAAGCCTGCTGAACACAATAAAGTATGGGTTGATGAACCAAAAAGTCCCAATGGACAGGAAAATTTGGCTTCACTAATAATGGTAGTCATTAAACAACATGGTGAAGAATTAGAGGATGAACTAGAAAATGATGTGGAAAGTCTTACTATGGAATCGAGCAATGAGGAAATGACAGACGTAGAAAAAATTCTAGGACACCCAATCAACATAGATCATGCAAAATTTGATGGTGCCAGTTTCATCGGATTACCTTGTCCTTTGATGAACTTAGCTCCAAAAACTCATCATTAAACTTTGTAGATGTTTCTCAGCTTCATAAAACTATACCTCATAGCTATCCTCTTAACACCCTGATAAGGCCCATGTACACTATCACATCCAAGCATCTAGGAGTCAAAACCATTATGTTGTTGCCAAGAAAAACTTTGAACATCAATAGTTGTTTGACTGAGACAGAAGAACACAAATTGTTTAAAACCCTGGTGAATAGATCTAAAGCATTTTCCTTGGACTATATAGATATGAGAGGAATACACCCTAGTGTGTGTACGCATCATATCTATACTGAGGATGTTTGACCTATTCACCAACCACAATAGAGACTCAATCTTGCTCTGAAAGACATCGTTAAAACCGAGATTGAGAAACTCTTATAGGTAGGATTTATCTACCCAATTTCTAATAGAAAGTGGGTGTCACCCTTGGTTGTAGTTCCAAAGAAGAATGAGAAGTGGAGAGTGTGTGCAGACTATAGAGAGCTTAACAAAGCAACACGTAGAGCTTATTTCCCCCTACCATTCGTGGACCAAGTGTTGGATAACTTGGCCATGAGGAAATATTTTTCATTTTTGGATAGATTTAGTGGATACAACAAAATATAGGTAGTAACAAAAGACCAGGATAAGTTGACCTTTACCTACCCTTGGGGGACATTTGCATATCGGGTTCTTGCCTTTGGGCTATGTAACTCTCCTGCAATGTTTCAAAGGGCCATCTTGGCTATATTTGTTGAGTTGGTAAATGAGTGTGTGGAAGTTTATATGGATGAATTCACTGTATATGGTTCAACTTTTGATGAAGCCCTCACAAATCTAGACAAGGTGTTAAAATGGTTTAAGGATCATCATTTGTCCCTAAGTCACGAAAAATGTTTGATCATGGTGGAACAAGGAATAGTGCTGGGACACCATATTTCAATCGAAGGGATTAAACTTGATCCTAAGAAAATTGAATTTATACAACAACTCAAGATCCCAAAAACTCAGACTGATGTCAAGAGTTTCTTAGGGCATGCTGGATACTGCCAAAGATTCATAGAAAACTTCAGTAAAATCACAACCCCTATGTTTTCTCTCCTTCAAAAGAACGTAGAATTCATTTGGAAGCCTAAGTGTTAGTATTCATTTGAAATTATCAAGGAAAAACTCATCTCTGCCCTTATCCTTTGAGGACCTAACTGGAGCCTTCCATTCCATATTTATGCTGATGCATTTGATGACACCATTGGAGTAGTTCTCGGGTAAGAAGCTGAGAATGGGGGAAAGTATGCTATATACTTCATCAACAAGAATTTGACACCAACAAAAAAGAATTGTACCACAACAGAGAAAGAATTCTCGGTTGTAGTTCATGCAATCAAGAAATTTCAACATTATGTCATGGGATATAAAGTTACAGTGCATACAAATCAATTAGCCATTAAATACCTCATGAACAAACTAGTGGTAAATTCAAGGATAATTAGGTGGTTACTTCTCTTCCAACAATTGAATGTCACAGTTTTTTACAAACCAGGAAAGTCCAATGTAGTTACAGATTTCTTATCCTAGATTAAACATGATGGCGATTGTGCTCTGGTACAAGATGAGTTTCTAGATGAAAATCTATTCACCATCTCCACTAAAACCCCTTGTTTTACAATATTGCAAATTATTTGGCCATCGCAGAAGTACCACCTCACTTTTCATCAAAATAGAAGAAACACCTTGTTAGAGAGAGTGACCCTTTCAAATGGATTAATAGAATCTTGTTTCGATATGGACCCAATATGGTTTTACGATGGTGTGTTAGGGAAGACGAGACCTATAGTATCTTTAGAGCCTGTCATGATGACCCTTGAAGAGGGCATTATTCTGCTAAAAGGACAACTCACAAAATTTTGGGAGCGAGATAATAATGGCCTTCAATGCACAAGGACATCAAGAAATATGTTCACCAATGTGATGAATTCCAAAGGGTAGGAAGAGAAATGACCTCTAAAGAAATGCCCCTACAACCTTAGGTAGTCCTTGAACCATTTGAAAAATGGGGATTGGATTTTATCAGCCCAATAAACCCTCCTTCACAAGGAAAAGAGTACATTATGGTATGTATCAATTACTTGACTAAGTGGGTAGAATTGTAAGCCTTATGTATTGTTAGGGAGGAACATGTAGCTAACTTCCTATACAATAAAATTTTACTCAAATTCAGAGCTCCAAGGACAATTGTCACAAACCAGGGCCCCCAATTTATGTCTAAAGTTTTGTTGGCATTCATAGATCATTTATAAGTAAGTCACAAGAAGTCCTCACCCTACCACTCGTAGGAAAACGAACAAGTTGAAGTCACTAATAAGGAGTTGGAAAGCATTTTAACAAAAATGGTTTGTTCAAGAAGGAAAGATTGGGCTAGGAAACTACCGGAAGCTATCTAGGCCTACAACACCACTTGGAAATCAACTACTAGCTATAGTCCCTATGAGTTAGTCTTTGGGAAGAAACCCCTCTTACCCATTGAATTTGAACTCCAAACCCTTAGAATAGCCATGGAATTGGGAATGGATCTTAAATGAGTCCAAATTGAGAGTTTTACAGCTTAGCAAATAGGATGAACTTCGTTTGGACATCGTCCATCAAACTAAACTGGTCCAACAACAACATAAGGTCTAACATGATAAAAATATCAAAGAGAAATAATTCCATACTAGGGATTGGGGATTATTATTTGATTCTAAATACAAGGATCATCAGGGGAAACTTAGGACACAATGGCTTGGACCATATGAAATTTCTAAAGTTTTTGCTAATGGTTCAGTCCAACTAAAACCTATTGATGGTGATACCCAAACTCTTCTAGTTAATGGAAACCGATTACACATCTACCATAAGCTTGTTAATAAAGAGGAGTCTACAAAAATGGTAGAAATTTAGGGATAAATCCACTGCATTGACTCTGCTATGGCAGGGTCAATATAGTTTTGTCAAATAAATTGTGCAAAAAAAAAAAAATTCAGAATGTTTCTTCAATTTCTTCATCAACTTCACCATTTGGACTTGACTAAAATTGGGTCTATATTTTTGCAGGACTTCATCTTTTGGTGAACACAATTCCGGTGCACCCTGCTACAATGCTCTAGAACTTGTCAGCCTGGGTGCTGCGATGCTCCATAACTTCTTGTTGCAATGCTACGGACCCTATACAATGGACTTGTCTCGCTCCTTGTCCTGATCTTGCATTTTGACACATCACTCAATGATGCTTCAGGAAGCCAAGGCCAAAATGCCACATGTTTCTTCCTTCCAGTGACATATTTTCAACAATGCTCCAAAATTCTGTTGTTTCTTCCTTCTGGTAGCATCTTTTCAATGATGCTATAGAATTTTGGTCTAGTGCTCCAGAAATTTGTTCGGATGCTCAGAAAATTTTGGCTACTACTTCAGCTGCATCTTTCGACTATGCTCTAGAAATTTCGGTTGTTTCTCTGACTGCATCTTTTGACGATGCTCTAAAAATTTTGGTTGCTACTCGATTGCATCTTTCGACAATGCTTCAAAAACTTTGGTTGTTGTCCCAACTGCATCTTTCCAGTGATGCTCTAGAGTCTTCAATATTGTTGCCATGTTCCGTTGACATCTCTCTACGATGTTCCAAAACTCTCTTTTCCTCTACTTCAGTTGCATCTTTTGGTAATGCTCTAGATTTTTGTAAGTTTTGTCTTTCCAATATTTTGATTTTTCCCAAATTATTTGCATGCCCATCATTTGATTTTATGCCACTTCAAGACCTACTCCCTAATAATTATTTTGCCACATCATACCAAATCTTTCCATAATAAATAAAATTATTATGAAACCTTTTTGTCATAATAATTTTTGCTGCCATTTAAACCATGCCATCTGTGCCATTATTATCCACCACCACCCTTGCCAACCATATGACTATCCAATTATGTCAGCATAGGTGTGTGACATTCGATCTAATAACAAGACATAAGGTGTGAAAATTTATTTAATTAAAAAGTTAGTACTTATTTTGAATAAAGGCTAATTAATTGGCATGATCTGTTCCTCATAATTTTGAAACTTGTGCCTTCACACGATTGCTAAAAGTACGATAGTAGTTGTGTAATTCCCCATGAAAGCTCAAAATAATTACTCAATAAGGTGACTAGAAAGGTGATAATTAAATCCTCCTCCATTGAGTATATTGAAAAAGATTATTTTCCCGTCTGTAATTCAGTTAAGAAAGAATTACAAAGTTCTACAGAATTTTGTTGAATAGCAAAGAAACAAAGAGAATGGGAGGAGATAAGAATAAGTTCGAGCCAAATTTTGCAGCTCCATTGCTCGCATTGGGCAATATTGTAGTTTTATTTCAGAAATTCGGGTGGTTGGAATTCATGAAGCAATTTGAAGGGTACACAAAGCAGCTCGTAAAATAATTCATTGAGAATTTTGAAGATGGGAAGACCTTGGTGTGTGAAAAGGGATTTCAAGTAAGTACAAAAGCCATTGCTCATCTTTCCGGTCTCAAAAATAAATTAATTGATTTAAATGAAAATGCCCTTGTTCCCTATAAAAAATTAATAGAACTATTTCATAGGGAAGGGGAACCCCAACCTGTAATGACCATAAGCACCAGGGGACAAAATAATGGAATCCATAGAATGTCTCTTCTAGAACCTTGGAAGATTGTTGTAGTCTAGATAATTAAGTATTTCATCTGTCAGGGATAGATGACTACAGTAGTGGGACCCCCTTTTTGGTTGCTAACTCATTTACACCATGACATTAAGGACCCTTCTCTTAGGATAAATTTACAAGCCTTCTCGTGTCATTCAATCACCTCTATGATGGAAAAGTACAAAGTTGGAACAAGGCCCCTCAAACATCATAGTCTCATACTGTTAAATATGTAAATATCATTTCTGCAAAAAGCCAAAAAAGAAGTGGAAAAGGTTTCTGCGGAAATTTGAAAATATAGAACCAAAAAGATCACTTGAGGAGGGAGAATCTTCCAAGCAAAAAGAACAATCTTTAGAAGATCCCTCCTCGGAGGCATTAGATGCTCCTGAATCCCAACATACCTCAATGACTCCCAATGACGATGCACCTAAAACTTTGTTGGATGAGATAGAAACCATAGGACAGGAAGGGGATGTGGAAATTGTGCACTCTAGAGATGAAGAGGAACCTCCTCACAAGAGGAAGAAACAAAGAAAATTTACCTTTCAAACGACTCCTCCTCTATGGAAAAGTAAAAGTTTGTCTTCAGAATCTAAAGAAATTGAACCCCATGAAATAGGTAGTACTTCCAAAAGGACGAAGGCTAGGACTCCAACAAAGGTGGTAGAAATTGATAGTCCACCTGGTAGTGAGGAAATAAATGAAACAAAAAAGCAAGTTGATCAATCTCCTAGGGAAAAGGACAAGAAAACCCCATCACCAAAAGTGTAGGAGGAGGAGAAAACATAGTTGCCACATCTAGAGCAGATTGAAGCTGAACCTATGGGGGGACTTTCTCCTTTTCTTGACAAAGTGGGAAGCATGTCTGAAATTGAAGAAAATGTGCCTCATGCTGATGAAGAAATGCATCACTTATCCTTTCCTGAGGAAACTGGGGAAGAAAATGTGCCTCATGTTGATGTAGAAATTCCTCATTCATCCTTCTCTATGGACACAGGGGATACAAAATCTAACCAAAGAAGCAAGGAATTAGAAAAGTTAAAAGAAAAAATTGTGGAATTAAGAACCAGGCTACAAGATGATGAAGCACAAAGTAACCAACAAAAAGAAGAGATTGAGGTGCAAGCTGCCATTGTAAATAAAAGAGACCAGGAAATTGCAAGATTGACAATACAGATGGAGGAAAATTGATAACCTCAATGAACAACTGCAATACTAGTTTCAACAATGGAATCAACAAGATAAGCAACCAAAGGTTGCTTTGTCTGACAAAGATAAAAATATTCAAGACTTGAAAAACAATTTTATTGCAATTATTCAGTGCTTTTGAAGAAGAAAGAATTAGATAGGTAACATAACTGAATGCTTCTATGAGTAAGATTGTTGAATTAGAGCAAGGTTTGCAAGAGAGTGACACCAAACCAATTATGGAGTCAAAGGAGACACAAACTAAACCTATTGTTATAGAATGGTTTGAGGTATGCACCCATCCAATACTAATGAAATGGATAGAGCAATGCTATCTTTTAAGGGATGTGGAATTTGAAAATAATAGGCTAAAAAGGGAATTATTAATGTTAAAATAGCCATTTCATAGAGCATACAGAGGTAAATAGGATGCTTGTGAAATTGGTGAACTACTATTAGCTTGTAGAAGACCATCTGGGTTGTACTCCATGTTTCTTAATGAATAGATCTTAAGATGGAAGCTACAAAAAATTTGCCAAAATCAGCCACATGATCCTGATGATAAGGAATTTGTAAAAATATTTATTGAATCACTCCTTGACCAACAAGATTTGTTATGTGAGTTCTTTGTTCATAATTTTCTCCTGAAAGAATACATATATTTATTTGTTAATTTCTTTGTGGGAGAAGTGCAATTGAGATCATTCCTATCTACAATGAGAAATCAGCTTCACTGGCAAGATAGATCAAGGGAATATGCACATGCAGAAAGGAATGTGGGGTTGCAAATGAGATATCCTTATAGGAAGCCTTTCTTTTTCAAGGCACAATTTATGGGCATCCAACTTAAAAATTAAGTATAGGGAAATTACAATAACAACCTTTGGTTGTGCTATGATCACTTTTAGGAACAAGGGCCACAATTGATAAGAAAATTTTGGCATGCTTATGAAGAGAGGTATACCCCTCTTCCTATGTATCTCAAGAAAAGGGAAATAATTTTGCCCCTTAATATTAGATGGTCCTATAGAAGAGCAGTAGCTTTGGCCAAAATCCTTGAAGAATTGAAGGTCAATTGGATTGGTATGAGGTACATACCTCCTATCCTTCTCTCACCACTTCCTTCATAATATACCAATTTGGACCAAAGTGATGACAATTTTACAAGGTGGGTACAAAGAGTCACTTTTCATTAGGCATTCTTGAGGGAGCCAAAGCAACTAGATATAGAGGCAGGCAACTTGTATGATCTCAGTGCCAAGTATGAGGAGATGAATAAAGGAAATCAAGGAAAGGGAACACACCAAAGAGCAAGAGAACTTGCTCGAGCTTAGGAAGGGGAGGAAATGAAGAGGTAAAAATAACCTCATCAATATAATGGACTCAATATGCAAACCTACGCCTTTCAGCCCAATTTACCCTACCAATTAATTACCTTTAGGATAAATAATTGCTCTCTTTTTATGAATAAGCGTGCAAAATTTACTTCTTGAAATTAGTCAAAACAAGCTAGCTTATGCTGATTTAATGGTTTAGCTCTTGAGCATTTCACAGGTCAACTTCCACTCCTGATTACCACTCCAGTCAAAATGGAAATGAACGCATGACTTAATACTATTGAAAATAAGAGAGTGGGCACTGAAATTTTAGGAGGTCTTCATAGTTTTCTTATTTTTAGTTTCAAAAAATTTATGGCTCGTGCTGAGCCTCTTTAATATTTCATGTCATGGGCTTTAAAGTCCATTATTTGTTGACAATCTGTTAAAGACTTTATCAACTAGAAAATAGGATTTTGTTAGCCACTTTCATATAAATATGTAATTGTTGCAAATGATCAATACAAAGAATATCGTTATGCTACCAATATGTCTTATGAATAAAAAAGAGTTTTCCTACCACTCTTTGAATTACTGAGCAATGTGAATGGAGTCCTTTGAATGAAGTAACTTGGAGATTACTAGTGCATGTGATCTGAGATAGTTGTAGAAACACCTAAGAGCTAGCCACTCGAGGGTTATAGATAGATAGATAAGTATTTTACTTTTCATTCTATACTTTCCTTTAATAGATAAAAATTAAAATTGGAATTCATTTTCATGTGTGTGTGTCATGTTGTCAGTGTCAATATTGCAGGCTGTAGCTAAGTTTGTAGTCTCTAAATTTAGTAACTAAAGTTTCAGAGCACCTTTCTTTAGTTGTTTCTATTAAATCATTTTATGTTAGTTATTGGATTGTTATCTTTTGTACTAGATAAATTTTTCCTAGTTTCTTTACAAGTTTTACTTCTTCAGCAATTTAATCATTTCCATGCTTTCTAGCTTAGTGGTGATGCTTTTTAGATTCATAGTTTTCTACTTTCTAGTTTAAATTATTTCCAGCTTTCTAGATAGATGATTTACTGCTTTCTAAGTTTAGAGGCGCTCTAGTTTAGAGTTTTATTTAGCAGTTTGGTATTTAGGAAACCTGAGAGAGAGATAGTTGAGATGTCTTCTATTGCATACAACCTTTGGACACTACCCAGTCGATATATGAATTTTTTTATTAACTAAAGTGTTAGGACTTGATGATATTCTATTGGATGCTATTCACAACATGTTGATAAAAAACTCAATATCTATAATTTCATAGAGGATTGTACACATTATCCAAAACAATGTCCCATCTCACACTTCTATTTTCACAATCACAACAAATTCATATTCAAACATTATTGGAACACAAGTTTCCATGTTGATTCTAGTCCCTATCATGCACATAGTGACTACTACACCCATATCCATGGCGCTCCTCGTCATTCTACTAGATCGTCTTCCAACTTCTTCAAAACAATATTTGGCACCTCCATGTCTAGGCTTTTTTTCTTTCACATTCATAGCTCCACATACCTCTATAACTTTCATGCATACCATTGATCCTATCATCAACCAACTTATGAAATTTTTTGGGCAATTATACAACCCATTTTCCTCTATTACTAGCACTTCTACTCAATCACTCAGTGCTCCATATTACAGACATAGTCCTTTATCCTTGCACATTATAGCTACCCTATTGTACATAGTATTTGAGGTGTTTATTTTTTAGAAATATAATAGAAAAGGTGAACTTAAACACATGTTTTTTCATTCACTATCTTGTGCAATAAAATTTTATTCTAGGATGATTTTATATCAAAGATATTCCCATGGTCATTGAAAGGCACTGTGTTATATTGGTTTTGATCACTTCTTGATAATTCTATTAAAAAATATTTGTACAACTAGTTAACTAGTTACTTCAGCAATTCCAAGAAAATATTAGACCATAGGTCACATTTTTTTGATGGGTTTACACTTTTGAATGGAGCTATAAACTACTGAGGCCACAAATGGTGGGACCTCATCCTTGATATGAATGTACTACAACCAACCAAACCCATGACAACAGTATCCCAAGGAGGGCACATAGTCTATGAGTAGACCATTCCAACTTGGGTCTGCAACGGTTCATAATCCACAACCACACTAGATCAATGAAGGCACAAAATTGCGATCAAAGTAACCTAGCAAAGATTTGAACCTTAGTGGCAATATCAACAATGTCACAACATAACCAACACACTACAGGATCAACCCTGACCATAGGTCACATTTACTAACCTTGTTTATTGCAAGATAGGAAAAGGAAAAAATGTTACTAATTTTATATTTCCTCACCAATCTATATTTTCTCAAAACTCATATGTACATTACCAGATTCCAATACACAGAGTATTCATCAAAATATATAACTAGTGTTGCAAGATAAAGTACTTATAATAAAATACAACTCTTTTTTCTGCCTTTGTAAAACCTTGCAAGACTATCAATAGTCCATGAGATAGTATGGGGGTTCTATCTCATCAACTTCCATTGATACCCAAGGTAATACTTCTTCATAAAGTTATAAGTAAAATAAATTCTTTCAACAAAACACAAATATTTTTAAAATTTCTCAAATATTTCTTGTGCCTATTGTAATGCCTTAGAAGAAAAAAAAAATCACTAAAATGTTTGAATAATTATTAAACATCATGCAAAAATTTCTAAAAAATAATTTAATTCTTGACTTCCGGCTATTTGACCTCTTCCAACCAACCAACTTCTTATAATTTTTGATGACCAAAAAATATTTTTTCAATTCATCAAGTACCTGGACATGATACAAAGTTATGGATACATATTTGACACTTAGTGCAAGAGCACATTTATTCAAGTTTTATCTACATTCTTGATGGAATAGAAAAGTATAATAAGTGTATCATGAAGCCCATCCAAAAATTGTATATTTATATGCTAACCCTTTAACCATAATTTTTTCTAATCTTATTGGGGTTGATCCTTCTCCTTCTACTTTTGAATCTCCTCCCCCATTAGTGATATGGTGAACATGGTGGATTATCACCCCCGATCATATTGATTAATGATATTACTATCCCTACCTTATCCTTTTCTTCCAATGTTATATTGATTGGTATCTAGAGGATAGTCCTCTCTACATACCTACTATTTTGATGAGAAAACCATTAATAGAATTCTCATTGAACCTTCTAGCAGATTTAAATTTATAATAAAGGGTATTCTATTTATCAAACAATTTCATAGAGATAATTCTAATGACTCCAAAGTAAATATTCATGTACATGATGTCTTATCTTTTTCAACTATGGATTCTATCACTGTGTTAGTATAGGTTGGACCCAAGTGTGTGGAATCCATTTTTTCTATAATCCTTAAATCCAACTTATTCCATGTGAAGTTAGGAATTCATGGCTAACTTCCATGGAAGTAGTGGCTTTAGTAGTGTATAAATATTAAAAGTCTCCTGATGAAGGTGTAGTGCACACTATCCAACACATTGGATATAAACCACTCATCTTTCATGGGGGATTTTCTCTAGATTATTTATGGTCCACACCTCTAGGACCCTTGCAACCTAAAATTGATTTTCTATTTAAATCATTGAAAATTTAAATAAATTTATCTAGGGTCCTCCTCTTTAGCACCTTCTTCTTTCTTGCCCATGGTCACCTCCCCTTTGCTCACCCAATTATTGTTAGAGTAATTGGTTATTTACTTGATTAATTAAGCAATATTTGTTTAATTATTTAAAGTTCCCTTTTATCTCTTTTACACTTAAGCTAACTTTAGGTGCATAATAATTAATTATTTATGTGCAAGCCTAGGGTTTTCCCTTTTAGGGTTTTTTGACCTATATGGTTGAAGATTTTTCTTTTGTAAATCAATTCTTTTTTACATTGGAAATATTGAGCTCCACATCTTTGAGCATTTTTTCTGTGTTGCTTCTCTTTGCTTCTCCCTGTAATAGGTGTTTTTAGCTTGCAGAGATCATTGAGCTCCTTCATGGTATCAGAGCTTGAGGTCTAAAACTCCCTGTTCTTGTTTTGAGATTTTTGCATTAAAAGCTGGGCTTCAAAAAAACTAGGCGAAAAATTAAAAGGGTTCTTAAAAAAAAAATTGGAATTTTTTTTGTGGGTTTGCACCCACGGTATGTGAAGTACCGTCGGCCCTACAGGTACTATAGGCATTTTTTTGTGGAGTTGCGCCCACAGTACGCAGGGTATCGCGGGCCCTGCAGGTATTTCTGGCAGGAGTTCCCTGCTGGCCTCCATCGACCACCGGCGCCGTCCACGGCCCCCGTCGAGATCCTTCCACTACCCATTGCTACGTTTCTTCGGTGCCACTACGTTTCTCCAATCCGGCTACTCACAGTCCGCCGCTGGGTTTCCCAGCCGCCACCGTCGTCGCCGCTTACTGCCTGCCACTAGGTTTCCCGGCCATCGTCGTCATCGCCACTTACCACCCCACGTTGGGTTTCCCAGCCGCCGTCGTCGTCGCCGCTCACCACCCGCCCTTAGGTTTCTTGGCCACCACCATCGCCGCCGCTCACCGCCCACCACTAGGTTTCCTGGCCACCGCCGTTGCCGCTGCTCTCAGCTCCCGGCTCACCGAGCTCCCGACCTGTCAAGCTCCCAGCTCGCCGAGCTTCCGACCCGCCAAGCTCCCAACCAGCCCATGCTCCCAGCATGCCGGTCACATTGGTGACCAAGGGCTTTAGCCCCCCACTTGCCTCCAGCCCCCTGGTCGCTCAGCAGACCAAGGGATTTTTTTTTTAGCCCCTAGTGCTTAAAGGAGGCAGAATTGTGCTTTTTCAGGAGACTTCATGAAATTGAGTCGAAAATGGGCATATAGTCTCCATTTTTTTCAAACAAGTTACCATTGGAAAGATAATTCCATGTCGGACGACATGGTACTGGTAATTTTTTCTATATTTTCTGTTTGACTATATGTTTTTTCCAGTCAAAGTGGGGTCTTTTTTCTACACTTCCAAGGCCATAAAAGGTGCAAATGGACTCCGTTTTTCAAAAACAAATAGGCACTAGAAAGCTCTCAGCATGCTCTATTCAGATATGTGATTTTTTTTCTCAGAATTTTCTTCAGGTACATGAGAATTTGTTTTGAAGCTTTTTTGCTTATGCATTGCTTCCTCTTTCTCAGTTTGTACTAGGTTTTGGGTTTATCTTTTGTGGGGGGTTTTTTTCTCGCTTTCTGTCATTTATATTAGAAAAACATAACACCAAAACTCTCAAAACAATCAAACCCTTATGCATCTTCTGTCTATTTTGAAAGATCACATAATAATAAAAAACACAAGCAGGTACAGGTGCAGGGTTTCATGGCAGACTCCTCAGTTGAGTTACTCACATCACACAACTATCACACCTGGAAGTCTCGCATGACGAGGCTTCTCAGGTCATGAGGGTTGTGGTCTTGTCTAGATGAGGTTCAACCTTAGTTGCAGCATCCTTTTGAGATTCTTCAGCACAGGAACAAGATGGATGAGGCTATAGGTTTGCTATCCCTGCACGTTTTTGATAGTCTTCTATTTCACCTTGATGCTTTGCTCACTCATCGAGCCATGTAGTTGAAGTTTGAGACACTTTTTGGGACCATTAATGAGTTCTGAGCATTAAAAATTGAGGCAGAGCTAACTTCACTATTACCTAAATCATTTCCCACTATTGAGGACTTTTTGACCAAGTTCAAAACTATCCGCTCTATTTTATAGGGTTGTGGCAAGAATAAGTCAAACATAGAGTGCATTTACTTGATCCTTTCAAAGCTTCATGGTCCATTTCAGATATTTGCTTCTTCATTCTATTCCACCATGGATGGCCTAGGTGCTCGTTTTACCATGCCTACCTTTGATGTGTTTTGTGAGTGTTTGTCTCGTGAGAAGTCACACCTTTCTCAGATAGATATGCTCTCAAAATCAAAGAACAAAGCATTGGTTGCTCAGTCATCTAAGGATAAATAGAAGCAGAAACCGAAGCCCAAGAAAGATTCTGTAGGTAGTGAGCATTCCTCCAAACCACCTCCTAAGTCTGATTCCAAACCACTTAATCCGAAACAGGGGAAATCTTCGAAGTCTAGTGAGTCTTCCTCCAAGACTAAGAAGAAATCAGGAGACACTTGCAGCTTCTGTGGCAAGGAAGGACATCCAGTTTCTAGGTGTTGGAAACGATTAGAGGCTTTAGAGGAAGCCATGCAGCAACATCATATCTCCTCACCTCAGTCATCTTCTCCTTCCACAAGGAAAGGCCATGCTCTCACTGCTCGAGCATTGACCTATTGGTCCACTTGGATTTTAGATTCTGGTGCTTCTCACCATATGACTCACACTCAGCAGTTGGTCACTTCTCTTGCCTCTTGTGGTACTTCACATATTGCAGTGGGTGACTCTACACAGCTTTCAGTCTTGGGTTCAGGTTTTGTCTCTTTGGATGGGCATACTCTACAGGATGTTCTAGTTGTTCCTAACATCTCGTCTTTACAAATTTGATGGATTTGAGCCTTCTGAGGGTATAGGTTCATCTCTTATAGCACATGTAGATTCAGTGAGTAAGCTTTGGCATGAGCGTTTGGGCCATGTCAATTACATATATCTTCAGCAGATGCGTACACATGCACTTGTTCTTGATCTTCCATGGATTTCTTGCATAGACAGTGTTTGTCATGGTTGTGTGATTGACAAGCATCATAGGGATCCCTTTCTGAAGGGAAGCATCACTCATGCTTTGGCACCCTTGGAGTTGATTCATAGTGACCTCATGTCATTTCCCACTCCTTTTTCTGGAGCCAAGTATGTACTCACATTCAATGATGACTTCTCCAGATGCACATGGGTGTACTTTCTTAAGTACAAGTCTGATGTCTTTGATTCCTTTCGAATATTCAAGACATTTGTAGAGAAGCAATCTAGCCTTTCTATTCGGCAAATATGTACAGATAATGGGGGGCAGTATGTGAATCAGGATTTCAGAGATTTTTGCACCGAGCATGGTTTGCAACATCAGTTTACTGTTCCCTACACCCCTCAGCAGAATGGTGTCGCTAAGAGAAAGAACAAGACTTTACAGGAGATGGTGAATTGTATGATTCAGTCTAGGTCCATGGATCCATCTTTTTGGGTTGAGGTAATTAATTGTGCCAATTATATTTAGAATCAGATGCATCACAAGGCGATTCGACATGACTCCTGAGGAGGCTTGGTCTCATGACAAGCTTGATGTTTCATCATTTCGAGTATTTGGTAGTGAAGCATGGGCATTTATTCCTGATGCTCAAAGGAAAGCCATGGAGCGGAAGAGTCGACCCCTCATTTTTGTTAGCTACTGTGAGGATATTAAAGCATACAGGTTGTTTGATCCTGATTCCAGAGAGGTCCTATTTTTATTGGATGTCCAGTTTGATGAGCACTTTCCCACAGTGGATACCCTGTCTCCAACATCTACTTCACTACCTACTCCTCACACTGCAGCTCTTTAGGATTATGTTGAGGATGATTCTAATGAGGATGTTGATGATCCCCCATCTCCACCTCCACTCTCTCCACCTTAGATGGCCAAATGGACTCACTTTACTGTTGAGGCAACAGGATCTATGGCAGGTGATCCTTCAGACACTCGTCGCACCTATTCTCATACTGCAGGTTCCAATCTTTTGAGTCATTCTCTTTTAGAGGATCCTCAGAAGTTTTCAGAGGTAATAGGTCACCCTAAGTAGGATAGAGCTATGGAGGAGGAGTATTCTTCTTTGATGAGGAATAATACTTGGGATCTTTGTCCTCTTTCTAAGGGCAGAAAGATGGTTCAGCACAGATGGTTGTATTACACCAAGTATGCTACTGATGGTTCTATTGATAAGTACAAAGCACGTCTTGTTGCGAAGGGTTTCTCACAGGTTGAGGGTATTGATTACTCTAAGACATTTTCCCCTATCGCCATGATGAATTCTATTCACTTTGTACTATCACTTGCAGCTTCTAGGGGATGGCCCATTTTTCAGATGGATGTGAAGAGTGTGTTCTTGCATGGTGACCTACAGGAGGAGATCTATATGGAGTAGCCTCAAGGATTTGTGCAGGATGCTTCTCTAGTTTGTAGACTTCGACGTTCATTATATGGTCTCAAATAGGCCCCTCGGGCTTGGTATGAGAAGATGGACTCTTTTTTGCTCTCCATTGGTTTCACACACTGTCATTCTAATCCCATAGTCTATATTCAGAATCTTGAGGGTGAGATCTTGATTCTTGTCCTATACGTTGATGATCTCCTCATCACAGGTAGCTCATCCTCTATGATTCAGCATGCTCAATGAGCTTTGATGGAGCAGTTTGAGATGACAGATCTTGGTCTTTTGCACTATTTTCTTGGTCTTCAGGTGATTCAGTCTTCTGATGGGATCTCCATTCACCAGCAGAAGTATGCTCTTGATATGCTTCAACACTTTGGCATGCTTGATTGCAAGCCTTCCCCCACACCTTTTCAGTCAGGGATTGTTTTGACTACTACTTGCCCCACTCCTTTCATAGATTCTACACTTTACAGGCATTTGGTTGGTAGTTTGTTGTACCTGACACACACTCATCCTGATCTTTCCATTGCAGTTGGCCTTGTCTCTCGATTCTCCCATGATCCTCATGAGAGTCACTGGAAAGCTGCCAAATGTATTTTGAGGTACATTAAGGGCACCATTTCTTATGGCATTCACTACACATCAGGGGCTCCTCACATTGTTGGCTACACTGACTCAGATTGGGCTAGTGATGTCAATGATCGAAAGTCTACTTCTAGCTTTTTTTTCTGTCTTGGCTCTAGTCCTATCACATGGTCTTGTAAGAAGCAGACTGCTCATGCATTATCATCTATAGAGGCTAAGTACTACGCTATTGTACTCACTAGTCAGGAGATCTTATGGCTTCGACAGTTGATGACTGAGTTTGGTTTTTCTCCTGATAGTCCCACTATTCTTTGGTGTGACAATCAGAGTGTTGTACACATTTCTCACAACCCGATGGAGCATCAGTGGACGAAGCACATTGAGCTTCATATTCATTTCATCAGACAGTTGATTCAAGATGGTTCTCTCATCTTGGAGTATATTCCCACTGTCGAGCAGGTTGCAGACATCTTCATGAAGCCTTTTGCCTCGCTGCACTATCTTCAGTTGTGCTCTATGCTTGGGGTGAAGGAAGTTGTCCTTGGGGGGTCTTTATGAGGCCTTCCTTCCTTCATGTTTCTTTCAACATTTTCTTCTATCTCTTTTTGGAGAGGAGTTTTTTCCCACTGGGTTTTCTCCTTTTTTCTCCGTTTCATAGAGATTTCCTTGTACTTGGGTACCTGATCTGGCCTTGTTGTTGGGACCCATTGTTTTTTGCTTTCAGTAGCTTCTTCTAGGTTTTAGCTTCTCCCTAAGTCTAGCTTAAGGGGGGTGTTAGAGTAATTGGTTATTTACTTGATTAATTAAACAATATTTGTTTAATTAATTAAAGTTCCCTTTTATCTCTTTTACACTTAAGCTAACTTTAGGTGCATAATAATTAATTATTTTTATTAATTATTTATGTGCAAGCCTAGGGTTTTCCCTTTTAGGTTTTTTGACCTATATGGTTGAAGACTTTTCTTTTGTAAATCAATTCTTTTTTACATTGGAAATATTGAGCTCCACATCTTTGAGCATTTTTTCTTTGTTGCTTCTCTTTGCTTCTCCCTATAACAGGTGTTTTTAGCTTGCAGAGATCATTGAGCTCCTTCAATTATTGCACCATTTTTATATCATTATTCCTAACCCTTTAGTGGACAAGGACAAACATGCTCCATTAGAGTGACCCCTCTTTCCTTCCGATATATCATAATCTCCAATGGGGCCTTGTGTTCCTCCACATTTTAGTATGATAGACCAAGGAAATGTACCCATGCTACATAGATCTTCTGGTTTTCTCTCCTCTTGTTGTCCTTTCCATTGCTAGACGTACCCCTTCGGTAGGAAATGGAAAGAAAATTATCAAAAAAGAACCATCTTGTGCATCATTAGCACCTATCCTTCTAGTGGTACTCTCATTCCTCCATGTACCCTTGTGGAAGAAAGAGGAAAGGAACTTGTGGTGCATGTTCCACTGCTTGTATCTCAGATCCCTCAAACTTTTCTTACCGAGATTATTCCTCCTCCTATTCTATATGTGAGAATAGTCCTATGATTTAAGAAAATAGAAAATGTCTCCCCTCCTAAATCTACATTTTGGTTCCCCCATTGACAAAAATAGCTTGTGTATGAATAAAAGCATCATCAATGTGTGATGGATTGTGAGCAAGCTACTATGGAGATGGCTACCACCATGTATCCTAATTTGATGCTAATGCCTCTAGAATTATTTATATCTCATCCTCTTACTTCTCCACCTCCTCATGTATATCTTGCAAAAAAAAATATCCCTCATCATGATCTTGACAAGCCTCACTCCAAAATTGTACAAATTATCTTGGCTCCTTCAATGGACCTTTCTCTCATTCCAAATCTCCTAGAAATTCCTCCTTTCTCCATGCCGCTAGATATACCAAATAGAAGTGTATTTTAAAATACTACACTTAATTTCCTTGTCCTATTCTAATGCACCCATCATTAATTTTTTTTATAGATTTTATTTGGTGCACCACTATAGACACTGATATCCCCTACGCAGCTCCCAAAAGAAAACCTGAACATTACCCAACACCATCAAATATCAAAAGAAAAATAGAACCCACCTTCTCTATCACCTCTATACACTCCACATTTGTTCTTCTCATAGAAGAAGTCCCAACTTTTTCTATTTGTATCCCTACTCCCATTCAAGAGATTAACAGTGACAACCCTCTTGTCACTTTTTTTTATAATGATTCATCAACATCCTCTCCTAAGGAACACCCATTTGAATCTTTTGTGGATATTTTGACATTGTCTTAGATCTTCACAAGATCACTAACAATCAACTCACACAAATTTTATGAAGACATACTTGCAGCTAATTCCTTAGCTATTGTTGTAGGTGAGATTCCTAGTACCGCTTTAATGGAACTTTCTTTATAGGCTCCACTCCCTCCCCTTATGATCTAGATTGAAACACCAATTATATATTTTTAGAAACATCCTTAGAGAAATACCTTCATATTTTTAGATTGTATATGTTTTCTTGTTTATTTTTTTATCCCTGTATAATTATCTACTTATGTTTTTCAATCTCTTCTATAAGACCCATGATACCCTTGTAGGTACTTGGATATAGGGAAGATAAAATGTTGTGACAGTCCTCTATTTGTATCATCATTCTTCTATTTTTTATAATTTTCCTTTTCTATGGAGTAAGAATACTCAACCTATCAATAGGGGATACTCTCTAAATCCACTATCAAATCCTCTCCTGAAAACCATTCAACAAATAGTAGATATTTTAATGCAAAACAACAATTCTGAAGCAATTTCCATTAATTCAAACTTGCACAAATGACTTACAAACATCCATATATCTGATTATATCAGATATTATAGTCAATAGAATTGATATACAACAGTAAAAAAAATTATAATCAGATTTTAAACATGAAACTACTAAGAAAACATAGTTGTAATTTCTCTCCCTTCATTGTAAACTTCAAACAACAAAAATCTGCACTTGCAATCTTCAATCTATGGACATGAATCCACCTTCAACGATGGAATTAATCTTCCATTTTTCATCTCCAAACTCTCTTAGACCTAAAAAATCATGGCTTATACCTTCTTTCTTCAAAAAAATAGGCTTGGGAAGCACCAACTTCAATCTAGCAACAACAACCCCCAAAAATGATCAAAATGAAGCTTATAAAATTCCTTCAAACCTTTCCTGTAACTCCCAATTTTCTATGCTTGAAAATGTAAAATATTCTTTCAAAAATGAATTTAAAATCATTAAATATTGAAAAGGCACCTTTCTACAACCTCCATCCATGATTGGCCAAGAAAAAATAGCCATTTCCTCACAAATAGGAGCTTCGGAATAGAAAAAGCCAAACTACTTGCTCTTGGGCACCCAAATTCTTCATGAAAAAGTTGAGGAACAATAGATTAGTTGCCATAACTTGTAACTCCAAAAATTCCATACCCAAGAAGGTATATTTGAATATTTTTCCTTAAAAAAGCCACAAAATGAGCCCAAATCACCATAAAACAACAACAAAACAACTTGGCCAAATATTTGTCTAATATTTTAGGCCTTATTACAAACATTTATTCACCTACAATATTTAAAGACCAAACTAAATAAAATTTAGAATTAAATATTTTTGGCTGATGCAAGATTGCCAGTCAACCATAGCTACTCATGCATCACTTTTTGACTTTTGAGATGATACAAAGCATTGAGGCATTTAGGCCTCTTTCATATTGACCCAAAAAAAATATTTTCATGTACTTTTCTTCGTTTGTGTTCATAGTTCCACTAGACTTGGGGAATGATGTATTTTCATCTTCTTCCTCTCATGATACAGGCATGTGCAGGATCATGATAGGCCAAAAAGTAGCAATATGTAAGTGATATGATCTATAATTAGAGTTTACAAAATTAACTTGTAAATTGATTTGAATTACAATTTTTCCTGATCTAGGCAGTATTTCATGATTATGCTTCTTAACCGTTGAAAATGTAAAACTAGTTCATTAAAATTTACAGAACTTGAAAATATTATCTAACTACTATAATGTTGTAATTAGAAATCAAATTATAAATTTAAAAATGAAAAGAAATGGAGAGAATGATAGATAGAAGATAGAAGATGATAACACATAGGTTGATAACAGAGTTCGTCCAATCAGGACTACATCTCTGGGTTCGCTTCTCAAGTAGGACTACTTTATTAATGTTGCCAAGCAATTGAATTGCCTTGCTACAATATCCAATCTCCAAAACCTACATAAAATTTCTCACAATCTCCTCTCAATACTTGAAGACACTCAAAAGGCCTTCATGCTCACAATATTCTCCTCCAAAGAATTATTTCTCCAAAATGAACGTCACTAATTCTCCCAATTACAATTTTCTCCAAGTAAATTCTACTTCCTTTACAAGAAAATAAGACCCCTTTTTATACAAATTTATTTGCTAATATGGCTTTAACCATATTATTTTGCAAATATTGCATATCTCCCATTTTTACATCATATGATTTTTACAAATCTCCATAATCCTCATAATTTCCCCTTCTACAATAAAAATCACTAATATCCCATTTAAAAATCTTCAAAAATAAATCCCCCTTTGGCTTTTCTAAGCCATACAATAAAAAAAATGAACCCCTTTAATTATGAGTCGTTATAATTTTGGATAATAAAATCCCTTTTAAAAGAATTGCTTATAATTCAAGCCTTTAATCCTTTCGAGATTTATTCCTTTAATAATCTTTATGAATTATTTTAGTTCTTATTTAAGCCCCTTATAATTTGGGATTAAAGGGGTTAATTGTTGAAATATGAGTTTATGGATTCTTTTCTCTCCTTGTTTTATGGGCAAGGCAAGAGGATTTTAAGGGATAAAATCCCACCAAATCCTCCCCTTTTCTTTTAATTTTTAAGCCATATATTTTTTCTTTAACAATATGATTTAATCTTCTTTTTTTTCCACCATATCAGTGCCAACTCACTACTCCTGCCACATCACCACCTGCTACATCACATGTTGACATCATCATTTTGACTAAGTTTGACCAAAACTTTGACCGACTCTATCTTTCTCATACGAACTTCGTTTGACGCGATTCAAAAGGCATCAAAGTCATATTGACGAGCCCTTCGACATGATGATGTTTTTACTTGGATTTGAGGAGATCAATTTTTCACCCCTTTTGACCATCTGATTCGCCTATTTGACCAAACCTTTGACTGCACATAACTTCTACATTCAGACTCCTTTTGAGCTCATTCAAGTTACGTCAGGATCGTGTCAGCGAGCTCTTTCCAATGATGTCAATTTAGATGAATTCTAAGACTATGAAATTTTTAGGTATTTTGGATCCACCTGGATCACGATATGATGGCCCATGTGGCTGATGACTTTTCTTTTACCCAAAATTGGTGAAATGAAAATGGTTTTTAAAGGATATTCTCAACTTTCCACCAGTATAAATTATTCTTTACATTGAATTTAATAAATAATTATTATTCATTTTCTTTTTGAATTATGACTAAAGTCCTAATTGATAGGCTAATTGAAAAACATCTATAGCTTTCAAATGGTATCACATTTTTTGAATCAGAAACTTGTGTCACATCCTATGCTTCACATACTATATGATTTAAAACAAAAATGAATTTCATGAAGTTTTGACCAAGTTAAGGTGGTCAGACATACAATTTTTTATATTTTTTAAAAGTTGTAATAAAAAATTGATAATTAATTATTTACTTGGAAAAAATTACAAAAAAATATGCATCACATCGAGACACGAGTCTTCTACTTATATCAAAAATTTTAGAAAAAAGATATTATAATTTTATTGTGGTTAGGGTGGTTAGACAGACACCTATTTCTTATTTTTTCCATAAAATTTAAGTACTACTACATTGAAATTTCAAATTTTCACTAAATAGTTTTTTTTTATATAAAATAAACCTAGTGTTTAGAAACTACATTCAATTTGCTACAAATTCTATTCTTACATATTTTTGAAATAATATAGATAACTTATTCAAATTTTTACGTCAAGTTCCCTAACTCTAAATTTTTTTGAATTTTTCGCCACTGAAGGGCCTGTTTTTTCCATGATGATCCTGCACATACCCATACACATGATTATTATATATTTATATTGACCCCAAGTTTGTGGCTCACTTATTATGTGTTTGTAAAAGTGATGTATATTTTATGTGACATCCCTACATCGTGCAATGTCATTTCATGTACACAATGTTGCATGTTCCATGATAAAACATCCTTGTTGGTGCTTTATATATTAAATATATATTTCTTCCAAATCTCTTTCCTTAAAATAATTTTTATTCTTCACATCATGAAAATATTTTCAATGGGGGTTCTCATTGCACACACTTCACCTTTTCTTATTTCTAGGGCTTTGATAATCTTTTTGTTTTATAAAAATAGAATAGCATATGAGCCACTTAGCATAATGCATACACCTTCTCACTTGATTTCTTGCTATTCATTGCTTCTGCTTCATGAAAGACTTTGGTTGGAACTTTCTAGCCTATGGATCCTCATATTTCCTACCCCTCTTCATGGCTATCTTACAATACAACTTGTAGTGACCACAACCAATCAAAAGCATCATATGAACTCTATCATAATGTAACTTTCTAGCCATACCCCTCTAATCATCCTTCTTATGCTCTATTTCTATTTTCATTTTTTGTTTATTCGTTGTACATAAATGTTTATCCTATGGCCTTCCTATGTGTAGTGTATTTTATTAGTTAGTCCATTTTTTTTTATCTAATATGCTTATTTGTGAAATTCATGCACAACGTTAGCTTCTTGTGCATGATATCTTAGTTATTTTACAAGTCTTCCTTCTAGGGGCATATTCATCTAGTTTGAATATTTTCCACCCTCTACAGTATGCTTGGGTAGAAATTATGATTTTTTTACTTTAGTATGCATATTTAGTGTATTTCGTATGCTTGTTAAAGTGGGGGAAATATAGCATTGAAATTTGTATACCCTTGTAATTTATCATTATATTGTCTCCTCGCTTTAACCCAAGTCTAATATAGAACACTTCAATTATAAAATTATAGCCCTTAAATATAATATTTCTAGTAATTTATTGATATTAATGGCCTTCTAAATATGATTTTTTAGGATAGGAGTGTTACACACAAATGTTCACATGATGTATTAGCATCTCATGAAAATTATGGGTTTAGTGGCTATTGGAGTGTTATCTTCCCATTGAAAATTTATAAGTAATGCTCTTGCATGTAATCCGGTTGAACAAAATTATTCCGACTTTCCATTTTTTAAAAAGGAAGTTGAATTTTGGCTCTTTAATATTAAACTCTACCGACTCTTGAAAAAATTATGCCATTTTTGTAACTAGTTAGCTCTATCACACAGTGCATGTCATTTTCTTGAGGATTTTTATCATCACCTTCATGGGATTGTGAAGAATAATAAGGTTGAAGCAACACCATCCTTCTTGATTGTTTTCCATAAAATTCCAAGTGATCTTTTTTTAATATTGTTCATTTTCTCATTATTCTATCATTTTATTCTTTCATTTGAAGATTTCAAGTGTTAGTAGGGTATGTGCAGGATCATCATGGAAAAAATAGGCCCTTAAGTGGCAAAAAATTTAGAAAAATTAGAGTTAGGCAACTTGACGTAAAAATTTGAATAAGTTATCTATATTATTTGAAAAATATGTAAGAATAGAATCTATAGCAAATTCAATGTAGTTTCTAAACTACCAGGTTTATTTAAAAAACAAAATCTATTTGGTGAAAATTTGAAATTTCAATGCAGAGTACTTAAATTTCAGGAAAAAAAATAAGTAGTTGTCTCTTACCACCCTAACCACAATAAAATGATAATATATTTTTATAAGATTTTGGATATAAGTAGTGGACTCATGTCCCGATGTGTGCATCTTTTTTTTGTAATTTTTCCATGTAAATAATTAATTATGATTTTTTTATTACAAATTTTAAAAATATAAAAACTCGTATGTCTGACCACCTTAACTTGGTCAAAACTTCATAAATTTTTTTTTTTTTTTTTTTAATCCTATAGTATGTGAAGCATAGAATGTGATGTGTGTTTCAGATTTTAAAAATGTGATACCATTTGAAAGATATAGATGTTTTTCAATCAGCCTATCAATCAATAATTTAGTTGTAATTCAAATAGAAAATGAATAACAATTATTTATTAAATTCAAAGTAAAATATAATTTATATTGTTGGAAAGCTGAGAATCTCCTTTAAAAACCCTTTTTTTTTCATCAATTTTGGGTAAAAAAAAAGTCGTCAACCACATGGGCCATCATATCAGTTACATATTGCCACTTTTTGGCCCATCATGATCCTGCACATACCCAATATAGTGTATTTGGCATTTTATCTATCATAATCAATTACATTTTAATTTTAAAGAATTTGCATATATTTATATTTTTTATATTATTCTAAAGTCTTGGCTGTCATGGAGGTCAAAATACCAAAGCAAGGGTTTGACTGATATAATCCCCTAAGAAAACCACCCCAAAAATATTTTATTTTATTTTATTTATGTGCAGGTTTACTTTGGAAGAAGAAACATAATCTAGTGATGCTTTTTCTAACTCTCTTTCTCAATATTTTAATTATTTTAACTTTGATATTTTAAGGACTAGTTTCATGGTTGTTTGAATATTGTGTGTACTCTATAAACTTTTTATTTTCATTCTATGTATAAAAGCACCAATTTTGGACCATATTGTACTTTATTTATGTCAAGTGTCTAGATTAGAAAACACTACAACATGAGGACATTTGTGTGACATTATGGTGTCCAAGTTAGAGATTTCTAAAAGCTACCCCAAGTTCCTTGGAATTAACACTTTCCAGTTTTGTTGGAATATTTTTTAAATTTATCCCTAGCAAAGAGATATTTTCACCAATCTACTATAGTTGAACATTTGATATTGTAAATTTATAATTTTTTAAATTGAAAATTCTATTTAAGTATAAAAATAATATTCAAAATTATTTTAGTGGTATAGGAACAATTGAATCATCCTAGTGTGTTGAATCAGATTTTATTTGAAGGAACAATAATATTCCTTTGTAAGAGTTAAAAATCATACACTACAAGGATTATGCTAAAGCACGAGAAGATATAATGAAAAACATCCCTTGTTTGATTAAAGAAATACAAAACCAATTACTTTTGGGCCCTTTTTCTATAATGGAGATTTGAAATGTTGTACTTTCTCCTTGGGAGACATAAAGGTGTCAAGTCTAAATGGTTTCCAAGCTGAGTTTTTTCAAAAAAAAGTGGATATTTTGTTGAAGATACATATGGAAAGCGACTGAAGAGTGCAAAAAAAAGAAAGAAAAATCTATGGCCTAAAACTCTATGCTTATTGCCTTAATTTGAAAGGTCAAAAATCTTAAGTTTTTCAATGAATTTAGACTGATTGCCCTATGTATACATCCAAAATTAGTCTAGTGAATATTAATTAAATATTGATTATTCAATTAGTAAAATCTTTATTTCCCCTACTATATAAATAAATTGCAAAGTTTATTTATATAGTTTGTATTTCTTAATTCCTCCTTTCTAAACTACTTTCTTCATGATTTAATTAAAATGAACATGTTTAACTAATTTATTTTATTTGATTAATTCTCTCATTAAATTTGAATTTTTAAATTCAAATTTTGTCACATTTCTCCATATTCTCCTAACCTCCTTCCACCTCATCTTCCAACTCACCATGTGTCACATAAAAACAATTATTCCTAATTTCTAAAATGGATATTTATTCTCAACAATTTTAACCAAATCAAGGACACATGGCTTCTTCTTTCCATTGATTCTTTTCTACACAAAAGGCAAGATTGTTCTACTAAAGGGGACAATTTCCTTAATTCTCTCTAACCTCCTCATTTCTCACTGTCGATCTCTCCAGACTTAATCTTGATTGTCCATTGCTACCAACTCACTTGATGCCTTGGTGAAATCTATAAATAGAGGCTCATTTACATATTTTTCATAAGAGAAGATTGCATAACATTACTTTGTAGAATTCATCTTAGCATTTGAGAGCTTAATTGCATTTTGATTCAACATTTAGAATAGTATAGCAAGTAATTTAGAAATCATGGCCACATTCTTAGATATATCTTAGATTGTTCATAGCATTTATGATCATTCTCACAACATTTTCATTAGTTTCATTCAGTAATGCATCATTTTAATAGCACTATGTATACAAAAAATCACCATTATGCATATCACTTAGTTCATCATTTAATAAAGAACGTCAAAATCATGTAGGTGTAGACATAGTTTCTGCATTCTAGCTTAGAGGCTACTCATTTCTTAGGTGGCATCCCAATAATTCAATGCATAATTAAGATCTAAGAGCACAATTACCAGGACATTTAAGAATAGAGGAAAATGGAATGTTTTAAGAGGTCACTTTATCAAATTGTGTTTTGTTAATTTAGATTCCATTAATGTAATACACTGCATTTGTTGTGTGTTATTCATTATTTTAATTCACATATTTTCTTAGACACATAAATTGGCGCCCACCGTGGGGCCTAGCCCCTGCTATTTTGATATTTTCTAGAAAGTATGTTTTACAGGCTCAGATGTGAGTTTCTCTGGTGCAAACGCTAATTCCTCCGACATATATGAAAGATTCTCTAGCACATTCACAGACTATTCTGGTGCAACAAAGGATTTCTCCAACACATCTACGCCATTATGTGGCATATCAAGGGGTTTTTATAGTGCATTTACAACTTTCTGTAGAACATTTAATGTTTTCTATGGTGCATTGATTTATTTCTGCAACGCATTTACCTTTTTGGTGCATCGGCTTATTGTAATGGCCCATTTGATTTTCTCTACAAGTTTCTTCTAAGTTTGAAAACTAATGAATTTTTTTTCTGTTGTGCAGGCTTTATAAATGCTGTCAGAGACTATGCTGAAACTCAAGAATGTTGTCAAAGAAACATTTATTACAAACTACTGATAAATTTTATGTAGGGGTTGGAGTGATTTATTTCCTTTATGCTTAAATTAGGGACCTAAACTAATTAGAAAGGAATGAACATCATGTCTGATGTGTGTATTGAATGGTAGGCATATGCTCTCCCCTTAACTAGGTGACGAAAAAGCCAAACCCATTCATTTTCATTATCTGAACTGTGTATTGAATGGTAGACATACGCTCTCCCCTTAACTAGGTGACCAAAAATATAGACCCATTCTTGTTTATCTACAAGTGTGAGTGGAGTATACAATGTAGGTTCTCTCTTTATTCATGTGAAATAAAGATTGATCAAACTACATGTATAATTGATTTCTTTTTCTTATCCTAAAGGGACTACCTTATGGGAAAAAGTAACCACCCAAGGGAATGACCCAACCGGTAACACAGTAAAGCCAAGCGACTTCTAGCCAGTATATAAATGTGGTTACTAGAACAAAGGCCAGTATCACGAGGAAAATTCTGACAAGAAGGGAAACAATGGTCTCTCACCGCATGGGTTATCCCACACGAATGAAATGAACATACTAGAACCCTTGTTGTAGATTGGCCAAAAATTGTTATCTATTCTTTGGTGCAACAACAGTCGTTGCAAAGGCATCCACATTCTTGTAGTTTTTAGTAGAGATGATTAGCCTGCCATGGGAGTTTTATGGGGGCTGGAAGCTTGGTTGACCTGAGAAGTGAGTGCACTATAAGGGGGAGCCCATGTGGCCAAGATTCTGAATTCATCTACTAAGAATAAGTGCAATTGGGGTAAAACCCACATGGAATCCAAAAGAATATAGTCTTTCACAACCATAGGAGTGTACATTTCTTGATTGTGTTTGTTAAAGTGTTTTCAAAACAAACTTCAAATGAAACCTTACACACTGGAAAAGTGCAAAACTGTGATCCTGAACAGATCACTTGAAACAAGCCATTCTCTGACCAAAAACCAAAAAAATCAAGTAAACTGGCAACAAACTGTTACATTACCTAGTTCAATGCATTCACTATTTTTTGTAGGGAATTAACTACTTTTTCCAATCCATATACCCTCTATTATAGCACATTCACTACTTTTTCCAGTGCACTCACCCACTGTTATAACATATTCACAACTTTTATCAACACATCCCCTGCTTTCTGTGGTGCATTTACCAACTTTTGTAGCACATACACCTAAAACTTTGGCGCATCTGAGCTATTCCTCAGCGCATGCACCTAAAACTTTGGCACATCCGAGCTATTCTGCAATGCATATACCTGATTTTGTAGTGCATTTGAACCCTTCTCTGGTGGATCAAATCCCTTCTATAACACATCTAACTTCTAGCGCATACACTGGGTGTTACAGTGCATTCACCAAAATTCATAACTAGAGAGCTGAATTTGACTCCTATCTAACATTTTGAAACCAAATTTAGAAAAAAATTCCAATCCAAAATCATTCCTCAAGTGCAACAAAGTCTAAACATGATCTTTATCCAATGATTTCATGAAAGATTAAAATCTGCAAACTAAAGTCCATAGCTCTTAGTCCATTTAAAGCTCATCAAAAATGTCTCTCAACACTTTATGAATTTAGAGATAGATTTCTCTTCAATTTCTATAGAAAAGCTTCAAAGAATAACCCCAACTTGTATTCATTCTACTAGTGCCAAAATCCAAGAATTTTCCAAAGATTTGAACATCTCGTCTAAGAAGGAAATTTGTCCCCCATTTCACAATTGGAACCAAAATTGCAGAATCTTCTCAAGTTGAGAATTATTCCTTAAGTTCCTTAGAGTCTAAACTTGTTAAAATTGACTTCTCCAAGTGAAATCCTTTACCTAAACTTTGATCACACATCTAAAAGTGCCCAATCATCATCAAAATCCAAAATTTGATCATCAAGTTGAGTTTCCCCAACAAGATTTATCATCCTTCATCTTGAAACAATACACTTTACATTAAATTTTAACAACTTGGTTACATCAATAGAATTCATAATTCTATTCAACCTAGGTATTCCTTTGGCACTCTCCAATAACGATCAAAATTTTAGAAAACCTTCATCACTTGCATGCTTGTTTTAACAAGATCCCAAAAGAAAAAACTTAAGGACAAGGAAAGTTTCTTGAACCTCAAAATACCATGGGTGAACTAGAAGAAAATCCCTTTCACAAGATTCCTCAAAATGAAACAGAAGAGATAACAAAGGAGGAAATAGAACAAGCAAACCAAGATCCCAAATTTCATAAATTCCTTGAAAGAATCTTTGAAAAGGATGGGGAAAAATACCTTCTAATGTTAGCAAACCAACGGGTCAAATTACCAAGTGATTTTGATGTCAATAAATTGAAAGGAACCCCAAAGAAAACTGAAATTGAAACACCCACTATGGATCAAATGGCTACCCTAACACATCAAATGCAGAAACTTCAACAACAATTGCAAGACATGCAAGGAGGGACTCCAAAAAGATACTTGTTACAAGATATTTGTCCCTATCCCTTTGATAGAAGGTTAAACACAATACCATTTCCCCCAAATTGTGACTTACCAAAATATGACAAATACAATGGAAAGTCAGACCCCATAGACCATGCAAGAGAGTTTTGAACCATGAGCCTTGAGTTTTCTCATGAGGACACATACTTAATGATACTTTTTCCTCGTAGCTTGGGAGGCCATTGTATGGAATGGTTTTCAAAACTACAACTAGGCATAAAATCCTTTGAAGAACTTGTCAACAAATTCATCACACAATATTCATATAACATTGCACATGAGATAACCATGAAGGATCTTTGTAATACCAAATAGAAACAAGGAGAATCTTTTTCCGTATTCATACAAAGGTGGATAAAGTTATTTGCTCAATACGCTCGTCCCATACTCAAACAAGAAAAGATGGAGATTTTCATTGATAACCTTAACAGTGAAATGAGATATAGACTACAATTACAATGCCCCCTAGCTTTGAGAAGATGGTAGAAAACGGTGTCAAAATTGAAGAAGCTTTAGTCAAAAGAGGGGTATTGAAAATTCACAATGAAGGATCAAACAATGCCAGCTCTTCTAACCATCACAACAATGAGAAACCCAAATTTTGGACAAGGAACAAGAATGCCAATGATGGTGCTTCCGAAACACATAATGCCAAACCAATCTTTAATCTATCAGGAACCACAACCAAGACCAATCAAAACATCAATCAAGGAACTAATCAAAATATCAACCCACCCAATAATCAAAATGGCCATAATCAAAGTAACAGCATGTCCAAACCTCCACCATATCAAACACAATCAAACCACATAAAATTTATGCCTTTGGGTCAATCACACGAATCTGCATTGAGGGAACTACTTGAAAATAACATCATAACTCTACCTGACACTCGAGGCTTTGAACCAAAAGTAAAATCGTCATGGTGGAATGATGCATATTATTGTGAATTTCATCAGTGTAAAGGCCATCAAACAAATAGTTGCATGCAATTGAAACATAAAATACACGATTTGATAGATAACAAGGCCATACGAATAGAGGGACTCCAAACAAACATTGATCACAGAGCATTTAAAAATCCTTTACCAAATTATGAAAAAGGGGAGTCTTGTACAAAAAACAACAAGGGAAAGAATGTAAACTATGTCCATGATACTATCATAAATCATATCTCAGCAGTAGAAGATCAAATGAATACCATTGAAACCAATGACCATCAAGACATTATTGCAGCAAAAAATGATCCAATCTATGACATTCCAATTAAACAAGAACAAGACATCATCATCCTTGAAAATAAAATTGATGACATCAAACCAGATATGGCTGCAAATGATACTCAAATCAATGTCATTAAAATCAATGGGAAACAAAACGACATACCAATAAATGCAACCATGAGAGCCCAAGCCAAATATGTCTTAAAAGGAATTTCATCTAAAACACCCACTGCCTCATCCAATCAATACAACATAGTGGACCAGTTACAAAAGATCCCTACACAAATATCAATATTGGAATTGCTCAGGATTTCACTCACCCGCAAAGAGATTTTGGAAAAAGCCCTAGTGGACACAACGGTATTGAAAAATCTGGAAGTTTGTAAATTTGAAGCCATGGTGGGACATTTGATTGCACCACATTGCTTATCCTTCTCAAAAAATGATGACACATCTATTTCTCATCCCCATAATGTTGCTCTTCATATTGAAGTCCTAATTCACAAACAGCATGTCAAACACGTCCTAATAGATGGAGGAGCCAACCTAAACATATGTACTTTAAAGCTTGTTCGTGCCTTAGGATTTTTTGAGAATGCAATTGATTCAAAGAAAAAGATTACAATAAAAGAATATGATGATGAGGAAAGATCTTCACAGGGATTGATTATCTTACCTATTCAGGTGGGACCAATTTAGAAAGATGTAATCTGCCAAGTCTTCTAGACAAGGATTTAACCTATAACATACTATTGGGTTGCCCATGGATCCATGAAATGCAAGCGGTTCCGTCAATGTACCATCAATGTTTGAAATTTCCTTGTGGTGGGCAAGAAATCACCATTTCGGTTGATTCAAATAGTCCTCAATATTGTAATACCCTGAAATCTATCCAAGATGTTTTTGTGCCTCATAATAGAGAAGCTTCCATTTCCATCCCTTCCAATGAGCAGAGCCAGTCAAGTTCCTCATCCAAACCATTGGTCATCTCCTCAAATCATGAAAGACAATCCAGTTCCATGTCTAAACAGTTTGAGAAGAAAGAATAATTTTCTTTGTCCACTTCCTCAAATCATGAAGCCCAATTGAATGCCTTTTCAAAACAATTTGATGAAAAATTCCAAGTCAAAGACAAAGGTGTTGGTGAATATTTCATTGACCGATCACTGTCTTTCGTAGTTCTCTTCTCCAAAGTCATATGGACAACCCTCAACATCAACACAATAGGCATCACAAACCAGTTACCAAATTTGATGGTCAGTTTATAAAAAAAAGCACTAGGTTTGATGAAGCAGAAGATGAAGATATTCTAAACTGGCTCTATAAGGATAAAGAAGAATCTCAAGCAACAAATGCAAATATACAAACAACCCAATATGGAAAAGGTTTCACTATCCTGGAAAAGATGGGATACGAAGGAAAAGGCCCTATAGGAAAAAGGAAAGAAGGAATTGTAGAACCAACTCAACCCATCTTAATTAATCCAAAGGACAAGACTGGGCTGGGATATAAAGAGGACACAAAAGAAAAGATGACTCATAAGGTGGTTGAAAGAATCTTGTAGTTACAAGCTAGTGATGATCATGAAACCAATTCTAATGAATATGAGTGGGATTCCCTATCAAAAGAGTCTTGTCACAACAAGGATATTGATGTGGTACACAAGTATGCACCCCTACTCGAAGAGGGATAAGGTTCAGGTTCTAGACCACTTGAACTAGGATCGCAACACCTTGATGATTCCAGCATAGACGATTCAACTCAAAGTGAAATAAATAATTTAGAGGAAAGTTACCTTATAGACCTTGATTTTTCTATTGGACAAATCAAAGACACTGCCATCAGGACTCTTACCATCTCTGACCTTAACCAGTCTAGAGACTCCTTACCCCTAGTACATCCTAAGCTCATAGACTGGGACCAAACTGAGCCATTTGACATCCCTACATTTTCAAACAATGATGCCATCATAAATTTCCTCTATGCCAATAATCCCAAAATAGATTCCACCATTGAACATCATAACAAGGCTTCCGAACAGGAGAGTATCAAATATCCTAGCTACAAAATGAATAATACAGGAAATAGATTTGATGGTGGAAACCATTCAATGGCAGTATCAGATCTAGAAAAAGTAAAAAAAAAGAGCGCATCCAACAACGAAAACCTCTCTGAGGCATCGAAGGATGGAAGGTTTGATATTATCCCAGAGCACCTTCAGGAAAGATCAAAGGTGTTGATTGAACCCACCTAGTTTTTCAATATCAGCAGTGAAGAGCTAGTGAAGACTATCCATCTAGAAACATCTTTGACATACCAAGAAAATCCAAGCTTTCTCAAAATTTTCACAGAAAAAGAAGTCAACTTTTCTTGGTCTCATGCCCACATGCCAGGGATTGATCCAGAACTCATCATGTATCATCTCTCCTTACCACTAGGAGTAAAACCAGTCAAATAGAAACTAAGGAAAATGCATCCACATATTGCCTTATTGGTAAAAGCAAAGCTAAAGAAGTTGTTAGACGCAGGATTCATCAGACCCATTGACTATACTAAGTGGATATCCAATATTGTGCCAATC
Source organism: Sequoia sempervirens (assembly GCA_007258455.2). Taxonomy (NCBI): domain Eukaryota; kingdom Viridiplantae; phylum Streptophyta; class Pinopsida; order Cupressales; family Cupressaceae; genus Sequoia; species Sequoia sempervirens. The sequence continues at coordinate 102,768,331 of VDFB02105785.1, forward strand.
TCAAAGCTTGATAACAACATTCACATTTGTATAGATTTCCAAGATCTCAACAAGGCTTGTCCCAAAGATGATTTTCCTCTACCTAACGTAGACATCATAGTGGATTTGACGCTAGGACATGACATGTTGTCACTTATGGATAGTTTTTCCGGTTATAATCAAATCAAAATAGCTCCAGAGGATCAAGATAAGACAACCTTTACATACCCATGGGGAACATTTTGTTGGAACGCCATTCCATTCAGACTAAAGAATGTAAGAGCTACTTATTAGTGCGCCATGACAACCATTTTTCATGATATGATGCATACTTTCATGGAAGACTATGTGAACAATCTATTAGCTAAATCATATACTAGAGAGGGACATTTAGAGATCTTAGAAAAAATCTTCACTAGGCTGGAGAAATTCAATGTACAACTGAATCTAAAGAAATGTGTGTTTGGAGTGACTTCAGCCAAGCTCCTGGAATACATAGTTTTAGAAAAGGGCGTTGAGGTAGATCAAGAAAAATTTAAGGCTGTCATGGAAATGCCACCACCCAAAAACATCAGTCAGCTATGATCTCTGCAAGGAAGGTTCCAATCAATCCGAAGATTTATTTCACAACTAGTAGACAAGGCCCATCCTTTCACTCACCTGCTACACAAATTTTTTTCTTTCCAATGGGATGAGAAATGTGAAGGAGCCTTCAACCAATTGAAACAATACCTAATGAGTCTGCATGTCTTAGTACCACTAGCAGAAGGAAAACCACTCTTGTTATACATTGCTACAACTGAGGTATCATTGGGAGCCCTGTTAGCACAAGAGGATCCAACAGCAAAAGAAAAGGAAATTTACTACATCAGCAAGACACTAAACAGCTATGAGAATTATATATCCATTGAAAATGCTTGCTTGGCAGTAGTGTTCGCTACCCAACAACTTTGACACTACATGCTAACTCACACCATCAAGTTGATATCCAAAATAGATCCTCTCAAATACCTTCTCAACAAAGCTAACCTAACTAGAAGAATGGCCAAGTGGGTTATGATACTCAGTGAATTTGACATCCAATATGTGGATAGGAAGGAAATAAAAGGACAAGCCATTATTAACCAGTTAGTTGAAGCACCTCTACCAGATGATCATCCTTTACACATTGAATTTCCAGATGTTGACGTCCTTACCTTGGCTGCAATACAATGGACATTATACTTTGATGGATCACACACCCAACATGGATCAGGGGCAGGAATCTTATTTGTCACTCCACAAGGACATACCATACCAAAATCATACAGATTGATGTTCCCTTGTACCAACAATATGGCAGAGTATGAAGCATTAATCATCGGTATTAAAACATCTATAGAATGGAAAATTCCAGAATTGCAAGTATATGGAGATTCCGAGTTGGTCATTAACCAAGTCAATGATGATTATCAAACAAAGGATGAGAAATTGATTCCCTACAAAAGAATGATTGATGATTTTAAGAAATAATTCATGGATATAAAATTTGAACAGATTTCAAGAGTGGACAATAGTCATTGATGTCATGGCTACTATTGCTTCCTTGTTACAAATTACCAAGAAGAGAAGTCATTATGAGTTCTTTGCGGAACAACTATTTTCCCCTACCTATGACGATACCGAGTCCCATGTCATTTATCACCTAGCCGATACCAATGCCTCAATCTATGGTGAAATTTATACCTACCTAAAAGATAACACTCTTCCACCCAACCTGTCTAGAAATCAAAAACAAAATTTCATTTGCTGAGCCGCCTGACATACTCTTATCAAGGATGTACTATACCGACGAGGTCTTGACAAAACTCTCCTCTGATGTCTCAAACATGATGAGTCTGAAACAACTTTACGGGAAGTTCATGAGGGTGTTTGTAGAACACATTCAAGCAATTTAACCTTAGCTAAGAAACTCCTTTGTTTAGGATACTACTCCAGGCCAAGAATGGAGAATGAGTCTTTCTAGTTCATCAAGAAATGTCAAAAGTGTCAAATTCATGGCAACCTCATCCACGTACCAACACAATAACTTCATCCTTTTGCATCAACATGGCCCTTTTGTCAGTGGGGACTAGACCTTGTTGGTAAAATTCATCCATCTTTGTCAAATGGACACAAGTTTATCATCACAGCTACAGAGTACTTCACGAAGTGGATTGAAGTTGTTCTTCTAATCACCATCACAGGAAACAAAATTTCATCATTCATCCTCAATTACATCATCTGTTGGTACGACATCCCTCAATCCATTGTCACTAACAATGGAAAACCGTTCACAAATTAAGACATGCAAGAATTGTGTGAGAAGTTCAATATCCAACATTGCTTCTCTACACCATACTATCCTCAGGGAAATGGTTAGGAAGAGGCCTCTAACAAAACTATTTTGAAAATATTGAAGAAAACAATCAATGACACAGGACGTGATTGGCACATCCAATTAAGCCCTGCTTTGTGGGCATACTACACCAGTATTTGTATACCAACTAGAGCCACACCATATGCTCTGGTGTATGGATCTAAGGCCATTGTACCCATTGAAGTTGAATTGTGATCACTCAAGATTTCATTGAAGGGTATCATCTCTGATGAAGACTATCAGGTATCTAGATTACAAGAACTGGATCTATTAGATGAACAGCGCCAACATGCAGTGAACCACTTGAAATCCTACCGAAAATATTTTTCTAGAAGTTACAATCATAAAGTCAAACCCAGAACATTTCAAGTTGGTGACCTGGTATTGAAGGAGAACCCACGTAACCAATAGGATAGAGAGAAGAAAGGAAAGTTTGAACCAAATTGGTTGGGCCCCTTTGTCATTGTGTCAGTCTATGGGTTAGGAGCATACCAACTATCCACACTAGAAGACCTATTTGAAGAGCCCATGAACAACCTCCATCTCAAGAAATTCTACACATGACTTGTCCACGACATCAAAAAAAGTCCTAAAAAAATCCAAAAACATTGGAAAAAGTCCTAAAAAAATCCAAAAACATTAGAAAATGTCCTGAAAAAATAGTCACCCTGGTGAAAACCTAGCAAATAGGCATCTTGGTGATGACAAAAAAAAAAAAAAGTGAAAAATTCAAAAATCAAAAAAGCGAAAAATACAAAAAAAATATAAAGTAAAAAATACAAAAGAGAAAAATAAAAAAAAGAGAAAAATACAAAAAATTCATAAAATCTGAAAAAGTGTAATAAAAGCAAGTAGTGAAAAACTGGCAACAAGCGCTATTTGTGACAAGTTGGCTTCTTCCTCTATGGGAATGTGTGTCAATCATTGGCTCTTTACTGTCACTATCCACATCCTTCATTTGAGCCTCATGTACATATTCTGCTGTGCTGGTCGTGTCTCACTTTGGCTTGTCGATCATTGTACATATCCATAATAAAATTGGTTTGTTTCCACTGCGGGAAAAATCCTGAACTCACTGGGGGCAATCCATCTTTGAGCTTACAAAGTGATAGAAAAAACAAAAGTATGACAACATGGTTAACACAATAATCAAACGGGCTACAACTATGAACATCAATCAGACTCACCAAAACCAACCATTTGAACCAACAAAAACAAGAACATCAATTGAAAACAAGTTTCATTTGGTGATGATACTCTGAATCACAGTTTTATAAATTTCACACAAATGTTCAAAATTATTTGGATTGTGATTGTTGTTATCATTTCTTAGGTGCAACTCAAGGATGTCAAAAACTAGAGAAGCTATAATTGAGAATGATATTTTTCTTTGTCTACTACTTTTGAGTTGATCATTACTACTATGTGAATCATCATGGGACGTGCTCTACAAAGTATCATTGATGACATTATGGATTCACATAGGAAAATGATTAACTCTTATTTGTTTACGCAAGGAATGCTTAGGTCATCTCTATCTAATTATACCTAGATGCTTGTGTTAACTAGCACTATCAAACTTCATGAAAGTAGTAATCCGGTCATCATGGTTTAATTATACCATTGATGTTTGTACTCACTTTCGGCATTTTTAAGAGCTCAATGATGATACCAAGCACAATAAATTGATTAGTGGGATGAAAACATTGCATTGTTAGAGTTGCATGTTTAGATTCATTCATACTAGATGTTGTAGTAATATTTATAGATTTCTCCAAGGCTGATGTTATTTCTCTCATTAACAGATTGAGTACATTTGACATTACCAAAAGATCATTTAGATGCATGAGCATTAAAACATCATTCATCTAATCATTAGATCATATATTTACATTATGAAAATCTTAAAAAAAATGCATTACCACATCATTCTCTAAAGCATTCATCTTAGTCATTAGATCATATATATGTTTGCATCATGAAAATGCAAAAAAAAAATGCATTGATCATATCATTTCCATCCATATACATTTAGTCATACATTTTTAGACACAAAACACCAATATATGTAAATTTCCATTCATCCATTTCATATAGGCATTCATATATTTGCATTGAGAAATACAAAAAAGAAAGAAACACGGATCATCATGCGTATCATACATCCATAAGAACATGTAGAATTATCCATCACTAGAATCATCCACTTTTGCATTAACATCATTATCCATTCATTGCATCATACATAGTTGCATCAGAAAAGTACAAAAAAAATAACATATAGACATCATTCATAAAAGCATCATAGAATCATAACACATGTTGTATCCATGACATATCATATCATCATCATGAAACATCACATATGCATACATAATAGGAAATTAAATGCATCCACCATGATCAACGTACAATAAAACACATAGGTCAACCATCATCATCGCTGCATATATATCTCAAAAATGATGTCAAGTGTACAAGGATATCTAAATTTGAAGAAATACATCATCAAAATAGCAGTAAATCATCGAGTATCAGTGTATACATGTCCACATCACAATAAATCATCAAATATCAGAACTAGGTAGTACTCCCTCTAGATGGTGCTAGCATCCCTCGACTTGTACCTCCAGCTCTACTTGATGGACTTACACCTAGATCTCTCTGATCTCTAGGCAATGGCTATGTCACACCTACACTAATTGTCCAATACTGTGACCTGCTAGATTAGGATTGTGCAAAGCTCACCCATTGTTTAGGAGGAACCAACTCATGATATCGATCTCTATAAAATTGGGCCTCCTGTGCAGTATGATGAACCTCCCTGAAATAGTCAATGGATCCGACAGCTATCGCAGCCTGCTGCAATCTCTCAATAATGGCCTCTGCCTACTCTTCCTGTTGCCTCAGTGCATCCCTCTATGTAGTCAATGCAACAACATGGCCATGTACCTGTACCTATCCCAGGCCTTGTACCTGAGCCAGCTACTCTCTGGCAACATCCCTCTCAATCATCAGAGTCTGTATCTATCCCTAGGCCTGTGAGAGCTAGATGCTTGAACTTGTGCCAACAACAGTGTTCACATCTATAGCTGTCCCTGCACCTATGTCAACTGGCCCAGAAAGGTCTGAACCTAGGCCTGTAATGCTACAATTTGAGACTGTTGTTGTTGCAAGGGCAATCATATCTACACTTGTTGCTATGTTGTTGCCACTAAAGACCACCACCTACGAGCCACTCTAACATCCAATCTAGGGTGAGCACCACCTCCTCCATCTCCACCACCACTGTCATCTCCCCTGTCATCACCACCATCATCCCCACCACCATCACTACCTCCTCCCTCCTCCTTGCCTCCACCTCTACCCCTCCTCCGTCTGGGTGATCTATCCTCATCATCCTCTAACGCTAGCATTGGCTCATTAGGTCTCGAAATCCTCAAAAATGGATGCTCAAAAAAATACTGAGTACTCCTCAATCATATATCCCTCAACAATATTTGGAAGGTAATCCCAGATCACTGACTGTAAATGATAATACTCATCACATGTAGCATCATAAGATAACATGGGCCCCCACTCGGTTGAATCCTGCTACCTCCGCGCATACATAGCCAACCCCTGAGGTATCCCCTGAACTCTACCGTACTGTTTGAGCACCCTCCACAACAAGCTGCATCTCTCGATAATAAAGCATGTCCACCCAATAAGGTATCTGGCAGTCATAAAATAAGGCACCTCCAAATGATCCTCGGTCCACTACTCACAGTCCACATACGGTTGCCAAGTAACTGAATCCAAGTCATTCAGTACCCGTCTCCAATACTCCAATTTTCCCAACTTATGTTGTACAACTGGGCCTACATAACCATAGACATAGGGTCTCCCAAATGGTCAAAATATGTTTTTCTTTGGTCATGTCATCACAATATGCTCCCAAGACCATGTCTATAAGAGGGTCACACCTACAGACAAACTAGCTCCTCTAAGGTACACTACCTAGTGTAAATCATGGTATAAGTTCTGCACAAGCATATATGAACCCCAAATGAAATGGGTCCCAGACTAAATCATCTTCTCCAATGTCCAACCCCAACCAACGGACAATCCCTTTGCCCTCTTGTCGGGACAGAAGAAGCCATTGAAAAATTTCACAAGCACGGAAGGAAAAGGGGCATACATCTCAAACATCTCTTTCCAAGGCATCTCATACCCAACAATATGGTCATCATGGAATATCTAGCATAAGAAATCTGTACCTCCCTGCTCAGCGTGATCATAGGTCACAATATCACCCACCACAAGAATCTGCAATATCCTGTAGAAATCCTCTAGCATAACAGTCATCTCTCTGGTGGCCAGATGAAAAGTGTTGTGGTTGCTATGCCACCTCTCTGCCAATGCAGTCAACAATCCTCGATAAATCCTAATCTGGGGGATATCAATCAGTTTGGATAATCCACATCGCTTAATGATATCTCTATCGACCTGTGACAGATGTGGGATCATCTTCCAATTTTGTGGGAACCTCTCTCAAGACTGAAGAATATCTAAATTCGTCGATCTTATCATTATAAAACATTGCAATCAACACATCAATCAATCAAATCAAATCAACAAACGCAATCAAACATCAATCAATCATCCTATTAGTTCTGGTGATATTTTCATCAAATCTCGCGAACATCTATTTTTGATCCTTGCCTATCATGAGGTCAAAACAACATCATCATTAGTGCATCTTTCCTATCATGAGATCACTAAATCATCTAATCTATCATCAACAATAAATCATTAGCTGACGTGAAAAATTGTCATCAAATTTTAGGGGTAAAATTACAAAATCTTCAATTTTGTCCTAAATGTGCCATAATAGTGCTTCATTGCACTAAAAGGCAGATGTGCCATCAAATTTGGTGTATGCGCCATAACATGTCTTTGATGCACCATTTAATTCAATGCGTAAGACAATTACTCTAATGCACTACACAATTCCTTCAATGCGCCATTTCTAAGGGATGCCCTATCTAAACCCTAATGCACCATTACAGACTATCTATGCACCAAATCATGGATGCGCTATTATAGTCTATGTATGCACCACTATACCTATTGGATGTGCTAAAACTCTAGGTAGCTACACTAGAAGACCTAGTCTATGTGCCACAAAAATTTCGTATGCGCCGAAACAAGAAAAAACTGAAAATTAGAAAGGAAAAATGCGAGAAAATTAATTCAAAATTCACAAGAAAAGTTTAGAAATTCATACTGGAGGTTTGTATCCCACTGGCTGATTGTATTGCCACACCCACTCGAATCAATGAGTCTTGTAGGGGATCACCATTTTTGCTCAAATGCTCAAGAATGCTCTCACTCCACAAATTTTTAAAATTACCAATGCACAAATGAATCCTCTCTTCACTTTTTACCTCTTAATAAGGGTAATTAAAAGGGTAATTTTGGTGGGATATTTTAATTTTTAAAGGATCAATTAATTGGGGCAGCTCACTTCTTCCATATCGAGAGATAAATTGCTAGAATATCATCACATCAGAATTTTATCATCATACATCATTGAAAATTTTCAAAAATCATCAAAAAAATCTTTAATTATCAAAAATTTCTCGATTTATCTCCTGAGGGGGCATACATTCAAACGTTATCTTCTAAGAATTGTTGTTTAGGACATCATCAGAATTTTAGCAACACTAGTAATTTTTTCTTTTAAGTAATGCATAAACACATCACTTCAAAGAGGGGCAAAATGTATACATCCAAAATTGGTCTGGAGAATATTAATTAAATATTGATTATTTAATTAATTAAATCTTTATTTCCTCTACTATATAAATAAATTGAAAAGTTTATTTATATAGTTCATATTTCTTAATTCCTCCTTTCTATACCACTTTCTTCATGATTTAATTAAAATGAACAAGTTTAACTAATTTTTTTTTTTATTTGATTAATTTTCTCTCATTAAATTTGAATTTTGTCACATTTCTCCATATTCTCCTAACCTCCTTCCACCTCATCTTCCAACTCACCATGTGTCACATGAAAATAATTATTCCTAATTTCTAAAATGGATATTTACTCTCAACAATTTTAACCAACTCAAGGACACATGGCTTCTTCTTTCCATTGATTCTTTTCCACACTTGGCAAGATTGTTCTACTAAAGGGGACAATTTCCTTAATTCTCTCTAACCTCCTCATTTCTCACTGTCGATCTCTCTAGACTTAATCTTGATCGTCCATTGCTGCCAACTCACCTGATGCCTTGGTGAAATCTATAAATAGAGGCTCATTTATAGCTTTTACATAAGAGAAGATTGCATAACATTACTTTGCAGAATTAATCTTAGCATTTGAGAGCTTAATTTCATTTTGATTAAGCATTTAGAATAGTATAACAAGTAATTTATAAATCATGGTTGCATTCTTAGATATATCTTAGAATGTTCATAGCATTTAGGACCATTCTCACAACATTTCAATTAGTTTCATTTAGCAGTGCATCATTTTAATAGCACTTTGTATACAACGAATCACCATTTTGCATATCACTTAGTTCATCATTTAATCAAGAACATCAAAATCATGTAGGTGTAGAAATAGTTTTTGCATTCTAGCTTAGAGGCTACTCATTTCTTAGGTGGCATCCCAGTAATTCAGTGCATAATTAAGATCTGAGAGCACAATTCCCAAGACATTTAAGAATAGAGGAAGATGGAATGTTTTTAAGGAGTCACTTTATCAAATTGTGTTTTGTTAATTTATATTCCCTTAATGTAATACATTGCATATGTTGTGTGTTATTGATTAGTTTTATTCACATATTTTCTTACACACACCTTATGTTAAATTCAACTTAAAATATTATCTCCTATGCCAATGAAATTCAACTTAAGAAATATTTGGATGTGATTATTTCTAAAGATCAAAGAATTTTATTAAAAGGTAGATATATTTTAGATGGAATCATGGTTGTGCATGGAGCATTTATTTGATGAAAATGAAGAAAAAAGAAGCTATGATCATTAAGTTAGATATGAACAAATCTTATGAAAAAATTTCATGGGAATTTCTTCTTAAAGTTATGTAGATATTTAGATTTTGTGTTCATATAGGTGCAATTGGGTATACAATTGTGTCTTCTCAGTCTCTTACTCTCTACTTATTGATGACTCTCCTACATATTCTTAAACCCAAAAGGGGTTTATGACAAGGTGATTAGCTCTCCCATTTTTTATTCATTATAGTTGTTGAAGCTCTTAGAAAAACCATGAGTATGAGGTGGAGAAAGGTAATACAAAAGGGCTTCAAGTTTCTTCTAAGGTTAGGAATGTAACTCATCTACACTATATTGACAACATTTGTCAATTTTATGAGCTTTCTACTAGAGAATCCAATTCAATTAAGATAGTTTTTATTCAATGTGAGAATGTTACTAGAAAAAAGGTAAACATAAACAAATTGAGAATTTTCTTATTAAAAAATAGATGCCAAGAAAGCCTAAAAATTCATAAGATTGTTGGAATTTTAAATGGAAAAACTACCAAGTAAATATCTAGGGATGTTATTGGTGGAGAAAAGCACTTTGAAATTAGATTGAATGAAAGTAATTGACAAAGTCCATACCATATTGGATTCATGTAAGGGCATATGGATCACATTGTCTAGAAGAATCACTTTGATCAAGGCCTCCTTGGCCTCTATCCCAATTTTCACCATGTTTCGTTTTGAGATTCCTAGTAAGGTTTCCAAAGGTCTAGAAGATACGCAAAGAAATTTTCTCTAGAGAGAAAGTGAAAAGTTACACAAATACAACTTGTTAAGTGGGAAGAGACTGGGAGGTTTAGGGATCAGACTATGCAATATATGAAAATGGATTTAAGCTCCAAACTATGTTGGAGGATTTATGAGGAAAAGTATAGGTTTTGAAGCAAGGTCCTTTAGTCCAAATATATTTTATGTGAGATCAATGCTTTTTTCAAGGATATAGATAATCTTCCCCAAGGATCCAATATTTGGAATTTTATTAGAATTTGTTACAAGTTAATTTCTCATGACATGAATTAGAACTTTTGGAGAGAGGATAAAGTTATTCTAGAGTGACTTTTGGTTAGAGGATAAATCTCTTCAAGAGATTCAAAGAATTATCCTCCTTGTTCTACACTTTAAAGAAAACATAGGTATCAAGGTTTGCAAATATAAATAGTGATTCATTCCTTAAATGGTGCTTCATATGCCTCATTTGTTAGATCTTAAGGAAGTATGCGATGATATCTAGGTGAAGTTAGAAAATTGACCCATTCCAATCAAGTACGTATATGATAATATGGTTTGGGATGGAGATAGAAGTAGTCAAATTTCACTCATATCTCTTTCTCAAGCTCTTTAGGAATTTGGCCATCCCCTTAATTAATATCGACAAGAAAATTTTGGTTTCAAATGGGATTTCTAGTGCGAATGCCTTTATGTGGATTACTTCAAGAATATGTGCCCTTGTATGGGTAAGTAGGGCCCATCCTTATGAATGTTTTGTAAAAATAATAATGAAATTAATGTCATTTATTCTTGCATTATGATTTCTCTAATTTTATTTTGATTTGGTTCATGAAGATATGTAAGATAGAGAGGATTACTCTTCTACATATTCTTAGTCTTTTGGCTAGTAGGGAGATGAAATTAAATAGTTTTGGTTTGAGGATTACTCTTATGCACAATATTGTATTTAGATCACCCAAATGATAATGAGTATGAAGCCTTGCATATATAGGAAAGGAATCTAGGAAATCCACCTATGACAAGTTCCCCATGAAGTGGCACAAATGGGTAGACAACTATCCTATAAGTGTCAACCTTAGGATGACTTGGAGTGTGCAAGCTAACAACCTCTTTGACCAAGTCATCAACCTTGATGCCAAGTGTTGAGTGGCATTTGAGGTGAGATGGAAAGTCTTCCAATCTCAAAAGGTATCTGCATGAGGTTTACAAACAACTTGGGAACCTCAAGAGGCTTAAAGGTTGCACATTCAGTTAGACAAGATGTTTTCTAACGTCATCAACCTAAGTACACTTAAGTATAGTGAATCTAGATTAATTATTCACACTAACACTATAGAATATAGATATCAATTGATAGCACCTTTAATACAATGTCAATGGTGCAAATCCACACCATAAATTTAGATATTGGAGTGTAGCAAGATTATCTATTGCCTAATTTTTCTACATCTAGTACTCAATCTTCTATTACTTGATCAAACCAATTATTTCTACACTATTCTCTAATTCTTATGCTTGCATGTATCTCTACATATATGAACTCCTTGACCTTTCCTATAAAACACCTTCATATTTTTTCACAAACGTACCGACGCATTGCTTCATAAATTCCAAACCTTAAGAGGCCCTAGCAATGGAATTAAATTGTTAGCCATTGTACTACATGTGCAGTTGATCTTGGCTAAACACTTGAATCAACTCCCTTCTAATAGAATTTTTCTCCATAATTCCTAACTAGACCATGCTTAAATTCCCCAACCTTTGATTAACTTGCACACTATCAAAGACACATAGATGCAAAACATACTACAAAGAAAACATTCTCAAGAAAAAGTTAAAAGTACAAAAATAGAAAAGCTTTGCTACTTCATTCATTCTAAGAAAGGTGGTAGCATCTATGGATTTTATATGAATGGATATCCCTAGCATTAGTGAATCTATAATATAAATTATTTTGCATACATCTATCAATAATGTTGGATTTTGCATCTTTCATTTAGTATATAGTTTATATTAAAATAATTAATTAATTAATTAACATGCAAATGTTATTTTATAAATAGATGGATTAATTTATTGTTAATAAATAAAATAAAAATTAATTTGTTGTGAAGTTATTTTCCATAGATTATTTTGATAGTTTTGTAAAAAAAAAAAGCTTATAACACCTTTTGTATTGTATTGAAAATCACCCTAAAGGAATCAATCAATATATGGTTTTGCATTTCTTTGCCTTTAAAGAATGCAGAATGAAGAAATCGTTGGTTGAGTAAAAGAAATAAAATAAATGTGCAATGTATATTGTTAATGTCATATGCTAATATTTGTGTTTGCTATGCGTAGTAAATGGTGTGTGAGAAATAACTATATGAAATTGAATTAAATTCAAGGAAAGTCATTCATAAAGGTTTTTTTTTTAATTTAAAAACTTTTAAGTGTTGCTTTAAATCTTATAAAGTGTCATAGAAGGTTTGGTTGATAAGGTGAAAAGCTACAATAGATTTGGAAGTTGAACATATTATTGTTAAGGTTTAGAGAGTTTTTTTAAAAGTAACAATTATTGTTATATAAGGAGAAGATGGTTTGTAAGGATTTTTTTTGTGTTAATTGGGTTTTTGGGGATTGTAGTATTTTCTTTGATGTTATTTTTAGAGGGAAATGATTAACAAGTGGCTAATTGTAGGTTGGAGGTATTGTAGGATTGAGGACATTTATCATCTTAAGCTAAATTCTCACTTAGAGATTATGCATTGCATGAAAAACACCATTTCATATTTGTGTCTCTTCATGGAGCAAGATGGGCTTGACATTTCTTGGTACAATTGATGGGTGTAGTTGGTGTATTTAATTTTGGTTTAGTTTATCTTGTACAACAAAGGAGGGATATTGAAATTCTCAAAGGATAACTATTCTCAAATAGTAGAGTAGAGATTTTGACACACTTGAAGGAAATGTGAATCTTAGAGAAGAGTTGTTGGGTGTAGAGAAATCTTCATCACCCAAACATATTTGATTTTCTTGTTTAGTTGGATTTTGTTTTAGATTTTTGGTTTTGGTTCAATTTTGGTGTTGTAGGAAAAATTTGAGGAATTTGAGCTTTAATGCTCTTTCAATTTAATTTCACCTCACCTATAGTTCCTGTCAAGTGGAAAACTAAGGAGTTAAATTTGAATTAATTAATTCCTATGCTCACCTAGCACTTACAAATTTAATTTCCAGGAAAGAATTTGTAAATTTAATATATCGCCTTCTAGAATGTAATTTTATAAAATTTCTATTTACTAGAAATTGGAGAGAAAAAGTAGCATTTCTAGGAGGTGAAGGAGAAAAGATAAAAGAAAAAGGAAACTCAAAGTTTGGAAAATAATTGGAAGGTCAGAGGAAGCTAGATACAAGAGGAGGAAAGGGGAAGAATTTGGAACAAATAAAAAACAAGAATAGTGGTAGATTTTACCAAGTGGATAGTGAAGAAAGGAGGTGTGGAATTCATTCCAACAAGGTTAGAAGTCATAACAACCAGTCCAAATTTCCAGAGGGGGAGTGGGAGTTCTCCAAGAAGGATAATTTTGAATAAAAATAAAAATTTTAATTACAAATTTGTATCTTGTAGGTGAAGCCAATATTGGGGCGTTGGATTTTGAGGAGAGCATGTAAAGGTATGAATTCTTTTTTTTGGAGCTAATTGTGACAAAAAAAAAAATTTAAAAATCAAATTAATAAAAATTGAAATGTGAAATTGGTTCTTGTTTGTGTTGAATTGAATTGGTGAATGAAGTAATTTCAAGGATTTGAAAGAATTCATACATATAGGATGTAATTTCACCAGTGTTAAATGTGAAATTTGAATTGAAGTCATCCCAGTTGCAAATATTTGTTTGCCTAATAAAGCTCACAATATTTTATTTTCTTTAGATGTTCTCTCATTATGTACAAAGGATGAGAATATTTTATGTTCTTTCATTTTGTATAGAGTTTTTACAAGTTTGACAGTTAAGAGATCCATTGATGGAGTCAATTTGGTATTTCTTGGGTGAATATAGACAATTGATGGAGGTGGTCCATCAAAGTTTCTTGAAGGATTGTTGTATTTATCTCTTGTAATATTTTGTATGCAGAAGAATGTTGGATTATTACATCTATATAATTTAGATTAGAATAATAATTCAATAAATTAACATGCAAATATTAATTTATAAATAAATAGATTAGTTTATTGTTAGTAAATAAACCAAAAATTAATTAATTGAAAAGTTATTTCCTCTAAGTTTTTTTGATAGTTTGTATTGAAAGACTCATAAAACCATTTGTATTGTATTGAAAATCATCCCAAATAATTCAATCAATATATACTATTTTGCATTTTTTATATTAATAATGACATGATAATTTGCAATTGCATGCTCACAATTTCACCTTCACCTAAAATATATAATGTGTTCTAAATATTTTTAGATATTTTATTCTTATCTAAGAACTTTTCTAATTATGACATATGCATATTTTATTCTATCTTTATTACATAATTATAATTATTCAAAATATAAAAGACATTTTTGATGACAATATACAATCATAACAACTAACTTCTAATAAATATGATAAAGAAAGTTACCTAAAAAATGAATTTGAATTTTATTTTTATTATATTTATTTTATTTAATTATAAGTTGAAATTGATATATAAAAAAACATTTTAAATAATACAAACTATTGAAAAGCTCAAACTAATGAGATAAGAAAAATAATAATATTAATATCTATGAAAAATTAAAATTAATTTATATAAATTAAAAAAATTAGAAAATAAAAAAGAATAAACTAACCCTAACACACATATTCAATTTGTTAACATTTTATACATTATTATAATTAAATAACTTTTATACACATGAAATGACATAAAACCAAGAAAACTTGAATGACACTAATTCTCAACAAGATTTAAATAATAATTACACACAATAGTTAAATCAACTTCCCCTTCACAAATCAAAATTTAAGGCTTAATCCAAGCAATGCAAGGGTGCAATGGATATATATTACATAACTTAAAATTAAAAATTAAAAAAAATTATGTCAAATTTAGATATTTTTGCTATTTGATAGAAGTATGAGTCTAAGTTGATATTTTTTCAACTAAAAATTAATAACTATAAGATATTAACCAAAGAAAATTACATAAATTTTAAATTATTATAATTTTTAAAGGAAACTACATTTTTTCAATTATTCATTTGAATTTGAATTTTAATTACTAAAAAATATAAAATTTCTTTATGGAGAAAGTTGAGCATCTTAATTTTTATATAAAAAATAATTAATAACATTATTACATATAATTTATATAGAGAAATTTTATTTATTTTTGAGAGTTTTTATAAATGAATATTTGTTAATTGTGGTTATAAATTAAGATTTATTTGTTGTAAAATTATTTATAGTGCTTATATGATAATATTCTTAAGTAGATTGATTATTTCTCTGTCCCACATGTCTTTTAATTTTTCCATGTGTATATGTAACAAAAAATACATCACATTTAATCCTTGCACCAATAGGAATTGTTTCTTTTTAACATATGTGCAACTACAATTCATGTATCCTTGAAGATGCCTATTAAAATATATGTAGTCTTTAAAAGGATAATATTTGGGAAACACTATAGGAAAGGTTAAAGCATGTTCAATATATTATCATTGAAAAAACGAGTTTTATATGCTCATGATGTTTATTAATATTAACAACCACTTGAAATAGGTGCTTCCATCACATGCCAAAAAAATTTTGGTGAAAGGTCAATTATCCATGTATTGATGATCCCATCTAATTACCTCTCATAAAAGACATATTGTTGTATGCAAGTATAGTCTCAACACTTAATTATTTTGCTCCATATGAAACTTCAACTTTGCATGTGAAATATTAAATAGTAATTGACATAACCAAATAATTTTTACATAAAATCTACAATTTCTAATCTACCTTATAACAAGCAACAAGTTATTGGTGAAACATTGTGGGCTACATTTCAAACAATTGTGACTTTGGAGACAATTTTCTATCAATAGGCTCTTGAACCAAAATAAGACAAATTTAGACACATATTAACTAAAATTAAAAAATGCATTTTACACCTTATGACAATTGTGAATCCTCGTGAATGAACAAATATCTCTATTTGTGCTAAGGAATGCATTTTTTTTATGCATCAATTGATCTATATGAAAAAAATAATATGATCATGCTGCATAGTAAGAGAGAATATTAAAGTCATTAACTACACCAATTACACATAGTTTACACCTATATATACTAGGCATACGAAATCGCATTAGTATGATGACAATGATCTAGACAATGAGGTACTATTGAGTGTTTCCCATTTGAATGATGCTCAAAGATAGGAAATACTCATTATGTAAACAATAGGAAAAATGAAAATAATAATTACAATCCTTGTCTCCAAATTAATACTTCAAAGAAACATTCAATGAATGTCTATTTTGCATGAAAAATTGTTATGATATCCTATATGGTTTGATCTTATTATTTACAATAATTGTGAACATTGTTGTATAAATCATAAATATCAAAATATTTTTTTATATGATGTTATGATCACATTAATAATTATAATATAATGGCACTAACTATAATAAAATGTATTGATGTAAAATATTAATTGATATATTCATATGATTTATCTTTTTAAATTTTTAAAACCAAATGTTGTGCTTGAATTTTGAAAATATTGGTTGAACTGTTTGTATTCAATATACATATTATACAACTATAAAACAAATATTTACACATAAAATTTAAATTAAAAAAATTCCTATTACACTCAAAATCCATTCCTATCAATGAATCAATAACATCTTTAACCATTTTTTCTAATTTCAATTTCTACGTATTTCTTTAAACAAAGTGTAAACTAAATTTTAAATATTTAAAAGAAAATAAAATTTAAACACAAAAATATGAGAGTGCTTACCTTCAATATCTATTGCTTTTTAATTAAAAAGATGAAGAATAATTATTTTTTAAAAATTCAAATTTAATTATTAAAAATATATTTTTATAATATAGTTTATATATCATTGTGCTTTGATCTTATTAAGTTTATATAAATTTAAGTAAAACTAAACTTTATATTAAAAATGGGAGATGATCTTCAAGTTTATAAAATCAATTTAACTTAAATCAAACATGATTCCATGTATGAATATTTTCTTTAATAAGAAGATTAGATATCTTTGTTTTCATAATATTATGACTTTATTTCATTAATAAAACACATTATCATAATAATTAATTGTTTCTCATTTAAAAATATTTCAAAAAAAAATTAAAGGAGGTTTTTACCACCAATGGCATCATTGAATTGTCATCATAATAAATCATACAAAAAATATACATTTATTTATGGATGAAATACCTTACATGATATACTAAAATTAGTACAACTCAATTTAGAAGAAACAAACATGGATAATCCAAAAACCTGCCTTACAAAAAAAATAATTTTACACAAGTTGTGCATTGAAATAATTTTCTCCCTCACCAAAAGCATGCTACTTGTTTATATTACCTATCTCCGCTTTTCTAAACTTTACTTTCTCATCATCCTCATCCTCATCCTCATCATCATCCTCATCATCATCCTCTTCTTCATCATTTTCTTCATCCCAATTTGTTGTTTTGTGATATAATTCATACAAAATCAATTGAGCTATACAAAGCAATGATCCTAGCCCATTAGGAATCTGCAAACACAAAAAGATAACATAGTTTTAAACACTAATCACATCGTATATAATTATTTCTATAAAATTTAGATGTTTAAGTGGACATGATGGTGTTGAACATATGTGATTGAGTTCAGTGACAAACTAAAGAGTCTTTCATTGTTAAGAAAAATTAGATATTAAAATGTTCAAAAATAATTTTAGAAGTGATAAAATGAAATTTCAAATTCATCTTGCAAACAATTTGAGAAATGAAAAAATGAGATTTGAATTTACTCTAAAAAAATTCTACCAATCCTTACCAAAATAACAGTCTATTGAGAGTATTAGAATAAAAATAAGATTTGAACTGTTATAAAAAAACTCTACCAATCCTTATTATTATAACAATCTGTCGAGAATATTAAAAAAAAAAAAAGATTGAACCTACATTCATCTAAGAGTTTGCTGCTTCTAAATTAAGCTGTGAGTTTGTTTTTGGATCAACGTTTCGAATCACACTCCGTGATCCATCTTCAGAATGCAACAATGGTTGTGAAAGAAAATTCCTGATGATGTATCAGTTGATTCAAAAACAAACATATAGTTTAATCCAGAAACAAACTCCTACATTCACCTGCCAATCCTTACTGTTATAACAGTCTATTGGAAGTAATAGAATAAAAAGAAACCTATTGAAATGAATTGTCATGGACTCTTGGATCACAAAGACACACATTAAGAAAAGGATAGTGATAGTATAAGATTTAAAGTTGAGGTTTAGACACACTTACAGTGACATATATGTCAAAACAAATAAGAGCATAAGTTGTCCAAATGATACCATTAGCCAACCCAGCAACAGACAAGGAAAGTGGTGTTGGAAAATGATGCGTGAGCCTCAGTGAAGATTCCATGCGATTGTTTTTAGTAAACAATTATTAAATGTTTGTATTTGCATGTTGCTGCATGTTAACTGTAACAGTCATGTGCATGCATGAGCTATATTTAGAGTTGGTATGCAAAACCTCTATAAAAAGAGGTCATATATAATGAATTGATATATCAAAGGAATAAAGCTCCTTGCCATTTCTACCACTGTTCAGTTTTTTCTCTTAGCTACTCCATTCTGTTGAGGTGTGTATGCAGTGGTGAGCTGCCTCCTAATGCCATTCACCTCACAATAATCTTGAAAGGCTTTTGAACAAAATTCTCCTCCACGATCAGTCCTTAGTAAATTCAAAAGCCCAAGCAAACAAACACTAAAATATAGAAAACACAGAGGAAGCACAATTTTTGTTTTACACACAAACACAGGAGCTTTATTCCTCTGATATATCAATTCATTACATATGACCTCTTTTTATAGAGGTTTAGCACACCAACTCTAAATATACCTCATGCATGCACATGACTGTTACAGTCAACATGCAGCAACATGCAAATACAAACATTTAATAATTGTTTACTAAAAACAATCGCATGGAATCTTCACTGAGGCTCACGCATCATTTTCCAACATACTCCCCTTTGATGCTAAGACTCACAATATAGTACCGAAGTTTTGAAGACTGAACCTGAACAACTCAGTGTGCAGACTTTCATAAATTCTTTCTCTAATATAGAGAAGACTCACTATCTCTCAAATCATATGACACCTTACTGCTTTTAACACACCAACATTTAGATTTATAAAACCTTTTAAACATACTTGTAACTTTTCTCCAACTGGATCCATCGATCCACCCATAATCAATTTTCATACAATCATTTTCAAGTTGTCCATTCCATTCTCTATTCCAACATAATTTTTCTGAATGATTCTTCAACCCACAAATTGTACAAGGATGAAGATCCCAACATTTCTCTTTTTTATGTCCTCCCCTATGACAATGAGAACATTCCATAAACTCCATACTTTTAGATGATTTGCACGAACTTGTAACACTTGTTACATCGCTTCTATCTCTCTCACCATATCCCAGACCTTCATTCTTTGGCCTCACAACTGGCTGAATGGGCTCTCTCATTTTTTTCCCATGTTTTCCCAAACCTTTTCTCTTTTCAAACCAACCTTTTTTTCAGCTTCGCATGCTGCAAAAACATTAGTTTCAGACACATCTTTATCATCATTTTCATACTTTTTACCTGAACAAACTTTAGCTACATCACTCATACATGTAGCATCACATACCAATGACTTTGATTTCAAACACTCATTTTCTTTCTCCAACAACTTTAGTTTTCCTTCCAGATCTTCATTCTTTTTCTTAATATCATCATGCAGCTTCAATCTTTTCTCTAGCTCTTCTTTTTCCTTTTTTACTTTCTCTAATTCTTTTTCCAGATTTCCATTCTCACACAAATAATCACACCTTTCTTTTGAAAACTCTCTTATCTTATCTATCAATTCTGAATTACATTTTTTCAACTTCACTAATTCGTCCATCAAACTGTCTTTTTCACACTTTAAATTTATAGTTTCTTTCTTTGCTTTCTTACCAGTCTTTCCCATTGAAACAAAAAAAATAAACTGTCCTCACCTTTTATACTTGACTGATTTTCTTGCAGCTTCTTCAGAAAAAACCATGATCTCTACTAAATCTGCCTTTTGAAAGGATGATATCGGCTTCTCTTAAACCTCTATTAGCACTCCTTTTGGGGCTTCTTTACCCGCAGCGGCTTAACATGGCTGGCGATTCTTTCTTTCTGCTGCCATCAAATCTTTAGACATTCTTTTCTTCAGCAATCTGCAATATAACTTTTGCTTTCCCTTGGTGATTTTCACATTTTAGACAACATCGACCTCTGCTTTGGGTTGCGCTAGCTTCCTTGCTATCACCGTTTATTATACTATGCAACACTTCACACACTTATGCATCTCCTTGGGCTTATTTGTTTACTGCCTTCTTTCAAATTTTCACCAGCTTCGTATCCACCTTTCTTGGCACACTTTTTTTTTTTCTGTCAACACTCTGAGCTTTCTCTTGTGCTGGCTCTTCTCTCCAATCGAAACCTTTAACTGCAGCCTTGCCTGAATTATTTTCAGGCCCCAATCTTCATGCTCTGATACCAAATGTAAATTCAAAAGCCCAAGCAAACAAACACTAAAATACAGAAAACACAGAGGAAGCACAAGTGGCATGTACTTGGCGCTCTTTGTTGCAATCACACGCTTCTGCTCAACCACAAACCCGAGGAAGCACAAGTGGCATGTACTTGGCGCTCTTTGTAGCAATCACACGCTTCTGCTCAACCACAAACCCGTATTCTTTTCTAAATGGAGGATGTATAAAAGAAAAAAGAAACACAAATTCAATCAATTTTAATCTACTTTGACACAGCTGACGGATCTTTTAAAAGAAGTTACCATGACAGACGAGGGGGCTGCATACATGCCGGTGCAGAACACCACAGCTAAAAGTCCGACAAATAACAATCTTCTCTCATGACTGTGGAACACCGTTAACGTCAACACAGCAACCGCCGTAAACAAAACGAGCACCACCCCTAGTGCCTTCACCACTTTAAGCTGTTAAGCATTACTAGGGTTACAAATCATCAAGATTCACTGGTCACGCTTTACTGGCAAATCGGATTTGATTGTATTTGCATTTTTAATGCAAATACAATCAAATTCATAAACAAAATTGATTTATAAAATGTAAACACAATAAATTCAGAAATAAAAATTGATTTATAAAATATAACCACAATCAAAGATTTATAACTATAAATTGTGAAAACTTGATAAATAACTGCAATTAATTGTGATGACGAGAATACTGTGCGGGTGAACGAGGGGAAGTCCGTACAACACCCACAGCAGGCAATTTGTCAGCGTCGCAACGTACGGCACGCCGGAAAATTTCCTCGTCGACTTCCATTTCCACACCTTGTAAAACGTCGGCCTGCAACGAAAGATCATGGATAATTAGACGTCAATTCACAGAAATCAGACCACGCTTTACGACAACAGACGGGAAACAGAAATAGAAAAATAACAGAAAAAGAAGAAGCAACCTACACCGGGGCAAGGAAGAGAAACAGAGAGGTCACATTTCCTGCACCAGACGGGAACGCCACTGTTAAAACACATTTTCAAGATATTCTTGACAGAAATCTAATTACCTGGTAAACATCCAAACTATGTCATATATTATTATTATCGTTGGTGTTGTGACGATTACCAATTATGCCGAAAACTGTATTAATTGTATCTGGTAACGCCATGACCACAACCTTCCGAAAAAATCGCTCTAGATTTTTTTGAAATTTCTCAGACTGCAAATATCTCCGGACAGACAGAAAATAGAAATGGCCCTCTTGATTTCTTTCGCTTTGCTTTCCAAGTTTTGGGTGGTGTGAATATGTAAGAGATGACTGCTATATGAGGACTTTTTCATTTTGCTTAGTTATAACTAAGAGGGCTAAATTGTTGAATTATGTCTGCTTTTATTTTTCCACCAAATTTAGTGGGGAAAATGGTGGACATTAGGTCGCTTCCCACGTGAGAAGTGAGAGTCTGTTATTAAGAGTGCACGTTATTCATTGTAGAATTGTCACTTTCAATTCCGGGTATCTTACGTGGCGTCCTTGAGAAATACTGATGTGGCCGCCAACGGGAGATTAGTTTACTTCAAGTTATGCTGGTAAGAGGTACCCTGCCTTTGGCCTCTCTCGAATTAACCACATAAAATATTAAATTTAGGGTTTGAGTTTCGGTTCTACAATAAAACTCAAGGTTATGGTTAGGTTTGGAGTTCAAATAGGATAAGGGTTAAGGTTCAATTAAGGTAATGGTTAATGTTTAATTAGGGTTTAATTAGGCTTAAGGTTAGAGTTACACTTCAATTAGGTTAAGGGTTAGTGTTCAATCAATTACGACAAGTGCTAGAATTCAATTAATGTAAGGACTAAATTAGAGTTTAGGGTTAAGGTTAATGTTTGATTAGTGTTTTATTAAGGTTAGGGTTGAGGTTAAGGTTCAACTATAGTTATGGTTAGGGTTCAATTAGAATTATGATTCAATTAGGGTTTATGGTTAGGATTATGATTCAATTAGGATGCAATTAGATTTACGATTAGGGTTAGGATTCAATTATGATTAAGGTTTAATTGGGATTATGCTCAAGCTTAGGTTGAGAGTTCAATTAGGGTTCTATGATAAAGCTTGGGTTTATGGTTAAGATCAGGGTTATTAATCTTATTATAATTAAGTTTCTAGGATAAAGCTTCAGGTTAAGGTTAATGATCAGTTAGGGTTACACTTAGGTTTAGGATTCAATTAGGGTTAAGGTATGATAAGGGTTTGATTAAGATTCAATTAAGGTTTAATTATATTTTAATTATGATTAGGGTTCAATTAATGTCTTACATATTGTAATTATGGTTGCTACTAACATATATACATATTTGTAATAAATCCATATACAATATGTTGAGATATCATAATTCTATATGTAACTGTAAACCTAACCTTAACCCTAACTATAAACTTAACCTTAGATCTAACCCTAACCATAATCGCAACCATAACCCTAAACCTAATTCTATCTCTAACCATAACCATGAACCTAATTCTATTTGTATCCATAATCGTGACCCTAATCCTAATCCTAATACTAACATTAAACCTTTAACCCTAACCCCAACCTTAATCGTAACTATAATCCTAATCCTAATTCTATATATAATTGTAACCCTAACCTTAACAATAACCCTAAACCTAACCTTAACAATAACCTAAACCTAACCTTAACAATAACCCTAACCCTAATATTAACCTTAACCCTAATCCAAACCCTAATACTAAATCCAACTGTAATACCAATTCTCTCTAAACCTAACCTTAACCCTAACCCTCAATTGTAACCTTGAACCTAACCCTAATGCTAATCCTAATAATAATGCTAACCCTAACCCTAATCCCAATACTAACATTAACCCCAACCTTAACCCTAATTATATCTTTAACCCTAACGCTAACCTTAACCATACCAGTGATCATAATTCTATGTCTAATGATGATAACCCCAACCCAAATTCCAATTCTACCTCTAATTATAATCTTAACTCTAACCCTAGACCCTAACCCTGATCTTACTACTAACGCTAATCCAACCCTAATCCCAAATTTATCTCTAACTCTAACCCTATCCCAAATGTTAATCCCAAATGAAATCTCTAAACCCAACCCTAACCCTAACCATAATAATTTTGTCTTCCATGTTGTGTTGTGAATGCTACTAGCATGTATATATATAAACGTCAAGAGATATCCTTCTCGTGGCATCTATTTTTTAATGAATTAATCACATAAAAGTGCAATAGATGCCTCAAGAAGGATATATCTCGACATATATATATATATATAAAATTAATCAATAATATATATGCTAGTTTACTTCAAGTAATGTTAGGAAGAGGTACCTTGCCTTTGGCCTCTGTCGAATTAACTAATTAAAATATTAAATTTAGTAATTTTATTTTAGTAAAATGATTATAAATTTAGTAGGGGTTAAAATTTAAATTTTAAAAATTTGTACCAATTTGAATTTAATACAATATATATTAAAATTGCCTTTATTTTTCTTATATATAAAATATTATGATCTCATTCTATATTTTAGTTTGAAGTATTATAAAATTATCACAATCTTATAGGGGAAGGGGTTGAGTTACTCCTGCGTGTTCACATGTCAATACATGTAGTTAACCAATGTATGTAGTCAACTACACATATAATTGCACATTTACAATATAAGACTAGTTGCTCCTAAATACCCACTTTTACAATTTATAATAATCTCTTATGTCTACAAATACCTCCACTTGCAAAGGGTGCTAGACACATTACATATTATATTCACAAATACATATGCACAATTATTGGTGCTTCATTTTCCATTATGAGAGGCTCCTATCAACTTTATGGGCTATCAAATGCACAATCTCCCACACTTCCTCTCACATGTACATGTATTAACTCCATTCAGTGTAGGTAACTACACAAATAGTTAATGGTGTAAGGCTCCCCTAATAAATATCAAATCCAAATATAATGCAAAATTCAATCATTTCAACATAAAAATTATACATAAATGACAACTACAAATTCAAATTTGAAACACAACAACCAAAATCAATACATTCAATTATCATATTTGAATTATTTTATTTAAGAGGGGAAATAGGTAGCTCCAATCTCACTTATTGTCGTCTGCTAATATCCTTTGCATACTACAGAACATCGACAAACATCCTCTACACATATTCATCAAATATCCACACATTTTCATATTGTTACAATCTTTCAAAGTTACTTTCATGAAGTGTGTGTTTAACAGTTATATTCATGAAGTGTCTATTTAAATATTATAAATAGATGAGGGTCTTTTTTTCTCATGGGTTATTCCTTCAAAAACCCCTTTTACAAATTTAGGAAATTGTGTCTTTATTTACTTTTTTTGGTTAATTCATAGAAGCCTCCTTTATATAAAAGTGTACACATTAGCATGCATTTTCATTATATATATATATTCAAGACATGAGTGTGTGTGTATGTTTTATTTTTTTAACATTATTCATTACTTCTTGGGACCAAGCCTTGGTGGAAGGATTGGAAGTTGTACCCAGGCACCTCTTTCAAGAATTACAAGCCTAGCTTGGCTATATGTGGCTTTCATTGCATTTTCCTATGATTGAAAGTTTGAACCAGAGGTGGCTTCTTCAATCATTTGCTCATGTCTAGTGAAAAAGATTCTTTGCCACTTGGTCTGCAAGTGTTGAGCTGAAAGTTGCCCACTTTGCTTGGTGTATTCTTTTCCAAGGCTTTCCTGCGAGGGATCGACTTGTTCGATTGGGGGCCCAGGACCCTCAGTGCCCTTTTTCTGGGAAATTTGAGTCTTTTAAGCATCTCTTCTAGTTTTACACTAGAGCTTAGCAGTATTGGAATTGTATTCATGAATTATTTTGGTCTTTCAGACCGGATCCCTTCTCCTAGAATATGGTTCTGCTAGGAGATTTGCCCAGGGTTCTTGTTGAGTATACCCAGCTTTGGCACACTTTCAGGGTGGAAATCCTCTTCAATATCTGGAAAGATAGAAATGTATGCATATTTTCTCACACTCAAATGGATAAAAATGTTTCTTTGTATTCTAAAGCTATTATTTGCTCTAGCGTGTTTTTGTAGATACAAGTGCAAGCAAACAAAGTTGCACTTGAGGTGGCTCACCTTCAAGTGCTTCTAGATCATTAGGGAAATGCCCTGTGTACTGTGGCTTGGGTGTCTACTTTTCCCACCTCCTCTCGCGATTGGTTTCCCTGTCGAGGCTGACAGTAAAGTGGCTCTACTTGCCCCCAATCTTAGCCTCCTCTTCGGCATGGTTCCCACCCTCCTCAATGGTCTCATTATCCTCCTCCACGGGCTGGCTAGGGGTGGCCCTCTGGAGGAGTTGCGAGGAGCAGTGGTGGCAGTTTCAGGTGGCCCTTTGATATTACTCCTAGTAGTGGCTCTGGTTGGCTAGACTCTGATAAATTCTTTCTGCATTTGGCGCTTTCAATCTCACCACAACACGAGGAAGATAAAGAGAAGGAAAAAGAAGTTGACGATGGCTAGGATCCTCCTCCTGACGTCACTCCAGAACCTACTGATGTATGGGGGAAAAAGATGGATGACAGAGACCCCCCTAGCTTTGTTGGCACTACTCTGGCTGCTTGATGGCCTTTCTATTTTACATGTTTGTAATGTTTATGGATTTATGGGCTAGGCTCAAGTGACTCTAGTTTTTGGTTTTCCAATCTCTTCCCATGTGACTCTCGAGGTGTGCCTTCTTACCACCCACCCTTTTTTTTGTGAATATGTAACTTTATCTTTATTAATAATATAGACAGTTTCCTATTCATCAAAAACCATTGTTTACTTTCATGACACTGTATGCATTTGTGTATTTTTGAGTGCCAACCAAACACCATAAGCTTAAAACATTTGTATATGTATATATATATGTGTGTGTGTGTGTGTGTGTGTGTATATGTATATATATGTATATATGTATATATGTATATATGTATATATGTATATATATGTATATATATGTATATATGTATATATATATGTATATATATATATGTATATATATGTATGATATTATATATATATATGTATATATATATATATATATATGATATATATATATATATATGTATATATATGTATATATATATGTATATATATGTATATATATGTATATATGTATATATATCATGTACATACAAAAACATATATACACATAAATGTATATATACATACATATAAATATAGATACATACATATACACACATACATTTAAATATATATATGCATACATACACATATACATACATATAATTATATAGTCATGAAACTGTGTATGTATCTCTAAAGTTTGGATTGACAACTGAACACAACATACCTACATCTCCATTTACCCCTTGGAACTTTCCATATCGGATTTCAAGATTTTCTAAAGCCCATTCCATTGAGCGACACATTCTATTGAGATAGTGACCTTTGCCTTATCCAAACCCCAATTAGCAAGATAATCTACCACACGGTTAGATACTCTGATCCACATGTCTTAGATTTTTTTACCTTTTGTTGTAAACCCCAACTGATCTTACCTTTTCTTATATATATATATATATGTCCATTATGTATCTATCTTTGAAGTTTGGATTTCCAACTAAACACAACAACATACATCTTCATTATGTATTTTCATCTTACCTATGTTTAAATTACTCTCCTTTCACTATCCATAAGAACACAATACCATACATATTTTGTAAATTGTGTTAGTATTTGTCTTCTTTCTATTGCACATATAATAGAGTAGCATACATATATAATACAAACTTTGTAAATTTTATGCTTTACTTAAAAACTTACATTTTTATTGTATTTATAGATTCACATAAAGATATATATCTGTCTATATACATATACATATACATATATGTATATATATATAGATATATTTGTGTACTTTTTGTCTTTATAGTCATGAAACTATGTATCTCTCAAGTTTGAATTGAAAGCATAGCACAACAACATACATCTTCATTTTTAATATTCATCTTATCTATGTTTAAATTACTCTCCTTTTGCTATCCATAAGGTCACAGTACCATACATTTTCTATAAATTGTGTTAGTTTTTTTTACTTTCTTTTGCACATACAATAGAGCATCATACATATGTATATAGGACAAACTTTGTAACTTTTATTTGTAACATATATTCAAAAGTCTAATTCACACACCTTCTACGATACAAAATCTTTGTTTGAATTCATGAAACTATCTACTTAAGGGATAATTTTATGTAGTTTTTTGATCAATTTTATCATTTATCATCATGCATTGTTGTTGGCCAAATGATGTCTCCACCATGACATATGTTTGTTGGATAGTCTCTATGGTTTCAAATAATGTCAACCTATCATTTATCCTTTCATTTTTCACACAATGGTACTCATGAATCTATTTTTGGCCTAGTACTCCTATCTTTCTCACATCATTGTGCAAACCATCTAGGGTTTGATTATCATGACCACGTTGACTTTATACAGTGATATACTCAAATAGGATGCACAATCATATAGTTTATTATTTAAAACCTTTGTTTCCATTTTTTCTAGGGGTCTTTTAATCTATATGTATATATGCTTTTCTAACCTTTTCTATTTGAATTTTTTCTATTATTTTCTAAAACATTGATGCTTTTATAACAAGTATAACATATTATACTTTTGGGTTTTATATGTATTTAGCATGATCTAGTATTGCTATTTTTTGCTTCACATTCGAGTTCATTGAAAATAGTGGCACAAGGGAAGAAGGGAAAGAGATCAAGTGGAAGGTGCACAATTAGAGTCAATCATGGAGTGACGTTCAATATTCCACAATCTGCTAATGAAGAGTTAGCAATCCCCATCCACCAAGGTGTTATTTTAAAAAATGCAGACCACAGAACTGAAGATTTAGTTTCTGAGCTAGGTGTTCGGAATAGTCAATCAGATTTGGAACCACCTGTTCACATTGGCCAGTCAAATGGCATGCACTTAAGGTATCCAAATCTCTCGACAACTCATTGTTCTATCTCTAACATGCAAAGTGCAGTATTATCTATGTTGAAAACAAGCATATATGTCAATCAAGGGTGTAGCAATCAAGTGGGGAATTCCACCTAATAGTTTGAGGGCATGATTGAATGGAGTTACGACCACCAAAAGGAAAGGTCCACAAACCATCCTATTTGAAAAAGAAGAAGCTGAAGTTGTTGAATGGTGCAAGGACATGGCTAATATTGACCATGGCCTTGAAGTATCTCAATTGAAATCTAACTATGATGAAAAAAATGGAACTATGATGAAATAAGTGTGCATGCTAGCAGAAATTGTGGCATGCGAGAAATTGAAAACAAGCATATATGTCAATCAAGGGTGTAGCAATCAAGTGGGGAATTCCACCTAATAGTTTGAGGGCATGATTGAATGGAGTTACGACCACCAAAAGGAAAGGTCCACAAACCATCCTATTTGAAAAAGAAGAAGCTGAAGTTGTTGAATGGTGCAAGGACATGGCTAATATTGACCATGGCCTTGAAGTATCTCAATTGAAATCTAACTATGATGAAAAAAATGGAACTATGATGAAATAAGTGTGCATGCTAGCAGAAATTGTGGCATGCGAGTTATTGCAAGGATGGAGTCAAGATGTGTACCGCACTTAATCACAAAAATTAAAGAGTGGGTCATTATTTTAGCTTGTGTTAATGCAACAAGATACAATATACCTAGTTTTTACTTTTTTAAGTCTAAAAGACATATGAAAAACTACATTGCTAACTGTGAGCCACTGGCATGCATGGCAACCCAAGAGCATGTGTGGATGAATAAAGAATTATTTGTCATTATTGGATCCAACACTTTGCTAAATCAATCCCTGGCGGGGTTTCACCAACAAACATAACACTTCTTTTCTTTTACTATCATGGCAGCCATGTGGCCTTCAAGACAATAGAAGAAGCAAGGCGTAGAGGCATAGAATTTCTCATACTACCTGCACATACCAGCCATAAGTTGCAGCCCTTGTATGTTAGTGTATTTTCTCCCTTCAAGAATTACTTCAAAAAATAAAGGACAATATGGATGTCTACCCACCTCCAAATTGAAATTGGAAGGGAAGAGTTGGCAACTCTTGCTAGTAAGGAATTCACACAAGCATTGAATCTGTGAAATATTGCTAGTGGTTTTTGAAGAATAGTAATTTGGTCATTGAATTGAAGTGCACTAGAAAAGGATATGAGGCCAAGTGAAGCCTTCATAGTTCAAGATGAAGCAACCAATATCGGAGAATAAAGTGATGCCATGATAGTCGAGGATGATGTACAACTTATTGCAGTGAAAACTTTCTTGAGGCTAGCTAGTTTTAACAAGGATCAGATTGATGATTTTGTGCAAACATTCAATGTAGCAAATGCCTCGAATGCAAAAAAAATAGGACATTGCACACAAAATCATGATGTTGAATTGCAAGAAATTGACATCCATACTATTAAAACAACCTACAATGAGGTTGTAGAATAATGGAGAAGGTCCAAGTCTGCCATCGCATACAAGCCAACCAAGGTGGTTGAAAGATGCAACTTTAAACATAGGGGTGCACTTGAATTTCAATCAAGTGGATGAAAATCTCTCCATACCATCATAACCACATAATGATCCAGCAACTTAGGTCATCCACTACTTCACAAGTGACCAAGGTGCTAAATTTGTGGCATACACACAAGTTGATAACTAGCAAACACAAAGAAAAATAACTAAATTTCTCCAACTTCCAATGCAAATGGTGCAACAATCATCATAGAGAGGTCAAACTAGGGTACTACATCTAAGTAGGCAATTGCAAATTTTAACTTCAGATGCCTATATTAATTTTTTGAATGAATAAGAGACATAAAAAAAGAAACGAAGAATTATAGGAAAGGAAAAGGCAGCATATGAGAGAAAGGAAGGCAGAACGAGAAGCAAACCAAGAAGAGGAGATATTGATATTGTAGAAACAAGCAAGAAAACAACAAGTGGTAGAGGAGAAGTGTAGGCTCCAATGAGAGAGGGATATTGAAAAGGAGTGAACAAAGATTGCTCGACAAATAAAGGTTACTCAAAAGTAGGTGGATATATCATAAAGAAACATATGCAATAGTACAAAAATGTCTCCTATTTTGGACTATATATCCTATTTTAATGGATATGTTCAAAATTTTTCCTCCAACTTTTGCAACTCTTAGTAACCTTCAAGCTGGGTCTTCCCCTAGCTGCTCAGAATAGTTGCAGATGAATTCAGAGGAAAATCAAGCATTGCTTTCTCATATAGAGAAAACCCTAC
Source organism: Sequoia sempervirens (assembly GCA_007258455.2). Taxonomy (NCBI): domain Eukaryota; kingdom Viridiplantae; phylum Streptophyta; class Pinopsida; order Cupressales; family Cupressaceae; genus Sequoia; species Sequoia sempervirens. The sequence goes on from VDFB02105785.1 coordinate 102,799,663, forward strand.
AAAATAATCCACAACCACTTTAACATCACCTCCAATTGCAAATGAGTCAGTTGATAGCCAACATGAAGTACCAACTCCTTTTCCTCAATTTATGGATATTTGATTAAGATAGTTCACACTATATGTATGCAAGATTATTCATATTATCTGTTTAAAAGAAAACTATAACACTTCAGCATGCCCTACCTTTTTATACACAATTTTTTTGAAGTGTGTTTGTCTGACTATACAATATTGTATTTTCCAAATTTCACTATATTTTTCAAGTTTGTTTCTATCATGCTAGTTTTGTGCAATTTTTTTTTAATTTTATTGCATGCAACCATGATGGTGAAGAGGTAGTGCATGTAATACTTTGGGGTTTATATCTATACATATATACAAATACATAGGAAATCATATATCCACAAACACACATATATATGTATGTAAATGTTTCTAAAATGTTGGGAAAGGGATTTTTTTTTTGGAGATTTACACCTTTTGTTTTTCATTAATGAGAGGGGATTGTTTTTTTGTTGTTGTGAGGGTTTCATGGATTTTGACAAGATATAATATTGAATTACAACCTGAAAGGTGAGTCAACTTTCCCTTGACCAAATTTGAAATGGATTTAAGAATGGAATGTAATGATCTAACTAGCCTAATGATGCAAATGTCTATTCTAATGCAAAAACAATAGATCTAGAAAGTCACAGAGGAAATCAGACTACAAAATGAACTAAGCAGTACACTGTGCACCTATGATTATATTTGAGGCTAAAAATGCTAGATCAAGTCACCCAGGGTGACTATGTCTTTGTAGGGGGATTTCAAATTTATTTTTGCAGTCCTCAAGAGCCATATTAGAGCCTCTTGTCTCCACTTATTGCACTATCAAATTTTGAAATAGTTGAGTTGTAGGGTTTGATTACAATAATCAAATAATTGATCTTTAAACTTCCTTCAATCCTCTTTAGACCTGAAACTTGCACATTCAAAGAGAGAGGAAAGGTTTTTCCATTTAGGGGCTTTCCTTAGTCAAACCCCATGTTAGTGTTTCCACTTCCAGAATGGCAATGTCAATGATAGGGAGCCTATCCTTTTGAGGGATAAGGCCAAATGATAAAATGAATGATGAATCACCAATGGAATGCAACTCACCACTCAAAATGGATTCCTTGAAGGACTAAATTCATGCCCATCTCCTCAAAGCTTGAATCGTGCTTGGTTGAATTGCTTGAAGACCTACAAGCGTTAGATCTCACAAACACAATGATAACATAAACATGAACAAACTCACATACATTTGACATGATGTTTGGATATTGAATTGCTGCAATAAATTTTCTCTTAATTACTCTTGACTTGCTTGATAATGCTCTTGACAATAATTCTTGCCCAATATTTCTCCTTAGTTTTCAAATGATGCAATAACTAGGTATTTATACACAATTATTCTAATTTGCTGTAGATTAAATCTTAATAGCCGACATTGGACATTTGAAATTCAAATAATAAAATTCCACCTATGACATATTCAAATTTGGAGCCAAAATAGGGGGACCAAGTCACCCTAGGTGACTATGTCCCAAACCTATTTTTTGGGAATTAAGGTGTCAGGGGTAAAATATTAAATAAATGCATTGGTTTTCTATTGTAATTTTTTGGTAAATGTTTAAATGGGCCATGGAATATATAAATTATGAAATTAGGTGTTCAATTAGGTCTGATAACTTAAGGGGGAGAAAAACATAGTGTGATTTTCAAGGGTGAAAATTTACAATGCTAGATTTAGCCTCCACTTTAGTGAGTGTATGAACTTACACTCAAATAGTTCACACTAAAGTAATAAAAATATTTCAAGAGGGGTTTGATTGTCCAAATGTTGAAGAGATAGGATGACAATGAATCCAAAGGGAGTGCACAAACCCCTAGGATCCAAGATCCCATGACAAACAAACATAAGCACAAAGGAATACACACATGTATGAAATGCAACAGGAAAACATACACAAACATATGTATAATGTCAAAAAAAAATGTTAAAGGAGGGAATGGATACTCATAGAATAGCAAGGTACATTATCATAGAGGATCCCAAGGCATTCACGACTCACAGGTTAACAAAGTCCAAAATTTGCTAGGTGAATCTCAAACTAAAGGAAACATGGGCTAGTGAACTCTGATATTCACTAGGTGAGCCCCCAAGACAAAGTAGAAAAATGGGAAAAACACAAGGTCTAGTGAAGTCGAATATTCACTAGGTGTGTACCCATTTCCAACCATACCAAGAATTATACTACCTAATAATTCTAATAAGGTGCTACAAAAATGATCAAAATTTTATGCCAACACATCACTAAGTCCAATGCATGTGAAAAAAGTGAATCACATAATGTAATGTCAATGCATCACTAAGTCTAGTGTGTGTGAACAAAGTGAAGAACATAATGGAATGTATTCCCCCACCTTAGAGAAATTTCTAAACACCATGTTGTGAGCAATTTCTTTAAGGTAGAAAAATGTTAAATTCTAGGTGATAAGGTCATGAGAGCTTATCTAGAAAGCCCTATGCCAATGATATGTTTCCAAATAAAGATACCTCATGACAAGGGGTTTCCCTCAAATGTAATTCCATAATCAAAAGATTAACACACAAGGGATCCATGAATCTGGGTCCAGTATACATCTTTTCTACAATAATATAAATGAACTTGGAATTGAAATAATTCCCCTAAATACTTATGGAACAACAAACACAATGGAAGAATGACACATAGAGAGAGAAAAAACAATTTTTTTGTGTCAACATGGAAGATACCTAAATGTCTCACTACCTTGCATCATCCCCAAAAGGAAAACATAGGACAAAAACAAATTTTACAACATAAAGAAGAATGGAGATATAAATAGAAGAATACATCACAACAGATTCCTCTCCTTTGTATTCTTGCACTAATGGAGCAACAAGGGTCATCAAAAGAAAAATATAAAATATAAAAAACATGCCAAGAAACACAACATGGGAGATCATATCACATGAAACAAAACAAAAATAACACATAAATAAAAACACATGAGGTACTACATATGTGAGCTGATATAAAGAAAATTGTTTTGCATCCCAATATTTTTCATCATATATGGAAGGGGGAAAACTATCCAAAGAGACTAAAACAAGTGCCACACTAGGAGAATCGCCATGTTCAACATGTGGTGGGTGACTCTCATTAGGAGTATCATCATGATTTCCCCCATCTAATTCTATAGACTTTGAGAATAACAAAGATAGTTCATTATGCACTTGTTCATCAATTTTAGCATCTTCATCTTCATCATCCAAATTTATCACAGAGGGTGGTTTAATGACAATTTCAATTGTATGTTCTTGTTTCATTCTTTTTTTTGGTTGAGACATGTAAGGCTCAGTTTCATGTTTTGGTGAATGGTGCAACTCATCTTGATTATTTTGGATTGGATTTTGATCATTGGGTAATTTTTTTTTTTCTTCCAACTAACGAGAAATAGAACGACATCTACACCTATGCTCTTTAGCATTTATGTTTCTTCTTGTGCAGTTTTTAATTTTTTAAGGTGTAAGATTAGGTTTCTCAACCATCAGTCTCTTTTCTTTCCTTATGGGAGAAACTATTCCAAGGGACCATCGGGGGTTGGGAAACCATTGTCTCCTTAGGTCTATACACTTTCTTTTCCTTTGGAGGAACAAAGGGAATCATGTGATTGTCTCTTTTTCTTTTGTATGGGTGGAGGAACTACAACATATTTACCCTGGTTACTTGGAAGGGTGTTTACTTTGGGCATGGGTTAATCGAAAACTTGTGGGGTGGGAGGAACAACTATCGACCAATCATCCTCAGGTGGGATATTGCTAAGGGATAGTTTTGCTATGTGCTTTGATTTAAACTTTTGATATGACTTGAAAAATAAGTCCTCATGAGGATTTATAGGTTCCATAGGTTGAGGCAAAAATAAATCCAATGAAAAGTTTCCATGGGAAGACAAAGGATTAAACACACTATGATGCAATGCAAATACTTTATGCACTTATGGATGACCGATGGATGAAATTCATGGAGTGTAGCCATGGATAGCCTAGCTTCACACAAAATTGGTCTAATGTCGAGATGATGGAGAATGATGCATCTAATTTTTTAGTCCAAATTTAAGTGGAAGAATGATCAAACAGGTATCATAGGGCAAGCAAAACCATCATGAGTTTTTAACCATGCTTTTAATTTTCCATAAGAATCTTGATAAAGTTCATGCACACACAATAATTCCTCAATGATCACATTCTCTAGACACATGGGATCAATTAGTATCCCTTGTGTAGGTTTTTCATTGATATGTCCAATGATGTAGAGAGGACCATTTGGTGCATGCATAGATGCACCAATGTGTGTGAAAGTAATGCTAGGTGGTAAAGTGGTTTGGAACTGTAGACATGTAAAATATACTAATTGATCCCATGCACCTGATCCTAATTTACTAACACCAGTTCATCCTGAATCATCTCCTTTACTAACTATTTAATTGAATAATCTTTATTTGATTAAATTCATCATATTTCGTCTTTTAATTAAATAAATCAATTTTGTCTAATTAAATCATTATCTCTTATTAATTAAATAAATCATTTTTTTTAATTGATCCTATTCACCTCTTTTCAGTTAAATAATTCATTTTATTTAATTAAGCTCTAATGTCATCTCTTTTAAATTAAATAAATCAATCTTTATTTTATTTAAATCTAACATCATCCTCTTTAATTAAATAAATCCAACTTTATTTAATTAAGTTTAAAATCACTATTCCTCTCATTTTGATTTATTTAAATCCTAAAAACTAAATCACAATGTCAAATCAACTAATTTCCATTAAAATTAATCAAATCATAATTAATCCTAACACTAATCCCTCAAATCCTCTAGATTTTTCAACTTGTGCAAGTTAATCAATTTAATTGATTTATTAAATCTCTATTTTCATTCAAAAAGGCATCAAAGGTTGGAATATTCCTCAAATATGAAAATCTCCCTCCAAAGAACTTGTCCATACAAGGAGGCATTAAAGGCCTCTTACATGTCCATTTTTTGAGCCAAGTGGCATTTAATTCATCTTACATCTCCCTCCAACATGTCACTTCTCCAATTTTGAATTTCCACCTAATAGTATTAATGTGCACATTCATCAAAATGTGCTCCACCTCTATCCACTCACATGTTGACAAGTGGCATTGTGCTATTGGTTGGTCTTTTATCCCACATTCATCCATTTTTCTTATTCTTCCATCATTCTCTTCTATAAATAGAAGGCTCTTTTACTAATTTGGAATCCACAACTTCATACCACATCATTATCTTCATGTTTTGAGCAACGTTATCCATTTTCATAGCTTTTCATCATTCCATAGCTAGGTTATGGAGAAATTTCATCAAGAAGCATGAATCTTCAAAGTTCATCAACAAGCTTGACTAGGAATTGGGAAAGGGATATTTTCCACATCAAAATAACAGGTGTGTGCAGGATCATCATGGAAAAAATAGGCCCTTAAATGGCAAAAATTTTAGAAAAATCAGAATTAGGCAACTTTACGTAAAAATTTCTAAACTATGTAAGAATAGAATCTGTAGCAAATTGAATGTAGTTTCTAAACTACTAGGTTTATTTTTTTATTTTTTGAATCTATTTGGTGAAAATTTGAAATTTCAATGCAATAGTACTTAAATTTCAGGGAAAAAATAAGAAGTAGGTGTCTGTCTAACCACCCTAACCACAATAAAATGATAATTTTTTTGTTAAGATTTTAGATATAAGTAGAGGAATCATGTCCCAATGTGATGCATATTTTTTTGTAATTTTTTTCCAAGTAAATAATTAATTGTGATGTTTTTATTACAACTTTTAAAAAATATAAAAACTTGTATGTCTGACCATTTTAACTTGGTCAAAACTTCATGAAATTCAATTTTATTTTTTTTAATCCTATAGTATACGAAACATAGAATGTGACACATGTTTCCAATTCAAAAAATGTGATATCGTTTGAAAGCTATAGATGTTTTTCAATCAGCCTATCAATCAGGACTTTATTCATAATTCAAATAGAAAATGAATAATAATTATTTATTAAATTCAAAGTAAAGCATAATTTATATTGGTGGAAAGATGAGAATCTCCTTTAGAAACTTTTTTCGTTTCATCAATTTTGCGTAAAAAGAAAATTCTCAGCCACATACCCTACAAATACCCATCATATCGCCACTTTTTGGCCTATCATGATTCTGCACATACCCTAGCACCAATTCCCCCATGGGATTGAGAGTTTTAGCATTGAATAGGATTTAATAGCTTTTCAAGTGTGTTCTTCATGTTATTTCTTGTTTTCATGCTTCAAATGAATCTTATGGCCCGGAATGATGTTTCTAACTTGCATAATGGACTAATATTGTGTTGTTTGTTTATGTTTGTACAGGTCTAGGATCACCATTCACATGAACTTACAGGGTTGAAAATCCATTAGAGAAATCATATTATCTAGAACATCTCCATCATTCATAACATCATTATTATCATTATTCTTATCATCATTTGTAATATCACAAGCTTGCACAAAGTTGGATATATGATTTGGAATTGAATTTGTCAAAATTTGTACGTTTTGATTGGGTAGAGCAATAAACTTATTTCCTTTGTCAATAACATTGGCCAACTAGATGTGATTATAATATATGAGTTCTTGCACTTGATGTTTAAAATGCATACATCACTCTGTATCATGTCCATGTGTATGATGATATTGACAAAAGGCTTTTGGGTTGAAATCTGGAGATACAAGTTTTTTGTGTCTACATGTCTAATCAAAGGTAACTGGATTAAGTTCTTGCTTAAAATTTGCATCATGATCGAATGGAGGGAATTAGGTAGTTGGGTGAATTTTCTATCTTTTGACCTAAATTGATAAGGAGTCAAGCTTATGGTTGCAACTTTTGGTTCAATGTGGTTAGTGTTTGAGGTGTGGTTATCTTGATAAAGTTCCTGTTTTACTTCTTGAATGGTTTATGGTTATTTTGAGATATGGATTTGGATCGCTCAATAGGAATCAATGAAGATGTTTCTTCATACTGACTAACTAAATTCTAATAATCATGAAGAGGGTAAGTGCACCGAGATGGTTCCCAAAAAGGGGGCTTAAGTGGCTACTTTTTTTCTAAAATAAGGAAATATTGACCTTGGACATTAAATTGAGGATAGTTACACTCAAAATTTTGAGATGGAACAAAAAGAAGGATCGAAGTGCTCTAAGCCTACTTTCCAAACGATTAATTTATTTTGAAAATGGTTGAGATTAAGGAGTTCAAATGAGGGATGTACACAAATTGGTGTTGTTTTTGTTAGAAAAACATAACATAGCAACTCTTGTACGACCCTCGTACGGTGAACTTTTTTTTAGTATTTTTAAAATTGCTATGGTCAGCAGTTAGCTAATAGTATGTAGTTGATGCACGATTTTTCTAATAATTTTTTAATGAATATTTTATTTTTTACTAATTTTTGAAGTGGACAATTCCTAAAAAACAAAATTTTGGCCTTGCTACCCCTATAAATTTTGGAAACTAATTGAATTTTTTTCATTTTTTTTTAAATTTGTAGAATGGAGTCTAGTTTCTAAAAATGTAATTTATTTGAAATTTTGATGAATGGTTAATTTATAATGAAAAAACACCAAACACTACTTTTTTCCAAAAAAGAGACATACAAACAAAATAAATTATGGACGAAAGGCTTAACATTGTCAGAAAGTGAAAAAAATTACATCGTTGGATAGCTAAGAGAGAAACTAACATTACCCAGATGTTCGGTTTCTTTGATATTGAACCACGTGCAATCTTGATGGTGAGCATGAACCTGATTATGTGAAATATTGTAGAATTTGAAAAAACATGTCTCTAGTCGTTTGGAATTCCCTCCAAGCCTTTGGGTTGGTATTCCAAGGAAAATACCAATCCCAAGGCTTGGGTATTCCCAAAGCAATATATAATGCACACGTGTTATAACGCCCTTGGGTTATATCTCAGTTTTGACATGGCTTTTGTGTTTTGCGAATGCATTTCCAAAACATGAGCACATTATAACACGCTCGCGTTTTGGTCTACATTGAATTTGTTTTCTTCTCTTTTTCTTGTCTCTTTCTTCTTGTTATCTTTTAGGGAAACTAGATACATGAAATAAACATTTAAGTATAAGTTCACATTTACATATGGACATTTACTTTCTTATACTTTAAGTAATATTTCATGTATATAGGCAGGATGTTTGAGTGGTTTCGAATCTCAAGGACTTATAATGCAAATTATAGTTTTTAGAAGATCTTAAAAATTTTAGACTTAGTCAAATTTCAGGAATCAGCATGTCAAAATTCAGTAATCAAGAAGTCAAATTTTACTACTCAGCAAGTTGTATGTGATTCGTCGATTTGATGATCTTGTTCCTGATCGATCTGGATCGCCTGACGGATCTGACTGATCCTGACTTGATTTCTGATCGCCCGATCAAAGATCTGATTTCGAAAAGATCTGACTTTGATCCTGATCCTGACCTGATCGATCCGTGATTTTGCCGGATCTCTCGGATGACGCAAGATTGATTTTGCCGGAAAGATTGATCGATCCGTGGCGGATCCTGATTTTGATTTCCCGGATCTGATGGATCGACGCCGGATCGATTGAGGCCGGTGGATGCCTGCTCGATTTTGCTTGATGATGACGGATTTGATGCCGATCTGATTTGCGCCTGAAGATTGATTGATTTGATTTTGATTTTGATTCTTGATCGACGCGTTTTGATCGATGCCATTTTATCTGACGGACCTTTATTTCGACACCCCACGATCTCCTTCCCCTTCACTTCTTCCTTCTTCCTCCCTGACCTCCTTTATCACCTTTATCCTCGCTTCCTTAATTCCACCCGTCATATTTGTTCGAGGACTCCAAGGCCGAGGGCAGAGGGCCGAGGGTACAGGGCTGGGACCATGGCTGAGTGGCCCAAATGCATAGGCAAAGGGCATAACGGGTTGGAGGAATTAAGTTTTAAGGGCTGAAGATTATGCCAAGAGCAGAGAGCTGGAGTGGCTGAGGATTAGGTTAAGAGCTTACTTAGGTTTATGGGTTTAAGTGTTGAGGGGTATAGGGGTTGAGGGTAGAGGGGTATTGGGTTGAGGGTAGAGGGATAGAGGGTTTAAGGGTTTAGGGGTTTATGGTTATGGTTTAGGGGTTTTAGGGGTTTAATGGTGCAGTGGAAGGAAAAGGGAAGGATGGTGGTGAAGGGCATGGTAGGTTGGAGGGATGGATGTGGTCGAGTGGTGTCAGATGAGAGAAGTAGAGAAGAGGAGGGAGGGATAGAGATAGATGCAGGTTGAGGACCCAATGTATATGGTAGAGGGTTAAGGGTAGAGGGGAGAGAGAGAGAGAGAGAGAGACCTAAGAGAGGGAGAGAGGGTAGGAGGGAGAGACTTGAGAGAGAGAGAGGAAGGGTGTGGAAGAGAGATAGAGGGAGGGAGTGTTAAGGGTACAGGGTGTTGGCATATGGCTTTAGGAGATTGTTTTTGGCTGCTAGTGTTATCATTGATGGCAACTAGAGTCAGTAGTGTGGTCTGTAGTTTAGAAGCAGTTCCTACCGACAGGAAAGTAGAAGATAATACTCTATCGGAAAAATGCATAAAGAACAGAGTATCTAGTTGGTAAGTTGATCTAGATACTTTACTGGATCATTATTTTGTTGTGTGGATCCCCAGGGAAGCTTTTCAATCATGTAAGCTACCTATTTGATAAGTTTTATGATATTACATTGATCCATGTATGAGTTTGGAGATTCGGTAGAATGATTTATTGCTTATTTTCTCATTATGGCCGACCTGTTGAGTATGGCATGTTCTTGATGTATGAGGAGTATGTTTTTAACCATTTCTTATGTTGGTAATTTTGGTTTGGGTCCCTATTATAGTCTAGCTAACTTATATGGGTACATTAGTTCTAATTGGTGATTGGAGCTGACTTGTGGAAGAATATTATATTTTGTTTCAAGCTAACATACAAAAATTAAATTCTTGTTAGCAGATATATAAGTGAGATAGGTAATTCATTTTGGGTGTAATGTATGAAGTGATGAGAAGGTGCAGAACAACTGCATGAGGTAAGATTAGAGGATATGTTGAGCGAATTTTGTTTGTGCAGCAAAAGGGTTTTTTGTAGGAGAGAAAAGCATAGCAGAGCAAAGTAGAAGTGTGAATTAGATAGAAGGTTCATAATCTATTTCATGTACTTCATTGGAACTGAATCCAGGCATTCAAAGATGCTATTTTCTCAGTTCATATTTTGAATAGCTTTAATCCAAACTCTTTTGGATAGTGCATCCTCTTTTGTATTTTAAGCAGTGAGCTCTAAGCAGTGTGTCTGAATGCAAGTGCATTCCCCTTTTTATTATACTTTTAATAGAGTATACTTTGTGGATTAATCTTCATCGTGTTTTTTCCCCTAACAGGGTTTCCATGTAAAAATCTTGGTGTTATGGTGTTCACATTGTCCTATTAATGTGCATGCATGTTTCCTTATGTTTATTTGTTATGGATGTTATTAAAGGTTAAATATTTTTGTTGATAGTTTAAGATCTGATTTGAGATTCAAATATTGTGGAACACTGATTCACCCCCCCTCTCAATTTTCCTAGTGTCCAACAATTGGTATCAAAGCAAGTTCCTCTTCTGAGTTTAACAACTTGAGGTGGATCTTGGATTACAATGGATGAAGGTGGTCTTAAATAGCATATTATGGTGGCACTTGATGATCTTGATCATTCTAAAGCAGAGTTCATGGAACTAAAAGAAAATCTTGTCGTTGTTGAAAAATTCATTCAATCATTGAAGGATAAAATAAATGAGTCAAGGGAAAAGAGGAAAGAACTATGTGGTTAGTTAAAGCAAAAAGAAAGAAGAGGCATGGAAGATGTTCATTTGAATCAAACCCTAAAATAAATAACAGAAGAATGTGAAAAGCTTGCTAAGGAAAATACTACTCTAAAGCTTGAAACAGAATTTGTGGCAATGAAGTGAACTAAAGAGATTGAAGAAAGAAAAAAGAATGAGGAGAATTTGGCCTAGTCCTTGGAAGAAAAATTTGAGGAATACAGTAGAGTTAATAGTGGATTCATCCAGCTGGAGATTGAACTGCAACAACATAGAAACAATGAACAAGAGCTTGAAAGACAGGTAGTTATTCTCAGAGATGAGCTTGCCACTGCAAATGAGTTTAAGGAGAAGTTCAAGATCAGTTCTACTAGGCTTGATTAAATAACTAAAGGAAAAAAGGATTTAAATGATAAGCGAGGTATTGGCTATGTGAAGGATGTGAGCTCCGGATCTGAACAAAAGGACCCTGAAAAGAAGAACAAAGGAAAAAGATATTCGGTAAGACAACCCAATGCTTAGAAATTTAATGGATATTGATTTGTTTGTAATAAATTTGGGCATATGGGTTCTCAGTGTAGAAATAAGATAAGTTCTAGAAATCCATCATTTTTTGGTCAATATTTTAACTGTAAAAAGTTTGGTCATAAGCCATTAGAATGCAAAAGCATGTCTATCAGTAAAATGAATGTTAAATGTTACATCTGTGGAAGATATGGACATATTGCTAATCAATGCAGATTAGGAGGAAATCAATAGAATGGATGGTATAGACAAAAATATTTGGTATGCTACAATTGTAACAAATTTGGTCACATTGCAAGAGTCTGCAAAAATAGAAACATGGATAAAAGAGGTCTGGAATATGAAGGTAGAAATTCACAAAAAGGTGATAAAGGAAAAGGAAAAGCATCTATGGAAGAGATAAGAGATCAGATGAAGAACACATGGGTAAAGAAGAATGGATCTGATGAATGTAATAAGACTGTACCGGAAGCTCCCTCTGGTAGTTCATCCAATAATTGATTTCAGACCATTGGCCTAGGGGAAGTTTTTCATGAAAATATTTTTGTCCCCCCATGTGCAGTTGGTTATGGATTGCAAGAAGTTGTTTGCAGTTGTGTTAATCATCCTCAAATACATTAGTGATCGCTTCTTGAAGTTTTGCAAATGGATTTCTCTCTTGTTGTTTGAAAATAGTGTAACCAGAACTTCTAGGGAAAAGCATTTAATGCAATAATGAAGTTAGATGTGCAAATTTATAAAAGGGAATTTGAAACCCTCATTTGTCACCGTGCACCAAAGAAGAATAGTTGGAGAACCCTTTTTCAGCAAAATTTTGAAGGAGCGAAAGTTAAATTAGTAGAAAATTTTCCAGGTATTTTTGTTGATTATTAAGTTCATACTTCTTATGTGATCAATAGAACCCTATTCGGTACAAAAAATGAAGCAACTCAAGGGAACAGTAATTCTGTATGAATATAGTAGTCAAAAAGTTAGGGATGTAAGAAATTCATTGTCTATCATCGAATTGAAGAAGCTTGGAGGAGCGAAACACAAGAATCTGGATATCTAGAATGAATTTCCTCATTTCGTCAACGTGGAGGTAGTTCGATTTATCTTGAACAGATTGGATGGTGATATCCTTACTCTAGACAAACCTTATCAAATTTCTAAAGAGGTAATCAGAAATCTAACAAGTTTGTGCAATGTTGGTGATGTCTCGAAAAAGAAATCGATTTGAAATGTTGAGGTCAAAGCCCTAACCGGTGTAAAAGGAGATTAGAGGGTGCTGATGATTACAATTATCAAAGACCCATTAACGAAGTATATTGCATACGGAATTTCATACAAGGTCTTCTTCAAAAATAGGGAAGGTGGAACCTCTGCAGGTGCATTATATATTGCACACAAGATGATAATAGAAAATGAAGACTTTGGCCTTTGTGGATTGTTGAAGGATCAACTAATGGAGAATGTGCAATTGATGAAAGATATAGATTATTCTTTCAAGTTTGGTACCCTAGCTACATGCATTATGATGTATTTCCTGAACTGCTTGCCTCATAATGACAATGTGGTATGGAAGCAAAATATGTCAGTTTGCAAGCAAATATTTGAGCATTTCAATTCTTTTGAAAATGGTGAACAAGTTTATGATAACTTCTTTGGAAACTTGTTAGGAAAGTTCGGTATTCCTCTCCCAGTAAAAGAAATTAAAATTGGATCATCCTTTAGTAAGCCAAAGAAAAAGTAGAAGAGAGAAAGAGAGTTGGTTGGTGACACTCCTTTGGCACCTAAGTCAACAAAATTTGGAGGAAAAGGGAAAAATCAAATAGTTGTGGATGTAGTTGATGAAGACTCTGAGGAATATACACCAAGAGATGAACCAAAACTAGTTGAACCGGTTGTGGTAATTGCAAAAGAAAGTGATGAAGAAGGTGCTTTACTCAAAGAAAATATATTGCAGATTGTTCAAGAAGAAAATGGAATGCAAAAGGTAACTGATATATGGATAAATGGTCCATCATATGAACATGACCTCATTGAGGACACTCTAGGAAGATAATTTATTGATAACAACATTGAATTAAAGAGTTTGCATAATGTACTTCTAGAAGAATTTATTGAATGTATCAAGGAGGCTATGGACTCTGTGTCTCAAGACATAAAAGAGGAAGAAATAATCTCACATTTGAAGATGTAGTTTAGGCTATCTCTCACCAAACTAAAGAAGAAAATGAATGTACTAAGACAATGCACTGACTCAGCGAATAAGATCTTCAATTACTGTCTCAGGTGGCCTCATGTACTTGGAAAATATAAGGACAAGTTGGAACAAATTGAGAATGAGCTTGTTAGAATCGTACAGGACTACAATATGGTTCAGGACAAGGATGGAGAAGTGAAGAAGAAGGTTCATGAGTTGCAAATTTAGCATGCAAAGGTTCACTCTACCAGAAACACTCTTATGGACACCTTCTAGAAAGTGAAGGACCTGACTAAAAGCATATTAGAGAAAATGGTTGATGTTCTAAAGAAAGGAGAAAAGATGGAAGAAGCCATTACTATTCCTGAATCCCTTGTTTAGGTCATCAATAGAACATCAGAAAATAACAATATAATAATTGCTACTACGATTGTAGTGGACTCTTGGAAGAAATTTCTCCCTAAAATGAAAGATAAGTATAAAATATTTTTCTGATTTGAGTGGCAGTTGTAATTCTTCAAATTTTGATCAATTTTTGCATCAACAAAGGGGGAGAGAATGTAGTAAGGAAGAGTGCAATAAATAAGCTAAGGAAAGTAGTGGATTTTTTTGTCATTGATGTCAAAGGGGGAGAGAATGCAGTAAAAATTCCTTGACATCCAAAAGGGGAGTAGTGTTTTTTTGTAGTGTTTTGTAGTTGTTTTGTTGTGCTGCAAAATCTTGAATTTTGGTTTTGACACTTAGTAATTTTTCACTAAGTTTTGTCATCAATTCCAAAGGGGGAGATTGTTGGCATATGGCTTCAGGAGATTGTTTTTGGCTGCTAGTGTTGTCATTGATGGCAACTGGAGTCAGTAGTGTGGTTTGAAGTTTAGAAGCAGTTCCTACCGGAAAGGAAAGTAGAAGACAATACTCTACCAACATAATGCATAAAGAACAGAGTATATGGTTGGTAACTTGATCTAGATACTACCGGATCATTATTTCATTGTGTGGATCCCAAGGGAAGCTTTTCAATCATGTATGCACTATCTATTTGATAAATTTTATGATATTACATTGATCCATGTATGAGTTTGGAGATTCGGTAGAATGATTTACTGCTTATTTTCTCATGATGGCCGACCTATTGTGTGTCATGTTCCATATGTATGGGGAGTATGTGTTTAACCATTTCTTATGTTGGGAATTTTTCTTTGGGTCCCTACTATAGTCTAGCCGACTTGTGTGGGTACGGATTAGTTCTAATTGGTGATTGGAGCCGACTTGTGGAAGAATATTATATTTTGTTTCAAGCCGACATACAAAAATAAAATTCTTGTTAGCGGATATATAAGTGAGATAGTTAATTCATTTTGGGTGTAATGTATGAAGTGGTGAGAAGGTGCAGAAAAACTACATGAAGTAATATCAGAGGATCTGTCAAGTAAATTTTGTATCACATATAAGCGAGGAGTATTTACATATGGACGTTTACTTTCTTATACTTTAAGTTATATTTCATGTATATAGTTTTAGGATATTTTAGAGGTTTAGATCTCTAGGAGTTATAATGAAAATTCTAGTTTTTGGAAGATCTCAC
>VDFB02105785.1:102815017-102853965 GCA_007258455.2 Sequoia sempervirens
AAGGTGGTTGGGATAAAGGAAGAGAGAGAGAGAGGTAGATAGGGAAGGTGGGTGGGAGGAAGGAAGAGAGAGAGATGCGGGAGATAGAGAAAATTAGAGATGGAAGGAGGAAATGAGGAAAGGAGGGAGGGATGGAGGGGGAGAGAGAGGTTAGATAGATAGAAGTATAGAGGGAAGGAGAGAGTGTGAGAGAGAGGTCTAGAGCATAAGGGATAAAAAATGAGTGAGATAGAGAGAAATATGATACAACTTGTTGATTATTGAAATTTGACCTCCTGATTATTGAAATTTGACATGTTGATTATTGAAATTTGACTAAGTCTAAAATTTTTGAGATCTTCCAAAAACTAGAATTTGCATTATAACTCCTAGAGATTTGAAACCACTCTCAAACATCTTGCCTATAGACCTCAAATATAACTTAAAGTATATTAAAGTAAACATCCATATGTAAATTTCAGCTTATACTTAAATTTTTATTTCATGTATATAGTTTCCTTGAAAGATAACAAGAAGAAAGAGAGAAGAAAAAACTTTCAATGTAGACCAAAATGTGAGCATGTTATAATGTGCTCGTGTTTTGGAAATATTTTTTTGATTTAAAAAAATGCGCATTTTTTTAAATTTAAACCATAACACAAGCGTGTTATAACACACTTGCATTATGGCTTGGTAATGACTGATCCTAGGCTCGGTCATTACCAAGCCATAATGCGAGCGCATTTTACTATAGCGCGTTCGTGTTTTCGCTATGTCGGGATGAAAAAGTAAATTGGCCACAAATTTGTTACCCATCTTCATGCACCTACCCAAGATTCATACACAAGTGTATAAACTATGGATACTTCATTAACAAGATTTTATCCCTAATGTCAGGTTGTATATTTCCAATGAACACTCATTGAACATTAGCATTAGGAAAAGCATAATTGATTTGTGACTAAAGTAACAGATAGCGCCCTATGAAGTCTATTATCTTTTCAATTTTTCATTTTTCATATCACACTAAATTAGTTAATGTAATTTTAGGTGCAATGTTTACTTTGAAATGTTGGAGGAATGCATCAACAAGTTCATTGAATGAGTGGATTGAGTTATTCAACAATAAAAAAAAAACCATTCCAAGGCTATGTCTTTCAATGACCTAGGAAAATGTTTAGCTACGAGCGTATCTTCAAATTTTAAATCACTACAAAAGGTAGTAGATGCTGATATGTGACTATTACGGTCTCATTTTCCATTGTACTTCTCAAATCGAGGTATTTTTGTATTTTATGGCTTGGGTGTTTTCAAGATTTCAAGTGATAATGGGCTCCTTTTGACATATTGCAATGGTTGTCCATTTTTATTTTGGTTCAATGTTGAGATTTGTTATTGAAGTGATGTCACATTTTGCAAGAGTTGGTTTATGATTGAATTATTGTTTGACATGTTTTGAGAATGTGGTGAATATGGTGGAATTATTTAAGTTCTTAGTGGACTACTATGTTGCAAGTTAATGAGAGATGACAAATATTGAGGTGTCAAATGTGAGGACACATAAATATAAGGATTTCTAGTGGGAAGGCCTAAGGTTGGAGTTATTCTATTGGTGTGGTGTATTGTTGAAGCTACGATTGAGTTTGTGAATGTAGGGATAGAGGGTATAGTTGTAGGGAGGGGGATTTTACTTCCTCCTTAGCTTTGAGTGTATCCCAAAGCTTATGCGCAACTAGCCATTGTAAATATTTTAGCATCAACTATATGGGATAGACTATAAAAAACCTCTAATCCTTGAACATCATTAATTAATTTCCTTAGGTTTACCACTATAGGAACTATTTGTTCAACCAAAGATTCAATACTCAAATTTTCTTGTAATCCTTCTAAATCATTGTCTAGTTGTTTCAATTTATCTTCAGGAACATGGGTAATAATAGTCTCAACATCCATGCTAGTTTGTGGAGTTATCATTAGTATGGTAGGATTAGGGATGGAGTCCAAAATAGACTAGGTATTGATAATACCTTGCATGAAAGAGTTGGAAGAATTAGGATCCACAACGGATGTAACAACAATGCGGGATGCCATAAGTCTCCAACTACATCTCACCGAAGTATTATAAATAGGACACTAGTTTAAGAAGCTCATGCGAGTTTTAAGACACTAAGTGTGCCTACTATGAACACTAAATTTCCAAATAGTCACAATAACACACCCAAAACCAAAAATCAAAAAATAAAAACAAATAGAGGACACATAGATAGAGCTTTGAGATAAATTTGAGCTAAAAATATCAGGACTAGGTTGCCTAGGGTAACTATGTCTTGTGTAGGGTTTTGAAAAATTCAAATTTTGGCTATTTGTGATGTTGTGTAAGGTTTTTGTGCCTATGTGTGAACAAGTGCAGTAGGGATTTTTTTCTAGAATTTAGCCAATTTATGATTTTGTAATGTAAGAATGCAAATCTGCAACAATTTCAAAATGTTATTAAATAAATAAAAGATAATTGTAAATGTAATTTCTAGATTCAAGATGCAACAATTGACTAATTTTAAGAAGCCAAATTTTGAAAATGATAATATTGATTCTTTTTTGAAACAAAACAATAAAATTTCTCACTTTTTGAGTTATATGCAAGATGTCGAAATGAATGTAATGAACACTTTCAAGTTTGTTTTAAGATTTAAATGACCTAATGTAGATTTTTAAATTTAATTGGAATGTAGATATGAGATGTAATGACATAAATTAACCCTATTGCAACCTATGATGCAATATTATATGCCAATTTTTGAATCTTTATGCCTCTTTATGATGCAAAAATGAATGCCTAAATGAACAACGCAATTAAATTCAATGCTAAACCTAGACCTAGTACTTCAAATTTCAAAAGGTGTATAATGTTAACATTTCGGGATAACCAAAATGACATGTTGGGAAAGAGAATCCCTTTTGGAGATTTTTACCTTTTCCTTGTTTCATTAATGAGAGGGGATTGTTTGTTTGTTACTGTGGGGGTTTGATGGATTTGGACAAGATATAGGACTGGCTTACAACTTAAAAGGTGAGTCAACCTACCCTTGACCAAATCTGAAATGGATTTAGGAATGAAATGCAATGATCTAAATAGCCTAATGATGCAAATGTCTATTCTAATACAAAAACAATAGATATGGAAAGTCACCATGGAAATTAGACTATATTTCATGATAGTATAGTATATGAGTATGCAAGGTATACCCATAGAGTTCGATGATTGGACTTACACTTCAAGTTATGCAAGGACACATTTCCATTTGGTAGCATTATTTCAGTTGTCAACTTTATAGAGAACTACAGTCTACAGCCATAGCATGAGGTGCAATCACAATATTACAACTCCATACAGGTTTCTATATTTGTGCACATAGCATTCATTCATGCCAATTATAGTACAGAAGATGATAGACACATCATAAGGGAGTATCATTTTTATATCATTGATGATCACACGCATTCTATAGAGTTTGTGCAAGGTTGATTTCAAGTGTTCTACAATGATTTGGCTAGAAGGGGCATATCATTCAATCAACATATCATATGGTCAGATAATTGTGCATCACAATTCAAGAACTCACAAATGTTCTATTGGTTGAGCAGGATGCATATATTACAAGTGTTCAACATATGTGAAATTTTTGTGAGGTCAGGCATGGAAAGGGGAAGCATGATGGTGTAGGAGCATGTATCAAAAGAGCCATAACATGAGAAGAGTTAAAGTATAAAGACAATGCAAAGTTGATAGATGCAAAATCAATCATGGTGTAATGCTTTGATGGGTCCAGGTAATGAAGGTAAATCTTCAGTTTATATATTTTTTTGGTTGATAAATGATACTAACATTGCACAATATGAGGATTGTTGTACACAAATAGGATCAAGTGAGCTACACTCTTTCAAAAGCTATAATGCAGGTTCATAGAGTATCCATATGCAAAAGAAGACATGTTTTTGTTCTTCATGTACAATTCAAGCCTAGAATGAGTGCAAGTTAAAGGAGTGGGTTGATGAATGGTAGTTAAGTTTTCTTAGCCCACTTGACACGTATCGGGTCCCAACGACACTAGAACTAACACAGATGGAATCATCAATTGACTTTGATCACATATCAAATCTAGTTCAACCAGGTAATATATCTACTTGCATAGTTATTGAAATTCTTAATGTTATCTTACTTTCTTGAGTTTTTGTAATGTTGACTAAATTCATCTAATTTGATGCACATATCAATGTAGGGCATGTATATGTAGTTATTACAGATGAAGATGATGAAGAGGGAAAAAATTATTACATGTGTCATTGTGTTGAGGCCAAAAAGAAATTGGATGCCCCAATTACAGATGGAGAAAACATCGAATACCCTTCAGGCTTGATGGTTGTTACTAAAACATGGCTTAGAAGGTACCCACATTAGAATTCATTTTTGGTTGTTTCAAGACTTTGAAATGCATTGGAAGATTCTTAATTACTCAAACCTTTTCATGGAATTCAATGTTCATTTGATACAATATCGAGGTTGACCTTTGAACAAGAACTTATGGAAGGTGTGTGATTCTAACCATGAGGCAATACTTGACACAATAAAGAGAAGAGCAGACCCAAATGGTTCGTCAGATTAATTTTTGAGTATGCACATTGAATTTGTAAAGTCATGTTATTGATATTAATGTATTGCAATTGATAGTTAGACCTTTCACTATCACATTTCAACTTGTGAACTGGTTCCAAATTTCATGTCATAAGGACTTACTGCCCCTCTTTAACTTAAAGTTTTTTTTTTTGTACTACATTTTTTCACATATATAGTGAATATTGGGTAGATTATATGCATATTTATGGTAGGTCTATTTAAAATGGCACATAGTGGACTTTGTCATGATAAAAATTACATTCACTATCTTTTTTTGTGTTTCACTATCAAGGAAAGGTCATGTTTTGCACCCAAACATGTCAGAACAGTTTGAACTACATTGCACAAACGATATCTCCTAAGAGACCAAAGTGCTAAAAGGAAGAAAAATTTGATGAGAAATTACTCAAAAACCATGGCACTTACAAACATTATTTTTGAAGTTATAGGATCATGTAGAGCCCCTCTACAATAACCTCTCTAATTTTTTGATATCTCTGATGTTGGGAAAATGTGTCTCAACCTTGCAATTATATGAAGTTTATTGTTAATAGGATGTATATATAATTATATACATATTTCCTAGTTACATTGATACATGTACACTATGGTAGCATGGGCTGGCATTGAGGAGCAAAATGTGAGCATGTTAAATTTTTCAAGAAAACTCCTAAAATGGACGATGTACATAAATAAATGATACATTATAAATCTAGGCCAATGATTATTAGGTTTTAGATCTAATGGTGGATATTTTATTGGTCTTTCTTGCCCTAAGATGTAACCCTATTTTATGAGGGTGTTGTATTACAACTGTGATAGAGACTATGATGTATTTTGAGAGTCTAATAGTGATTGTGTTGTCTCTTGATCTCTGAGTGGTAATACTCCTATGAGAAGCTTGCTTTGCAAGTATATTGTAATCTTTGTGATTTACTAAATAATATATTGGGAAGATTTTGGAGTGTGGGGTTTTTCTTTCGAAAGGGTTTTCCTTACAAGTGGTATCAGAGCTTGATCATCTTTGGTTTCAGTTATGGGTTGTTGGGTTTTTTGAACTAATCCAAATTTGAGAGGGAGCTTGTGTAGAAGAAACTTTGTGATCTTGTAGCAAGAATTTTCAAATGGCAAGTTCATCAAGGAGAATAGAGGTGGAGAATTTTTTTGAAAAATAATTTTGAGATGTGGAAGCTAAATATGGAGGATCTATGGGATGTTATTGATGAGAATGTTTCAAAGCTTGTAGATGCTACTCAGGCTGCTCAATATGATGTTATGGACCGTAAATTCAAGGGTCTAATCAAATTGTGCTTGGAAGAATCTATTTTAATCAATGTCCATGAAGATACCTCTGCACATAAACTATGGAAGAAGCTTGGTGAGATGTATCAGGCCAAATCTTTAGTGAACATGATCTTATTGAGGAAGAATTTGTATTCCTTGAGAATGGAAGAGGGTGGAAAAAATCACAGACCATCTGGAAGCATTCAATATGTTGGTGGCTCAATTGGCATTATTTCGTGTTGATGGCCTCCTACAATGATTTCAATAACTAAGCCTTTAGAGCCATGACTCAGAGATTGGACATCTAACCTGAATAGCTATCTCAATCATCATGAAGGTGCATCTAACTTGTCAACCTAGGGACATGAACTTGAAATGGGTCAGCACAGTATGTGCACTAGGAACTCAAAGTAGTCATTGCATTCTATAGCTAAGAAACACAATACTGAAAGAAAATTTCTTGAAAGAGAAAGAGACAAATGTTGAATATCAATCAATGACTATGCTAAGCTAAAATGCATAATAGGAATAAAAATATGAGCAACAAACATGACACTACTCTGTCTGCTTTGGCTATAGGAACATTCATAGAATGGAATTCTAGTGGCTACAGGACTAGTCAATGCTAGATTTCTAACTAAGTACTAAACAAGTAATACTAAACTAATGCTAAACTAATAAGATGGATTACTCACCAAGTAGCCCCCCTTGAATAAGTATCCTCTAAACTAATAAGAACTCAAGTGCTTGAACATGGAAATTTATTTTATTCACTGTAAATCATGCATATAGGAGAGTAATGTATTTATATCACTGAAATTGGAGAATGAAAGTACAATATCAAATCGTGCAACCCCTGAAGAAGGAGCATCAAATCATTATTTATACTATAGCTAAACAAGGTAGTCAACTCCACGACTGGGAGGATGCCATTTAGGGAAAATAGGGGAAACTAGAGTGATGGTGGTTACACATGCATGGAATCTAGTTAGACATGCAATCCCAAACGTAGATCTAGCATAGCAGTAGCACCCATGCATGCTCAATCATTAACGTCCACTATAAGGCAGTTACGTTCAGTTGCATGAAGAATCTTTTGTCATCGGTTGCCTTTGACTTGGAGTGATTCCTCAGCTGCACGTTATGGTGCATGCCGGTGGTGTCTTCCTCAACTAGGTGTATTAAATTTGCATGGAGAGGTTAGTACACATAATAACTACACATCTATAACCACTCTAAGAATCATTCATTAATCACATGAAAAATCAATATAGTTAACCCAAATAATATGCCAAATGTCATTAAAGAAGCTTGCAAAGATAGGATAATGTTAAATGTCAATGGTTCGAGGGAAAAATTATGCAAATACCAACATTTAATCATCAAATTTCATGACATCAGCCAGCAAATAGAGTATAGATTTTACCAAAAACTAGGCTCATCACTCCCCCCAACCTAACATTTTGTTGGTCCTCCAGCAAGGGAAGAGTTGTTCTTATGCTTGCTTAAGGCTCTAAAATTTTCAACAGAGAGTTGTCCAACATCAGTGGCTATAATGCATGAATTAGGATCCCAATAGAATCCTCCCAATCTATCAAACTTGTTCCATCTTTGCCTCTCTGCAATAATGTCATACAAATAGAATCTAAAATTTGGCATGGGCCACATGAGCATGGGTGGCTGGAAGGTAAGGGGAATCCAATACCACCCTTGAGTTCTCCCAATATAAATATTCCTATCAATCCTTTTTAGTGATGTAACATAATTGTGGATGGAATGAGGCTCAACTTGTTTCAGCTCATTAGTCAAACTATTCCATCTTTGTGATAAACATCTCAACACGGTTTCCTCCTTTTTTGTTGTCTTTACCTCATACTTGTTGTAAAATACCTCAATCCAAGGCATAATCCTATTGCCATAACTTGGTCTAAGTGGCATTCTATGCCATTCTCTATAAATATCCCTTGGGTTGCTTGATTCAGCTCTAGCAGACAGAGGGATATCAAACTCCAATTGCTTATAAGCACCATGTTGTTGTCCCCAACTAATCTCATTTTGCACCCAAGACATGAATGCTATCAATTGAACAACCCCAACATACAACAGTGGATTCCAATCATGGTCTTTTGTGACAACATAATTATGTAGATAAAATTCACATAGAAAATTCTTCATTTCAAGGGAGGCAATCCTATAAGCATTGAAAAATTCCATAGGGGTATCAATAGAAGGATTCAAACCTGAGGAAATTCTTGACATCTTAAAAGAGAGATACTTCACTTTCAGGAGCAAAGCATAGACCCTTGGAGGGGTCCTACATTCCAAAATCTTCGGTGCCAAAGCTGCCATATCATCCACCCTTTGCTTTAGGGTGGAAATTTCTACATTTTTATCCTCAATCTCTTCATCCTTCTTTTGAATTTCCTCCTTCAATTTCTATTTTTCCTTTTTCCATTCTTCCTCCCTTCTTTGTATTTCTTTCCATAAATTCTAAATTGTTGCATTTACTATAAAGCTGGGAGGATTATGAATGCCTACTAGTCTTTTTGTTGATGGCAGCTCCTCATAATACACTATCTACATGGACTCAAGTTGTCTAGTTATCTCTGGCTGCAAGGGTGTAGTTTCTTCTTCCTTTTGCTGCAAGGAATCATGTTCTTGTTGTGGTTGTAGGAACTCCTACTCTGGTTTTGGCTATGGCTACAAGACTTCTTTTTGCAGGGCCTCTTGCTCATGCTACAGGAAGTCTTGATTTTCCTCCAATTCTTTTGCAATGTCAGCAAGATCGGCCAGTGTTATAGTTGCTACTCTCCTAAATATGTCTTCTTCTTCAACATTCTCCTACTCCATTGGAGATTTAGGGTCCTCATGTGAGGTATCACCAGGTTTAGGGTTTTCATGTGGAGGTGTACCAATCGCAGGCCCAGCTAGTCTTGATTTCCTATGAGGTCTCTCACGTTTTCCTTTGGCTACATGATGAACAGTATCAACCTTCCTCTTCTTAGAACTTGACAATTTTCTTTATATAGGTTGTGTCTTAACCTTCTCTTTTCTCATCTCTACCTCTCTCTGTTGTGCCCTAGTTTTCATTAGGGTTTCAAGTGGGATGTCATCATCAAAATATAAGGAAGAGAATCCTTTTTCTAAGTGCTTTGTTCCAAAAGAACTAATTTCTATGGTTTCTTCTGCTACAGGTAGCACCAGAGGTTGAAGCAATAGGAATGGCTTCAAGTGTGCTTACTCTCTTGCTAGACCTACAGGATTGAGGCAAAGCCCTAGGTTGCAAGTGCTCAGGTCTAAATTGATCAACAATTATAAATTCCTCCCAAGTCATCCCAGATATATCATGTAGAGACTTTTCAACTAACAATTTAATCAAGCAATGGTGGGAAACAGAATTATCCCTACCTTTTTGGGTCTCGACTGCCATAATTGAGAGAAGATTGTACAACATGTTGGGAACATTCATCCTCCTTTTGTGCCTCATGTGATTCAAAATATTGAAGTGGACAGAATGCAAGTTTGACTAGTGACCCTAACAAGTGATGTATTTGATGGCATACACAACTATCTACTTCCATGGCTTGAGCAGAGACATTGTCTTTGTACCCTGTTTGTCTATGCTCAATGGGGGGTCATTTGGCTCTGCAAACTTAGCCCTAGCTAATCTGGCATCTCTGGAAGTAGGGTAATTTTCACCATCAACTGGTAACCCTGTGGCCTCTGCAATTCTTTCCTCTGTTGCCACAAATTCCAACATTTTTATTGTGGATTTTCTTTTTGAAAATGTTTGGTAAAATTCAAGGGCAATGCTTTCATCAAATCCATCTAGCTTCAAGAAGTAATCTAACCATCCACAGTTTCTAAATTCTATCAGAAACTATGCATCCTGTAGTAAAATATCATGCACTGTGGGTTCATTTAGAATTAACCTGCCTCCCATTGTCTACAATCAAACAAATTCTCCTCAACTTCTTTCCTACAATTCTCGTCTAAAAATCAAATGCACTTTCCTGTAGTATCTACTAAATTCTAGTACCAACCTGCTAAATTTCTAGTGCCAGTGTCGACTAAATTTCCTTTCTTTTGTTTTTCCTTCTTGCTTGCAACTCAAGATTACGACAGGTCAATAATGGCAAGAAAAGGAGTGATAAAGGGAAATTATGATAGGAAGAAATGGCGACTGCAGCTATTGTTACTTCACACATGCAAGCCGTCCTCTCACTCAGATTTCAAATCAGCTCATTTAAAAATTTCTAACATAGCCTAATATGATTTGACACATGGGCAATAAATTCACAAAATATTTCCATATTTTTCTTTCCCTTCCCCCCAACCTAAATTAGGATGTGTGTCCGCACATGTGAGATGGGAGTGGTGATTGACAGGTAATAATGGAATTTATGTGAATATCTATACTAACATTTAGTGATTAAATGAGCACACTTAAAAGATGATTAAAGATAGCAATTAATGCACACATACTTGAATGTGTGGAAGATTTGTTGCAAAGATTGTGAATAAAGCAATGCTCGCCTTTTTGGAGAATAAATTGTGTAATAAATGAAGTGAAATGAGGTGAGGTGGAATGAAGTGATGGAAGAGAGAGAAAGGTGGTAATGGATGGGTCGATGGGTGGATGGATGAAGAAATGGACTTCCACATAAGTAAAAGTCTTTATTATTAAAAGTACATACCTTAATTAGCCCAAAGGAGGGACACTAGGTCCACTTCCTTCGGCTGCAGGAAGTTCTGGTGTAGAATGTTGGATGAATTGTTGCAGGAACTCTTCTTTGGAGGTTGGCTTGTGGTATAACCTGAGGCAATGACCATTGACAAGTAATTTGAATCTGACAGAGTCAAAGGTAGTAAGTTGAACAACTCCATTAGGAAAGACCTCAACAACTTTGTATGGTCCTAGCCACCTTGTCTGCAATTTTCCTGCATTGTCCTAGTATCTTGAGTCATAGAGCAATGCCCAATCTCCTAGTTTGAATTTCTTGTCCCTGATAAATTTTTCAAGTCACTTGATCCTCTGATTTTGCACTACTTTTGTATGTTGCAGGGTTGCTCTTCTTATTTCATCCAAAGCATTTAGTTGCATGATTCTTTCTCTCTGTGCCTCAGAAATATCCATACCCAAATCTACTGTAGTCTGTAGAGTCTTATGTTCAAATTCAATTGGAATCATGGTTTTCTTTCCATACAACAAGTCAAATTGGGTGAAGCTTTTAGTTGTTTTCCAAGTTTTCCTATAGGCCCAAACAACTTCTGGTAATTTGTTGGCCCAATCCTTTCTATGGAGAGCTATTGTTTTAGTTAGAATGGCTTCAATCTCTCTGCTGGTCACCTCAACTTGGCCATTAGCCTGGGGGTGATAAGGAGTAGAATTTGTGTGCCTTATATTGTACTCATTTACTAGCGTTGCAACAAGAGTTGATGTGAATTGGGATCCTTGATCAGTCACTATTTCTCTTGGGACTCCATATCTCATGAAAATCTCTTCATAAAGAAATTTTGCAACCTTTTTATCCCTTGCATGTTTCATAGCCTTAAATTCTACCCATTTTGTCACATAATCAGTGCATACCAATATATAAGACTTACCATTTGATGGAGGGTTAATTGGTCCAAAAAAATCCAATCCCCACTTGTCAAAGGGTGTGATTACTACCTGAGGGAAAATTGGAATTTCATCAGATCTGGTTGGTCTGCCCATCCTTTAACATATATCATATTTTTTGGTATACCTTCCTGCATCCTTGTGGAGTGTTGGCCTGTAATACCTTGTGTTCAAAATCTTCATTGTTGTCCATTTGGCTGCAAAGTGTCCTCCACATGGTTCATTGTGACATTCATGAAAGATGTCATATGCCTCATCTTCTCTCACACATCTTCTCATGACATGGTCAGGCCCAATATAAAGCAAACATCCAGCAATCCAAGAGAAAGGAAAAGATTTTTCAATACGTGTCCTTTTCTCTTTTGGGGAGAAGTGAGAAGGAACTCTACCTGTGACCAAGTAATTGGATATGTTAGCATACCAAGGTGTTTGTACACTGAGATAGAATAGATTCTCATCAGGAAAAGAGTCATCTATGGGCTGATTGTCTTCTAATGTAGTTAACCTTGAAAGAAAATCTGCAACAACATTGGCCTTCCCTAACTTATCCACGATGGTTATATCAAACTCTGCATCAACAATAACCATCTTGCTAATATTCTTGTGATCAAAGGTTTATTCATGAGATATCTAATGGCTGCATGATCAGTGTGCACAAAGATTTGGTAGCCTATTATGTAATGTCTAAATTTTTTCAGTGCATAGATTACTGCTAGCATCTCTTTCTCGGTCACTGTATAATTGAATTCAGCTCCTTGTAAATTTTTGTTGACAAAGCAAATAGCATTTTCAGCAGCTCCCTCTTTCTTTCCTAACACCACTCCTATGGCATAGTTTGATGCATCAGTTTGGATGTGGAAAGGAAGCTCCCAATTATGTCCCTTGAGTATAGGAGCATAAGTCAAAGTTTCCTTCAAGTCAAAAAATTCCTTGTCACAAGCTTCAATCCACTAAAATTCAGCATCTGTAGTGAGAAGGGTATACAATGGTGATGCTACCTTGCTGAAACCTTTGATAAAAATCCTATAATATCCTACATGACCCAAGAAACTCCTAACATCCTTCTATTTTGCAGGTGTAAGCAGATTTGTGATTACCTCATTTTTTGCAGGATCTACTTGAATTCCTTTATGGAAGATGTAGTGGCCAAGAACTACACCCTCTTGCATCATCATGAAACATTTTTCACTATTTAAGGACAAGTTTTGATCCTCACATCTTTGTAGGACTCTCTTGATATTTTCCAATGCTTGATCAAAATCAACACCATAAGTGGTGAAGTCATTCATATAGATTTCCATGCAATCATGAGAAATGTTTGAGAATATATTGATGATTTCCCTCTGGAAATTTGTAGGTGCATTGCACAATGGTGCAGGAGCACCCAAGGCCTTCAAGGAGCTCTTCAAAGGTTAGAAGTGTGTAGGGGTCAAGAGGACCTTTCCATCAAATCAAAACATCAATTATGGTATCTTGGAGCCTATAATGGCATTTGGGATGAATAGATGTAATGAGAATGTTAAAAGTCCTAAGGGTCCTGAAAGGACCATAGGACCAAAGAACCTTGTAAGTGGACCAATAGTGTCCAAGAGGTGTAGGTAGGTTTATAATGTTTTAATTAGATCAATTATGGCTAGATATTAAAGTTTAGATAGTTTTTAGTCAATATAAATTAATAAAATGTAAGTTTGGAAATTCAAATTTTTGAAAATCCACTTTGGGAAGGTAACTAGTGTTTAGGAGTTTTAATCATTTTTATGTAACCTAATCATTGAAAATTGGTTGGATCAGTTGGGGAATGGTTCTATAACCCCAAAATATTCATTTGTACGGAGGTTGGACGTTTTGAGTAGGCATTGTACGGACTGTTTTCTGGAAATAGTGAAAAACACAGTTTTTTGGCACTTTTATGGTGTTCTTTTGTTAAATACTTGATCTCTATTGAATCTATGTCCAGTAGGAAGCTTTAGGTATTTTAGTTTACATGTTTCAACACTATTGAAGGCTCTAAAAGTAGTAATAATTGATTGCTTTGCATAATATATTGACTATCCTTAGGAAAACTCTATTTTTTCATTGATTTTGAGAGTCAACATGAAATAATGATCCATTTCATGAGAGGTTGTGACTAAAACTTGTGAAATGGATCCTATTTAACATGTATCATACCATTCTAACAATCTAAAAGTGCAGGAAAGAAGAATCAAATGGTGTACACCAAGATTTGACTATGAAAAATACTTGAAGATGGAGGCTAGGGTGTAGCAGCAGAAGATCTGCCTTCATAAGGGGTATATTTTTGAGTTTGGATTGACTAAATATGTTGTCCTAATGCTATAGAGTCAATGAGAAAGTTCTAGAAGTGTTTGGAAGGTTAGTTTTCAAGAAGCCCTTGTTTTTGCATTAGAAAAGGAGGTTTTTTGAGTTGGGAGTTTTTTTGGCCATACAAGTGCAAACCAATTGTGGATTATATGGTTTTGAGCCATTTAATTTTCTTCCCCAAGGTTTCAAGATGATTGGATAAGTTTGAAGGGTACTTCCTTTGTTAAATTGACCTATTTTCCTTGTTTTTCCCATGCTGATGTATTGGAAGTCTAAACTGGTCCAAAGGAGTTATATCTAATATTGAAGTATGATATGTAAGTTCTTAATGGGTGTCTAAATACATTATTTATTTGGCAAGTATTTTGGAAAAGTTGGGTGAAAAGTCCCATGAAGCTGTTTGGCTGTGTTGGTGGAAAGAGTGCATCTAACAAGTGGATTTGTGAAGTTCTTTTGATTTGCTTTGGAATTTGGGTTGATCATCTATTATTTTTCATTTCAAGTTTATTTCAAATGGTTTATAACCATAAGGGAGTTTTTTCAATTCACAAGTGAACCTTTGAGCCTTGTCTCCGTTAGGGTGCCTAGGAGATAGCTTGAGATTGCAACCTTGTAAACCTTGAAATCATTTTGTGTTTCCAAAATTCCCTGACCCTCTGCATCACACAAGCCAATTGGAAGTACCGAATAGGCATAGTTCCCCCATGGGCAGGTGAATGTGGTCTTCTCCTAGTCTTCTGGTGCAATTTGGATCTAGCCGATGAATCCATCTAGAAAAGAGAAGTATTGCTTTCCTACAAGTGTATCCAAAACTTGATCAATGAAGGGTAAAGGAAAGTGATCCTTCTTGGTGGCAGCATTATGTTCCCTATATTCAACACAAACTCACCATTTCCCTCCATTTTTTAGCACAATCACTAATGGAGACACCCACTAACTATCTAAAATGGGGTAGATAAATCCTACATCTAGTAATTTATACAATTCTCCTTTCACAATCTCTCTTACTGAAGGCTTCATTATTCTTTGTGGTTGTCTTACTGGAGTGCAATCATCTCTAATATAAATTTTGTGTGTACAAATTTTAGGATCCATTCCCTTACTATTATGATAATCCCATGCAAATGCATGTTGATGGGCCCTTAATAGGTTCACTAATAACAATTTTTGTTCTTCATTCAATTTACTATTAACATTCAGATATCTTCCCTCTGACACCTAGACTTGTGTAGTTAACTCTATCATGGTTGCTTCATTAATACATGGTACCTTTAATTCATACGAAAACAATGTATGGAACATACATATTGTTGTATGGAGTCTGTTTGCAAGAAGAGTGGTTGCAGAAAGATTGTCTATAGGAACAGTGGTTGTAGGAAGAGAAGACAAAAGTGTCCTAACTGAAGTAGAAGATGATGCTTCCTCCACTTCATAATGGTTCTGAATGATGTTAGCCAACACTTCATCCTCATCTTGGAGTTGTATGAAAGAGCTTCTCCCTAGCATCATAAGTTGTGCCACATAATTAACTTCCTCAGCCTCTTCACCAACTTGTGGCCATGCGGGATTATCTTCATCATGAGATGGTTGAACAGATGGATAAAGAACAAAATTTTGAGTGCTCCTCCCATCTAGTCATGTCACCTGACCAAAATCCAATGTATGCATCTGTGGTTGCTAACCAAGGCCTTCCAAGAATGATGGGATACCTGCCTAGTGTAGCCTTAGGAAAAAGAATAATAAAATTTGTTGGGTATTCCCAGGAGTCTAGAACTACCACAAGATCTTCCACTACACCATCAGGCTTAATAGTAGAGC
Source organism: Sequoia sempervirens (assembly GCA_007258455.2). NCBI lineage: Eukaryota > Viridiplantae > Streptophyta > Pinopsida > Cupressales > Cupressaceae > Sequoia > Sequoia sempervirens. Next base: position 102,830,716 of record VDFB02105785.1, read on the forward strand.
TATCATCAAGCTGTAGAACAGTAGGAGTAGATCTCATACTTGGATCCTATTCATGACAACTGCTCCCACGGGACTACCTGGGTCATTATATTTGGGAATAGTCACTTTTCCCAACATGATGTCAGCTAGCTGGCCCACCACATGAACTGTAGTTGGGTCTTTCTTTTTCCTACCTAGCTTCTTGAGATAGGATTCTTTGATTTCTTTTTTATAGATTGGAACATCCTTTATGGCCTGAAATAGGGGTATTTGAACACAAATATGCTTCAGCTGATCCAAGATATCAAAGGTGGTATCTTCCTTTTCTTCTTTCTTCTTGGTAACTTCCAATCTTTGAGGAAATGGTGGTGCTTGCTCAGTCTGCTTGGCTTGCACTAGTTTAATAATTTTAGGTATAGTTGGCTAAATAGGATCATTTAGAGGCTCCTCCTCCTCTTCCACATGAAGCTCAGTAATGATTAGCTTGGAAAGGGCTGGTAGAGTGGTTCCTGAATGCAGGTGGATATCACTTACACTCACAGCATATGTAGGGAATTGATTTGAATTAGTAGAATATGCAGGCTGTTGTTGTGGTTTTTTATTTGGATTGGGTGTAGGCTGAGCCGGTAGCAAAGTGGGTTTAGGTGCATTTGAGATTGGATTAGTAGGTGGAGGCATTATAGTAGGTTATTGGGACTGAGAAGGTGGTTGCATGTAACTGGTTGTCTAAGTAGGTCATTGCTATCCTCTTCATTGATTTGTTTGCTTCCAATTTCCTGGAGGTGGTTTTTCGTTCCCTTACAATTGCTTCCAATTCCCCTGAGGTTGCTACCATTGGGGTGGAGAACTCTAATGAATGGGCCAAGCATTTGGAGGGTTAATCCAAGGTTGTAGTGGATATCCTCCATAACTAGGTGGATATGGGGGCTGCCATTGGTTACCAGATGAATAGGAGTTAAAATATGGTCTAGCATAGGATAGTGGATCTGGTGGCATACCTTGTCTTGGAGCCCAAAGCTTCCTTTGTGCAACATAGTAGACTTGGTCTTCTTCAATTTGAATTGGCTTGAACTTAGGTGAAACCTTCTGGCTTTCAAGATTAGCTACCATCTTACATCTGCAATCCTTCTTTTTTCTGCAGCAGGGGAAATACTCTATCAACATTGCCTCTTCCTCCTCTTACTTCTTCTTGGCCTGAAGTGTATCTAGATGAGTAGCTAGATTGTTGATAATGTCCTACTTGAAGTTTGCAAACAAATGAGTGATCTCCATTCTTGAAACTCCACCAGTAGTTTACTTACCCATGGAAGATGGATAAGCTCTCCCTTTCTTTGAAGCTACCCTAGAGTAATTCAGGCATATTTTCTTGATATCCTCCCAAGGAGCTTGAGAGATATCTCCTCCTGCCATGAGGTCCAAGGCATCAGTGTAGATGTCATTGATTCCTCTTAGGAAAAGAAACTTTTTTTATTCTTCATTAAGTGCATGATGTGGGGACTTTTGCAGGAAAAATGGGAACCTTGCAATGTAATCTTCCAAGCTCTCATCTTCCTTTTGCTGCATCCTGAAAATGTCACCTCCTTTCATGTCACTACCCCTACAATATTCCTTGTATTTCTCAAGGAATTTTATCTTCATGTTTTCCCAAGTTTCCACAGTATCTCTGCCTAGACTCATGAACCATCTTAATGCAGCCTCTTTCAGAGTGGTAGGAAATAGCTTAAGCCTATGGGCATCATTAGTATAATCATAACTCATGCCGAGTATGTCAAACTCAAATAAGAAGGCATCAAGATCTTCTGTGACAAGTCCATAAAACTTTGGGAGTGTTGAGGCAGGAATGTTCTTGATGTTGTCAACTTCATTCTGATGGGCAATGGGGAAAGAAAAAGTTGGTTGGTTAGGTTTGTTCCTATTTGCATCACCCATGCATGCTTGATGTTGTTCCAAATAAAAAGGGTTCTCAAGCTGATTTTGATCTTTAGATGATACTTCATAATTAGTCAAATTAGTATATGCATCAGCAAAGGGTCGTTGATCTTCTTCTTCTAGTAGGTTCTGATATTCAACTAGCTAGAGTGGATTAGGATTGTTAAGAAGGAATCTCCCATTAGAATCCCTTCTCCTTCCTCTATGCATGCAGTATCACTCACTATCAGTCATCTCATACAAAAATTTGGTAAAGAATAGGGTGGGTTCATTACTACCTAAATGAAGACATACAAAGAACAACTTCCAGAAACACTACAACAAGGAAAACTACCAATGACTCCATTCCCTAGCTTGACACCATCTCCGACAATGGCTCCAAAAATGTTGGCCTCCTACAATGATTTTAATAACTAAGCCTTTACAACCATGACTCAGAGATTGGACATCTAACCTAAATAGCTATCTCAATCATCATGAAGTTGCATTTAACTTGTCAACCCAGGGACGTGAACTTGAAATGGGTCAGCACAGTATGTGCACTAGGAACTCAAAGTAGCCATTGCATTCTACAACTAAGAAACACAATACTGAAAGAGAATTGCTTGAAAGAGAAAGAGAAAAATGTTGAATATCAATCAATGGCTATGCTAAGTTGAAATGCATAACAGGAAAAAAAATCTGAGCAATGAACATGACACTACTTTGTCTGCTTTAGTTGCAGGAATAGTCATAGAATGGAATTCTAGTGGCTGCAGGAACAGTTAATGCTAGATTTCAACTAAGTACTATACAACAAGTAATACTAAAATAATGCTAAACTAATAAGATGGATTACTCACCAAGTGGGCCCCCTTGGATAAGTATCCTCTAAACTAATAAGAACTCAAGTTCTTGAACTCAGAACTTTATTTTATTCACTGTAAATCATGCATACAAGAGAGTAATGTATTTGTATCACTGAAACTGGAGAATGAGAGTACAATATCAAATTGTGCAACCCCTGAAGAAGGAGCATCAAATCATTATTTATACTACAACTAAACAAGGCAATCAACTCAACGACTGGGAGGACACCATTTACAGGAAATAAGGGAAAGTGGAGCGATGGTGGTTATGCATTCATGAAATCTGGTCAAACATGCAAGCCCAGACGCAGATCCAACACAACAGTAACACCCATGCATGCTCAATAATTAAGGTCCAATACAAGGAGGTTACATTCATTTGCATGAAGAATATTTTTCCATCAGTTGCCTTTGACTTGGAGCAATTCCTCAATTGGACGTTATGGTGCATGCCCAGCTAGTGATGTCTTCCTCAACTGGGCATATTAAATCTGCATGGCAAGGTCAGTACACATAATAAATGCACATCTATAACCACTCTAAGAATCATTCATTAATCTCATGAAAAATCAATATAGTTAACCCACATAATATGCCAAATGTCAAATGTCAATGGTTTGAGGGAAACATTATGCAAATACCAACATTTAATCATCAAAGTTCATGACATCAGCCAAGAAATAGAATATAGATTATACCCAAAACTAGACCAAAATCTAGGCTCATCAGGTGTCAAAATGGATGATGAAGAGAAATGTCAGATCCTACTTTGTTCTTTTTCTTATGGCTATTGGGAGTACTTTTGTTATATTGAATATTAAAAATGTGGCAGGTTTTTTGCTTTTTGAAGAGATTTGGAGGAAGGTATCCATCACTATCAACAAGGCCCTAAATGTTCCTGGAAGACCTAAGGAAAAAGGAAAGAAGAATGAGAAGCATGACAAATCCAAGTCCAGTGAGAGATCTAAATCCCCTGCAAAGTCCAAAGTTATTTGTTGGAATTTTTGTAAGCCTAGACATGTTTGTAAGGAATGCAAAGAAGAAAAGAAGAAAAATAAGAAATTTGATTTTGATTCTTAGTCTGAGAAGGAAGATGGAGAAACATTCATTATAGCTTTCACCACTTGTGCAAGTAATGATGCATGGTTAATTGACTCAGGTGCATCTTTCCATATGACCTTTAATAGAGATTGGTTTTCGAAATATGAAGAATTTGATGGAGGTAAGGTATACTTGGGTGATGATTCTCATTTAGACATTGTTGGTCATGGTAAAGTTAAAATTTGGTTTCATAATGGTAGGATAAAAAGGATTAATGTTGTGTTGCATATTCTTGGATTAGCATGAAATTTGTTATCTATGAGCAAACTAATAGATGCAGGTGTGCAAGTAGTATTTTTTGATGCAGGATGTAAGATGGTTAGAAGTACTGTGGTGATTTCTAGAGGTTTTAGATATGGCACATTGTATAAGTTGGATGCATGTAGTGTTGAGTGTAATAGTAATTCTATGAAAAGAAAGTATGTGGAAGAAGTGAGGGGGAATGTCAGAGAAACCTCCAAGAATAGTAGTGCCTTTGGTAACTTTAATTCTGATTAGGTTTCCTCAAAGACACATACAACTATGTCCTAAAGTGAAAACAAACAATTTATTTCCCACATTAATCCTTCTGAGAGAAGCACATATAAATTCAACAACAAGCAACAACACAGATGAAAGATAAGACAAAAAACTAGAACACAAAGATTTACGTGGGGAAAACCCTTTTGGGTAAAAAACCCCACACTCCAAAGATCGAGCCATTGTATTATTCAACATCTGAAGGTTACAATACAAATCAGGCTCATAGCCTTTTCAGAGATTACATCTTGTTCATTCTGGAATCAATTTGGTAGCAAAATCTCCCTGAGAGATCAACCATGGCATTCATGATCTGGAGAGATTCCAGCAGCACCCTGCCTCTCTCTTCCTCTACTTCGGCCTCATGGCCTCAGCCTTTTAGCCAGCCACTCGGTCCTCTCTCTTTGCTTCTCTTGTTCTCTCTTTCTCTCTCTTCTCTTCTCTTGTTCTCTCTTGCTCTCCTCTGTCAGAACGTCCAATGCGTACATAGATGCATTTGTTCTCAACAGGCTCTATGAATTGGTTTGTTCCCAACTGTCAGATCACAACTATCGAATCATCTAGCCTAGCATCGTAGATGTTTCCACTTCCTTGCATAGAAGATAATACATCCAGGTCACACCATGTAGGACAGTCTTCGAACGGTCAAGGGCGTTCAACCTATGTTGGCATGTCGATGAGACACTAACCCTGTCTCCCCAATGCCAACACAACCAGCATTCGATATTGGCGTAGGTTCCAACAGTCGGCAAGATGATATAGTGAATGCCACAAGTCATACCGAAACCACCGACATCCATTGCATTCCTATCGGCAAGAGTTTCCTCACCGGAAAGACTCATACCGATGCTCACAAGTCACAACGACCTCTACCTTGCCATCAGCAAGACTACTGCAGTTTGCCAAGACTTCATACTAAATTCTTCAAGTCATGCCGAAAGGAACACTCATCGGCAAGACTTACCGCTATCACCCAGACATCCCACCAAGCCTTCATCTTATTCCGAAGTGTTCACCAGTCGGCGAGACTTATCGCTTTCACCAAGAGTTCTTATCGAAGTCATATGTTACACCAATGACACCTTTCGGCGAGACATCCATCTTTCGCCAAGACATCACACTAAGTTCAACATGTCATCCCGAAGACCTTTTACTATCGGTGAGACTCTCCAAGTCGCCAAAACTTCATACCGAAGTCTGTTTGTCACCACGAAGACACCAAGTATATCCCCATCGGTGAGACCTTCATCAATCACTGGGAGGTTATATCGACATCAAGATTCACATGGGCAAGACAATCACTCTTGGCCAAGACATCATACCGATGCCTTCAAGTCATATCGAAGAGTCCAACCGTCGGCCAGACATTCCACATTCACTGAGACTTCATACCGAAGTCCTTGTGTTTCTCTAATGACTCCATTCACTAGAATTCTCACCGAAAACACCCGATCACATGTGGCTTTGTTGGCCAGACTTACCGCTGTCGCCAAGAGGTCATAACGAACCCCTTTCATTACCTCGATGACTCCATATGTATATAGTTGTCGGCGAGACATCTCCCTATCGCCAAGAGTTCCTACTAAACCCTTATGTTACACCAAAGACTTCTTTCACCACAAGTCTCCCCGACACCCGCTAGACACCAACCTATCGACCAGACATATTCCAGTTGCCAAGACTTCATATCGATAGGAGCAAGTCATATCGATTATCACATCGGCCAGATAGACCAAAGGTCACGCCGATATCAACAAGACTTCCTATCGTCGCCAAGACATCATTTCGACAGTCCAAGGTTACGCTGAAGGTTTCAGATGCCGATCGCCAAGACATTCAGGAGGTCACAGTGACAGTTCAGGATCTACTAGTAGATCGGCCAGACATCTCACCAGTCATAGCGACCATGCTTTCTCAAAGGTTTCAGCCTATGAGATTGAGGCAAAAATTCCAACAATCTCCCACTTGACGAAGATCACACAGGCACCTTCAAAGTAGCCAGAAACTAGGATCACACTAGCTCCACCAGTTCAGACCCCGCAATACTCAAGACACTCAATCAACAAGATTCCACAAATAATAGTCCACCAAACAATCTGCAACAAAGACCAGGCATCCAACTGCAACTCACTATCCAACAAAGCAACTGAAATGCAACTGATCACAACCTTCCAAGAAACCACATAGATCTAAAAAACATGCTCTCATGCTCCATCAAGAATTCTACACCAACATCCAAGATGTCCACCATTCAGGCAACAATCCTTGTCATCTTCCAACATGCTAGCTATGGAAGAAAGATACAAGCCAAGGTGAATAAGCACCACTCCAATGAACATAAACAAAAGATCCCAGTGATATCATCAACATGATACTGCTACCACTTCACTGTGCTCAAACGCTATACAGAAGCAATATCAACTTCAAAGCCTCAAATAGAACACAACCATGAAGTCATTCTCCAGAAACAAGACAAAAAATACCAGCTAGAACAATAATCAGAATGACTGCTTCCATCCAACTGATAAACCCACGCGACTAAAAAAAGCACCCACAGCTCGTGTTATTCCATCCAATCTCATATACCTCACAGGTATCAACATTAGTAAACTTATGCCAAACCATAACCAACTCATTAACAGCAAATACAAGCTCCAAGTGCCAACCAGTCGAAGAAGACAAGACACATACAAGAACTCCCACTGCCTGAGTAATCCAGATCTGAAAGATCAAAAGGCATCGCAAGTCTACCAATAACAACACATAGAATAGGTAACCATGTAGTACCAAGGAAATATCCACAATGATATGCACAACCTACAAAAAACTGCTACAAGAAACATTTCTCTCACCACAAACCTTCATAGCCACAGAAAGAAACTCTACACATCATATTCCTATAGAACATCCTCCTACATACACTTCTAATAGCCAGTTGTGTCAAGAATGATCTTCTTCACAACCCAAAAGAAAATCCTTAACAACATCCATCCGTTCAATCACCAAGATCAAACCAATTTAAAAAACAACATGGATGTAAGCATCTCAAAGAAGATCAAGCTAGTTCATTCCCCATTTTAGGAAATCAACCCATACATCATCTCCTACCAATTCTCATCAGTAACAAGGAGATAAAACAAGTTGTACAACTTCCACCATGAATCCTCTAGAACCATTAAACAACAATTCAAGATCCATATCATGAAAGTGAACATAAAACACATCTAAAAAATATAATGGGCCAAATACCTCTCAGATTAAACTGCCGAGTAGACCAAGAGTGGGAACGAGAATACTCCTTCAAGATATATAATTCATCATGACTAATCCAAGAGAAATCTCCTCATATGTCTCTTATTGAACTCACGTTCAACCAAGGTGCAGGCTTCTCAGACTTTCTGCTGAAAACCTTCATGGAGAGAACCAATCAACAACACTTCTCTCATAAGAGAAAAACAACCTCACCTTATTCTTCATATATCCATGAGTACTAGCAACCGATCATCTCATGCTAAACTCCAACTACATTACTGCACTATCACAAAGTATCAAGAAAATAATCAAAGCACCCAATACATAAAGAATTACTTGACCACTGTCAAAGCTTCAATCATCTGAATCAGGAACTTATCATGACACCATGATCTACATATCACCTTAGGAGATACCATGCTTCAAGTGACTTCACCATGGTCTCAAGTATAATGCACAATGCCAAAACTCTAGTACACAAACAAGAGTATACCATGACATAAAGCAAATAAACTCAAAACCAACATCACCTGTCAAGCACCACCAACACCTCAGCCAAAGACTCCAAGTGTCCTCCATGGATCCAAGATATTGAACATCTTCAAATAATGTCCATGCAAAATCAAAAGAATCCTTCTACAGCAATAGGATCTAAGGGCTCCACCAAGAAACATCTGCAACACTAAAGAAGACCATTCACCACCATGTGATGAAACCATAGTCACTGCTAAAGCTCCCACTGAAACGTGACATCCAAGATCTCCAAGCATCATGACCACCTGCTTCAGGTTCCCATAGCCGACTATTCAGGTACTCAAATAATATCCATCCTCTCATCTCAAAGCAATCACACCAATGCACAAGTGACCACATACAAGGCTAGCTAACAAGTCTGCACATGCAAAGAATCAACCTCGTGGATAAAGATAGTCCACATCCAAGTTATCTCACTACAGCCAATGGGTAGCTAATCCATCAACCACATAACTTGTAGATCACAAACATCAAACATGCAAACCCATCATCACATTGGAAACTGCAACACTGAGATTTCAAAGAGAATAACCATGTAAATAGCATGACTCAAACACCAGATCACACCAAACCTGATTTTCCAATCATGTCCACAACGAGCACCATAATCAAGGAACTCACAAGTACCACCACAAGAATGCTGAGTGACAAATCAAGTACCAACACTCCCATGTAGAGAAGAAATCACACCTTCTCAAACCATGCACAAAGCATGCATGTAGAACTGCAACTATCTCATCCAACAACACCCCAAAATCTAGGCTCTAGAAAATAGCTTAACAACAACTCCACATAACCACAAGTTTTGCTTAACCATGTAAAACCTGCAAAACCACAGAGCCAAGCAAGTACAAATCATCCTTAAAAAGAAAATAGCAGTTCAGGAAATCCAGGCCCCTTTCAGGCCAATTCTAAACCACCAACATGTACATGCATCCGAGAAAGAGAGAAAGGCTATTTCAGAAGCTTGCAAATCAACTAATGATTAACTCCATAGCCTTTATGTATTTAAGGTTAACAAGAAATAGTTCCTTCCAACACCAGGAAACACCACCTAGCATAAGCACTCTCTTCCTATGGCTGAGAAACAAACTAGGCTTCTCCATATCACCCTGGAGCCTATCACACAGACACCCAATATGAAAGCTTTACTGCTACACAGCCACAGAGTAAGAAAATCCACCTCGTACACCAAGATTATACCGCTACCAATTAGGAGACATAGATCACAACATGATCAACTCCCTTTTCCATCTTCACCATCCTTCAAGCTACGTGTTGTCTCTGAATATCACAAGACTTCCACTCACCAAAGGATCAATAAAACAGATGATTCCTCGAGATTTCCTCCAGCCTAACAAACTGAGAAATTTTCATAGGAAAAATACCTAGAACCAACAACCAAAAGAAGGCTCTGATACCACTTGTTAGGGAAAATAGGGGGCATGTCAGAGAAACCTCCAAGAACAGTAGTGCCTTTAGTAACTTTAATTTCGATTAGGTTGCCTCAAAGACACGTACAACTATGTCCTAAAGCAAAAATAGACAGTTTATTTCCCACATTAGTCCTTCTGAGAGAAGCACATGTAAATTCAACAGCAAGCAACAACACAGATGAAAGATAAGACAAAAAACTAGAACACAAAGATTTACGTGGGGAAAACCCTTTCGAGTAAAAAACCCCACACTCCAAAGATTGAGCCATTGTATTATTCAACAACTGAAGGTTACAATACAAATCAGGCTCATAGCCTTTTCAGAGATTACATCTTGTTCAATTTGGAATCAATTTGGTAGCAAACTCTCCCTAAGAGATCAACCATGACATTCATGATCAGGAGAGATTCCAGCAGCACCCTGCCTCTCTCTTCCTCTACTTCGGCCTCATGGCCTCAGCCTTTCAGCTAGCCACTCAGCCCTCTCTCTTCGCTTCTCTTGTTCTCTCTTGCTCTCCTCTGTCAGAACGTCCAATGCATACATATATGCATTCATTCTCAACAGGCTTTGTGAACCGGTTTGTTCCCAACTGTCAGATCAAAACTATCGAATCATCTAGCCCAGCATCGTAGATGTTTCCACTTCCTTGCATAGAAGATAATAAGTCTAGGTCACACCATGTAGGACAATCTTAAAATGGTCAAGGGCATTCAACCTATGTTAGCATGTCAGTGAGACACTAACTGTGTCTCCCCGATGCCAACATAGCCAGCATTCGATATCGACGTAGGTTCCAACAGTCGGCAAGATGATATAGCGAATGCCACAAGTCATACCAAAACCACCGACATCCATTGCATTCCTATCAGCAAGAGTTTCCTCATCAGCAAGACTCATACGGATGCTCACAAGTCACAATGACCTCTACCTTTCCATCGGCAAGACTACCGCAGTTCGCCAAGACTTCATACCGAAGTCTTCAAGTCATGCTGAAAGGAACACTCATCGGCAAGACTTACCACTCTTGCCAAGACATGCCACTGAGCCTTCATCTTATTCCGAAGTGTTCACCAGTCGGCGAGACTTATCACTTTCGCCGAGAGTTCTTATCGAAGTCACATATTACACCGATGACACCTTTTGGCAAGACATCCATCTTTCGCCAAGACATCACACCGAGTTCAACATGTCATCCCGAAGACCTTTTACTATCGGTGAGACTCTCCAAGTCACCAATACTTCATACCAAAGTATTTTTGTCACCGCGAAGACCCCAAGTATATCCCCATCGGCGAGACCTTCATCAATCGCTAGGAGTTTATACCGACATCAGGATTCCCATCAGCAAGACAATCTCTCTTCGCCAAGACATCATACCGATGCCTTCAAGTCATATCGAAGAGTCCAACCATCGGCCAGACATTCCACATTCGCTGAGAATTCATACCGAAGTTATTATGTTTCTTCGATGACTCCATTCGCTAGGAGTCTCACCGAAAACACCCGATCACATGTGGCTTTGTTAGCCAGACTTACCATTGTCGCCAAGAGGTCACAGCGAACCCCTTTCATTACCCCGATGACTCCATATGTATATAGCTATTGGTGAGACATCTCCCCATCGCCAAGAGTTCCTACTAAACCCTTATGTTACACCAAAGACTTCTTTCACCATAGGTCTCCCCGACATCCGCTACACACCAACCTGTCGACCAGACATCTCCCAGTTGCCAAGACTTCATATCGATAGGAGCAAGTCATACCGATTATCACATCGGCCAGATAGACCAAAGGTCACACCGATATCAGCAAGACTTCCTATCATCGCTGAGACATCATTCTAATAGTCCAAGGTTATGCCGAAGGTTTTAGATGTCGATCGCCAAGACATTTAGGAGGTCACAGTGACAGTTCAGGATCTACTAGCAGATCGGCCAGACATCTCACCAGTCACAGCGACCATGCTTTCTCAGAGGTTTCATCCTGTGAGATTGAGGCAATAATTCCAACATATACAACCACTTGAAAGTTATTCACCTAATGATTGGAGATGTATTTTTTCTTTGAATACTAATATGGATGAACCTAGATCTTTAGAAGAGGCACTATGTATAAATGATGCAGAATCCTGGAAGATTGCTATGGATGAATAATTGGCGTCTTTGAAAAATAATTATACATGGGATCTTGTACCATTTCCTAAAGGATGAAAAATTGTTGGTTGCAAATGGGTGTTCAAGAAAAAGATTGGTTCAAATGGAGGTATTGAGAAATACAAAGCAAGGTTGGTTGCGAAAGGTTACTCTCAAGTTGAGGGTGTTGATTATGGTGAGATATTTTCTCCTCTGGTAAAAATGACATCCATTAGATTTTTTCTTTCTATTGTTGCTCCTTATGATTTAGAGGTTGAGAAAATGGATGTGAAAACCACTTTTCTTCATGGTGATTTGGAGGAGGATATTTATATGACACAACCAGAGCACTACATGGTGAAAGGTAAAAGTAAATTAGTTTTCAAATTGAAGAAATCTTTGTATGGCCTAAAACTGAGTCCTAGGATGTGGTACCATAAATTTGATGCATATGTGTTGAGTTTGGGATTTGAGCATTCTAAATCAGGTCATTGTGTTTATTATAAAACTAATGGTGATTATTTCCTATTTATTGCATTATATGTTGATGATATGCTATTTATTGGTAGAGGGAAAGGTATGATTTCAGAACTAAAATCTCAACTTGCTACTAAATTTGAAATGAAATATATTGGTGTAGCTAAACACATTCTTCGGATGGAAATTAAAAGAGATGGAGTGAACAAAAAGCTATGGCTTGACCAAAGTAAGTATGTCAACTCAATTTTATAGAGGTTGATATGTAGGATTGTAGACCATTGTGTGTTTATGTTTCAGGTGGAACAAAGTTGTCTATTTCAAATTGTACAACATATCCATTAGAGATGGAAAATATGAGTAGATTGCCTTACCAGAGTGCAATTGGAAGTTTGATGTATGATATGGTTTTTACCAGACCAGACATTGCCCAAGCAGTGGGAGTTCTTTCTAGATATATGTCTAATCTTTGTAGAGTTCACTGGGATGCAATTAAAAGAGTCTTCATATATTTATGGGGTACCTAATATTATTCCTTATGTTATTATAGTAATATGATTGAAGATGAGATTTCCCTTAATATTCATGGTTATGTGGATTCAGACTAAGCAGGTGATGTTCATAGCAAAAAATCCACCAGTTCTTATGTGTTTCCTTTATTTGGTGGTGCAATTAGTTGGATGAGTAAGTGATAAGTTGTGGTTGCTTTTTCCACTATTGAAGCAGATTATATGGTAGCTATTCATGATTGTAAAGAAGCCATTTGGCTTAAGAGACTATGGTTAGATATTGGAATAAATTAAGGTGTAGTGATAATTTATTGTGACAATCAAAATGCAATATGTCTAGCCAAGAACCCGACATTTCAAGCACATCAATGTAGAGTATCATTTTGTTAGAGATATGGTCGAAGATGGAAGGGTGAATTTGGTTAAGGTGGAGACTTTGATAAATTTTTCCAATTATTTAACTAATATTATGAGCACAAAGAAGTTCAAATGGTGTTCAGAGACTATGGGCCTTTCGGCCCCTAGCAATTAAATAGACAGTGTTTACACCCTCATGTTGCTCTAGCAAGGTGTTTGATAAGTGGGAGATTTGTTTGTAAAATTTCTCAACCTTACAATTATATATGGTTTACTATTGATAGGATGTATATATATTTCCTAGTTACACCGATAGTTGTATACAATGGTAGCATGGGGTGGCATTGAGGAGCAAAATGTGAGCGTGTTAACTTTTTCAAGATAACTCCTAAAATGGCCAACATACATTAAATAAATTATATATTATAAATCTATACTGTTAATTATTAGGTTTTAGATATAATGGTGGATATTTTTTTGGCATGTCTTTCCCTATAATGTAACCCTATTTTATGAGGGCATTGTATTACGACTACGGTAGAGATGGTGATGTATTCTGAGAGTTTGATAGCAATCATGTTGTCTCTTGATCTCTGAGTGGTGATACTTTTGTGAGAAGCTTGCTCTGCAAGTATATTGTAATCTTTGTGATTTATTGAATAATATATTGGGAAACTTTTGGAGTGTGGGGTTTTTCTCCCAAAATTATTTTCCCCGCGTAAATCACTGTGTTGTGGTATGCATGATACTTATGTTTATTCTATTTAAGTTTCTGTAATGGTTCAAGATCTATAAATTTTGACATTATTATCCTCTCAAGATTAGTGTAGTAACTTCTTCTGCTACCTTACCTTCCTTACATCCGAGTCATTTTTCTGTGGTTTCGAGTTTTCAGTTGATGGAAAAAGTGTGAAAGGCATGCAGTGTAAAGTTGCAAGGTGGTGTATTTTTTGTTCTTTTTTTCGTTTGACCAAATAAAAAATTCCAACACATCTAGATGGGCAGGTTTATTATAGGAAAGGTATTTTTTTGGCACCCAAACATTTCAAAATAGTTTGAGCTACATTGCATCGATGATATCTCTTAAGAGACCAAAGTGAAAAAATATAGAAAACTTTGACGAGATGTTATACAGAAACCATGGCACATAGAAACATTTTTTATAAAGGTATGGGATCATTTTGGACCCCTCTACAATAACCTCTCTTGAATTTTGATATCTCTAAGTTTTTTTCCTGTGGTGTCAAGTTTTCAGTTGATGGAAAAAATTTCAAATGCATGCAATGTAAAGTTGCAAGGTGGTGTAATTTTTATTATGTTCATCATGCGACAAAATTGATAGTTCCAACACATCTAGATAGGTGGGTTTATTCTAGGAAAGGTATTGTATCACACCTAAACATGTTGAAATAGTTTGTGCTAAATTGCACCAATGATATCTCTAAGAGACCAAAGTTCTAAAAGGAAAAAAAATTGATGAGATGTTACTCAAAAAATATGGCACTTAGAAACATTTTTTCCAAAGATACAATATCATGTAGGGCCCCTCTACAATAACCTCTCTCAATTTTTTATATCTATGAGTCGTTTGCCTGTGATATCAAGTTTTCAGTTGATAGAAAAAGTGTCAAAGGCATGCAATGTAAAGTTGCAAGGTGGTGTAATTTTTGTTCTATTTTTCATGCGACCAAATCAAAAATTCCAAAAAAATTGGATGGGTAGGTTTATTCTAAGAAAGGTCCTTTTTTGCACCCAAACACGCCAGAACAATCTGAGCTACATTGCACCAACAATATCTCTTAAGAGACCAAAGTGCAAAAAGATCAAAAACTTTGATGAGATGTTACTCAAAAACCATGGCACATAGAAACATTATTTCCAAAGGTACGGGATCATGTAGGCCCCCTCTACAATAACCTCTCTCAGATTTTGATATCTCTAAGTCATTTTCCCAAGGTGTCAAGTTTTCAGTTGATGAAAAAGGTGTCAAATGCATGCAGTGTAAAGTTGTAAGGTGGTGTAATTTTTCTTCTATTCATCATGTGACAAAAAAAATAGTTTCTACACATCCAATTGGGTAGGTTTATGCTAGGAAAGTTCTTATTTCACACCCAAACATGTCAAAATAGTTCGAGCTACATTGCATTGACGATATCTCTTAAGAGACCAAAGTGCAAAAAGGCAACAAAATTTGACAAAATGTTACTTAAAAAACATGGCACTTCGAAACATTACATCTGAAGTTAAGGGATCAAGTAGGGCCCCTCTACAATAACCTCTCTCATTTTTTAATATATCTAAATTGTTTTCTCATGGTGTTGAGTTTTCAGTTGATGGAAAAAGCATCAAATGCATGCAATGTAAAGTTGCAAGGTGGTGTAATTTTCATTCTGTTCATCATGTGACCAAACTAATAGTTCCAAAAATTTTGGATGGGTAGGTTTACACTATTAGAGATCCTATTTTGCGCCCAAACATGCTAGAACAATTCGAGCTACATTGCACCGATGATATCTCTTAAGAGACAAAAGAGCAAAAAGGTAGAAAAATTTGATGAGATGTTATTCACAAACCGTGGCACTTAGAAACATTCCATTTGAATGTATAGGATCACATAAGGACCCTCTACAATAAAATCTCTCAGTTTTTAATATATCCAAAAAAATTTCCTGTGGTGTTGAGTTTTTAGTTAGAAAAAGCATCAAATGCATGTAGTGTAAAGTTGCAATGTGGTGTATTTTTTGTTATGTTCATTGTGTGACCGAACCAAAAATTATAACACATCTATATGGGTAGGTTTATGCTAGGAAACGTCCTATTTTTCACTCAAACATGTCGAAATAGTCTGAGCTACATTGCATCGACGATATCTCTTAAGAGACCCAAGTGCAAAAAGGTAGCAAAAATTGACAAGATGTTACTCAAAAATCATGGCACTTAGAAACATTCAATCTAAAGTTATGGGATCATGTAGGTCCCCTCTATAATAGCCTCTCTTAGTGTTTTATATCTCCGAGTCATTTTCCCTTAGTGTCAAATTTTTAGTTGATAGAAAAAGCATTAAATGCATGTAGTGTAAAGTTGCAAGGTGGTGTAATTTTTGTTCTATTCATTGCGCGACCATACCAAAAATTCCAACATGTCTGGATGGGTAGGTTTCCACTAGGAAAGGTCCTATTTCACACCCAAACACGCTGGAATAGTCTGAGCTACATTGCACTGATGATATCTCTTAAGAGCCCAAAGTGTAAAAAGGAAACAAACTTTGACGAGATGTTACTCAAAAATTATGGTACTTAGAAACATTTTTTTCTGAAGGTATAGGACCATGTAGGGCCCCTCTATAATAACCTCTCTTCTTTTTTATATCTCCAAGTCATTTTCCCATGGTGTCGAGTTTTCAGTTGATGGAAAAAGCGTCAAATACATGGTGTAAAGTTGTAAGGTGGTGTAGTTTTCATTTTGTTTGTCATGCGACCAAACTGATAGTTCCAACACATGATCTGGATGGGTAGGTTTACACTAGGAAAGGTCTTGTTTTTCACCCTAAAATTCCAAAACATTCCATACTACATTGCACTAGTGATTTCCCTTAAGAGACCAAAGTGCAAAAGGGAAGAAAACTTTGACAAGTTTTTACTCAAAAAAAGTGGCACTTAGAAACATTTCATTTGAAGGTACAATATCATATTGGGTCTGCCTAAAATAACCTCTCTCATTTTTTCATATCTCCAAGCCATTTGGCCATGGTGAAATTTTTTTTAATGGCCCAAAAATTGTCAAATGCATGTAGTGTAAAGTTGCAAGGTAGGATACTTTTTGTTTTGTTCTTCGTGGGGCCAAACCGTTAGCGCCAACATGTCTAAGTGTGCACATCTACACTAGGAATGATCATTTCCCTTCATTATAAAATGGTCATAGTCTTTCCTATTTGAAGGGTCACAACTTTTCACCTTTGAAAAGTCACAACCTAAATCATATCATCACTATTTGTGAGAACCTTTAAATTAATTTATTTGCAATATTTCCTAAGGTTCTATTCTTAATTGAATTCTTCAATGATGTTATATATTTATTTCTCAAATGAAATGTTCTCCCTTTTATGTTAGTGCTTATACACAAGAAGCATGAAGCATACACATGAATACACATAATACATGAAGTATAGACAGGAAGCATGAAGCATACATGTCAACACATGAAGTATACACAAGAATCATGAAGCATACATGTGAACACATAAAGTATACACAAGAAGCATGAAGCATAAATGTGAATACACATAATACATGAAGTATACAAAGGAAGCATGAAGAATACATGTGAATACACATAACATAAAGTATGCATTGGAAGCATGAAGTATACATGTGAATACATGAAGTATATATAGGAAGCATGAAGCATACATGTGAATGCATGTAATATGTAAAGTATACATAGAAATCATGAAGCATACATGTGAATACACGTAATACATGAAGTATACACAGGAATCATGAAGCATACATGTGAACGCATTAAGTATACATGGGAAGCATGAGGCATACATGTGAATACATGTAATACGTGAAGTATACACATGAAACATAAATCATACACGTGAATACATGTAATACATGAAGTATACACAAGAAGCATGAAATATAAACACAACATATGAAGTATACATAGAAAGTATGAAGCATACACATAAATACACATACTATGTGAAGTATAGACATGAAGCATGAAGCATACACATAAATACAAGTAATCCATGAAGTATACATAAGAAGCATGCAGCATACACGTGAGCACATGAAGTATACATAGGAAGAATGAAACGTACATGTGAATACACATAATACATGAAGTATACACAAGAAGTGTGAAGCATACATGTGAATACACGTAATACATGAAGTATACACAAGAAGCGTGAAGCATACACATGAATACACGTAATACATGAAGTATACATAGAAAGCATGAAGCATACACGTGAACACATGAAGTATGCACAGGAAGCATGAAGCATACACATGAATACACATAATACATGATGTATACATAGGAAGCATGAAGCATACATGTGAATACACATAATATGTGAAGTATACACATAAAGCATGAAGCATACACATGAATACACATAATACATGAAGTATACACAGGAAGCATGAAGCATACACGTGAATACATGAAGTATACATAGGACGTATGAAGCCTTCATGTGAATACACATAATACGTGAAGTATACACAAGAAGCATGAAGAGTACATGTGTGAATACACATAATACATGAAGTATACATAGGAAGCATGCTATTTTTTCTTATAATTTAGACTTGTTGAGGTCAAAATATTATCTTTTGATTCATAGCATCCACTATTGGGGTTTGGAATGGTAGATTTATTCCAAGAATTATATCACAAACTTCTAGAGGTATGAGGTCACATGTAATAATGTCTTGCTCATTTTTAGTTACATACTTGAAATTGCATTGTATAATTACATGAATTTCCTTACCATGTGCTAAGATGTGCAGTGGTAGAGAAACCTAGGTGTTAGATTGCACTAGGCATTATTATATTCATATGATTGATGATGTCAATGATGACATGGCTAGGTTTGTAATTCACCCAATAGTTCATGTGGAAGAGATATATTCCTTGAAATCATTAGTAGTCACAACACTATTGTTATGGCATTGCACCTCTTGATTATTATCCTCAATAGAGTTAGGGTCATTTTGAGATTCAATGTGATGATCATGTCATTGTATATCACCTTGTTATAGTTTCTTACCCTTGTCTCAACCTAGAGAAGATAATGGGGACATATTAGGGTTTTGGGTGCTTGATTTGTAGTATGTTGACTACTCTTACATGAAAGAATGTTGCTTCTATTGAGAGGCTTGTAGCTATTTTCTTATTTTATGGGGAAAATTTTCCCAATATTTTCCTTAGCCTCAATCTTGGGTGCATTGCATAATATTTTTCTCAAGGTTTTTCATGTTAATAACTCTAGTTTAGGTAAGTTCGGGAAGATGAGAGGCCAAAAAAGGGTCTTAAGTGGCCACTTTTTTTTTTCTGAAATCAAGAAATACTAACCTTGGATGAGAAATTGAGGATATTTACACTAAAATTTTTAAGATGCAACAAAAACAATGTTCATAGTGCTCCAAGTCTACTTTCTAAACTACTTTTTTAAAAAAAAAATAGTATAGATTAAGGGGTTCAAAAAGGAAGCCACATAAATTGGTGTTGTTTTTGTCAAAACAATATAACATGGCATATTTTTTGGCTCCCTTAAAAGGTTAACTTTTTTTGGTATTTTTAACATCGCTTTAGTGAGAAATTAACTAATAGCATGTAGTTTATGCTCAATTGTTTTGATAATTTTTAATGAATATTTTATTTTTTACTAATTTTCAAAGTGGACACATCTTGAAAAATAGAATTTTGGTCATGCTACCCCTATAAATCTTGAAAACTAATTGAAAATCAATTTTTTTTTAATATGTGTAGAATGGAGTCTAGTTTATAAAAATTTAATTTATTTGAAATTTTAATGAATGGTTAAAAATAATGTAAAAATTACCACACACTAGTTTTTTCCAAAAAACGGACACACAAACAAAAGAAATTAAAGATGAAAGGCTTAACATGTCAAAATGTGAAAAAAAATACATCGTTAAATATCTAAGAGAGAGCTTAACATTACCCAGGTGTTTAATTTGTTTAACCTTGGAACACGTGCAAACCTAATGGTTAGTACAAATGAGATTATGTGAAAACCTACAAAATATACAAAAATGCGTCTTTGGACGTTGGGAAGGCACTCCAAGACTTTGGGTTGGAAATCCAAAGAAAAACTCAAGCCTAATTCTTGGGGATTCCTAAAACATTATATAACGTGAGCGCATTATAATGAGCTTGTGTTATGTTTTGTTTTCCATTTTTTCCTTTTTTACAAAAGTTTGTTGTATGTTTGTCAAGCTTGACATAATGCGAGTGTGTTATAATGCACTCACATTATGTCTCACTTGGAATGTTTTATGTTAAAGTTTGTTAAGTATGTTTGATGTATGGATTCTTGTATAAATATTTGTATTTATGTATGTATTTATGTATGTATTTATGTATGTATGTATGCATTTCGATATGTATGTATGCCCGTATGTATGTATGCTTGTATGTATTCATGTATGTGTGTATGCTTGTATGTATGTATGTATATATATATGAATGCATGCTTGTATGTATCTATGTATGTATGTATGCCTTTGTGTATGTATGTATGCATTTATGTATGCCTATATGTATATATGTATGTATGTATGTATGTATGTATGTATGTATGCTTATATGTATGTATATATGTATGCTTGTATGTATGTATGTATGCACATACTTGTATGTATGTATGTATGTATGTATGCATATATGTATGTTTGTATTCCTGTATGTATGTATGTATGTATGCCTATATGTATGTGTGTATGTATGTATGCTTATATGTAAGTATGTATGTATGTATGTATGTATGTATGTATGTGTAGACATGCAAAATTAACATTCTGCATTTGATCAGGTTCATTCATCAACTGAACTAGATTTTACATTAGGTTCACCTTCATTCATTTAGTAGGTAATTTCATTAATCTCCATTTCCTAAGGTCATTTAAAATCAAATAAACATTATCATCAACCTTTTAATAAATCAAACATCCATTTAAATCAAATCCTAAATCATATTCCATCATTTTCTAATTCAAATAAATCAAATATCAAAGTCCTAAAAGTCAACTCACCTAATCATCATTAAACTAACATAATCATCATTTATTTAATCTAACCATGATTAAATACTAATCTCACCCACTTGAATTCTCTAGATATCTCCACTTGCACAAATAAATCAATTTTATTGATTTATTAAAGACCCTCATTTTCCCTCAACATGACAAGTTGATTTGTCTCTCCAACATTGCATTTATTTCTATTTTTCTTGTCTCCCTCTCTAAATTTATTGCAAAATTTGAATTCAAATTCTCCCTCTCATGGGCACTCTTCCCAAATCTTGCACAACCATTGACCACTCACCACTTGACAAGTGGCCTATTCTCATTGGAGGATCTTTAGTCCCACATTCACCCTCTTGGCCAATCTCTCATCAATAAAATCTATAAAAGAAGGCCTTCATTCTCATTCATGGATCCACAACTTTTATGCAAGGTTACTCTCTTAATTTGAGAACTCATCTTGCTCATCATCTCCATTTGCATTTCATCATTTTAGCTATTGATCAAGGGTTGGGAAAGGGTCACTAGCACATGTGACACCAATCCACTATGGAATAGGTAACTTGTTGAGTGTTTTCATTATGCTTGTGGTTTTCTTTTATCCTTTGTTGCATTTTGGAGCATTTGCAAGGTATTTCATAGGAGTGTTCTTGAGGGATTTGTAGGTACTAACCCTTGTTTGAGATTAGTGTTTGTAGATTTCAAAAGCACACTCACAGTATGCTTGTATGTATGTATGTAAAGGTTTTTTATTTAGAGTATATAAGGACTTGAGGGTATAGTTTATAGGGTTAAGGGTTGAGGGTAGAGGGTTGAGGTTTGAGGGTTACAGTTGAGGGATAATATTCAACTTGTTGAGTGTATAAGATAAAGTGTGTAAGGTATAGGGATTAGGGTTTAAGATATTGGGTTTAGGGTTTACAATATGGATTTAGGGTATAACGCATAGGGTGGCTTGGTTTTAGAGTGTATGGTTTAGGTTTTAAGTATAAGGTTGATACATAATATTCTGGGTTTAGGGTATAAGGGTGAGGTTGTAGGGTGTAGGGATGAGGTTTTGTGGGTGTAGGTTTTATTGTTTAAGGTATAGGGTTGAGGATTGAGGGATTAGGGCTTAAGTATATGGTTGAGGGTATAGGGTAGAGGGTTGAGAGTTTACAAATAAGGGATAATGTTCAAGGTTGAGTGTCTAAGATATAGGGTTTAGGGTTTAAGGTTGAGGGTATAAGGCATATGGATGAGGGTTGAGGGTATAGGGTATAGTGTATAGGTTTGAAGGTTGAGGGATAATGTTCAAGGTTGACTATCCAAGGTTAAGTATATAGGGTATAGGGTTTAAGGGTATCTATAGGGTTGAGGGTTTAGGGTTTAAGAATTTAAGGTTTGAGATTAAGGGTTTAAGGGTTGAGGGACTCGGGTTTAAGGTATAGTATCGTGGGTAGAGGGTTTAGGGATAGGGTTTAGGGTTTAATCTTTAAGGGTAGAGGGTTGAGGCTTTAGGGTTAAGGGTTAAGGGATTAGGGTTTAAGGGTTGAGGGTTTAAGTATTTAAGGTTTAAGGGTTGAGGGATTAAGGTATTAGGGTTTAAGGTATAGGTTTGATGTATTAGGGTTAAGGTTTTAATGTATAGAGTAGAAGGTTTAAGGGTTGAGGGTTTAAGGGTTGAGATTTGAATGATTAGGGTTGAGGATTGAGGGTTGAAGGATTAGGGTTGAGGGTTGAGGGTTGAGGGTTGAGGGTTGAGGATTGAGGGTTGAGTATTTAAGGGATTAGGCTTGAGTGTCTAATTTATAGGATAGAGGGTTTAAGGGTTGAGGATTTAGGGTATAAGGGTTGAGGGTTCAAGGATTAGGGTTGAGTGTATAATGTATAGGGTAGAGGGTTTATAGTTGAGGGTTGAGGGTTGAGGGATTAAGGGTTTAAGGTATAGGGTCAAGGGATTAGGGTTGACAGTTTAATATATAGGGTAGAGGGTTTAAGGGATTAAGGGTTTAAGGCATAGGGTTGAGGTATTAGGGTTGAGGGTTTAATGTGTAGGGTAGAGAGTTTAAGGGTTTAAAGGTTTCAGGATTAGGGTTGAGAGTCAAATGTATAGGGTAGAGTTTTGATAATTGAGGGTTGAGGGATTAAGGAGTTGAGAGTTTAAGGGTTGATGGTATAAGGTTGAGGGTATAGGTTTGAGGGATTAGGGTTGAGGTTCCAATGTATAGGGAATAGGTTTGATGGATTAGGGTTGAGGGATCAGGGTTGAGGGTTAAGGTATTAATGGTTTAAGGGTTGAGGGTTGAGGGTATAAGGTTGATGGAAAGAGGGGTAAGGAGGAGGGAGAGAGGTGGAGAGCGAGGGAAATAACTAGAGAGCCTTGAGAGATATAGAGGTGATAGGA
>VDFB02105785.1:102854065-102910439 GCA_007258455.2 Sequoia sempervirens
AAAAAACAAAAAATAAAAATCCACAGTTGGTTTTGAGCTAACCTGGCGGGGTACCGCGCAATGGGTGAAAAAGATCCGTCTCTCGTCCGCCCGGTGAATGACGTCACTGTCGTACTCCGGCATGATGTCCACTCTCGCTCGCCTCTTCGTCTCTCTCTCCTCGTTCTCCACTTGCCAGCTGTCACAATGGGCCCAAAGTGAATCCCCAATTACCTTTTATCCCCTTTTCTTTTTTCCACCACATGGTCTTTTTTTCATTTTTTTTAACCAAAAATCACCTCAATTAATTCATCCAAGCTCTTTCTTCTCGGGGCCGCCATTTGCACACTGTATCTCCGATTGACTCCGTTCAAGCGCCGTTTTTCTCATTTTTCCATGCTCTTTCCAACAACACGTACCACTCTATACTTTCGAGAAGTTGCCCGGGGCTCCTTTTTCCTCCCCCGTCCCCCTTCTCGAGGGGGCATACCATACCATTTCCTCCTAATCCATAGCTCTAACACTACCTTTTCTTGACCGGGGCATCCTCTCCGCTTTCCCTTCGTCCAGGGCAGCTCACGTGCGTTTCCCCATGCTAGGGCATCTCTTTTCTGGTCTCTCCCTCTACAAAGTCATCTGCATCCTGTTTTTCTTCGAAACCCTATTATTCTAATAGTCTTTCGAAGAGGGGAAAAATGTAGACGTCCAATTTTGATCACTTCCATATGATCAAATGCGTCTCCTTGATTCATCCGGTTGCTCATCCCCTCTGACAATATTAATTAAAGCCATTTGTTTAATTAATATCTTGCATCTCGCACAAGGGTCCTAAAGTATTTAATTTGATACTTTACCCCTTTTTCTCCTCTAAATTAAATAAATATCCCCTTTTATTTAATTTAGTCATATTCCCCTTTTGAATTAAAATGCATTTTTAATTCATATTTTCTCTCTCATGGTCACATCCTCCAACTTTTGCAAGTTGGTCCCTAATCCATTTTAATTACTTCATCTTCTTCTAATTAACTAGGGTTAGCATGTGCACACCTTTAATCATCATTAAGGTCACATCCTCCATAATTTCCCACTTGCCTCTAATCAGTCATTAGTCTATCTAACTAAGTACTTGCACAACCTTAATCATTTGATTAGTCTAACCTAATCCTCATCCTATTTATGGCACATGTCCTTGAGTCAACCTTATTAAAGGCTTTCTCCTTTTGGACAAGGCATCCCCCTTCCCCATGTGAATTTTTAATTCACCTTTTAATCCCCCAAGGCACCTAAATGGAATTTTTAATTCCTTCACTTCTCCCCACATGTCCTCTATTCTTTTTTTATTCTTTCTCTCATCCCCATAAGGATATTTGAGGAATTTTTAATTCCCCACTTGTCCTCTCTCACATGGGGACAAGTACCTCCTTTATGAGGAGATCTTGTCCAATCCCAAGGTACTTTGTACCCCTCTCCATGTCATGTCCTTTTCCTTCCACCTCATGTACACTTCACCTTTTAGGGCTTCATCACATGCCACATGTCAAGATGTGAGGGCTTGTGAGTTCTCAACTCACCTTAGCCCTACATCTTGATGTTTGGTGGATCAATCTTGACCGTCCATTTCCCCTAGGATTTCCCAAAAATCCTATAAATACCCCCTCTTTTCTCTCATTTTGGGGAGATCATTTTGTGTAGCCAAACTCTTGCAGTTTTATTTCTCAATCCACACTTAGCTTTTTTTATGTTTCCACGCATCATTTGCATCTCATATCACACATCATTCGTCATCTAAGGAGCATACACATTCAAGATCGAAGGGCCAACCAAAGGATCGACTCAACGCAAGGTATAAAGTTCTATTTCGTGGCTTTGTCTTGTTTTGTTTCCAACTTAGGCTAATCTCGAAGTGTAGGTTGTTTTAGTTGTTTATTTGTGCTCTTTAAATTGTTGCTTGTTTGTTTTCTAACACCCATTTCAATTCTATCACAGCTACCAATATGTCTTATGAATAAAAATGAGTTTTCCTGCCACTCTTTGAATTAATAAGCAATGTAAATGGAGTCCTTTGAATGAAGTAACTTGGAGATTACCAGTGCATGTGATCTGAGATAGTTGTAGAAACACTTGAGAGCTGACCACTCGAGGGTTATAAATAGATAGATAAGTATTTTACTTTTCATTCTATACTTTCCTTTAATAGAAAAAAATTAAAATTGGAATTCATTTTCATGTGTGTGTGTCATGTTGTTAGTGTCAATCTTGCAAGTTGTAGCTAAGTCCGTAGTCTCTAAATTTAGTAACTAAAGTTTCAGAGCACCTTCGTTCAGTTGTTTCTGTTAAATCGTTTTATGTTAGTTGTTGGATTGTTATCTTTTGCACTAGATAAAATGTTTCCTAGTTTCTTTACAAGTTTTACTTCTTAAACAATTTACACATTCTTTAGATTAATCATTTCCATGCTTTCTAGCTTAGTGGTGATGCTTTTCAAATTCATAGTTTTTTGCTTTCTAGTTTAAATTATTTCCAGCTTTCTAGATAGATGATTTACTGCTTTCTAAGTTTAGAGGCCCTCTAGTTTATATTTTTATTCAGATATTTGGTATTTAGGAAACCTGAGAGAGAGATAGTTGAGATGTCTTCTATTGCATACAACCTTTGGACACTACCTAGTTGATATATGAATGCGTTTATTAACTAAAGTGTTAGGACATGACGACAGTCTATTACTTTTTGGTGTCGTTTCCAAGGAACTCCTTTTCTAGTGTTAGTAGGAGATATCTTGCATACCTCTTTTAGGGATAGAAATAGTCCTTTGGCTTCTTTTCTGCATGGTCAGAAAATGAGGCCCCATGGAAGATTCATAACAAAAACTCCCCCAGTTGACGTACCAACAAGTAGGGAGGAAGGCAACTCAAATCAAGAACTTACTAAGGAATTGACTAAACAGGGTCAACTTGAGACCTTCCCGCGTACCCCGAAAAGAGAACGTATAGTGGCCGAGGAGAATATTCCCTTGTAAACTCCAGAACCTCACCCAACTGAGTGAATTTCGGAAGAGGATCACATCCCCTTGAACATCATGGGTGACCGTAGAAATGTCACCAACAACAATGATAACCCTCCACCACCACACACATTCACTTATCCTATTGCTATTGATGCAGATGATGATACAACAATGAAAAATATCTCACTGACCTTCTTGCCAACCTTCCGGGGTTTGTGTACTGAGGACCCTAATCAGTTTACATTTGAGTTTAAAGTCTTGTATTAGACATATGACTACAAGAATGATAATAAAAAACTAAAGTTTTTCCCTTCCACTCTGAAAGACTCAACTATGCACTGGTTTATGGGATTAGCTTCTCAGTCGATAGCCTCTTGGGATGAAATGGAGTCTGGATTTTTCGAGAAGTACCAAAGTTACTGCAGGGTCAACAATAGGAAAGAAGAACTATTCAAAGTAAGGAAAAATGAGGATTAAAGTTTAGAGGATTACCTAGATAGGTTTATCTTCTTATGTAAGCACTATGGTGGAGAAGTCATAAGTTTTGATATTCTAAAGACCTTATTCCTTAAGGGTCTTGATGACGATGCTTGGAGGAGCTTGGATTTAATGGGAAAAGGAGACATGCCCCACTGGGACTGGATGATATTATGGAACTGTGTCAAAATTTCTCTCAAACTTGAGGAGGAATCATAAATTCCAGTCTCTTTAAAGGTTCCAATGACATTAGAAAACTTTGTGAGGAGCTCACCAACTTCAATACCGACATTCTTGTCTAGTAAACACTACTTTAGACAACATACAGGCTAAAACATTAAATCCTGAAACCTTGATTACCCCAGGTGCCAAAACAAACATTTTCTAAGAGAATGTCCTTTGGAAAAAGTTGATAAGATTGACGTTTGTCAAGTGTGTGACAAAAATCACCCCATCGATCAATGTGAGCTACTGAATGACATCAAAAGTTCTAAGAAAAGAACAACCCCAGTCAAGGAAGAAGTGAATGTTGTCAACCAAAGAACTGGAGGCAATTTTTTCCTATGGCCAGAATTCCAATCCTAACTAGAGACCCCAACTCAATTGGAATAATAATCAATGGGCAACACTTGGCCACATGAACCACCTCTAATACCCCCTAATTGGGGAACCTATCCTTGGGGACCACCTGAATGGGCGAATTGGGGTAACCCTTAGTGGATTTATCAACCTCAACAACAGTGGTACCCTAAAAATCCCATTCCTCAATGAAATCAACCTCAACATCAGTTTTATATTGGCCCCAAGAGAGTGCCTATTCAACAAAAAAGTATTCTACCACCTCCCTAGAATACTCAACAAACTGAACAAGTTAAACAACCACCACTTCTAATGCAACCAATTCCAAACCCAAAGAACAATCACCCAAATACTATGGTATATTTTGTTGAACAAGACAATGTCACTAGACTTAATGCCATACACTGTGGAAATCTACAATTGAGGTTTGGAAAAACTCTTTTGCTACCAACTATTGAAGAAATCCTAGATGAATCTGTCAAGAAGTTTGCTAAGAAAACCACAATAGCACCCACATCCATAGAACAAATCCCAAACACTACGCAACATAATCCCAACCCGCCATCTTCAGTTGGAGCTTCCGACTTACCTCAAGAGGAGGGGGGTCAGTCTTCAACTAAACTTTCGAAGGATCCCATGCCTAAAGAAAAAAAATAGATCCAACTGAACTTCTGAAGGATCTTGTGCCTAAAAACAAAATCAAAGCACCTTTTATGAAGTGACTGAAACCAATTCCGATGAAAGATGCTCTGAAACGACCTCACCCATTGAACCTGCATTGATACAAGAAATTAAACAATTGCAAATTGAAGTCCCTTTGCTACAAGAAATTAAGGAAATTCTAGAGTTAAACCAACTGATTAAATAATTGTGTATCAAAACCCCAGGAAGAAAACCAAAACAAATCAATACCATCCACATAAATGGATACTTAGCTGACTTGTTAGCCGAGATGACTACTACTTCGAAATATGATGATTCAGGAGTCCACTTATAATAGTAACAATTAATGAGGTAGCAATACCTAATACTTTGGTGGACCTTGGAGCAGCCATTAATGTGATGACTATTGATGTGATGGAGAAATTGGGGCTTACTGATCTACGCCCCACAACTACAGTTTTATAGATGGAAAATCAATCCATAGTTATTCCCAAGGGAATCATTGAAAATGTTCTTGTTAAAGTAGATGGATGGGAATACCCAGTAGATTTTCAAATAATTGAATCCCTTACACCCAAAGACAATTATCCAATAATTCTAGGATGACCATGGCTGGCTATTGTTGCAACCAAAATTGACTGCATAGAGAGGGAGGAATGACCATCTCACATGGAACTAATAGCAAACATTTGTTTTTGTATCCTCCTGCCAAGCCTACCAAACACAATAAAGTATGGGTTGATAAACCAGAAAGTCCCAATGGATAGGAAAATTTGGCTTCACTGACCATGGTAGTCATTAAACAACATGGTGAAGAATTAGAGGATGAACTGGAAAATGATGTGGAAAGTCTTACTATGGACTCGAGCAGTGAGGAAATGACAGACGTAGAAGAAATTCTAGGACACCCAATCAACATAGATCATGCAATAATTGATGGTGCTAGTTTCATCGGATTACCTTGTCCTTTGATGAACTTAGTTCCAAAAACTCATCATTGAACTTTGCAGATGTTGCTCGGCTTCATAAAACTATACCTCATAGATTTCCTCTTAACACCTTGATAAGGCCCATGTACACTGTCACGTCCAAGCATCCGAGAGTCAAAACCATTATGTTGCTGCCAAGAAAAAATTTGAACATCAACAGTTGTTTGATTGAGATAGAAGAACACATATTGTTTGAAACCTTGGTGAATAGATCTAAAGCATTTTCCTAGGACTATATAGATATGAGAGGAATACACCCTAGTGTGTGTACACATCATATCTATACTGAGGATGTTGGACCTGTTCACCAACCACAACAGAGACTCAATCCTACTCTAAAAGACATTGTTAAAACCAAGATTGAGAAACTCTTACAAGTAGGATTTATCTACCCAATGTCTAACAGCAAGTGGGTGTCACCCTTGGTTGTAGTTCCAAAGAAGAATGGCAAGTGGAGAGTGTGTTTAGACTATAGGGAGCTTAACAAAACAACATGTAGAGATTATTTCCCCCTGCCATTCATGGACCAAGTGTTGGATAACTTGGCTAGGAGGAAATATTTTTCATTTTTGGATAGATTTAATGGATACAACCAAATATAGGTAGCAACAGAAGACTAGGATAAGTTGACCTTTACCCGCCCTTGGGGGAAATTTGCATATCGGGTTCTTCCCTTTGGGCTATGTAACTCTCTTGCAATGTTTCAAAGGGCCATCTTGGCTATATTTGCTGAGTTGGTAAATGAGTGTGTGGAAGTTTATATGGACGACTTCACTATATATGGTTCAAATTTCGATGAAGCCTTCACAAATCTAGACAAGGTGTTAAAATGGTGTGAGGATCATCATTTGTCCCTAAGTCACAAAAAATGTTTGATCATGGTGGAACAAGGAATAGTGTTGGGATACCATATTTCAGCCGAAGGGATTAAGGTTGATCCTAAGAAAATTGAAGTTATACAACAACTCGAGATCACAAAAACTCAGACTAATGTCAGGATTTTCTTAGGGCATGCTGGATACTACCAAAGATTCATAGAAAACTTTAGTAAAATTGCAACCCCTATGTTTTCTCTCCTTCAAAAGAACGTAGACTTCATTTGGACGCCTGAGTGTCAATATTCATTTGAAATTATCAAGAAAAAACTCATCTCTACCCCTGTCCTTTGAGGACCTAACTAGAGCCTTCCATTCCATATTTATGCTGACGCGTTTGATGGTCTGCCATTGGAGCGGTTCTCAGGAAAGAAGCTGAGAATGGGGAAAGTATGCTATATACTTCATCAACAAGAATTTGATTCCAACAAAAAAGAATTGTACCACAACAGAGAAAGGATTCTTGGATGTAGTTCATGTAATCAAGAAATTTTGACATTATGTCACGGGATATAAAGTTACAGTGCATACAAATCACTTAGCCATTAAGTACCTCATGAACAAACCAATGGTAAATGCAAGGATAATTAGGTGGTTACTTCTCCTCCAGGAATTCAATGTCACAATTGTTGACAAACCAGGGACGTCCAATGTAGTCGTAGATTTCTTATCCTGGATTAAACATGATGGCGACTATGCTCTGGTACAAGATGAGTTTCCAGATGAAAATCTATTCGCCATCTCCACTAAAACCCCTTGGTTTTCTGATATTGCAAATTATTTGGCCACCCTAGAAGTACCACCTCACTTTTCATCAAAACAGAAGAAATGCCTCGTTAGAGAGAGTGCCCCTTTCAAATGGATTAATAGAATCTTGTTTCGATATGGACCCGATATGGTTTTACGATGGTTTGTTAGGGAAAACGAGACCTATAGTATCTTTAGAACCTGTCATGATGACCCTTCAAGAGGGAATTATTCTACTAAAAGGATAACTCACAAGATTTTGGGAGCGGGATACTACTGGCCTTCAATGCATAAGGATATCAAGAAATATGTTCACCGATGTGATGAATGCCAAAGGGTAGGAAGACCAACGACGTCTAACAAAATTCCCCTATAGCCTTAGGTAGTCCTTGAACCATTTGAAAAATGGGGATTGGATTTTATCAGCCCAATAGACCCTCCTTCACAAGGAAAAGAGTACATTCTGGTCTGTACCAATTACCTAACTAAGTGGGAAGAAGTGTAAGACCTACGTATTGTTAGGGAGGAACAGGTAGTTGACTTCCTATACAACAAAATTTTCCTCAAATCATAGCTCCAAGGACAATTGTCACAGACCAGGGCCCCCAGTTTATGTCTAAAGTTCTGTTGGCATTCACAAATCATTTTCAAGTAAGTCACAAGAAGTCCTCACCCTACCACCCACAGGAAAATGAACAAGTTGAAGTCACTAATAGGGAGTTGGAAAACATTTTAACAAAAATGGTTTCTTTGAGAAGGAAAGATTGGGCTAGGAAACTACTGAAAGCTATCTGGGCCTACAACACCACTTGGAAATCAACTACTAGCTATAGTCCCTATGAGTTATTCTTTAGGAAGAAACCCCTCTTACCCATTGAATTTTAACTCCAAACCCTTAGAATAGCCATGGAATTGGGCATGATCTTAAATGAGTCCAAATTGAGAGAGTTTTACAGCATAGCAAATAGGACGAACTTCGTTTGGACACCGTCCATCAAACTGAACTGGTCCAACAAAAATGTAAGGTCTTATATGATAAACATATCAAAGAGAAATAATTCCATACTAGGGATAGGGCATTATTGTTTGATTCTAGATACAAGGATCATCAGGGGAAACTTAGGACACACTGGCTTGGACCATACAAATTTTTTGAAGTGTTTGCTAATGGTTCAATCCAAATGAAACCTATTGATGGTGATACTCGAACTCTTCTAGTTAATGGGAATCGATTACACATATACCATAAGCCTATTAATAAATAGGAGTTTATAAAAATAGTAGAAATGTAGGGATAAATCCACTGCATTGACTCTGCTGTGGTAGGGTCAATATAGTTTTGTCAAATAAATTGTGCAAAAAAAATAAAATTAGAATGATTCTTCAATTTCTTCATCAACTTCACCATTTGGACTTGACTAAAATTTGGTCTATATTTTGTAGGACTTCATCTTTTGGCAAACACAATTCTAGTGCACCCTGCTACAATGCTCAAGAAATTGTCAGCCCAGGTGCTACGATGCTCTAGAACATGTTGCAATGCTATGGAACCTGTATAATGGACTTGTCTTGCACCTCATCTTGATCTTGCATTTTGACGCATCACTCAATGATGCTTTGGGAAGCCAATGCCAAAATATCACATGTTTCTTCCTTCCAGCAACATCTTTTCAACAATGCTCCAAAATTCTGCTATTTCTTTCTTCTAGTAGCATCTTTTCATTGATGCTCTAGAATTCTGCTCTAGTGCTCCAAAAATTTGTTCGGATGCTCTGAAAATTTTGGCTATTGCTCCAGCTGCATCTTTTGACGATGCTCTATAAATTTTGGTTATTGCTCTGATTGCATCTTTCGACGATGCTCCAAAAATTTTGGTTGCTACTTCGGTTGCATCTTTCGACAATGCTTCAAAAACTTTGGTTACTGTTCCGACTGCATCTTTCCAGTGATGCTCCAAAATCTTCAATCTTGTTGCCATGTTTTGTTGACATCTCTCTACAATGTTCCAAAACTCTCTTTTCCTCTACTTCAGTTGCATCTTTTGGTAATGCTCCAAATTTTTGTAAGTTTTGTCTTTCCAATCTTTTGATTTTTCCCAAATTTCGCACATGCCCATCATTTGATTTTATGCCACTTCAAGACCTACTTCCTAATAATTATTCTACCACATCATACCAAATCTTTCCATAGTAAATAAATTTATTATGACACCTTTTTGTCATAATAATTTTTGCCGCCATTTTAACCATTCCATTATTGCCATTATTATCCATCGCCACCCTCGCCAACCATATGACTATCCAATTACATTAGGATAGGTGTGTGATGTTTGATCTAATAACAAGACATAAGGTGCGTGCAAATTTATTTATTTAAAAATTTAGTACTTATTTTGAATAAAAGCTAATTAATTGACATGATCTGTTCCTCCTTGTAATTTTGAAACTTGTGCCTTCAAACGATTGCTAAAAGTATGACAATAGTTGTGTAATTCCCCATGAAAGGTCAAAATAATTACTCAATAAGGTGACTAGAAAGGTGATAATTAAATCCTCCTCCATTGGGTATATTGACACAAAATTCTTTTCCCATCTGCAATTCAGTTAAGAAAGAATTACAAAGTTCTGCAGAATTTTATCAACTAGCAAAGAAGCAAAGAGAATGGGAAGAGATAATAAGAAGTCCGAGCCAACTTCTGTAACTCCATTGCTGGCATTGGGAAATATTGCAGCTTTATTTCAGAAATTCGGGTGGTTGGAATTCATGAAGCAATTTGAAGGGTACACAAAGCAGCTCATGAAAGAATTCATTGATAATTTTCTAGATGGGAAGACCTTGGTACGCAAAAAGCGATTCCGAGTAAGTACGAAAGCCATTGCTCATCTTTCCAGTCTCAAAAATAAGGGAATTTATTTAAATGAAAATTCCCATGTTCCCTATAAAAAATTAATAGAACTATTTCATAGGGAAGGGGAACCCCAACCTGTAATGACCATAAGCACCAGGGGACAAAATAAGGGAATCCATAGAATGTCTCTTCTAGAACCTTGGAAGATTGTTGTAGCCTGGATAATTAAGTATTTCACCTATGAGGGATAAATGACTATAGTAGTGGGACCCCCTTTTTGGTTGCTGGCTCATTTACACCATGACATTAAGGACCCTTCTCTTAGGATAAATTTACAAGACTTCTTGTGTCATTCAGTCACCTCTATGATGGAAAAGTACAAAGCTGGAACAGGGCCCCTCAAACATCATAGTCTCATATAGTTGAATATGTAAATATAATTTTCGTAAAAATCCATAAAAGAAGTGGCAAAGGAAAGGAAGGGGATGTGGAAATTGCGCATCTAGAGATAAGCTAGAAACCCTAGGAAAGGAAGGGGATGTGGAAATTACGCATATAGAGATGAAGAGGAACCTCCTCACAAGAGGAGGAAACGAAGCAAAGTTACCTTTCAAATGAATCCTCCTCTATGGACAAGTAAAAGGTTGTCTTTAGGATCTAAGGAAATTGAACCCCATGAAATAGGCAGTACTTCCAAAAGGAAGAAGGCCAAGAATCCAACAAAGGTGGTAGAAATTGATAGTCCACCTAGTAGTGAGTAAATAAATGAAACAGAAAAGAAAGTTGATCAATATACTAGGGAAGAGGACAAGAAAACCCCATCACCCAAAGTGCAGGAGGAGGAGAAAACACAGTTGCCACATCCATAGCAGATTGAAGATGAGCCTGTGGGGGGACTTTCTCCTTTTCTTGACAGAGTGGGAAGCATGCCTGAAATTGAACAAAATGTGCCTCATGTTGATGAAGAAATGCCTCACTTATCCTTTCCTAAGGATACTGGGGAAGAAAATGTGCCTCATGTTGATGTAGAAATTCCTCATTCATCCTTCTCTATGGAAATAGGGGATACAAAATCTAGACAGAGAAGCAAGGAATTAAAAAAGTTAAAAGCAAAAATTGTGGAATTAAGAACCAAGCTATAGGATGATGAAGCGCAAAGTAACCAACAAAATGAAGAGATTGAGGTGCAATCCGCCATTGTAAATAAAAGAGACCAGAAAATTGCAAGATTGACAGTATAGATGGAGCAAAAAGATAAGATCATTGAACAACTATAGTACTAGATTCAACAATGGAACCAACAAGATAAGAAACAAAAGGTTGCTTTGTCTGACAAAGATAAACATATTCAAGACTTGAAAAAAAAAATTATTGCAATTATTCAATGCTTTTGAACAAGAAAGAAATAGACAGGTAACTGAACTAAATGCTTCTATGAGTAAGATTTTGGAATTAGAGCAAGATTTGCAAGAGAGTGACACTAAACCAATTATGGATTCAAATGAGACACAAACTGAACCTATTGTTATAGAATGGTTTGAGGTACACATCCATCCAATACTAATGAAATGGATAGAGCAATGCTATCTTTTAAGGGATGCGGAATTTGAAAATAATAGGCTAAAAATGGAATTAGTAATGTTAAAATAGCCATTTCATAGAGCATACAGAGGTAAACAAGATGCTTGTGAAATTGGTGAACTAATATTAGCCTGTAGAAGACCATCTAGGTTATACTCCATGTTTCTTAATGAACATATCTTAAGATGGAAGCTACAAAGAATTCACCAAAATTAGCCACACGATCCTGATGATAAGGAATTTGTGAAAATATTTATTGAATCACTCCTTGAACAACAAGATTTTTTATGTGAGTTCTTTGTTCATAATTTTCTCCTGGAAGAATACATATATTTATTTGTTAATTTCTTTGTGGGAGAAGTGCAATTGAGATCATTCTTGTCTACAATGAGAAATCAACTTCACTGGAAAGATATATCAAGGGAATATGCACATGCAAAAATGACTATGGGGTTGCAAATGAGATATCCTTATAGGAAGCCTTTCTTTTTGAAGGCACAATTTATGGGCATCCAAATTAAAAAGGAAGTATATGGAAAGTACAATAACAACCTCCCGTTGTGCTATGATCACTTTCAGGAACAAGGGCCACAATTGATAGGAAAATTTTGGCATGCATGTGAAGAGAGGTATACCCCTCTTCCTATGTATCTCAAGAAAAGGGAAATAATTTCACCCCTTAATATTAGATGGTCCTACAGAAGAGCAGTAGCTTTGGCCAAAATATTTGAAGAATTGAAGGTCAATTGGATTGGTATGATGTACAAACCTCCTCTCCTTCTCTCACCACTTCCTTCAGAATATACCAATTTGGACCAAAGTGATGATAGTTTTACAATGTGGGTACAAAGAGTCACTTTTCATTAGGGATTCTTGAGGGAGTCAGAGCAACTAGATATAGAGGTAGACAACTTGTATGATCTTAGTGCCAAGTATGAGGAGATGAATAAAGGTAATCAAGGAAAGAGAACACACCAGAGAGCAGGAGGACATGCTCGGGCTTAGGAAGGGGAGGAAATGATGAGGTAAAAATAACCTCATCAATATAATGGACTCAATATGCAAACCTACACCTTTCAGCCCAATTTACCCTACCACTTAATTACCTTTAGGATAAATAATTGCTCTCTTTTTATGAATAAGTGTGCAAACTTTACTTCTTGAAATTAGTCGAAATAAGCTAACTTATGTTGATTTAATGATTTAGTTCTTGAGCATTTCACAGGTCAACTTCCACTCTCGGTTACCACTCCAGTCAAAAGGGAAATGAACACAGGTCATAACACTATTGAAAACAAGAGAGTGGGCATCGAAATTTCAGGAGCATACATTATGGGCCAAGTCTTCATAGTTCTATTATTTTTAGTTTCAAAAAATTTATGGCTCGTGCCGAGCCGCTTTAATATTTCATGTCATGGGGTTTAAATTCCATTAGTTGTTGACAATTTTTTAAAGAATTTATCAATTCAAAAATAGGATTTTTTTAGCCACTTTCATATAAATATGTAACTATTTCAAATGATCAATACAAAAGAATATCGTTATGCTACCAATATGTCTTATGAATAAAAATGAGTTTTCCTGCCACTCTTTGAATTACTGAGCAATGTGAATGGAGTCCTTTGAATGAAGTAACTTAGAGATTACCAATTCATGTGATCTGAGATAGCTGTAGAAACACTTGAGAGCTAGCCACTCGAGGGTTATAGATAGATAGATAAGTATTTTACTTTTCATTTTGTACTTTCCTTTAATAGATAAAATTTAAAATTGGAATTCATTTTCATGTGTGTGTGTCATGTTGTCTGTGTCAATCCTGCAGGTTGTAGCTAAGTCTCTAGTCTCTGAATTTAGTAACTGAAGTTTCAGAGCACCTTCTTTTAGTTGTTTTTGTTAAATCATTTTATGTTAGTTATTGGATTTTTATCTTTTGCACTAGATAAATGTTTCCTAGTTTCTTTACAAGTTTTACTTCTTCAACAATTTACACATTCTTTAGATTAATCATTTCCATGCTTTCTAGCTTAGTGGTGATGCTTTTCAAATTCATAGCTTCCTACTTTCTAGTTTAAATTATTTCTAGCTTTCTAGATAGATGATTTACTGCTTTCTAAGTTTAGAGGCCCTCTAGTTTAGAGTTTTATTTATCTATTTGGTGTTTAGGAAACTTGAGAGAGAGATAGTTGAGATGTCTTCTATTGCATACAACCTTTGGACACTACTTGGTCGATATATGAATGTGTTTATTAAATAAAGTGTTAGGACCCAACGACAGTCTATTAGATGCTATTCACAACATGTTGATAAAAACCCTCAATCTCTATAATTTCATAGAGGATTGTACACATTATCCAAAATAATGTCCCATCTCACACTTCTATTTTCACAATCACAATAAATTCATATTCAAACATTATTGGCACACAAGTTTCCATCTTGATTCTAGTCCCTATCATGCACATAGTGACTACTACACCCATGGCCATGGTACCCCTCCTCGTTCTACTGGATTTTCTTCCAGCTTCTTCAAAAAAATATTTGGCACCTCCATGTCTAGGCTTTTTTTCTTTCACATTCGTAGCTCTGCGTACCTCTATAACTTTCATGCATACCATTGATCCTATCATCAACCAACTTATGGAAATTTTTGGGTAGTTAGACAACCCATTTGCCTCTATTACTAGCACTTCTACTCAATCACTTATTGCTCCATATTACAGACACAGTCCTTTATCCTTTCACATTATAGATACCCTCTTATACATAGTATTTGAGGTGTTTATTTTTGAGAAATATAATAGAAAAGGTGAACTCAAACACATGTATGTTTTTTCATTCACTACCTTGTGCAATAAATTTCTATTCTAGGATGATTTTATATCAAAGATATTCCCATGGTCATTGAAAGGAATTGTGTTATATTGGTTTTGATCACTTCTTGATAATTTTATTAAAACATATTTGAACAAATAGTTAACTAGTTACTTCAGCAATTCCAAGAAAATATTAGACCATAGGTCACATTTTTTTGATGGGTTTACAATTTTGAATGGAGCTATGAACTAGTGAGGTCACAAATGGGGGGACCTCATCCCTAACATGAATGTACTACAACCAAACAAACCCATGAGAATAGTATCCCAAGGAGGGCACATAGTTTGTGAGCACACCATCCCAACGAGGGTCTGCAATGGTTCACAATCCACAAGCACACTG
The DNA here is from genome assembly GCA_007258455.2 of Sequoia sempervirens. Lineage (NCBI taxonomy): Eukaryota > Viridiplantae > Streptophyta > Pinopsida > Cupressales > Cupressaceae > Sequoia > Sequoia sempervirens. The sequence goes on from VDFB02105785.1 coordinate 102,869,024, forward strand.
GATCAATGAAGGCACAAAATTGTGATCAAAGTAACCTAGCAAAGATTTGAACCTTAGTGGCAATATCAACAATGTCACAACATAACCAACACATTGTAGGATCAACCCTGACCATAGGTCACATTTATTGACCTTGTCTATTGCAAGATAGGAAAAGGTAAAAATGTTACTAATTTTATATTTTCTCACCAATCTATATTTTCTCAAAACTCATATGTACACTACCAGATTCCAATACATAAAGAGTATTCATCAAAATATATAATTAGTGTTGCAAGATAAAGTACTTCTAATAAAATACAACTCTTTTTTCTGCCTTTGTAAAACCTTGCAAGACTATCAATAGTCCATGAGATAGTATGGGGGTTCTATCTCATCAACTCACATTGATACCCAAGGTAGTACTTCATAAAATTATAAGTAAAATAAATTCTTTCATCAAAACACAAATATTTTTAAAATTTCTCAAATCTTTTTTGTGCCTATTGTAATGCCATAGACGAACAAAAATTTCACTAAAATGTTTGAATAATTATAAAAAATAACTCAAAAATTTCTAAAAAATAATTTAATTCTTGACTTCTTCCTATTTGACCTCTTCCAACCAACCAACTTCTAATTTTTTATGACCAAAAATTATTTTTTCAATTCATCGAGTACTTGGACATGATACAAAGTTATGGATACATATTTGACACTTAGTGCAAGAGCACATTTATTCAAGTTTTATCTACATTCTTGATGGAATAGAAAAGTATAATAAATATATCATGAAGCCCAACCAAAAATTGTATATTTATATGCTAACCCTTTAACCATAAATTTTTCTAATCTTATTGGGGTTGATCCTTCTCCTTCTACTTTTGAATCTCCTCCTCCATTAGTGATATGGTGGACATGGTGGATTATCACCCCCAATCATATTGATTAATGATATTACTATCCCTACCTTATCCTTTTCTTCCAATGTTATATTGATTGGTATCTAGAGGATAGTCCACTCTACATACCTACTTTTTCGATGAGAAAACCATTAATAGAATTCTCATTGAACCTTCTAGTAGATTTAAATTTATAATAAAGGGTATTCTTTTTATCAAACAATTTCATAGAGATAATTCTAATGACTCCAAAGTAAATATTCATGTATATGATGTCTTATCTTTTTCAGCTATGGACTCTATCACTATGTCAGTCTAGGTTGGACCCAAGTGTGTGGAATCCATTTTTTCTATAATCCTTGAATCCAACTTATTCCATGTGAAGTTAGGAATTCCATGGCTAACTTCCATGGAAGTAGTGGCTTTAGTAGTGTATAAATGTTAAAAGTTTATTGATGAAGGTGTAGTGCACACTATCCAACACATTGGATATAAACCACTCATCTTTCATGGGTGATTTTCTCTAGATTATTTATGGTCCACACCTCTAGGACCCTTGCAACCTAAAATTGATTTTCTATTTAAATCAATAAAAATTTAAATAAATTTATCTAGGGTCCTCCTCTTTTAGCACCTTCTTTCTTTCCCATGGCCACCTCCCCTTTGGTCACCCAATTATTGCACCATTTTTCTATCCTTATGCCTACACCTTTAGTGGACAAGGACAAACATGCTCCATTAGAGTGACCCATCTTTCCTCCCAATATACCATAGTCTCCAATGGCGCCTTGTGTTCCTCCAAATTTTAGTATGATAGACCAAGGAAATGTATCCATGCTACATAGATCTTCCCCATAGGTTTTCTCTCCTCTTGTTGTCCTTTCCATTCCTAGACCTACCCCTTCGGTAGGAAATGGAAAGAAAATTATCAAAAAAGAACCATCTTGTGCATCATTAGCACCTCTCCTTCTAGTGGTACTCTTGTTCCTCCATGTACCCTTGTGGAAGAAAGAGGAAAGGCACTTGTGGTGCATGTTCTACTGCATGTATCTCAAATCCCTCAAACTTTTCTTACCGAGATTACTCCTCCTCCTATTCTATATGTGAGAATAGTCCTATGATTTAAGCAAATAGACAATGTCTCCCCTCCTAAATCTACATTTTGGTTCTCCCATTGACAAAAATAGCTTGTGTGTGAATAAAAGCATCATCAATGTGTGATGGATTGTGAGCAAGCTACTATGGATATGGCTACCACCAAGTATCCTAATTTGATGCTAATGCCTCTAGAATTATTTAGACCTCATCCTCTTACTTGTCCACCTCCTCATGTATATCTTGCAATTTTTTTTATCCCTCATCATGATCTTGACAAGCCTCACTCCAAAATTGTACAAATTACCTTGGCTCCTTCAATGGACCTTTCTCTCATTCCAAATTTCCTAGAAATTCCTCCTTTCTCCATGCTGCTAGATATACCAAATAGAAGTGTCGTTTAAAATACTACACTTAATTTCCTTGTCCTATTCTAATGCACCCATCATTAATTTTTTTTATAGATGTTATTTGGTGCACCACTATAGACACTGATATCCCCTACCCAGTTCCCAAAAGAAAACCTGAACATTACCCAACACCATCAAATATCGAAAGAAATATAGAACCCACCTTCTCTATCACCTCTATACACTCCACATTTGTTATTCTCATAGAAGAAGTCCAAATTTTTTCTATTTGTATCCCTACTCCCATTCAAGAGATTAATAGTGACAACCCTCTTGTCACTTTTTTTTATAATGATTCATCAACATCCTCTCCTAAGGAACACCCATTTGAATCTTTAATGGATATTTTGACATTGTCTTAGATCTTCACAAGATCACTAACAATCAACTCACAAAAATTTTATGAAGACATACTTGCAGCTAATTCCTTAGCTATTGTTGTAGGTGAGATTCCTAGTACCACTTTAATGGTACTTCCTTTATAGGCTCCACCTCCCTCCCCTTATGATCTAGATTGAAACACCAATTATATATTTTTAGAAACATCCTTAGAGAAATACCTTCATATTTTTAGATTGTAGATGTTTGCTTGTTTATTTTTTAATCCCTGTATAATTATCTATTTATGTTTGTCAATCTCTTCTATAAGACCCATGATACCCTTGTAAGTACTTGGATATAGGGAAGATAAAATGTTGTGACAGTCCTCTATTTGTATCATCATTCTATTTTTTATAATTTTCCTTTTCTATGGAGTAAGAAGACTCAACCTATCAAGAGGGGATACTCTCTAAATCCACTATCAAATCCTCTCCCAAAAACCATTCAACAAATAGTAGATATTTTAATGCAAAACAACAATTCTGAAGCAATTTCCATTAATTCAAACTTGCACAAATGACTTACAAACATCCATATATCTGATTATATTAGATATTATAGTCAATAGAATTGATATACAACAGTAAAAAAAAATTATAATCAGATTTTAAACAGAAAACTACTAAGAAAACATAGTTGCAATTTATCTCCCTTCATTGTAGACTTCAAACAACAAAAATCCGCACTTGCAATCTTCAATCTGTGGACATGAATCTGGACCTTCAACGATGGAATTAATCTTCCATTTTTCATCTCCACACTCTCTTAGACCTGAAAAATCATGGATTATACCTTCTTTCTTCAAAAATCTAGGCTTGGGAAGCACCAACTTCAATCTGGCAACAAGAACCCCTGAAAATGATCAAAATGAAGAATATAAAACTCCTTCAAACCTTTCCTTTAACTCCTAATTTTCTATGCTTGAAAATGGACAATATTCTTTCAAAAATGAATTGAAAATCATTAAATATTGAAAAGGCACCTTTCTATAACCTCCATCCATGATTGGCCAAGAAAAAAAGCCACTTCCTCACAAATAGGAGCTCCGAAATAGAAAAAGCCAAACCACTTGCTCTTGGGCACCTAAATTCTTCATGCAAAAGTTGAGGAACAATAAATTAGCTGTCATAACTTGTAACTCCACAAATTCCACACCCAAGAAGGTATATTTGAATATTTTTCCTTAAAAAAGCCACAAAATGAGCCCAAATCACCATAAAACAACAACAAAACAACTTGGCCAAATATTTGTCAAATATTTAAGGCCTTATTACAAACATTTATTCACCTACAATATTTAAAGACCAAACTAAATAGAATTTACAATTAAATATTTTTGGTTGATGCAAGATTGCCAGTCAACCATAGCTGCTCATGCATCACTTTTTGACTTTTGAGATGATACAAAGCATTGAGGCATTTAGGCCTCTTTCATGTTGACCCAAAAAACATTATTTTCATGTACTTTTCTTCCTTTGTGTTCATAGTTCCACTAGACTTGGGGAATGATGTATTTTCATCTTCTTCCTCTCATGATATGGGTATGTGTAGGATCATGATAGGCCAAAAAGTGACGATATGTAAGTGATATGATCTGTAATTAGAGTTTACAAAATTAACTTGTAAATTGATTCGAATTATAGTTTTTCCCGATCCAGGCAATATTGCATAATTATGCTTCTTAACCGTTGAAAATGTAAAACTAGTTCATTAAACTTTACAGAACTTGAAAATATTATCTAACTACTATAATGTTGTAATTAGAAATCAAATTCTAAATTTAAAAAAGAAAAGAAATGGAGAGAATGATAGATAGAAGATAGAAGAATATAATAGAAGATGATAACACACAGGTTGTTAACGGAGTTCGTTCAATCAAGACTACATCTCCGGGTTCACTTCTCAAGTAGGACTACTTTATTAATGTTGCCAAGCAATTGAATTGCCTTGTTACAATATCCAAGCTCCAAAACCTACATAAAATTTCTCACAATCTCCTCTCAACACTTGAAGACACTCAAAAGGCCTTCGTGCTCACAATATTCTCCTCCAAAGAATTATTTCTCCAAAATGAACTTCACTAATTCTTCGTGTTACAATTTTCTCCAAGTAAATTCTACTTCCCTTACAAGAAAATAAGACCCCTTTTAATACAAATTTATTTGCTAATATGGCTTTAACCATATTATTTTGCAAATATTGCATATCTCCCATTTTTACATCATATGATTTTTACAAATCTCCATAATCCTCATAATTTCCCCTTTTACAATAAAAATCACTAATACCGTTTACAAATCTTCAAAAATAGATCCCCCTTTGGCTTTTATAATTCTAAGCCATACAATAAAAAAAATGAACCCCTTTAATTATGAGTCGTTATAATTTTGGATCTAATAAAATCCCTTTTAAAAGAATTGCTTATAATTCAAGCCTTTAATCCTTTTGGGATTTATTCCTTTAATAATCTTTATGAATTATTTTAGTTCTTATTTAAGCCCCTTATAATTTGGGCTTAAAGGGGTTAATTGTTGAAATATGAGTTTACAGATTTCTTTCTCTCCTTGTTTTATGGGCAAGGCAAGAGGATTTTAAGGGATAAAATCCCACCAAATCCCCTCCTTTTCTTTTAATTTTTAAGCCATATATTTTTTCTTTAACAATATGATTTAATCTATATTTTTTTTCCCGCCATGTCAGTGCCAACTCACTACTCTTGCCACATCACCACCTACCATGTCACATGTTGACATCATCATTTTGACTAAGTTTGACCAAAACTTTGACTAACTCTATCTCACTCATATGAACTCCGTTTGATGCAATTCAAAAGGCATCAGAATCATATTGATGAGCCCTTCGACATGATGATGTTTTTACTTGGATTTGAGGAGATCAATTTTTCACCCCTTTTGACCACCTGATTCGCCTATTTGACCAAAGCTTTGCCTGCACATAACTTTTGTATTCAGACTCTCCTTTTGAGCCCATTCAAGTTTCATCAGGATCGTGTCAGTGAGCTCTTTCCAATGATGTCAATTTAGATGAATTATGAGAATATGAAATTTTTAGGTATTTTGGATCCACCTGGATCATGACCCATGTGGCTGGCGTCTTTTCTTTTACCCAAAATTGGTGAAATGAAAAGGGTTTTAAAGGATATTCTCATTTTTCCACCAGTATAAATTATTCTTTACTTTGAATTTAATAAATAATTATTATTCATTTTCTATTTGAATTACGACTAAAGTCCTAATTGATAGGCTAATTGAAAAACATCTATAGCTTTCAAATAGCATCACATTTTTTGAATCAAAAACTTGTGCCACATTCTATGCTTCACATACTATAGGATTTATTTTTATTTTTAATTTCATGAAGTTTTGACCAAGTTAAGGTGGTCAAACATACAAATTTTTATATTTTTTAAAAGTTGTAATAAAAAATTCATAATTAATTATTTACTAGGAAAAAAATTACAAAAAAATATGCATCACATCGAGACATGAGTCTTCTACTTATATGTAAAATTCTATAATTTTTTTTATAATTTTATTGTGGTTAGACAAACACCTACTTCTTATTTTTTCCCTGAAATTTAAGTACTACTACATTGAAATTTCAAGTTTTCACTAAATAGATTTAAAAAAAAAAAAAACCTAGTGTTTAGAAACTACATTCAATTTGCTACATATTCTATTCTTACATATTTTTGAAATAATATAGATAACTTATTCAAATTTTTATGTGAAGTTCCCTAACTCTGAATTTTCTAAATTTTTTGCCACTGAAGGCCTGTTTTTTCTATGATGATCCTGCACATACCCATACATATGATTATTATATATTTATATTGACCCCAAGTTTGTGGCTCACTTAGTATGTGTTTGTAAAAGTGATGTATATTTTATGTGACATACCTACATCATGCGATGCCATTTCATGTACACAATGTTGCATGTTTCATGATAAAACATCCTTGTTGATGCTTTATATATTAAATATATATTTCTTCCAAATCTCTTTCCTTAAAATAATTTTTATTCTTCACATCATGAAAATATTTTCAAGGGGGGTTCTCATTGCACACACTTCACCTTTTCTTATTTCTAGGGCTTTGATAATCTTTTTACTTTATACAAATTTATAGCATATGAGCCACTTAACATAATACATACACCTTCTCACTTTCTTGCTTGCTATTTGTTGCTTCCACTTCATGAAAGACTTTGGTTGGAAATTTCTAGCCTATGGATCCTCATATTTCCTACCACTCTTCATGGCTATCTTACAATACAACTTGTAGTAACCATGACCAATCAAAAGCATCATATGAACTCTATCATAATATAACTTTCTAGCCATACCCCTCTAATCATCCTTCTTATGCTCTATTTCTATTTTCATTTTTTGTTTATTTGTTGTACATAAATGTTTATCTTGTGGCCTTCCTATGTGTAGTGTATTTTATTAGTTAGTCCATTTTTTATCTAATATGTTTATTTGTGAAATTCATGCACAATGTTAGCTTCTTGTGCATGATATCTTAGTTATTTTACAAGTCTTCCTTCTAGGGGCATATTCATCTAGTTTGAATATTTTCCACCCTCTACAACATGCTTGGGTAGAAATTATGATTATTTGTTTACTTTAGTATTCATATTTAGTGTATTTCATATGCTTGTTAAAGTGGGGGAAATATAGTGTTGAAATTTGTATACCCTTGTAATTTCTCATTATATTGTGTCCTCGCATTAACCCAAGCCTAATATAGAACACTTCAATTATAAAATCATAGCCCTTAAATATGATATTTCTAGTAATTTATTGATATTAATGACCTTCTAAATATGATTTTTTAGGATAGGAGTGTTACACACAAATGTTCACATGATGTATTAGCATCTCATGAAAATTGTAGGTTTAGTGGCTATTGGAGTGTTACCTTCCCATTGAAAATTTATAAGTAATGCTCTTGCATGTAATCCCATTGAACAAAATTATTTCGACTTTCCATTTTTGAAAAAGGAAGTTGAATTTTGGCTCTTTAATATTAAACTCTACAACTCTTGAAAAAATTATGCCATTTTTGTAACTAGTTAGCTCTATCACATACTGCATGTCATTTTCTTGAGGATTTTTAGCATCACCTTCATGGGATTGCAAAGAACAATAAGGTTGAAGCAACACCATCCTTCTTGATGGTTTTCCATAAAATTCCAAGTGATCTTGTTTTAATATTGTTGTTCATTTTCTCATTATTCTATCATTTTATTCTTTCATTTGAAGATTTCAAGTGTTAGTATAGTGTATTTGGCATTTTTTCTATCACAATCAATTACATTTTAATTTTAAAGAATTTGCATATTTATATTTTTTATGTTATTCTAAAGTCTTGGCTGTCATGGAGGTCAAAAGACCAAAGCAAGGGTTTGACTGACGTAATCCCCTTAGAAAACCACCCCAAAAATATTTTATTTTATTTTATTTATGTGTAGGTTTACTTTGGAAGAAGAAACATAATATAGTGATGCGTTTTCTAACTCTCTTTCTGAATATTTTATTTATTTTAACTTAGATATTTTAAGGACTAGTTTCATGGTTGTTTGAATATTGTGTATACTCTATAAACTTGTTATTTTCATTCCATGTATAAAAGCACCAATTTTGGACCATATTGTACTTTATATATGTCAAGTGTCTAGATTAGACACCACTACAACATGAGGACATTTGTGTGACATTATGGTGTCCAAGTTAGAGATTTCTTAAAAGCTACCACAAGTTCCTTGGAATTAGCACTTTCTAGTTTTGTTGGAATATTTTTTAAATTTATCCCTAGCAAAGAGATATTTTCACCAATCTATTATAGTTGAACATTTGATATTGTAAATTTATAATTTTTTAAATTGAAAACTCTATTTAAGTATACAAATGATATTCAAAATTATTTTAGTGGTATAGGAACAATTGAATCATCCTAGTGTGTTGTATCAAATTTTATTTGAAGGAACAATAATATTCCTTTGTAAGGGTTAAAAATCATACACTACAAGGATTATGCTAAAGCACGAGAAGATATAATGAGAAACATCCCTTGTTTGATTAAAGAAATACAAAACCAATTACTTTTGGGCCTATTTTCTAAAAAGGAGATTTGAAATGTTGTACTTTCTCCTTGGGAGACATAAAGGTGTCAAGTCTAAATGGTTTCCAAGTTGAGTTTTTTCAAAAAAAAGTGGATATTTTGTTGAAGATGTATGGAAAGTGACTAAAGAGTGAAAAAAAACAAAGAAAGAAAAATCTATGGCCTAAAACTCTATGCTTATTGCCTTAATTTGAAAGGTCAAAAATTTTAAGTTTTTCAATGAATTTAGATTGATTGCCCTATGTGTACATCCAAAATTGGTCTAGAGAATATTAATTAAATATTGATTATTTAATTAATAAAATATTTATTTCCTCTACTATATAAATAAATTGCAAAGTTTATTTATATAGTTTGTATTTCTTAATTCCTTCTTTCTAAACTACTTTCTTCATGATTTAATTAAAATGAACATGTTTAACTAATTTATTTTATCTGATTAATTCTCTCTCATTAAATTTGAAGTTTTAAATTCAAATTTTGTCACATTTCTCCATATTATCCTAACCTCCTTCCACCTCATCTTCCAACTCACCACGTGTCACATGAAAACAATTATTCCTAATTTCTAAAATGGATATTTACTCTCAACAATTTTAACCAAATCAAGGACACATGGCTTCTTCTTTCCATTGATTCTTTTATACACAAGTGGCAAGATTGTTCTACTAAAGGGGACAATTTCCTTAATTCTCTCTAACCTCCTCATTTCTCACCATCGATCTCTCTAGACTTAATCTTGATCATCCATTTCTACCAACTCACTTGATTCCTTGGTGAAATCTATAAATAGAGGCTCATTTACAACTTTTTCATAAGAGAAGATTGCATAACATTACTCTGCATAATTCATCTTAGCATTTGAGAGCTTAATTGCATTTTGATTCAACATTTAGAATAACTTATAGCAAGTAATTTAGAAATCATGGCTGTATTCTTATCAAATTGTGTTTTGTTAATTTAGATTCCCTTAATGTAATACATTGCATCTATTGTGTGTTATTGAAAAGTTTAATTCACATATTTTCTTACACGCATAAATTGGTGCCCATCGTGGGGCCTAGCCCCTATTATTTTGATATTTTCTGGAAAGTATGTTTTATAGGCTCAGATGTGAGTTTCTCTAGCGCAACCGCTAATTCCTCTAACGGATATGAAAGATTCTCTGGCGCATTCACCCATTGTTCCGGTGCAACAAATGATTTCTCTAGCACATCTATGCCATTCTGCGATAAATCAAGGGGTTTTTATAGCACATTTGCAACTTTATGTAGTGCATTTAATGTTTTCTATGGCGCATTGATTTATTTTTGCAACACATTTACCTTTTTGGTGCATTGACTTATTGTAATGGTGCATTTGATTTTCTCTGCAAGTTTCTTCTAAGTTTGAAAACTAATGAATGTTTTTCTATTGTGTAAGCTTTATAAATGCTATCAGAGACTCTGCTGAAACTCAAGAACACTGTCAAAGAAACATTTATTGCAAACTACTAATAAATTTGATGCAGGGGATGGAGTGATTTATTTCCTTTATGTTTAAATTAGGGATCTAGACTAATTAGAAAAGAATGAACATCATGTCTGTTGTGTGTATTGAATGGTAGGCATATGCTCTCCCCTTAACAGGGTGACCAAAAAGCCAGACCCATTCATTTTCATTATCTGAACTATGTGTATTGAATGGTAGACATATGCTCTCCCCTTAACTGGTTGACCAAAAATCCAGACCCATTCTTGTTTATCTACAAGTGTGAGTGGAGTATACAACATAGGTTATCTCTTTATTCATGTGAAATAAAGATTGATCAAAATACAGGCATACTTGCATTCTTTTTTTTATCCTAGAGGTCCTACCTTGTGGGAAAAAGTAATCACCCAAGGGAACGATCCAACCAGTAACACACTAAAGCCAAGCAACTTCCAACCAGTATATAAATGTGGGTACTGGAACAAAGGCCAGTATCACAAGGATAGTTCCAATGAGAAGGGAAAAAATGGTCTCTCACGGCATGGATTATCCCCCATAAACGGAATGAACGTACTAGAACCCTTGTTGTAGATTGGCCAAAAACTATTATCTATTCTTTGGTGCAACAATGGTTGTTGCAAAGGCATCCACATTATCGTAGTTTTTAGTAGAGATGATTAGCCTACCATGGGAGTTTTATGGGGGCTAGAAGCTTGGTTGACCTGAGAAGTGAGTGCACTGTAAGGGGGAGCTCGTGTGGCCAAGCTTCTAAATTCATCCGCTAAGAATAAGTGTGGTTGGGGTAAAACCTACGTGGAATCCAAAAGAATACAGTCTTTCACAGCCATAGGAGTGTACATTGCTTGATTGTGTTTGTCAAAGTTTTTTCAAAAAAAATTCAAACGAAACCTTACACACTAGAAAAGTGCAAAACTGTGATTCATAATAGATCACTTGAAACAAACCATTCTTTGACCAAAAACTAGAAAAATCAAGTAAACTAGCAACAAACTGTTACATTACCCAGTTCAACGCATTCACTATTTTTTGTAGCGCATTAACTGCTTTTTCCAGTGCATATACCCTCTATTATAGCGCATTCACTACTTTTTCCAGTGCACTCACCCACTGTTATAGCACATTCACAACTTTTATCAACACATCCCCTGCTTTTTGTGATGCATTTACCAACTTCTATAGCACATACAGTTGAAACTTTGGCTCATCTGAGCTATTCCCCAGCACATACACCTAAAACTTTGGTGCATCTAAGCTAATCTGTAGTGCATATACCTGATTATGTAGCACATTCAAACCTTTCTCTGGCACATCAAAGCCTTTCTATAGCGCATCTACCTTTTAGCACATACATTGACTATTATGGAACATTCACCAAAATTCATAACCAGAGAGCTGAATTTGACTCATATCCAACATTTTGAAACCAAATTTAGAAAAAATTTCCAATCCAAAATCATTCCTCAGGTGCAACAGAGTCTAAACATGATCTTTATCCAATGATTTCATGAAAGATTAAAATCTGAAAACCAAAGTCCATATTTCTTAGTCCATTTAAAGCTCATCAAAAACGTCTCTCAACACTTTATGAATTTAGAGATAGATTGCTCTTCAATTTCTACAAAAAAGCTTCAAAGAATAACCCCATCTTGTATCCATTTTACTAGTGCCAAAATCCAAGACTTTTCCAAAGATTTGAACATCTCGTCTAAGAAGGAAATTTGTCCCACATTTCACAATTGGAACCAAAATTGCATAATCTTCTCAAATTGCGAATTATTCCTTAAGTTCCTTAGAGTCTAAACTTGTTAAAATTGACTTCTCCAAGTGAAATCCTTTACCTAAACTTTGATCACACATCTAAAAGTGCCCAATCATCATCAAAACCCAAAATTTGATCATCAAGTTGAGTTTCCCCATCTGCATTTATCATCCTTCATCTCAAAACAATACACTTTACATCAAATTTTAACACCTTGGTTACATCAATAGAATTCATAATTCTATTCGACCTAGGTATTCCTTTAGCACTCTCCAATAATGATCAAAATTTTAGCAAACCTTCATCACTTGCATGCTTGTTTTAACATGATCCCAAAAGAAAAAACTTAAGGACAAGGAATTTGAACCTCAAAATACCATGGGTGAACTAGAAGAAAATCCCTTTCACAAGATTCCTCAAAATGAAATAGAAGAGATAACAAGGAGGAAATAGAACAAGTAAACCAATATCCAAAATTTCATAAATTCCTAGAAAGAATCTTTGAAAAGGATGGGGAAAAATACCTTCTAATGTTAGCAAACCAAGGAGTCAAATTACCAAGTGATTTTGTTGTTAATAAATTGAAAGGAACCCCAAAGAAAACTAAAATTGAAACACCCACTATGGATCAAATGTCTACCCTAACACATCAAATGCAGAAACTTCAACAAAAAAATGCAAGACATGCAAGGAGGGACTCCAAAGAGATACTTGTTACAAGATATTTGTCCCTATCCCTTTGATAGAAGGTTAAACACAATACCATTTCCCCCAAATTGTGACTTACCAAAATATGACAAATACAATGGAAATTGGACCCAATAGACCATGTGAGAGAGTTTTGAACAATGAGTCTTGAGTTTGCTCATGAGGACACATACTTAATGAGACTTTTTCCTCGTAGCTTGGGAGGCCATTGTATGGAATGGTTTTCAAAACTACAACCATGCATAAAATCCTTCGAAGAACTTGTCAACAAATTCATCACACAATATTCATATAACATTACACATGAGATAACCATGAAGGATCTTTGTAATACCAAATAGAAACAAGGAGAATATTTTCTCGTATTCTTACAAAGGTGGAGAAGGTTATTTGCTCGATACACTCATCCCATACTTGAACAAGAAAAGATGGAGATTTTCATTGATAACCTTAACAAGGAAATGAGCTACAGACTGCAATTACAATGTCCCCCTAGCTTTGAGAAGATGGTAGAATATGGTGTCAAAATTAAAGAAGCTTTAGTCAAAAGAGGGGTATTGAAAATTCACAATGAAGGATCAAACAATGCTAGCTCTTCTAACCATCACAACAATGAGAAACCCAAATTTTGGACAAGGAACAAGAATGCCAACGATGGTGCTTCCAAAACACATAATGCCAAACCCATCTTTAATCTATCAGGAACCACAACCAAGACCAATCAAAACATCAATCAAGGCACTAATCAAAATATCAACCCACCCAATAATCAAAACAACCACAATCAAAGTAACACCATGTCCAAACCTCCACCATATCAAACACAATCAAACCAAAGAAAATTTATGCCTTTGGGTTAATCACACGAATATGCATTGAGGGGACTTCTTGAAAATAAACTCATAACACTAACTCTCGAGGATTTGAACCAAAAGTAAAATTTTCATGGTGGAATGATGCATATTACTGTGAATTTCATCATTGCAAAGGCCATCAAACAAATAGTTGCATGCAATTGAAACATAAAATACAAGATTTGATAGATAACAAGGTCATACGAATAGAGGGACTCCAAACAAACGTCGATCATAGAGCATTTAAAAATCCTTTACCAAATTATGAAAAAGGGGAGTCCTCTACAACAAACAACAAGGGAAAGAATGTAAACTCTATCCATGATATTGTCATAAATCATATCTCAATAGTAGAAGATAAAATGAATACCATTAAAACCAATGACCATCAAGACATTAATGCAACAAATAATGATCCAATCTATGACATTCCAATTGAATAAGAACAAGACATCATCATCCTTGAAAATCAAATCAATGACATCAAACTAGATATGGATGCAAATGATACTCAAATAAATTACATTAAAATCAATGGGAAACAAGACGACATACTAGTAAATGCAACCACAAGAGCCCAAGCCAAATATGTCTTAAAAGGAAGTTCATCTAAAACACCCGATGCCTCATCCAATCAATACAACATGGTGGACCATATACAAAATATCCCTACACAAATATCAATATTGGAATTGCTCAAGATTTCACCCGCCCACAAAGAGATTTTGGAAAAAGCCCTAGTGGACACAATGGTACCAAAAAATATGGAAGTTTGTAAATTTGAAGCCATGGTGGGACATTTGACTGTGCCACGTTGCTTATCCTTCTCAAAAAATGATGACACATCTATTTATCATCCCCACAATGTTGCTCTTCATATTGAAGTTCTAATTCAAAAAAATCATGTCAAATGCATCCTAATAGATGGAGGAGCTGACTTGAACATATGTACTTTAAAGCTTGTTCGTGCCTTAGGATTTTCTCAGAATGCAATTGATTCAAAGAAAAAGATTACAATAAAAGCATATGATGATGAGGAAAGATCTTCACATGGATTGATTATCTTACCTATTCAGGTAGGACCAATTCAAAAAGATGTAATCTTCCAAGTCTTAGACAAGGATTTAACCTATAACATACTATTGGGTCACCCATGGATCCATGAAATGCAAGCATTTTCATCAACCTACCATCAATGTTTAAAATTTCCTTTTGGTGGGAAAGAAATCACCATTTCAGTTGATTCAAATAGTCCTCAGTATTGTAATACCCTAAAATCTGTCCAAGATGTTTTTGTGCCTTATAACAGAGAAGCTTCCATTTCCATCCCTTCCAATGATCAGAGCTAGTCAAGTTCCTCATCCAAACCATTGGTCATCTCCTCAAATCATGAAAGACAATTCAGTTCCATATCTAAATAGTCTGAGAAGAAAGAAGAAGTTTCTCCATCCACTTCCTCAAATCATGAAGCCCAATTGAATTCCTTTTCAAAACAATTTGATGAAAAAGTCCAAGTCAAAGAAAAAGGTGTTGGTGAATATTTCATTAAACGATCACTATGTATTTTGTAGTTCTCTTCTCCAAAGTCATATGGACAACCCTCAACATCAACACAATAGACATCACAACTAGTTACCAAATTTGATGGTTGGTTTATAAAAGAAAGCACTAGGTTTGATGAAGAAGAAGACAAAGATATTCTAAACTGGCTCTATAAGGATGAAGAAGAATCTCAAGCAACAACTACAAATGTACAAACAACCCAATATGGAAAAGGTTTCACTATCTTGGAAAAGATGGGATATGAAGGAAAAGGCCCTGTAGGAAAAAGGAAAGAAGGAATTGTAGAACCAACTCAACCCATCTTAATTAATCCAAAAGACAAGATTGGGATGGGATATAAAGAGGACACAAAAGAAAAGATGACTCATAAGGTGGTTGAAAGAATCTTGTAGTTACAAGCTAGTGATGATCATGAAACCGATTCTAATGAATATGAGTGGGATTCCCTATTAGATGAGTCTTGTCATGACAAGGATATTGATGTTGTACACGAGTATGCACCCCTACTTGAAGAGTGACAAGGTTCAGGTTCTAGACCACTTGAAGTAGGATCACAACACCTTGATTATTCTAGCATAGACAATTCAACTCGAAGTGAAAAAAATAATTTGGAGGAAAGTTACCTTATAGACCTTTATTTTTCTATTGGAAAAATCAAAGACACTTCCATCAGGACTCTTACCATCTCTGACCTTAACTGTTCTAGACTCCTTACTCCTAGTACATCCCAAGTTCATGGACTGGGACCAAACCAAGCCATTTTTTATCCCTACATTTTCAAACGATGATGCCATCATAAATTTCCTCTGTGCCAACAATCCCAAAATAGATTCCACCATTGAACATCATAGCAAGGCTTTCGAACATGAGAGTATCAAATCTTCCAGTTGCAAAATGAATAATACAGGAAATAGATCTAATGGTGGAAACCATTCAATGGCAGTATCAGATCTAGAAAAAGTAAAAACAAAGAGTGCATCCAACAGAAAAAACCTCTCTGAGGCGTCGAAGGATGGAAGGTTTGATATTCTCCTAGAGCACCTTCAAGAAAGATCAAAGGTGTTGATTGAACCCACCTAGTCTGTCAATATCGACAGTGAAGAGATAGTGAAGACTATCCATCTAGCAACATCTTTTACAAACCAAGAAAAACCAAGCTTTCTCAAAATTTTCATAGAAAAACAAGTCAAATTTTCTTGGTCTTATGTCGACATGCTAGGGATTGATCTAGAACTCATAATGTATCATCTCTCCTTACCACCAAGAGTAAAACCAGTCAAATAGAAACTACAAACAATGCATCCACATATTGCCTTATTGGTAAAAGCAAAGGTGAAGAAGTTGTTAGACGTAGGATTCATCAGACCCATTGACTATACTGAGTGGATCTCCAATATTGTGCCAGTCTCAAAGCTTGATCTAACAACATTCGCATTTGTACGGATTTCCAAGATCTCAATAAGTCTTGTCCCAAAGATGATTTTCCTCTGCCTAACATAGACATCATACTGGATTTGACGTCATGACATGGCATGTTGTCACTTATGGATGGTTTTTATAGTTATAATCAAATCAAAATAGCTCCAGAGGATCAAGATAAGAAAACCTTTACATACCCATGGGGAACATTCTATTGGAACGTCATGCCATTCAGACTGAAGAATGCAACAACTACTTATCAGTGCACCATGACAACCATTTTTCATGATATGATGCATACTTTCATGGAAGACTATGTGAATGATCCATTAGCTAAATCATATACTAGAGAGGGACATTTAGAGATCTTAGACAAAATCTTCACTAGGATGGAGAAATTCAATGTATAATTGAATCCAAAGAAATGTGTGTTTGGAGTGACTTCAACCAAGCTCCTGGGATACATAGTTTTAGAAAAGGGCATTGAGGTAGATTAGGAAAAAGTTAAGGCTATCATGGAAATGCCACCACCCAAAAACATCAGTTAGCTATGATCTTTGCAAGGAAGGTTCCAATCAATCTGAAGATTTATTTCACAACTGGTAGACAAGACCCATCCTTTCACTCACCTGCTACACAAAAATGTTTCTTTCTGATGGGATGAGAAATGTGAAGGAGCCTTCAACCAATTGAAACAATACCTAATGAGTCCACCTATCTTAGTACCACTAGCAGAAGGAAAACTAATCTTGTTATACATTGCTACAATTGAGGTATCATTGGGAGCCCTGTTAGCACAAGAGGATCCAACAGGAAAAGAAAGGGAAATTTACTACATCAACAGGATGCTAAACGGCTATGATAATTATACATCCATTGAAAAGGCTTGCTTGGCAGTGGTGTTTTCTACCCAAAAAAATTGACACTACATGCTAACTCACACCATCAAGTTGATATCCAAAATAGATCCTCTCAAATACCTTCTCAACAAAGCTAACCTAACTGGAAGACTGGCCAAGTGGGTTATGATACTCAGTGAATTTGACATCCAATATGTGGATAGGAAGGAAATAAAAGGGCAAGCCATCGCTGACTAGTTAGCTAAAGCACCTCTACTAGATGATCATCCTTTACACATTGAATTTCCATATGTTGACGTCCTTACCTTGGATGCAATACAATGGACATTATACTTTGATGGATCACACACCCAACATGGATCAGGGGCAAGAATATTATTTGTCACTCCACAAGGACATACCATACCAAAATCATACATATTGATGTTCCCTTGTACCAACAATATGGAAGAGTATGAAGCATTAATCATCGGCATTAAAACATCTGTAGAATGGAAAATTCTAGAATTGCAAGTATATGGAGATTTTGAGTTGGTCATTAACCAAGTCAATGATGATTATGAAAAAAAGGATGACAGATTGATTCCCTAAAAAAGAATGATTGATGATTTTAAGAAATACTTCATGGATATCAAATTTGAACAGATTTCAAGAGTGGACAATAAAGTCATTGATGCCATGGCTAATATTGCTTCCTTGTTACAAATTCCCAAGAAGAGAAGGCATTAAAAGTTCTTCATGGAACAACTATTTTCCCCCATCTATGACGATACCAAGTCCCATGCCATTTGTCATCTAGTCGATACCAATGCCTCAATCTATGGTGAAATTTATACCTACCTAAAAGATAACACTCTTCCACCCAACCTGTCTAGAAATCAAAAATGAAATTTCATTCGCTGAGCTACCCGCCATACTCTTATCAAGGATGTACTATACCGATGAGGTCTTAACAAAACTCTCCTATGATGTCTAGAACACAATGAGTTTGAACCGACTTACGGGAAGTTCATGAGGGTGTTTGCAGAACACATTCAAGTGGTTTAACCTTAGCTAATAAAATCCTTTGTTTAGGATACTACTGGCCAAGCATGGAGAAGGAGTCTTTCCAGTTCATCAAGAAATGTCAAAAGTGTTAGATTCATGGCAACCTCATCCATGCACCAATGCAAGAACTTCATCCTTTTGCATCAACATGGCCCTTTTGTCAGTGGGGACTAGATCTTGTTAGTAAAATTTATCCATCTTTTTCAAATGGACACAGGTTTATAATCATAGCTACAGAGTACTTAACGAAGTGGATTGAAGCCGTTCTTCTAATCACCATCACAGGAAAGCAAATTTCATCATTCATCCTCAATTACATCATCTGTTAGTATGACATCCCTCAATCCATTGTCATTGACAATGGAAAACTGTTAAAAAATTAAGACATGCAAGAATTGTGTGAGAAGTTCAATATCCAACATTGCTTCTCTATGCCATACTATCCTTGGGGAAATGGTTAGGAAGAGGCCTCTAACAAAACTATTTTGAAAATATTGAAGAAAACAATCAACAATGCAAGATGTGATTGGCACATCCAATTAAACCCTGCTCTGTGGGCATACCACACCAGTATTTGCACAACAACCAAAGCCACACCATATGCTCTGGTGTGTGGATCTAAGGCCATTGTACCCATTTAAGTTGAATTTCCATCACTCAGGATTTCATTGAAGGGTATCATCTCTGACGAAGACTATCGGGTATCTAGATTACAAGAACTGGAACTATTAGATGAACAACACCAACATTCAATGAACCACATAAAATCCTACCAACAATGAATGTCTAGAAGTTACAATCATAAAGTCAAACCCATAACATTTCAAGTTGGTGACTTGGTATTGAAGGAGAACCCACACAACCAGTAGGATAGAGAGAAGAAAGGAAAGTTTGAACCAAATTGGTTGGGCCCCTTTGTCATTGTTTTAGTCTATCGGTTAGGAGCATACCAACTATCCACACCAAAAGAAGACCTATTTGAAGAGCCCATGAACAACCTCCATCTCAAGAAATTCTACACACGACTCATCCACAACATCAGAAAAAGTCCTACAAAAATTCCAAAAACATTGGAAAAAGTCCTAAAAAAATCCAAAAACATCAGAAAATGTCCTAAAAAAATAGTCACCTTGGTGAAATCCTGGCAAATAGGCATCTTGGTGATGACAAAAAAAATAAAAAAAGTGAAAAATACAAAAAAAAGCAAAAAAGCAAAAAATACAAAAAAAATCAAAAAGTAAAAAGTACAAAAAAATCAAAAAGAGAAAAATACAAAAATACAAAAAAATCAAAAAAGTGAAAAATATAAAAAAATCATAAAATTTAAAAAAGTGCAATAAAAGCTAGTGAAAACCTGGCAACATGCACTATTTGTGACAGGCTGGCTTCTTCCTCTGTGGGAATGCATGTCGATCATTAGCTCTTTACTATCACTATCCACATCCTTCATTTGAGCCTCATGTACATATTCTGCTATGTCGGTCATGTCTCACTTTGGCTTGTCGATTATTGTACATATCTATAATAAA
Organism: Sequoia sempervirens; assembly: GCA_007258455.2. Lineage (NCBI taxonomy): Eukaryota > Viridiplantae > Streptophyta > Pinopsida > Cupressales > Cupressaceae > Sequoia > Sequoia sempervirens. Next base: position 102,889,169 of record VDFB02105785.1, read on the forward strand.
ATTGGTTTGTTTCCACTGCGGGAAAAATCCTAAACTCACTGGGGGCAATCCATCTTTGAGCTTACAAAGCAATAGAAAAACAACAGTATGACAACATGGTGAAAACACAATAATCAAATAGGCTACAACTATGAACATCAATCAGACTCACCAAAACCAACCATCTAAACCAACAACAACAAGAACAAGATCAATTGAAAAAAAGTTTCATTTGGTGATGATACTTTGAATCATAGTTTTATCACTTTCACACAAATGTTCAAAATTATTTTCATTGTGATTGTTGTTATCATTTCTTAGGAGCAACTCAAGGATGTCAAGAACTAGAGAAGCTATGATTGAGAATGATATTTTTCTTTGTCTATTGTCTGTGAGTTGATCATTAATACTATGTGAATCATTGTGGGACGTGCTCTACAAAGTATCACTGATGACATTCTGGATTCACATAGGAAAATGATTAACTCTTGTTTGTTTACGCAAGGAATGCTCATGTCATCTCAGTCTAATTATACCTAGATGCTTGTGTTAACTAGCACTATCAAACATCATGAAATTAGTACTCAGGTCATCACGGTTTAATTATACCATTGATGTTTGTACTCACTTTCAACATTTTTAAAAGCTCAATGATGATACCAATCACAATAAATTGATTATTGGGATGACAACATTGCATTGTTAGAGTTGCATGTTTAGGTTGCATTCATACTAGATGCTATAGTGGTATTTATAGATTTCTCCAAGGTTGATGTTATTTCTATCATTAACAGATTGAGTACATTTTACATTACCAAAAAGATCATTTAGATGCATGAGCATTAAAACATCATTCATAGCATTATCATGTCATTTCATCATTCATCTAATCATTAGATCATATATTTACATTATGAAAATCTAAAAACAAATTCATTACCACGTCATTCTCTAAAGCATCCATCTTAGTCATTAGATCACATATATGTTTGCATCATGAAAATGCAAAAAAAAATGCATTGATCATATCATTTCCATCCATATACATTTGGTCATACATTTTTAGACACAAAGCACCAACATATGTAAATTTCCATTCATCCATTTCATACAAGCATTCATATATTTGCATCAGGAAATACAAAAAAAAATAGAAACACAGATTATCATGCATATCATACATCCATAAGAACATGTAGAATTATCCATCACTATAATCATCCACTTTTGCATTAACATCATTATCCATCCATTGCATCATACATAGTTGCATAAGAAAAGTACAAAAAAAAAAAACATATAGACATCATTCATAAAAGCATCATAGGATCATAACACATGTTGTATCCATGAAATATCATATCATCATCATGAAACATCACATAAGCATACATAATAGGAAATTAAATGCATCCACCATGATCAATGCACAATAAAACACATAGGTCAACCATCATCATCGCTGCATATATATCTCAAAAATAATGTCAAGTGTACAAGGATATCTAGATATGAAGAAATACATCATCAAAATAGCAGTAAATCATCGAGTATCAATGTATACATGTCCACATCACAATAAAGCATCAAATATCATAACTAGGTAGTACTCCCTCTAGATGGTGCTGGCATCCCCGGACTTGTACCTCCCACTGTACCCGATGAACCTGCACCTAGATTTCTCTGATCTCCAGGCAATGACTATGTTACACCTACACTAACTGTCCAAGACTATGACCTGGCAGATCAGGACTGTGCAAAGCTCGCCCGTTGTTCAGGAGGAACCAACTCATGATATCGATCTCTGTAAAACTGGGCCTCCTATGCAGTACGACGAACCTCCCTAAAATAGTTACTGGATCCAGAAACTGTTGCAACTTGTTGTAATCTCTCAGTAATGGCCTCTACCTTCTCTTCTTGTTGCTTCAATGCATCCTTCTCTGTAGTCAATGCAACAACCTAGCCCTACACCTAAGCCAACTATTGTTTGGCAGTATCCCTCTTGATTGTCAAAGTCTGTATCTATCCCTAGGCCTATGAGAGCTATGTCTAAACTTGTGCCAACAACTATGTCTACATCTGTAGCTATCCCTACACCTATGTCGATTGGCCCTAAAAGGTCTGAACCTAGGCATGCAATCTAGGGTGAGCACCACCTCCTCCATCTCCACTACCATTGTCATCTCCCCCGTCATCACCACCATCATCCCCACCACCATCACTTCCTCCTCCCTCCTCCTCGCCTCCACCTTTACCCCTCCTCCGTCTGGGTGGTCTATCCTCATCATCCTCTAACACTGGCATTGGCTCATTAGGTCTCAAAATCCTCATAAATGGATTCTCAACAAAATACTGTGAGTACTCCTTAGTCATATATCCCTCAACAATATCTAGAAGGTAATCCCAGATCACTAACTATAAATGATAATACTCATCACATGCAACATCATAAGATAATGTGGGCCCCCACTCAGTCACATCCTACTACCTCTGTACATACATAGCCAACCCCTGAGGTATCCCCTAAACTCTACCATAGTATCTGAGTACCCTCCACAACAAGCATCTCTCAATAATAAAGTGTTTCCACCCAATAAGGTATTTGGCAGTCATAAAATAAGGCACCTCCAAATGATCCTCGGTCCACTGCTCACAGTCCACATACGGTCGCCAAGTAACTAAATCCAAGTCATTCAGTACCCATCTCCAATATTCCAATTTTCCTAGCTTATGTTGGACAACTGGGCCTGCATAACCATAGACATAGTGTCTCCCAAGTGGTCAAAATATGTCTGTCTTTGTCTATGTCACCACAATATGCTCCCAAGACCATGTCTATAAGAGGGTCACACCTGCGGATAGACTGGCTCCTCTGAGGTACACTACCTGGTGCAAATCATGGTATAAGTTCTGCGCAAGCATACATGAACCCCAAATGAAATGGGTCCCAAACCAAATCATCTACTCCAATGTCTGACCCCAACCAACAGACAATCCCTTTGCCCTCTTGTTGGGACATAAGAAGCCATTGACAAATCCCACAAGCATGGAAGGCAAAGGGGCATACATCTCAAACATCTCCTGCCAAGGTATCTCATACCCAACAATATGGTCATCATGGAATATTCGGGATAAGGCATTTGTACCTCCTTGCTCAGTGTGATCATAGGTCACGATATCACCCACCACAGGAATCTGCAATATCCTGTAGACATCCTCTAGCATAATAGTCATCTCTCTGGTGGCCAGATGAAAAGTGTTGTGGCTGCTATGCCACCCCTCTACCAATGCAGTCAACAATCCCTGATAAATCCTAATCTAGGGGAAATCAATCAGTTTGGATAATCCACATCGCTCAATGATATCTCTATTGACCTATGACAGATGTGGGATCATCTTCCAAGTTCGTGGGAACCTCTCTTGGGATTGAAGAATATCTAAATCCATCAATCCTATCATTATAAAACATCGCAATTAGCACATCAATCAATCAAATCAAATCAATAAACGCAATCAAACATCAATCAATCATCCTATCAGTTCTAGTGAGATTTTCATCAAATCTCACAAACATCTATTTTTGATCCTCGCCTATCATGAGGTAAAAAAAAAATCATCATTAGTGCATCTTTCCTATCATGAGATCACTAAATAATCTAATCTATCATCAACAACAAATCATTAGCTAACGCGAGAAAATGTTATCAAATTTCAGGAGTAAAATTACAAAATCTTCAATTCTATCCTAAATGCACCATAACAGTGCTTCATTGCGCTAAAAGGAAAATGTGCCATCAAATTTGGTGTATGCGCCATAACATGTCTTCGATGCACCATTTAATTCAATGTGTCAGATAATTACTCTAATGCACTGCACAATTCCTTCAATGCGCCATTTCTCAGGGATGCCCTATCTAAACCCTAATGTGCCGTTACAGACTATCTATGCGCCAAATCATGGATGCGCTATTACAGTTTATGTATGCACCACTATACCTATCAGATGCACTAAAACTCTAGGAAAATGCACTAGTACACCAAATCTATGCACCACAAAAATTTCCTATGCACCGAAACGAGAAAAAAACTAAAAATTTGAAAGGAAAAACATGGGAAAATTAATTCAAAATTCAAAAGAAAAGTTTTGAAATTCATACTGGAGGTCTGTACCCCGCTGGCCGATTGTGTTGCCGCACCTACTCAAATTGACGAGTCTTGTAGGTGATCACCATTTTTGCTCAAATGCTCAAGAATGCTCTCTCACTCCACAAATTTTCAAAATTACCAATGCACAAATGAATCCTCTCTTCACTTTTTACCTCTTAATAAGGGTAATTAAAAGGGTAATTTTGGTGGGATATTTTAATTTTTAAAGGATCAATTAATTGGGGCAGTTCACTTCTTCCATATTCGGAGATAAATTGCTGGAATATCATCACATTAGAATTTCATCATCATACATCATCAAAAAATTTCAAAAATCATCAAAAAAATCATTTATTATAAAAAATTCCTCGATTTATCTCCTGAGGGGGCATACATTTGAACGTTAACTTCTAAGAATTTTTGTCTAGGACATCATCAAAATTTTAGCAACACTGCTAATTTTTTCTTTGAAGTAATGCGTAAACACATCACTTTAAAGAGGGGAAAAATGTATACATCAAAAATTGGTTTGGAGAATATTAATTAAATATCAATTATTTAATTAATAAAATCTTTATTTCCTCTACTATATAAATAAATTGAAAAGTTTATTTATTTTCTCTACACTTGGCAAGACTATTCTACTAAAGGGGACAATTTCCTTAATTCTCTCTAACCTCCTCATTTCTCATAGTTGATCTCTCTAGACTTAATCATGATCATCCATTGCTACCAACTCACCTGATGCCTTGGTGAAATCTATAAATAGAGGCTCATTTACAACTTTTACATAAGAGAAGATTGCATAACATTACTCTACAGAATTCATCTTAGCATTTGAGAGCTTAATTGGATTTTGATTTAGCATTTAGAATAGTATAGCAAGTCATTTAGAAATCATGGCTGCATTCTTAGATATATCTTAGATTGTTCATAGCATTTAGGATCATTCTCACAACATTTACATTAGTTTCATTCAGTAGTGCATCATTTTAATAGCACTTTGTATACAACTAATCACCATTATGCATATCACTTAGTTCATCATTTAATCAAGAACATCAAAATCATGTAGGTGTAGACATAGTTTCTGCATTCTAGCTTAGAGGCTACTCATTTCTTAGGTGGCATCCTAGTAATTTAGTGCATAATTAAGATATGAGAGCACAATTACCAGGACATTTAAGAATAGAGGAAGATGGAATTTTTTAAGGAGTCACTTTATCGAATTATGTTTTGTTAATTTAGATTCCCTTAATGTAATACATTGCATCTGTTGTGTGTTATTGATTAGTTTAATTCACATATTTTCTTACACACGTCTTATGTTAAATTTAACTTAAAATATTATCTCCTATCCCAAGGAAATTCAACTTAAGAAATATTTGGATGTGATTATTTCTAAAGATCAAAGAATTTTCTTAAAAGGTAGATAGATTTTAGATGGAATCATGGTTGTGCATGGAGCATTTATTTGATGAAAATAAAGAAAAAAGAAGCTATGATCATTAAGTTAGATATGAACAAATCTTATGACAAAATTTCATGGGAATTTCTTCTTAAAGTTATGTGGATATTTATATTTTTTGTTCATATAGGTGCAATTGGGTATACAATTGTGTCTTCTCAGTCTCTTACTCTCTACTTATTGATGACTCTCCTACATATTCTTAAACCCAAAAGGGGTTTAAGACAAGGTGATTAGCTCTCCCATTTTTTATTCATTATAGTTGTTGAAGCTCTTAGAAAAACCATGAGTATGAGGTGGAGAAAGGTAATACAAAAGGGCTTAAAATTTCTTCTAAGGTTAGGAATGTAACTCATCTACACTATATTGACAACATTCTTCAATTTTATGAGCTTTCTACTAGAGAAGCCAATTTGATTAAGATAGTTTTTATTCAATATGAGAATGTTACAAGAAAAAAGGTAAACATGAGAAAATTGAGAATTTTCTTATTAAAAAATAGATGCCAAGAAAGCCTGAAAATTCATAGGATTATTGGAATTTTAAATGGAAAAAACTACCAAGTAAATATCTAGGGATGTTATTGGTGGAGAAAAGCACTTTGAAATTAGATTGGATGAAAGTAATTGACAGATTCCATAACATATTGGATTCATATAAGGGCATATGGATCACATTGGCTAGAGGAATCACTTTGATCAAGGCCTCCTTGGCCTCTATCCCAATTTTCACTATGTTTGGTTTTGAGATTCCTAGTAAGGTTTCCAAAGGTCTAAAGGATATGCAAAGAAATTTTCTCTAGAGAGAAAGTGAAAAGTTACACAAATACAACTTGTTAAGTGGGAAGAGATTGGGAGGTTTAGGGATCAGACTATGTAATATATGAGAATGGATTTAAGCTCCAAACTATGTTGGAGGATTTATGAGGAAAAGTATAGGTTTTGGAGCAACGTTCTTTAGTCCAAATATATTTTATGCGAGATCAATAATTTTTTCAAGGATATAGATAATCTTCCCCAAGGATCCAATATTTGGAATTTTATTAGAATTTGTTACAAGTTGATTTCTCATGACATGAATTAGAACTTTGGGAGAGGGGATAAATATTCTAGAGTGACTTTTGGTTAGAGGATAAATCTCTTCAAGAGATTCAAAGAATTATCCTCCTTGTTCTACACTTTAAAGAAAACATAGGTATCAAGGTTTGCAAATATAAATAGTGATTCATTCCTTAAATGGTGCTTCATATGCCTCATTTGTTAGATCTTAAGGAAGTATGCAATGATATCTAGGTGACGTTAGAAAATTAACCCATTCCAATCAAGTACATAGATGATAATATGGTTTGGGATGGAGATAGAAGCAATCGAATTTCACTCATATCTCTTTCTCAAGCTCTTTAGGAATTTGGCCATCCCCTTAATTAATATCGACAAGAAAATTTTGGTTTCAAATGGGCTTCCTAGTGCGAATGCCTTTATGTGGATTACTTCAAGAATATGTGCCCTTGTATGGGTAAGTAGGGCCCATCCTTATGAATGTTTTGTAAAAATAATAATGAAATTAATGTCATTTATTCTAGCATTATGATTTCTCTAATTTTATTTTGATTTGGTTCATGAAGAGATGTAACATATAGAGGATAACTCTTTTGCATATTCTTAGTCTTTTGGCCAGTAGGAGATGAAATTAAATAGTTTTAGTTTGAGGATTACTCTTATGCACAATATTGTATTTAGATGACCAAAATGATAATGAGTATGAAGCCTTGCATATATAGGAAACGAATCTGGGCAATCCACCTATGACAAGTTCCCCATGAAGTGGCACAAATGAGTAGACAACTATCCTATAAGTGTCAACCTTAGGATGACTTGGAGTGTTCAAGCCAACAACCTTTTTGACCAAGTCATCAACCTTGATGCCAAGTGTTGAGTGACATTTGAGGTGAGATGGAAAGTCTTCCAACCTCAAAAGGTATGTGCATGAGGTTTACAAACAACTTGGGAACCTCAAGAGGCTTAAAGGTTGTACATTCAGTTAGACAAGATGTTGTCTAACCTCATCAACCTAAGTACACTTAAGTATAGTGAATCTAGATTAATTATTCACACAAACACTATAGAATATAGATATCAATAACACCTTTAATAAAATTTCAATGGTGCAAATCCACACCATAAATTTAGATATTGGAGTGTAGCAAGATTATCTATTGTCTAATTTTTCTACATCTAGTACTCAATCTTCTATTACTTGATCAAACCAATTATTTCTACAATACTCTCTAATTCTTATGCTTGCATGTACCTCTACATATATGAACTCCTTGACCTTTCCTATAAAATGCCTTCATATTTGGTCACAAACCTACCGACGCATTGCTTCATAAATTCCAAACCTTAAGAGGTCCTAGCAATGGAATTAAATTGTTAGCCATTCTACTACATGTGCAGTTGATCTTGGCTAAACACTTGAATCAACTCCTTTCTAATAGAATTTTTCTCCATAATTCCCAACTAGACCATGCTTAAATTCCCCAACCTTTGATTAAATCTCACACTATCAAAGACACATAGACGCAAAACATACTACAAAGAAAACATTCTCAAAAAAAAGTCATAAGTACAAAAATAGAAAAGCTTTGCTACTTCATTCATTCTAAGAAAGGTGGTAGCATCTATGGATTTTATATGAATGGATATCCCTAGCATTAGTGAATCTATAATATAAATTCTTTTACATACATCTATCAATAATGCTGGATTATTGCATCTTTCATTTAGTATATAGTTTATATTAAAATAATTAATTAATTAATTAATTAATATGCAAATGTTATTTTATAAATAGATAGATTCATTTATTGTTAATAAATAAAATAAAAATTAATTTGTTGTGAAGTTATTTTCCATAGATTATTTTGATAGTTTTGTAAAAAAAAATTAAACTTATAAAACCATCTGTATTATATTGAAAATCACCCTGAAGAATTCAATCAATATACGGTTTTGCATTTCTTTTCCTTTGAAGAATGCAGAATGAAGAAATCGTTGGTTGAGTAAAAGAAATAAAATAAACATGCAATGTATACTGTTAATGTCATATGCTAATATTTGTGTTTGCTATGCGTAGTAAATGGTGTGTGGGAAATAACTATATGAAATTGAATTAAATTCAAGGAAAGTCATTCATAAAGGTTTTTTTTTTAATTTAAAAACTTTTAAGTGTTGCTTTAAATCTTATAAAGTGTCATAGAAGGTTTGGTTGATAAGGTGAAAAGATACAATAGATTTGGAATTTGAACATATTATTGTTAAGGTTTAGAGAGTTTTTTTAAAGTAACAATTATTGTTATATAAGGAGAAGATGGTTTGTAAGGATTTATTTTGTGTTAATTGGGTTTTTGGGGATTGTAGTATTTTATTTGACGTTATTTTTAGAGGGAAATTACTAACAAGTAGCTAATTGTAGGTTGGAGGTATTGTAGGATTGGGGACACTTATCATCTTAAGCTAACTTCTCACTTAGAGATGATACATTGCATGAAAAACACCATTTCATATTTGTGTCTCTTCATGGAGCAAGATGGGCTTGACATTTCTTGGTAGAATTGATGGGTGTAGTTGGTGTATTTACTTTTGGTTTAGTTTCTTTTGTACAACAAAGGAGGGATTGGTTCCCACAAAGTTGAAGGAGGGATATTGACATTCTCAAAGGAGAACTATTCTCATATGAAATAGTAGAGTAGATATTTTGACACACTTGAAGGAAATGTGAATCTTAGAGAAGAGTTGTTGGGTGTAGAGAAATCTTCATCACCCAGACATATTTGATTTTCTTGTTCAGTTGGCTTTTGTTTTAGATTTTTGGTTTTGGTTCAATTTTGGTGTTGTAGGAAAAATTTGAAGAATTTGAGCTTTAATGCTCTTTCAATTTAATTTCACCTCATCTATAGTTCTTGTCAAGTGGAGAACTAAGGAGTTAAATTTGAATCAATTAATTCCTATGCTCACCTAGCACTTGCAAATTTAATTTCCAAGAAAGAATTTGTAAATTTAATATATCGCCTTCTAGAATGTAATTTTATAAAATTTCTATTTACTAGAAATTGGAGAGAAAAGGTAGCATTTCTAGGAGGTGGAGAAAAGACAAAGGAAAAAGGAAAATCAAAGTTTGGGAAAGAATTGGAAGGTTAGAGGAAGCTGGATGCAAGAGAAGGAAAGGGGAAGAATTTGGAACAAAGAAAAAAACAAGAATAGTGGTACATTTTACCAAGTGGATAGTGAAGAAAGGAGGTGTGGAATTCATTCCAATAAGATTAGAATTCATAATAACCAATCCAAATTTCCAGAGGGGGAGTGGGAGTTCTCCAAGAAGGAGAATTTTGAATAAAAATCAGATTTGTATTTACAAATTTGTATCTTGTAGGTGAAGCTAGTATTGGGGCGTTGGATTTTAAGGAGAGAATGTATAAGTATGATTTTTTTTTTTTTGGAGTTGATTGTGACAAAAATTAAAAAAAGCAAATCAAATCAATAAAAATTAAAATGTGAAATTGGTTCTTGTTTGTGTTGAATTGAATTGGTGTATGAAGTAATTTCAAGGATTTAAAAGAATGCATACATATAGGCTATAATTTCACCAGTGTTGAATGTGAAATTTAAATTGAAGTCATCCCAATTGCAAATATTTGTTTTCCTAATAAAGCTCACAATATTTTATCTACTTTAGATTTCTCTCATTATGTACAAAGGATGAGAATATTTTATGTTCTTTCATTTTGTATAGAGTTTTTACAAGTTTAACAGTTAAGAGATCTATTGATGGAGTCAATTTGGTATTTCTTGGGTGAACATAGTCAATTGATGGAGGTGGTCCATCAAAGTTTCTAGAAGGATTGTTGTATTTAGCTCTTGTAATATTTTGTACACAGAAGAATGTTGGATTATTACATCTATATAATTTAGATTAGAATAATAAATTAATAAATTAACATGCAAATATTAATTTATAAATAAATAGATTAGTTTATTGTTAGTAAATAAAACAAAAAATAATTAATTGAAAAGTTATTTCCTCTATGTTTTTTTGATAGTTTGCATTGAAAGACTCATAAAACCATTTGTATTGTATTGAAAATTATCCCAAATAATTCAATCAATATATACTATTTTGCATTTTTATATTAATAATGACATGAAAATTTGCAATTGCATGCTCACAATTTCACCTTCACCTAAAATATATAATGTGTTCTAAATATTTTTAGATTATTTATTCTTATCTAAGCACTTTTCTAATTATGACATATGCATATTTTATTCTATCTTTATTACATAATTATAATTATTCAAAATATAAAAGACATTTTTTATGACAATATACAATCATAACAACTAACTTCTAATAAATATGATAAAGAAAGTTACCTAAAAAATGAATTTGAATTTTATTTTTAGTATATTTAATTTATTTAATTATAAGTTAAAATTGATATAAAAAAAAATATTTCAAATAATACAAACTATTGAAAAGCTTAAACTAATGAGATAAGAAAAATAATAATATTTATATCTATGAAAAATTAAAATTAATTTATATAAAGTTAAAAAATATTAGAAAATAAAAAGGAATAAACTAACTCTAACACATATATTCAATTTGTTAACATTTTATACATTATTATAATTAAATAAATTTTATACACATGAAATGACATAAAACCAAGAAAACTTGAATGGCACTAATTCTCAATGAGATTTAAATAATAATTATACACAACAGTTAAATCAACTTCCCCTTCACAAATAAAAATTTAAGGCTTAATCCAATCAATGCAAGGGTGCAATGGATATATATTACATAACTTAAAATAAAAAATTAAAAAAAATTATGTGAAATTTAGATATTTTTGCTATTTGATAGAAGTATGAGTCTAAGTTGATATTTTTTCAATTTAGATATTTTTGTTATTTGATAGAAGTATGAGTCTAAGTTGATATTTTTTCAACTAAAAATTAACAACTGTAAGATATTAACTAAAGAAAATTACATAAAGTTTAAATTATTATAATTTTTAAAGGAAACTACATTTTTTCAATTATTCATTTGAATTTTATTTTATTTTAATTACTAAAAAATAAAATTTCTTTATAGAGAAAGTTGAACATCTTAATTTTTATATAAAAAATAATTAATAACATTATTACATATAATTTATATAGAGAAATTTTATTTATTTTGGAGAGTTTTTATAAATGAATATTTGTTAATTATGGTTATAAGTTAAGATTTATTTGTTGTAAAATTGTTTATAGTACTCATATTATAATATTCTTAAGTAGATTAATTATTTCTCTGTCCCACATGTCTTTTAATTTGTCCATGTGTTTATGTAACAAAAAATACATCACATTTAATCCTTGCACCAATAGCAATTGTTTCTTTTTAACATATGTGCAACTACAATTCATGTATCCTTGAAGATTCCTATTAAAATATATGCAGTCTTTAAAAGGATAATCTTTGGGCAACACTATAGGAAGGGTTAAAGCATGTTCAATAGATTATCATTGAAAAAATGAGTTTTATATGCCCCATGATGTTTATTAATATTAACAACCACTTGAAATAGATGTTTCCATCACATGCCAAAACATTTTTGGTGAAAGGTCAATTATCCATGTATTGATGATCCTACCTAATTACCTCTCATAAAATACATATTGTTGTATGCAAATATAGTCTCAACACTTAATTATTTTGCTTCATGTGAAATATTAAATAGTAATTGACATAACCAAATATTTTTTACATAAAATCTACAATTTCTAATCTACCTTATAACAAGCAACAAGTTAGTGGTGAAACATTATGGGCTACATTTCAAACATTTGTGATTTTGGAGACAATTTTCTATCAATAGGCTCTTGAACCAAAATAAGAAAAATTTAGACACATATTAACTAAAGTTAAAAAATGCATTAACACCTTATGACAATTGTGAATCCTCGTGAATGAACAAATATCTCTATTTGTGCTAAGGAATGCATTTTTTTTTATGCATCAATTGATTTATATGCAAAAATTAATATGATCATGCTCCATAGTAAGAGAGCATATTAAAGTCATTGACTACACCAATTACACATAGTTTACACCTATATATACTGGGCATACAAAATCACGTTAGTATGATGACAATGATTTAGACAATGAGGTACTATTGAGTGTTTCCCATTTGAATGATGCTCAAAGATAGAAAATAAACATTATGTAAACAATGGGAAAAATGAAAATAATAATTACAATCCTTTTCTCCAAATTAATACTTCAAAGAAACATTCAATGAATGTCTATTTTACATGAAAAATTGCTATGATATCGTATATGGTTTGATCTTATTATTCACAATAATTATGAACATTGTTGTATAAATCATAAATATCAAAATATTTTTTTATATGATGTTATGATCACATTAATAATTATAATATAATGGTACTAACTATAATAAGATTTATTGATGTAAAATATTAATTGGTATATTCATCTGATTTATCTTTTTAAATTTTTAAAACCAAATGTTGTGCTTGAATTTTGAAAATATTGGTTGAACTGTTTGTATTCAATATACAAATTATACAACTATAAAACAAATATTTACACATAAAATTTAAATAAAAAAAATTCCTATTACACTCAAAATCCATTCCTATCAATGAATCAATAACATCTTTAACCTTTTTTTTTCATTTCAATTTCTACTTATTTCTTTAAACAAAGTGTAAACTAAATTTTAAATATTTAAAAGAAAATAAAATTTGAACACAAAAATATGAGAGTGCTTACCTTCAATATCTATCACTTTTTAATTAAAACGATGAAGAATAATTATTTTAAAAAAATTCAAATTTAATTATTAAAAATATATTTTTATAATATAGTTTATATATCATTGTGCTTTAATCTTATTAATTTTATAAATTTAAAAACGATGAAGAATAATTATTTTAAAAAAATTCAAATTTAATTATTAAAAATATATTTTTATAATATAGTTTATATATCATTGTGCTTTAATCTTATTAATTTTATATAAATTTAAGTAAAACTAAACTTTATATTAAAAATGAGAGATGATCTTCAAGTTTATAAAATCAATTTAACTTAAATCAAACATGATTTCATGTATGAATATTTTCTTTAATAAGAAGATTAGATATCTTTGTTTTCATAATATTATGACTTTTTTTCATTAATAAAACACGTTATCATAATAATTAATTGTTTCTCATTTAAAAATATTTCAAAAAAAAAAATTAAAGGAGGTTTTTACCACCAATGGCATCATTGAATTGTCTTCATAATAAATCATACAAAAAAATATACATTTATTTATGGATGAAATACCTTACATGATATAGTAAAATTAGTACAACTCAATTTAGAAGAAACAAACATGCATAATCCAAAAACTTATCTTACAAAAAAATAATTTTACACAAGTTGTCCGTTGAAATAATTTTCTCCCTCACCAAAAACATGCTACTTGTTTATATTACCTATCTCCGCTTTTCTAAACTTTACTTTCTCATCATCCTCATCCTCATCCTCATCATCATCCTCTTCTTCATCCCAATTTGTTGTTTTGTGATATAATTCATACAAAATCAATTGAGCTATACAAAGCAATGATCCTAGCCCATTAGGAATCTGCAAACACAAAAAGATACACAGTTTTAAACACTAATCACATCACATATAATTATATCTATAAAATTTAGATGTTTAAGTGGACATGATGGTGTTGAACATATGTGATTGAGTTCATTGACAAACTAAAGAGTCTTTCATTGTTAAGCGAAATTAGATATTAAAATGTTCAAAAATAATTTTAGAAGTGATAAAATGAAATTTCAAATTCATCTCACAAACAATTTGAGAAATGAAAAAATGAGATTTTAATTTACTGTAAAAAAATCTACCAATCCTTACCATAATAGCAATCTATTGAGAGTATTAGAATAAAAATAAGATTTGAACTGTTATAAAAAAACTCTACCAATCCTTATTATTATAACAGTCTGTTGAGAATATTTAAAAAAAAAGATTTGAACCTACATTCATCTAAGAGTTTGCTGCTTCTGAATTGAACTGTGAGTTTGTTTTTGGATCAACATTTCGAATCACACTCCGTAATCCATCATCGGAATTTAAAAATGGTTGTGAGAGAAAATTCCTGATGATGGATCAGTTGATTCAAAAACAAACACACAGTTTAATCCAGAAACAAACTCCTATATTCTCCTGCCAATCCTTACAGTTATAACAGTCTATATTAGTCTATATTGAAATGAATTGTCATTGACTCTTGAATCACAAAGACACAGATTAAGAAAAGGCTAGCGATAGTATAAGATTTAAAGTTGAGGTTTAGACACACTTACAGTGACATATATGTCAAAACGAATAAGAGCATAACCTGTCCAAATGATAAGCATTAGCCAACCCAGCAAGAGACAAGGAAAGTGGCATGTACTTGACGCTCTTTGTTGCAATCACACGCTTCTGCTCAACCACAAACCCGTATTCTTTTTTAAATGGAGGATGTATAAAAGAAAGAAGAAACACAAATTCAATCAATTTTAATCTACTTTGACACAGCTGACGGATCTTTTAACAGAAGTTACCATGACAGACAAGGGGGCTGCGTACATGCCGGTGCAGAACACCACAGCTAAAAGTCCGACAAATAACGATCTTCTCTCATGACTGTGGAACACCGTTAACGTCAACACAGTAACCGCCGTAAACAAAACAAGCACCACCCCTAGTGCCTTCACCACTTTAAGCTGTTAAGCATTAGGGTTACAAATCATCAAGATTCACTGGTCACGCTTTACCGGCAAATCGGATTTGATTGTATTTGCATTTTTAATGCAAACACAATCAAATTGAGAAACAAAATTGATTTATAAAATGTATACACAATAAATTCAGAAATAAAAATTGATTTATAAAATATAAACACAATCAAAGATTTATAATTATAAATTGTGAAAACTTGATAACTTTAGTATTACGAAAGCTGGAAATAAGCTGGAAATAACTGCAATTACCTTGCCATTTTGAGGGGAGTAGAAGATGAACATTGAAAGGTAGAAAAATTCGAGAATAACTCCCGTGCCGTTAATTGTGATGACAAGAATGCTGTGCGTGTGACCGAGGGGAAGTCCGTACAACACCCACAGCAGGCAATTTGTCAGCGTCGCAACGTACGGCACGCCGGAAAACTTCCTCGTCGACTTCCATTTCCATACCTTGTAAAACGTCGGCCTGCAACGCAAGATCATGGATAATTAGACGTCAATTCACAGAAATCAGACCACGCTTTACGACAACAGACGGGAAACAGAAATAGAAAAATAACAGAAAAAGAAGAAGCAACCTACACCGGGGCAAGGAAGAGAAACAGAGAGGTCGCATTTCCTGCACCAGACGGGAACGCCACTGTTAAAACACATTTTCAAGATATTCTTGACAGAAATCTAATTACCTGGTAAACATCCAAACTATTGTCATATATTATTATTATCGTTGGTGTTGTGACGATTACCAATTATGCCGAAAACTGTACTAATTGTATCTCGTAACGCCATGACCACAACCTTCCGAAAAAATCGCTCTATATTTTATGAAATATCTCAGATTGCAAATATCTCCGGACAGACAGAAAACAGAAATGGCCCTCTTGATTTCTTTCGCTTTGCTTTCCAAGTTTTGGGTGGTGTGAAAGTGTAAGAGATGACTGCTATATGAGGACCTTTTCATTTTGCTTAGTTTAGTTATAACTAAGAGGGCTAAATTGTTGAATTATGTCTGCTTTTATTTTTCTGCCAAATTTAGTGGGGAAAATGGTGACATTATGTGTTCCGTCTTCATTCTGTTTAGCGGATGATTGTAGGTCGCTTCCCACGTGAGAAGGGAGAGTCTGTTATTAAGAGTGGAGGTTATTCAATGTAGAATTGTCACTTTCAATTCCAACAAATGGGTATCTTATGTGGCCTCCTTGAGAAATACTGACGTGGCCGCCAACGGGAGATTAGTTTACTTTAAGTTACGCTGGGAAGAGTTACCCTACCTTTGGCCTTTCTCGAATTAATCAGATAAAATATTAAATTTAGCGTTTGAATTTAGGTTCTATAATAAAACTCAAGGTTATAGTTAGGTTTGGAGTTCAAATAGGATAAGGGTTAAGGTTCAATTAAGGTAATGGTTAATGTTTAATTAAGGTTTAATTAGGCTTAAGGTTAGGGTTACACTTCAATTAGGTTAAGGGTTAGTGTTCAATCAATTACAACAAGTGCTAGAGTTCAATTAATGTAAGGACTAAATTAGAGTTTAGGGTTAAGGTTAATGTTTGATTAGTGTTTTATTAAGGTTAGGGTTGAGGTTATGGTTCAATTATAATTGTGATAGGTCGAATGTAAGTGTTAGAAAATGAGCAGCAAGTAAAAGAGTGCAAATAAACACTAAAACAACTTACACCTCAAGATTAGCTTAAGTTGGAAACAACACAAAGCAAAAGCAACAAAATGAAATTCTATACCTTGCGTTGAATCGATCCTTTGGTTGGCCCTTCGATTTTTGATGTGTATGCTCCTTGGATGGCAAGTAGATGCAAGCTAAGTGATGTTGTGAGGATGAGTGCAAGTGGATAAAAACATGAAAATGACTAAGTGTAGGTTGAGAAACAAAACTGCAAGAGTTTGGCTAGCAAAATGATCTCTCTTAAAATGAGAGAAAAGAGGGGGTATTTATAGGAATTTTAAAAATTCTTAGGGGAAATGGATGGCCAAGATCGAGCCACCAAATATCAAGATGTAGGGCTAAGGTTAGTTGAGAAATCACAAGCCCCCACATCTTGACATGTGGCATGTGATTTAGCCCTAAAAGGTGAAGTGAACATGAGGTGGAAGGATGGTACATGACATGAAGGGGGGGTACAAAGTACCTTGGGATTGGACAAGATCTCCTCATAAAGGAGGTCATTGTCCCCATGTGGGTGAGAAGACATGTGAGGAATTAAAAATTCCTCAAGTATTCTCATGGGGAGATGGGAAAGAATAAAGAATAAGTGAAGGACATGTGGGGAGAAGTGAAAGAATTAAAAATTCTTTTTGGGTGTCTTGGGGGATCAAAAGGTGAATTAAAAATTCACATAGGGAAGTGGAGTGCCTTGCCCAAAAAGAGAAAGCCTTTAATAAGGTTGACTCAAAGACATATGCCATAAATAGGATGAGGATTAGGTTAGGCTAATCAAATGATTAAGGTTGTGTAAGTACCAAGTTAGATGGACTAATGACTTCATTAGAAGCAAGTGGGAGATTATGGAGGATGTGACCTTAATGATGATTAAGGGTGTGCACATGCTAACCCTGGTTAATTAGAAGAAGAAGTAATTAAGATGGATTGGGGGACCAACTTGCAAAAGTTGGAGGATGTGACCATGAAAGAGAAAAGAGGAATTAAAAATGAATTTTAATTTAAAAGGGGAATATGACTAAATTAAAGAAAAGGGTATATTTATTTAATTTAGAGGAGGAAGAGGGGTAAAGTATTAAATTAAATACTTTAGGGTCCTTATGCAAGATGCATGGTATTAATTAAACAACTGATTTAATTAATATTGACATAGGGGATGAACAACCGGATGAATAAAGACACACGTTTGATCATATGGAAGTGATCAAATTGGATGTCTACATTTTGCCCCTCTTCGAAATACTATTAGAATAATAGGGTTTCGAAGAAAAACAGAATGCAGATGACTATGTAGAGGAAGAGACCAGAAAAGGAGATGCCCCAGCATGGGGGAATGCACGTAAGCTGCCCCAAACAGAGAGAATGCAGAGAGGATGCTCCAGTCAAGCAAAGGTAGGCTTAGAGTGACGGGCTAGGAGGGAACGGTAGGGTATGCCCCCTTGAGAAGGGGGACGGGGGAGGAAAAGGAAGCCCTGGTCAACTTCTCAAAAGTATGGAGTGGTATATGTTGTTGGAAAGAGCATGGAAAAATGAAAAGAACAGCTTTGGAACGGAGTCAATCGGATAAACAATGTGCAAATGGCGGCCTCGGGAAGAAAGATGATGGATGAATTAACTAGAGGAATTTTTGGTTAAAAAAAGAAAAAAAAGACCCTAAGGTGAAAAAGGAGGGAAAAGGTGAAAATGGATAAAAGGTAATTGTTGAATTACCTTTGGCTCATTGTGACAGCTGGTAAGTGGAGAAGGAGGAGAGGAAGAAAAGGAGGCGAGTGAGATCAGACACCATGCTGGAGTACGACAGTGACGTCATTCACCGGGCGGACGAGAGACGGATATTTTTCACACACTGTGCCGTACCCTGCCAGGTTAGCTCAAAACGCAACTTTGTGTTTTTTAGTCATTTATGCACGTGTTTTCAAAAAACAAAAACATGGGTTTTGTCCGGGGCGTCGAAAGGAAAAATGGGTAGGAAAAAAATTTGTGATACCTGCCTCAGATTGTGCGCCGTAGGGGGAGAAGCTGGTTACGCCGCCGCCCTGGCCCGGCCGCCACCTGGGCTGGTTCGCCGCCACGGGCGATCGGATCCGGCATCACGCTGGGCGTCCGCCGCTGATGGGGCGGACTGCACTCACCATCGCAGGTGGGCCACCTCTACCTACCGGGGCAAGTCCGCACCGCTGTGGCAAAATCCGCCACCGCCGGGCAGACGTCCGCCGCCAACGGGAAGGAAGGGAAAGGGATGGGGGACAGGAGGAGAAAGGGGGATGGGTGGTGAGGGGAATGGGAGGAGAGGGGGAGGGGAGAAAGGGGGATGGGGGGGATGGGTAGGAGGGGGGAAGAAGGGGGGATGGGTGGCGAGGATAGGGGTAGGGGGATAAGGGGATGGGTGGCGAGGATAGCGGGATGGGGGATGTGGGAGGAAGGGAAAAATGGGTGGATAGGGGGATGCGGGATAGGGGGATGGGGGGAAAAGTGGGTGGATAGGTGGGGAGGAGGATGGGGGATGGGGGACACATGAAAATGAATGAAAACGATAAAGACGTGTTTCGCGTGTGCAAAAAATAAGGATTTTGCGCATTTGAGAGAGATGATCAGAGGTGTTGAGGAGATGCATGGCGAGGATGACCGGGGAGGATCATTAAAGGCTAGCGGAGGCAGAATTACTACACATGCTGACATATCCGACGATCAAGGCCCATGGGGCCATGTTGACGGCCTTGATAGAGCGATGGGATTCAGAGACGTCAACATTTCACCTATCGACAGGGGAGATGACGGTGACACTAGAGAACGTGTGGCAGATTCTGAGGCTTCTAATATCAGGGTTGCCAATTAGCGAGTGCTGGTCAGAGGACGCGGCGCTGGATGAGTCCTTGCGCATGGTGTTTGGTAGTGATGAGCTACCAGTGCAGCGGCGGCAGTTGGATGTGGACATGATGGTATCATGCAGGGTACCAGTACTATCGTTGTACCTGGCTGGGCTGATTAGTGGTATTCTACTACCGGACCGGGGTGGTCGGTATTTTCCTATGAGGTCGATCGAGGTGATCCGGCATATCATTGAGGCCCGGGAGGGACAGTTTGCGTGGGGGACGTGCATGTTAGCCCAGCTGTATCGGGACATGCACGTGATTTGTTACAAGAAACAGTTGAGTGTGACATATGTGACATTACTACAGGTGTGGGCTTGGGAGCATATCCGTGTTGCCAGGACGATTATGGTGAGGGTGGGTGAGCAGGATGACACGCAGCCTATAGCATGGTGGTGGGGAGTAGAGGCAGAAATGCTAGTGCGGTATCGAGAGATGCAGGAGGTGGACGTATGGAGGAGGTAGTTTGATGATGTGCAGGCAGTGGATATAGTGTGGAGACCATATATGATGCGGCGATTCAGGGGGTGGTCGAGGGAGGAGGGGCTGCATAGTGGTTACTTTTTTACTCGATGCTACATTATTGGGAGCAGACCATACGTAGTGGAGTTACATCGGTCGGATCGGGTGACAAGATAGTTCAGGGTGATAGGATATTCCAGTCGGTCGAGTGAGGTTTGCACAACAGGTATGGGAGCGACCATGGGGAGCGAGGCTGAATCTACGCAGCGTCTAGAGTGACATTGATAGACTGGTGTTTAGGCCCTATCTAGATAGGTGAGAGGGGCCATGAGGTGCAGGGATGACAGATCAATATGAGGAGTGGTTCAGGCGACATCCAGTAGAGTGGATTACACCACCTGTGCCGATTAAGGAGGCACGAGGATTTGGGTCAGAGGACGAGAGGCGAGTGCAGGTGATTAGGCCGCCCAGACTGCCGAGGGGACACAGAGGAGGACAGGAGGCACAGGAGCAGGTGATAGGCAGGTGGAGGAGGTTACGACAGCAGAGGGGTCGGGGAGGAGACAAAGTAAAGGAGAGAGGGGCTGAGACTGACGAGGCGGGAGAGAGGAGGCCGAGAGTGCGAGGAGGAGCACAGAGTATACAGGGTGAGGCCAGCAGGGCTAGAGAGGAGGAGATGGTGGAGGATAAGGCTGAGGAGGGGGCAAAGGATGAGGCTGAGGAGGTGGTGGAGAGGAGGCTGAGAGCCCGAGGGCAGGGTCGATAGGAGAGGAGGCCAAAAGCCCGAGGAGGAGAG
>VDFB02105785.1:102910459-102927566 GCA_007258455.2 Sequoia sempervirens
ATTGGAGAGGGGTATATGAGCAGGTTGTTCTAGATCCAGCGCAGCGCACTGCACGCTATGTCAGTTAGGCTCCACAGCCACCAGGGCCATCCCAGTCATTAGGGATACGCACCAGGGGTTTCAGCAATTACCGACGGACTCCGTCTCCATATGGCAGTTACCAGGGGACACCCACCCATGAGTACCAGGGGACACCCACCCGTGAGTACCAGGGGACTCCAACACACAGAGGGCCAACACCCAATTTGCCTCAGAGGTCAGACGTGGGCAGCTCACAGTAGAGCAGACAGATGCAGGACATTGGTTATTTTTGGTAGATACAGGGTGGATGGTTTGTGTATGTCGCCAGAGGGCAGAGGTGATTCACATATCTTGATTTTGTATCTTATTTGGCGATATATGATGGGCATGTATTGTATTATGACATGATGTTTATTATTTTGATTATGCGATGGCCTTTATTGACATTATGTATGATGTTTCCTTTATGTGGCTATATGAGATGATTCAGGATGTGGTTTCATATATATGTACACATGTTTATATGGATGATTTATGTTTTATGGATGGATGATTTATGATCGATGTAAGCGTTTCTATGATTCATGATGTATGGATGCACATTTGGATGGACGATTTATGCATGTTTATATGATTTATGAGGTATGATTTATGGATGGACATGTGGATGGACGATTTATGTATGTTTATATCATTTATGATGTATGATTTATGGATGCACATGTGGATGGACGATTTATGCATGTTTATATGATTTATGAATGGATGATTTATGCATGTTTATATGACTTATGATGTATGATTTATGGATGCACATGTGGATGGACGATTTATGCATGTTTATATGATTTATGAGGTATGATTTATGGATGCACAAAGGGTAAATGTTTACAATGCACCTAAATGTCAATAAAGACTGTTATGAGAATGCAGATAGGCGATAGGTGGATGGAAGATTGCATTTGCCAAAAACAACTGTTAATATCCTGAGAGGAAGAGGACCTAAGAGGAAAAGGAATGAGAGTACTTGCACAACCGAAATCATAAGCGGTGGTTATGATGGAAATGAAGGGTGCATGCAAAGTGGTAGAAATACAGTGAAAATGAGATTTTTCCATCCTTGGAGCATTGATTTTTACTATAGCGTAGGGTACCAAGCACCTTGATATAGAAGACCAAGGCGAGCGAGTACTCTACGCATGAAACAAACACAGCAAACAATAAGGTTATCCCAACACCCCGAGGTCACGATGATCTCGGTCGGCCCTGGTGTTGTAATAACCACAAACACACAAAGTTGTCCCAGCGTAACACAAGATCTTGTAGATCTTGGTGGGTCTTACGAGGGATAACTTGAGAAGATAGCAGACAAAACAAAAGATCAAGGTATGCCCCCATTTCAGCAAGTCAAAGCATGCCATGGTATGGTGGACCAAGGCGACCTTGACAAGCGATGGGAAGGAACCTAAAATGATAAACCAAATTCGAAAGCATAAAAAGATCATAATCAAGACATCAGGTCCTTTGCCATAGAATCAAGATGGTGGATGCGATTCGCGAGGTCTTCTAGGAAGGATTCATCCTGTTGAGACCAAAGATGGATGCGAAAGTAGGATGACCCAGTTGGCACAGGATGTTACCGAGGGACAAGATCTTGTAACACAAGGGAATTTCATTTATTAAGAATCGGTTAGATGTGGGCATAACTTGATAATGAAGCACAAAAGACCGACATAACCTACAGACCTAGGGGCTCGGGGGCCAATCATAGATTAGCCTTGCCTACGTGAAAGCGCAGAGCCCTCGTATTTCCAGAAAAAGACCATGGATAAAGCAAAAAGAAGACAAATGGTAACCGATGATGATGGACAAATGCCCTGGGGGTGAATCAAATGATCAACCTTGCCTACGTGACAGCGCAGGGGAAATGTAGTTCGACTAACGGACACGATGGGATGGGACCCAAGTGAAGATCGACGCGATGGAGGATCCTACCCGATGACACGCACATAACAGCGAAGGGAACGAATGACACAAGCTCAGAGTGGGATACTGGAAAGCTCAAGAATGGGGGATAGACTAGATGGGTCGTCCAATGCTTAATCAATATTTACCACGCAGCCCAGGATGAGATGGGTGAGGACAATAGTGCAGATGACGGCATAAAATAACCAGGATGTTAGGTAGATAATGATTAAGCCCTCTATGGATGACGCCTGTTACTAGGTTTTCACCATCCATACTTATCCAAGGCGCCACCAAGAGGTGGTTTTCACCATAGGACGGATTTATTTCTCTTGACTATTTTTGGATTTTTGATTTTTTTTGAGTTTTTTTTTTTTTTTTTTTGACTAGGTGGGGTAACCGAGCAGATTTAAGTGTAGAACTTTTTCAGATGCATGATGTTGATAGGCTCGTCAAGGGGTTCTCCTTCGAGAGTAGTCAACCTGTATGCCCTAGATCCATATTTAGTAGCTATGATATAGGGCCCCAACTAATTTGCCTCAAATTTTCCTTTCTTGTCTCGGTCTTGCTGGGTGTGTTGGTTCTCCTTAAGGACAAGCTTGCCCACCTGGAATTGGTGAGGACGAACCTTCTTGTTATAACTGCGCTTGAGGTGATTTTGGTATGCTTGTAGATGGTCGTAGGCCTTTATTCTTCATTCATCCAGTAACTCTAGCTGTGCAAGCCGCGCAACACAAGCATCCTCTTCGCTAATAAGGTTCTTCAGAGAGATTCTCAATGATGCAAGTTCAACTTCAATTGGCAAGACGGCTTCAGCACCATACACTAAAGAGTAAGGGGTGGCGCCTGTCAGGGTGCAGATGGATGTGCGATATGCCCAAAGGGCAGGATGAATGTGAAGGTGCCAATCTCGTCCAGTGTTATTGACAACCTTTTTAAAAATACGGATGAGGGTTTTGTTGGTCGCTTATGCCTGACCATTACCTTGGGGGTAATAAGGCGTTGACCGATGGTGCTGGATATGGGAGGTGTCACAGAGATGTTTCATGGCTTGGTTTTTGAAAGGTTTGCCATTGTCGAAAAGGATAGTGGACGGGATACCATATCTGTAGAGTACATGGTAAAGGATGAATTTGGAAATCTGAGTACCAGTGATTTGTGAAAGAGGCATTGCCTCCACCCACTTGGTGAAGTACTCAGTGGCAGTAATTATGAATATATGGCCGTCGGATGATGGTGGGTGGATCTTTCCAATCAAGTTGAAACCCCATTGAGAAAACGACCATGGTGCCAGGAGTGGCTGAAGGTCTTGTGCTGGAGCATGGATTAAGACAGCATGTTGCTGGCATAGAAGACACTTCTTCACAAACTCGCAAGCATCATGTTCCAACATAGGCCAATAATATTCAGCTCGTAATATCCATTTGGCCAAGGCCATACCATTTGAATGTGCTCCACAAACACCACTATGTACCTCTGTTAGTGTAGCATGGGCTTCGGTCTCATTCAGACATCTAAGGAGGATTCCATCATACCCGCGACGATAAAGCGTATCACCGACGATGATGTATCGAGAGGAACGATGGATGAAGGATTTGCGTTGGTTATGGGTAAGATCTGGGGGTATAATGTTATCACAAAGGTAGGTATAGATGTCTTGGTACCATGGCGAGGTGGGACCTACAATTTTGCACACCATATCGGTCTCAGGGATATCATATGCTGGGATTAAAAGTTGTTCTACAAGAAACTCACACTCTATTCGGTCCTTGGGCATGTCCAGGAGGGAGCCAATAGTGGCCATTGCATCGGCTGCTTTGTTTCGTACCCTAGGAATTTGTTCAAATTGTATAGAGGTGAAATATTTCTTGAAATCATCCACCATGCACTTGTAGGGTAACAACTTATCATCCTTAGTCAGGAACTCATCATTAACTTGCCTAATGACTAGTAAGGAGTCACCAAAGACTTTCAACTAAGTTATGTGCCACTGTTTCACAATTTTGAGACCGGTGAGGAGAGCTTCATATTCGGCCATATTGCTGGTACATGGGAATGCTATCCTGAATGACTTGGGAATGTAGTCACCCTGAGGGGTGACTAATAAAATTCCTGCCCCCGATCCATTATGTGTATATGATCCATCAAAGTACAGTGTCCACGTGGGGGTTTCCTCAACTGAGAAGACTTCCTCATCAGGGAATTCTGTGATCAATGGGTGAGTGTCAACTAGAGGAGCTTCCGCTAACTGATCTGCGATTATCGTCCCTTTAATAGCCTTGCGGTCCACATATTCTATGTCAAATTCACTGAGGAGCATGACCCACTTAGCCATGCGACCAGTCAATAAAGCAGTATTGGAATTGGATTCATGAATTCTTTTGGTCTTTCAGACCGGAGCCCTTCTCCTAGAATATGGTTATGTTAGGAGATTCACCTAGGCCTCTTGCTAAGTATACCCAGCTTTGGTACATTTTTAGGGTGGAAATCCTCTTCAATATTTGGAAAGATAGAAATATCTACATATTTGCTCACACTCAAATGGATAAAAATGTTTCTTTGTATTCTAAAGCTATTATTTGCTCTAACGTGTTTTTGCAGATACAAGTGCAAGAAAAAAAGTTGCACTTAAGGTGGCTTACCTTCAAGTGCTTCTAGATTATTAGGGAAATGCCCCGAGTACTGTGGCTCAGGTGCCTACTTTTCCCACCTCCTCTTGCGATCAGTCGCCCTCTCGGGGGTGACAGTGAAGTGGCTCTGCTTGGCCCCAATCTTAGCCTCCTCTTTGGTGTGGTTCCCACCATCCTTAGTGGTCTTCTTCTCCTCCTCTATGGGTTGGCTAGGGGTGGCCCTTTGGAGGAATTATGGGGAGTGGTGGTGGCAGTTTCAGGTGGCCCTCTAATACTACTCCTGGTAGTGGCTTTGGTTGGACAGAATCTGATAAATTCTTTCTATATTTGGCGCTTGCAATCTCACCCCAATGCGAGGAAGATAAAGAGAAGGAAAAAGAAGTTGATGATGGCTAGGATCCTCCTCCTGACATCACTCCAGACCCCACTGATGTATGGGGTAAAAACATGGATGACAAAGACCCTCCTGGCTTTGTTGGCACTACTTTGGCCACTCGATGGCCTTTCTATTTTACATGTTTGTAATGTTTATGGATTTATGGGCTAGGATCAAGTGACTTTGGTTTTTGGTTTTCCAGGTTCTGCCCATGTGACTCTCGAGGTGTGCCTTCTTACCAACCGCTCCTTTTTTTGTGAATATCTAACTTTATCTTTATTAATAATATAGATAATTTCCTATTCATCAAAAACCATTGTTTACTTTCATGACACTGTATGTATTTGTGTATTTTTGAGTGCCAATTGAACACCATAAGCTTAAAACATTTGTATATGTATATATGTGTGTGTGTGTGTGTTTGTATATATATGTATATATATTATGTACATACAAAAACATATATACATATAAATGTATATATACATACATATACATACATACATACATATACATATATATATGCATACATACACATATACATGTACATATAAGTATATAGTCATGAAACTGTGTATGTATCTCTGAAGTTTGGATTGACAACTGAACACAACAACATACCTACATCTCCATTTACCCCTTGGAACTTTCCATATCAGATTTCAAGATTTTCTAAAGCCAATTCCATTGAGTGGCACATTCTATCGAGATAGTGTCCTCTGTCTTATCCAAACCCCAATTAGGAAGATAATCTAGCACACGGTTAGATACTCTAATCCACATGTCTTAGATTTTTTTTACCTTTTGTCGTAAACCCCAACTTTCGATCTTACCTTTTCTTATATATATATCTGTCCATTATGTATCTATCTCTGAAGTTTGGATTGCCAACTAAACACAACAACATACATCTTCATTTTGTATTTTCATCTTACCGATGTTTAAATTACTCTCCTTTCACTATCCATAAGAACACAATACCATACATATTTTGTAAACTGTGTTAGTATTTGTCTTCTTTCTATTGCACATAGAATAGAGTAGCATACATATATAAGAAAAACATTGTAACTTTAATGCTTTACTTAACAACTTACATTTTTATTGTATTTATAGATTCACATAAAGATATATATCCGTCTATATACATATGCATATACATATATGTATATATATATATATGTATATATATATATATATATATATATATATATATATATCTATTTGTGTACTTTTTGTCTTTATAGTCATGAAACTATGTATCTCTCAAGTTTGAATTGCAAACATAACACAACAAAATACATCTTCATTTTTAATATTCATCTTATTTGTGTTTAAATTGCTCTCCTTTCGCTATCCGTAACGTCACAGTACCATACATTTTCTATAAATTGTGTTAATTTTGTTTACTTTCTTTTGCACATACAATAGAGTATCATACATATGTATATAGGACAAACTTTGTAACTTTTATTTGTAACATATATTCAAAAGTATAACTACACACCTTCTACAATACAAAATCTTTGTTTGAATTCATGAAACTATCTACTTAAGGGATAATTTTATACAGTTTTTTGATCGATTTTATCATTTCCCATCATGCATCGTTGTTGGCCAGATGATGTCTCCACTATGACATATGTCTATTGGATAGTCTCCATGGTTTCAGATAATGTCAACCTATCATTTATCTTTTCATTTTTCACACAATAGTACTCATGAATCTATTTTAGCCTAGTACTCCTATCTTTCTCACATCATTGTGCAAACCATCTAGGGTTTGATTATCATGACCACATTGACTTTATATAGTGATATACTCAAATAGGATGCACAATCATATAGTTTATTATTTAAAACCTTTGTTTCCATTTTGTCCAAGGGTCTTTTAATCTATATGTATATATTCTTTTCTGACCTTATCTATTTGAATTGTTTTTATTATTTTGATGCTTTTATAACAAGTATAACATGTTATACTTTTGGGTTTTATATGTATTTAACATGAGCTAGTATTGATAATTTTTCTTTCACATTCGAGTTCACTAAAAATAATGGCACAAGGGATGAAGGGAAAGAGATCAAGTGGAAGGTGCACAATTAGAGTCAATCATGGAGTGATGTTCAATATTCCACAATCTGCTAATGAAGAGTTAGCAATCCCCATCCACCAAGATGTTATTTTCAAAAATGCAGACCACAAAACTAAAGATTTAGTTTCTGAGCTAGGTGTTCAGAATAGTCAATCAGATTTGGAACTGTCTGTTCACATTGGCCAATCAAATGGCATTCACTTGAGGTCTCCAAATCTCTCAAAAACTCATTGGTCTATCTCTAACATGCAAAGTACAGTATTATCTATGTTGAAGACAAGCATATATGTCAATCAAGGGTGTAGCAATCAAGTGGGGAATTCCACCTAATAGTTTGAGGGCATGACTGAATGGAGTTACGACCACCAAAAGGAAGGGTCCACAAACCATCCTATTTGAAAAAGAAGAAGTTGAAGTTGTTGAATGGTGCAAGGACATGGCTGCTATTGACCATGGCCTTGAAGTATCTCAATTGAAATCTACTATGGCCCAAATGATTGAATTAAGGCCTAACCCGTTCACAAATGGTATGCCAAGGAGGTCATGGTGGGTTAATTTTTAACAAAATCATCCTAATTTGACAATTAGAACTGCAGAAGGAGTAAACACAGATAGAGGAATTATGCCATGATCCACCATAGTATCATCCTTTTATGACAACTTGGAGAAGTTGTACAGTGAGCACCAATATGGGTCAAGAAAAACATGGAACTATGATGAAATAAGTGTGCATGCTAGCAGAAATTGTGGCATGTGAGTTATTGCAAGTATGGGGTCAAGATGTGTACCACACTCAATCTCGAAAATCAAAGAGTGGATCACTATTTTAGCTTGCGTTAATGCAACAAGATACAATATACCTAGTTTTTACTTGTGTAAGTCCAAAAGACATGAAAAACCACATTGCTAATTGTGAGCCAATGGCATGCATGGCAACCCAAGAGCATGTGTGGATGAATAAAGAATTACTTTCATTATTGGATCCAACACTTTGCTAAATCAATCCCTAGCAGGGTTTCACCAACAAACATAACACTTCTTGTCTTTTACAGTCATGGCAGCCATGTGGCCTTTAAGACAATAGAAAAAGCAAGGCATATAGGCATAAACTTTCTCATACTACCTACACATACCAACCATAAGTTGTAGCCCTTGTATGTTAGTGTATTTTCTCCCTTCAAGAATTACTTCAAAAAACAAAGGACAATATGGATGTCTACCCACCTCCAAATTGAAATTGGAAGGGAAGAGTTGGCAACTCTTGCTAGTAAGGAATTCACACAAGCATTGAATTCATGCAATATTGCTAGTGATTTTTGAAGAATAGTAATTTGGTCATTGAATTGAAGTGCACTAGAAAAGGATATGAGGCCAAGTGAAGCCTTCATAGTTCAAGATGAAGCAACCAATATCAGAGAATAAAGTGATGCCATGATAGTCAAGGATGATGTAAAACTTATTGCAGTGAAAACTTTCTTGAGGCTAGCTAGTTTTAAGAAGGATCAGATTGATGAGTTTGTGCAAACATTCAATGTAGAAAATTCCTCGAATGCAAAAAAAATAGGACATTCCACATAGAATCATGATGTTGAATTGCAATAAATTGAAATCCATACTATTAAAACAACCTGTAATGAGGGTGCAAGATAATGGAGAAGGTCCAAGTCTGCCATCACATACAATCCAACCAAGCTGGTTGAAAGATGCAACTTTAAACATAGGGGTGCACTTGAATTTCAATCGAGTGGATGAAAATATCTCCATGCCATCACCACCACATAATGATCCAGCAAAGGTCATCCACTACTTCACAAGTGACCAAGATGCTAAATTTGTGGCATACACACAAGTTGATGACTAGAAAACACAAAGAAAAATCACTAAATTTATCCAACTTCCAATGCAAAGGGTGCAACAATCATCATAGAGAGGTTGGACTAGGGTGCTACATCTAAGTAGGCAATTGCAAATTTTAACTTCAGATGCCTATATTGATTTTTTGAATGAATAAGAGACAAAAAAAGAAACGAAGAATTACAGGAAAGGAAAAGGGAGCATATGAGAGAAAGGAAGGTAGAATGAGAAGCAAACCAATAAGAGGAGATATTGATATTGTAGAAACAAGCAAGAAAACAACAAATGGTAGAGGAGAAGTGTAGGCTCCAATGAGAGAGGGATATTGAAATAGAGTGAAAAAAGATTGCTCAACAACTAAAGGCTACTCAAAAGTAGGTGGATATATCATAAAGAAACAAATGCAATAGTACAACAATGTCTCCACTTTTGGACTAGAATATCCTATTTTAATGGATATGTTCAACATTTTGCCTCCAACTTTTGCAACTCTTAGTAACCTTCAAGTTGGGTCTTCCCCTAGCTGCTCAGAACAGTTACAAATGAATTTAGAGGAAAATCAAGCATTGCTTTCTCGTATAGAAAAAACCCTACAAAATAATCCACAACCAATAACATCACCACCAATTGCAAATGAGTCAGTTGATAGCCAACATGAAGGACCAACTCCTTTTCCTTAATTTATGGATATTTGATTAAGATGGTTCACACTATGTATGAAAGATTATTTAGATTATCTATTAAGAAAACTATAACACTTCATCGTGCCCTACCTTTTTATACACAATTTTTTTGAAGTGTGTTTGTCTAACTATACAATATTGTATTTTCCAAATTTCACTATATTTTTCAAGTTTGTTTCTATCATGCTAGTTTTGTGCAATTTGTTTTTAATATTATTGCATGTAGCCATGATGGTGAAGAGGTAGTGCATGGAATACTTTGGGGTTTATATCTATACATATATACAAATACATAGGAAATCATAAATCCACAAACACACATATATATGTATGTATATGTTTCTGAAATGTTGTGAAAGGGATTTTTTTTGGAGATTTGCACCTTTTCCTTGTTTCATTAATGAGAGGGGATTGTTTGTTTGTTGTTGTGAGCGTTTGATAGATTTTGACAAGATTTAAGACTGAATTACAACCTAAAAGGTTATTCAACTTGCCCTTGACCAAATTTGAAATGGATTTAAGAATGGAATGTAATGATCTAACTAGCCTAATGATGCAAATGTCTATTCTAATGCAAAAATAATAGATCTAGAAAGTCACAGAGGTAATCAGACTACAAAATGAACTATCAGTACACTGTGCACTTGTGATATAAATTTGAGGCTAAAAATGTTGGACCAAATCACCTAGGGTGACTATCTTTGTAGGGGGATTTCAGATCTATTTTTGCAGTTCTCAAAATCCATATTAGAGCCTTTTGTCTCCACTTATCACACTATTAGATTTTGAAATAGCTAAGTTTCTATGAGTTTTCAAGATGTAGGGTTTGATTGCAATAATTCAAATAATTGATCTTTAAACTTCCTTCAATCCTCTTTAGACCTAAAACTTGCACATTCAAAGAGAGAGGGAAGGTTTTTCCATTTATGAGCTTTCCTTAGTCAAACCCTATGTTAGTGTTTCCACTTCTACAATGGAAATGTTAATGATAGGGAGCCTATCCTTTTGAGGGATAAGGCCAAATGATAAAATGAATGATGAAACCCCAATGGACTGCAACTCGCCACTCAAAATGGATTCCCTGAAGTCTGAATAAAGTCATGCACATCTCCTCAAAGCTTGAATCTTGCTTGAAGACCTATAAGGGTTAGATCTCACAAACACAATGATAACATAAACATGAAAAAACTCACATACACTTGACATGATGTTTGGATATTGAATTGCTGCAATAAATTCTCTTAATTTCTCTTGACTTGCTTGATAATGCTCTTGACAATAATTCTTGCCCAATATTTCTCCTTAGTTTTCAAATGATGCAATAACTAGGTATTTATACACAATTATTCTAATTTACTATAAATTAAATCCTAATAGAGGACATTGGACATTTAAAATTCAAATAATAAAATGCCACCTCTGACATATTTAAATTTGGAGCCAAAATAAGGAAACCAAGTCACCCTAGGTGATTATGTCCCAGACCTATTTTTTGGGAATTAAGGTGTCAGGGGTAAAATATTAAATAAATGCATTGGTTTCTATTGTAATTTTTTGGTAAATGTTTAAATGGGCCACAAAATACATAATTTAGGAAATTAGGTGTTCAATTAGGTCCGATAACTTAAGGGGGAGAAAAACATAGTGTGATTTTCAAAGGTGAAAATTTACAATGCTAGATTTGGCCCCCACTTTATTGAGTGTCTGAACTTACACTTAGACTCACACTAAAGTAATAAAAATATGTCAAGAGGGGTCCGATTTTCCAAATGTTGAAGAGATAGGATGAAAATGAATCCAAAGGGAGTGCACAAGCCCCTAGGATCCAAGATCCCATGACAAACAAACATAAGCACAAAGGAATACACACATGTATGAAATGCAACAGGAAAACATACACAAACATACATAATGTCAAAACAAAATGCTAAAGGAGGGCATGGATAATCATAGAATAGCAAGCTACATTATCCTAGAGGATCCCAAGGAATTCACGACTCATAGGTTAACAAAGTCCAAAATTTTCTAGGTGAATCTCAAACTAAAGGAAACATTGGCTAGTGAACTCTGATATTCACTAGGTGAGCCCCCAAGACAAAGTAGAAAAATGGGAAAAACACAAGGTCTAGAAAAGTTAAATATTCACTAGGTGTGTACCCATTTTCAACCATACCAAGAATTATACTCATTGATAATTCTGATAAGGTGCTACAAAAATGATCAAAATTTTATGCCAACACATCACAAAGTCCAACGCTTGTGAAAAAAGTGAAGCACATAATGGAATGTCAATGCATCACTAAGTCTAGTGCGTGTGAAAAAAGTGAAGAACATAATGCAATGTATGCCCCCACCTTAGAGAAATTTCTAAACACCATGCTGTGAGCAATTTCTTTAAGGTAGAAAAATGTTAAATACTAAGTGATAAGGTCATGAGAGCTTATCTAGAAAGCCCTATGCCAATGATATATGTTTCCAAATAAAGATACCTCATGACAAGGGGTTTCCCTCAAATGTAATTCCATAATCAAAAGATGAACACGCAAGGGATCCATGAATCTGGGTCCAGTATACATCTTTTCTACAATAATATAAATGAACTTGGAATTGAAATAATTCCCCTAAATACTTGTGGAACAACAAACACAATGGAAGAATGACACATAGAGAAAGAACAAACAATTTTTATGTGTCAACATGGAAGAGACCTAAATGTATCAATACCTTGCATCATCCCCAAAAGGAAAACACAAGACAAAAACAAATTTTACTACATAGAGAAGAATGGAGATATAAATGGAAGAATACATCACAACAGATTCCTCTCCTTTGTATCCTTGTGCTAATAGAGAAACAAGGGTCATCAAAAGAAAAATATAAAATATAAAAACATGCCAAGAAACACAACATGGGAGATCACATCACATGAAAGCAAACAAAAATAACACATAAATAAAAACACACGAGGTATTGCATATGCGAGCTGATATAAAGAAAATTGTTTGCATCCCAATATTGCTCATCAAATATGGAAGGGGAAAAACTATCCAAAGAGACTATAGCAAGTGCCATAGTAGGAGAATCACCATGTTCAACATGTGGTGGGTCACTCTCATTAGGAGTATCATCACGATTTCCCCCATCCAATTCTATAGACTCAAAGAATAACAAAGATAGTTCATTATGCACTTGTTCATCAATTTTAGCATCTTCATCTTCATCATCCAAATTTATCACAATGGGTGGTTTGATGAAAATTTAGTTGTATGTTCTTGTTTCATTCATTTTTTTGGTTGAGATGTGTAAGGCTCAATTTAATGTTTTGTGAATGGTGCAACTCATCTTGATTAGTTTGGATTGGATTTTGATCATTGGGTAATGTTTTATTCTTTTTTTCCAACTAATGAGAAATAGAACGACATCTGCACCTACGCTCTTTAGCATTTATGTTTCTTCTTGTGCATTTTTGAATTTTTTAAGGTGTAAGAGTGGGTTTCTCAACCATCAGTCTCTTTTATTTCCTTATGGGAGAAACTATTCCAAGAGACCTTCAGGGGGTTGGGAAACCATTGTCTCCTTAGGTCTATACACTTGCTTTTCCTTCAGAGGAAGAAAGGGAATCATGTGATTGTCTCTTTGTATTTTGTATGGATGGAGGAACTACAAAATATTTACCCTGGTTACTTGGAAGGATGTTTGCTTTGGGCATGGGTTAATCGACAACTTGTGGGGTGGGAGGAACAACCATCGACCAATCATCCTCAGGTGGCATATTGCTAAGGGATAGTTTTGCTATGTGCTTTGATTTAAACTTTTGATATGAATTGAAAAATAAGTCCTCATGAGGATTTATAGGTTCCATAGGTTGAGGCCAAAACAAATCCAATGAAAAGTTTCCATGGGAAGACAAAGGATTAAACACACTCTGATGCACTATAAATATTTGATTGTCAAATGGGAACTTTATGCACTTATGGATGACCGATGGGATGAAATTCATGGAGTGTAGCCATGGATAGCCTAGCTTCACACAAAATTGGTCTGATGTCAGGATTTTGGAGAATGACACATATAATTTTTTCAGTCCAACTTTAAGTGGAAGAGTGATCAAACCTATCATAGGGCAAGCAAAACCATCATGAGTTTTTAACCATGCTTTTAATTGTTCATAAGAATCTTGATAAATTTCATGCACACACAATAATTCCTCAATGATCACATTCTCTAGACACATGGGATCAATTAGTATCCCTTGTGTAGGTTTGTCATTGATATATCCAATGATGTAGAGAGGACCATTTGGTGCATGCATAGATGCACCAATGTGTGTGAAAGTAATGTTAGGTAGTAAAGTGGTTTGGAATTGTAGAAATGCAAAATATACTAATTGATCCCATGCACCTGATCCTAGTTTACTAACACCAGTTCATCCTGAATCATCTCCTTAACTAACTATTTAATCAAATAATCTTTATTTGATTAAATTCGTCATATTTTGTCTTTTAATTAAATAAATTAGTTTTATCTAATTAAATCATTATCTCCTATTAATTAAATAAATCATTTTGTTTAATTAATCCTATTCTCCTCTTTTAATTAAATAATTCATTTTATTTAATTAAGCTTTAATGTCATCTCTTTTAAATTAAATAAATCAATCTTTATTTGATTTAAATCTAACATCATCCTCTTTAATTAAATAAATCAAGTCTAAAATCATTATTCCTCTCATTTTGATTTATTTAATTATGTCTAAAATCATTATTCCTCTCATTTTGATTTATTTAAATCCTAAAAACTAAATCACAATGTCAAATCAACTAATTTCCATTAAAATTAATCAAATCATGATTAATCCTAACACTAATCCCTCAAAACCTCTAGATTTTGCAACTTGTGCAAGTAAATCAATTTAATTGATTTATTAAATCTCTATTTTCATTCAAAAAGGCATCAAAGGTTGGAATATTCCTCAAATTTGAAAATCTCCCTGCAAAGGACTTGTCCATCCAACAAGGCATTAAAGGCCTCTTACATGTCCATTTCTTGAGCCAAGTGACATTTAATTCATCTTTCATCTCCCTCCAACATGTCACTTCTCCAATTTTTAATTTCAACCTAATAGTATTAATGTGCACATTCATCAAAATGTGCTGCACCTCTATCCACTCACATGTTGAAAAGTGGCATTGTGCTATTGGTTGGTCTTTTATCATACATTCATCCTTTTTGCTTATTCTTCCATCATTCTCTTCTATAAATAGAAGGCTCTTTTACTAATTTAGGATCCACAATCTTAGGCATTTGATCCACAACTTCATGCAACATCATTATCTTCATGTTTTGAGCAAAGTTATCCATTTTCATAGTTTTTCATCATTTCATAGCTAGGTTATGGAGAAATTTCATCAAGAAGCTTCAATCTTCAAAGTTCATCAACAAGCTTGAATAGGAATTGGGAAAGGGTGATTTTCCACATCAAAATAGCACCAATTCCCCCATGGGATAGGGATTTTTAGCATTGAATAGGATTTAATAGATTTTTAATTATGTTCTTCATGTTATTTCTTGTTTTCATGCTTCAAATGAATCTTATGGGGAATGAGGTTTCTAACTTGCATAATGGACTAATATTGGGTTGTTTGTTTGTGTTTGTGTAGGTCTAGGATCACCATTCACATGAACTTATGAGGTTGAACATCCATTAGAGAAATCATATTATCTAGAACATCTTCATCATTCTTAACATCATTATTATCATTATTCTTATCATCATTCATAATATCACAAGCTTGCACAAAGTTGGATATATGATTTGGCATTGAATTTGTAAAAAAATGTAAGTTTTGATTGGGTAGAGCAATAAACTTATTTCCTTTGTCAATAACATTGGCCAACTAGATGTGATTAGAATAGATGAGTTCTTACACTTGATGTTTAAGATGCATACATCACTCTGTATCATGTCCATGTGTATGATGATATTGACAAAATGCTTTTGGGTTGAAATTTGGAGATACAAATTTTTTGTGTCCACAGGTCTAATCAAAGGTAATTGGATTAAGTTCTTGCTTAAAATTTGCATCATGACTGAATGGAGGGAATCAAGTAGTTGGGTGAATTTTCTATCTCTTGACCTAAATTGATAAGGATTTGAGCTTATGGTTGCAACTTTTGGTTCAATGTGGTTAGTGTTTGAGGTGTGGTTATCTTGATAAAGTTCTTGTTTTACTTGAATGGTTTATAGTTATTTTGAAATCATATGGGTTTGGATCGCTCAATAGGAATCAATGAAGATGATTCTTCATAATGACTAAATAAATTCTAATAATCATGAAGAGGGTAAGTGAACCAAGATGGTTCCCAAAAAGAGGGCTTAAGTGGCCACTTTTTTTTCTGAAATTAGGAAATATTGACCTTGGACGTGAAAATGAGGATAGTTACACTCAAAATTTTGAGATGGAACAAAAAGAAGGATCAAAGTGCTCTGAGTCTACTTTCAAAACTACTAATTTATTTTTAAAATGATTGAGAGAAGGGGTTCAAATGAGGGATGTACACAAATTGGTGTTTTTTTTGTTACAAAAACAACATAGCAACTCTTGTACGACCCTCATACGGTGAACTTTCTTTTAGTATTTTTAAAATCATTAAGGTCAGAAGTTAGCTAATAGTATGTAGTTGATGCATGATTTTTCTGATAATTTTTTAATGAATATTTTATTTTTTACTAATTTTTGAAGTGGAAACTTACTAAAAAATAGAATTTTGGCCATGCTACCCCTATAAATTTTGGAAACTAATTGAATTTTTTTTTTTTTTTTTAAATTTGTAGAATGGAGTATAGTTTCTTAAAATGTAATTTATTTGAAATTTCGATGAACGGTTAATTTATAATGAAAAAACACCAAACATTGCTTTTTTCCAAAAAAGAGACATACAAACTAAAGAAACTATGGATGAAAGGCTTAACACTGTTAGAAAGTGAAAAAAATTACATCATTGGATAACTAAGAGAGAAACTAACATTACCCAGATGTTCGATTTCTTTGATATTGAACCACGTGCAATCCTAATGGTGAGCACAAACCTGATTATGTGAAATATTGTAGAATTTGAGAAAACACATCTCTAGTCATTGGGAATGCCCTCCAAGCCTTTGGGTTGGTATTCCAAGGAAAATACCAATCCCAACGCTTGGGGATTCCCAAAGCAATATATAATGCACGGGCGTGATAACGCCTTCATGTTATATCTTAGTTTTGACATGGCTTTTGTGTTTTGCGAATGCATTTCCAAAACACGAGCGCATTATAATGCACTCGCATTTTGGTCTACATTGAATTTTTTTCTTCTCTTTTTCTTGTATCTTTCTTCTTGTTATCTTTCAATGAAACTATATACATGAAATAAATATTTAAGTATAAGTTGACATTTACATATGGACGTTTACTTTCTTATACTTTAAGTTATATTTCATGT
>VDFB02105785.1:102927666-102948901 GCA_007258455.2 Sequoia sempervirens
TAGAGATCTGAAACCACTCTCAAACATCATGCCTATATACCTGAAATATAATTTAAATTATAAGAAATTAAACATCCATATGTAAATGTCAACTTATACTTAAATGTTTATTTCATGTATATAGTTTCCCTGAAAGATAACAAGAAGAAAGAGACAAGAAAAAGAGAAGAAAGAAATTTCAATGTAGACCAAAATGTGAGCGTGTTATAATGCACTCGCGTTTTGGAAATATTTTTTGATTTTAAAAAATGCACATTTTTTGAACTCAAATTGTGCGTGTTTTTTTAAATTTAAACCATAATGCGAGCGCATTATAACGTGCTCGCGTTATGGCTTGGTAATGACTGATCCTAGGATTAGTCATTACCAAGCCATAACGTGAGCACATTTTACTGTAGTGCGCTCATGTTTTCGCTATGTCGGGATGAAAAAGTAAATTGGCCACAAATTTGCTACCCATCTTCATGCACCTGTCCAAGAGTTGTACACAAGTGTATAAAGTATGGATACTGCATTAACAATATTTTATCCCTAATGCTAGGTTGTATATTTCTAATGAACACTCATTGAACATCAGCATTAGGAAGAGTATAATTGATTTGTGAGTAAAGTAACTAATAGCGCCCTATGAAGTCTATTATCTTTTCATTTTTTCCTTTTTTGTATCACACTAAATCAGTTAATGTAATTTTAGGTGCAATGTTTACTTGGAAATGTTGGAGGAATGCATCAACAAGTTCATTGAATGAGTGGATTGAGTTATTCAACAATGAAAAAAGCCATTCCAAGGCTATGTCTTTCAATGACCTAGGAAAATGTTTAGCTAGGAGCTTATCTTAAAAAATGAAATCACTACACAAGGAAATATATGCCAATATGTGACTATTAGGGTCTCATTTACCATTGTACTTCTCAAATCAAAGTATTTTTGTGTCTTGTGGCATGGGTGTTTTCAAGATTTCAAGTGATAATGAGCTCCTTTTGACATATTGCAATGGTTGTCCATTTTGATTTTGGTTCAATGTTGAGATTTGTTATTGAAGTGATGTCACATTTTGCAAGAGTTGGTTTGTGATTGAATCATTGTTTGACATGTTTTGACAATATTGTGAATATGGTGGAATTATGTAAGTTCTTGGTGGACTACTATGTTGCAAGTTAATGAGAGGTGACAATATTGTGGTGTCACATGTGAGGACACAAAAATATAAGGATTTCTAGTGGGAAGGCCTAAGGTTGGAGTTATGCTATTGGTGTGTTGTATTGTTGAAGCTACGATTAGGTTTGTGAATGTAGGGATAGAGGGTATAGTTGTAGGGAGGGGGATTTTACTTCCTCCTTAGCTTTGAGTGTATCCCAAAGCTTGAGCACGACTAGCCATTGTAAGGATTTTAGCATCAACTATATTGGATAGACTACAAAAAACTTCTAATCCTTGAACATCCTTAATTAATTTCCTTAGGTTTACCACTATAGGAACTATTTGTTCATCCAAAGATTCAATACTCAAATTGTCTTGTAATCCTTCTAAATCATTGTCTAATTGTTTCAATTTATCTTTAGGAACATGGGTAATAATAGTCTCAACATCCATGCTAGTTTGTGGAGTTATCATTGGTATGGTAGGATTAGGGATGGAGTCCAAAATAGGCTAGGTATTGACAATACCTTGCATGAAAGAGTTGCAAGAATTAGGATCCACAAAAAATGTAACAACAATGTGGGATGCCATAAATCTCTAACTACATCTCACTGAAGTATTGGAAATAGGACACTAGTTCGTGAAGCTCATGTGAGTTTTAAGACACTAAGTGTGCCTACTATGAACACTGAATTGCCAAACAATCACAATAACACACCCAAAACCAAAAATTAGAAAGTAGAAACAAACAAAGGACACATAGATAGAGATCTAAGATAAATCTAAGCTAAAAATAGTAGGACTCGGTTTCCTAGGGTAACTATGTCTTGTGTAGGATTTTGCAAAATTCAAAGTTTAGCTATCTGTGATGTTGTGTAAGGTTTTTGTGCCTAGTGTGAACAGGTGTAGTAGGGATTTTTTTCTAGAATTTAGCCAATTTATGATTATGTAATGTAAGAATGAAAATGTGCAACAATTTCAAAATGTTATTAAAGAAATAAAAGATAATAGTAAACGTAATTTCTAGATTCAAGATGCAACAATTGATTGATTTTAAGAAGCCAAAATATGAAAATGATGATATTGATTCTTTTTTGAAACAAAACAATAAAATTTCTCACTTTTTGAGTTATATGCAAGATTCCTAAATGAATGTAATGAACACTTTCAAGTTTGTTTTTGGATTTAAATGACCTAATGTAGATATGAGATGTAATGATTGAAATTAA
This sequence comes from Sequoia sempervirens, assembly GCA_007258455.2. Taxonomy (NCBI): domain Eukaryota; kingdom Viridiplantae; phylum Streptophyta; class Pinopsida; order Cupressales; family Cupressaceae; genus Sequoia; species Sequoia sempervirens. The sequence continues at coordinate 102,930,037 of VDFB02105785.1, forward strand.
CCCTATTGCAACCTATGATGCAATACTATATGCCAATTTTTGAATTTTTATGCCTCTTTATGATGCAAAAATGAATGCTTAAATGAACAATGCAATACAATTCAATGCTAAACCTATACCTAGGATGATTTGCTTCAAATTTCAAAAGGTATATAATGTTAACATTTTGGGTTCACCAAAATGAAATGTTGGGAAAGGGAATCCCTTTTCGAGAGTTGTACCTTTTCCTTGTTTCATTAATGAGAGGGGATTTTTTATTTGTTGTGGGGGTTTGATGGATTTGACAAGATATAGGACTAGATTACAACTTAAAAGGTGAGTCAACCTACCCTTTACCAAATCTAAAATGGATTTAGGAATGAAATGCAATGATCTAACTAGCCTAATGATGCAAATGTCTGTTCTAATGCAAAAACAATAGATATGGAAAGTCACCATGGAAATTAGACTATATTTCATGATAGTATAGTATATGAGTATGCAAGGTATACCCATAGAGCTCGATGATTGGACTTGCAATTCAAGTTATGCAAGAACACATTTCCACTTGGTAGCATTATTTTAGTTGTCGAATTTATAGAGAACTATAGTCTATAGCCACGACATGAGGTGCAATCACAATATTAAAACTCCATACAGGTTTATATATTTGTGCACATAGCATTCATTCATGCCAATTATAGTATAGAGGATGATAGAAATACCATAAGGGAGTATCATTTTTATATCAGTGATGATCACATGCATTCTATAGAGTTTGTGCAAGGTTTCTTTCAAGTGTTCTACAATGATTTTGCTAGAAGGGGAATATCATTCAATAAACATATCATATGGTTAGATAATTGTGCATCACAATTCAAGAACTCATAGATGTTCTATTGGTTGAGCAGGATGCATAATATTATAGGTGTTCAACATATGTGAAAATTTTGTGAGGTCGTGCATGGAAAGGGGAAGAATGATGGTGTAGGAGCATGTATCAAAAGAGCCATAAGATGAGAAGAGTTAAACTATAAAGACAATGCAAAGTTGATAGATGCAAAATTAATCATGGTGTAATGCTTTGATGGGTCCATGTAATGAAGGTAAATATTCATTTTATAGATTTTTTTGGTTGATAAATGATACGAACATTGCACAATATGAGGATTGTTGTACACTAATAGGATCAAGTGAGCTACACTCTTTCAAAAGCCCTAATGCAGGTTCATAGAGTATCTATACACAAAAGATGACATGTTTTTGTTCTTCATGTACAATTCAAGCCTAGAATGAGTGCAAGTCAAAGGCGTGGGTTTGCAAATGGTGGTGAAGTTTTCTTAGCCCACTTGACACATATTGGCTCCCGACGACACTAGAATTGACACAGATGGAATCATCGATTGACTTTGATCACATATCAAATATTCTTCAACTAGGTAATATATCTACTTGCATAGTTATTGAAATTCTTAATGTTATCTTACTTTCTAGTGTTTTTGTAATGTTGACTAAATTCATCTAATTTGCTGCACATATCAATGTAGGGCATGTTTATGTACTTATTGTAGATGAAGACAATGAAGAGGGAAAAAATTATTACATGTATAATTGTGTTGAGGCCAAAAAGAAATTGGATGTCCCAATTACAGATGAAGAAAACATTGAATACCCAACAGGCTTGGTGGTTGTTACTAAAACATGGCTTAGAAGGTACCCACATTAGAGTTATTTTTTGGTTGTTTCAAGAATTTGAAATGCATTGGAAGATTCTTAATTACTCAAACCTTTTCATGGAATTCAATGTTCATTTGATACAATATTGAGGTTGACCTTTGAACAGGAACTTATGGAAGGTGTGTGAGTCTAACCATGAGGCAATACTTGACACAATAAAGAGTAGAGCAGACCCAAATGGTTTGTTGGATTAATTTGTGAGTATGCACATTGAATTTGTAAAGTCATATTATTGCTACTAATGTATTGTAGTTGATAGTTAGACCTTTCACTATCACATTTCAATTTGTGAACTGGTTCCAAATTTCATATGTCATAAGGACTTAATGCCCCTCTTTAACTTAAAGTTTTTTTTTTCTACTACATTTTTTCACATATATAGTGAATATTGGGTAGATTATATGCATATTTATGGTAGATTTATTTAAAATGGCACATAGTGGACTTTGTTGTGATAAAAACTACATTCACTATCTTTTGTTGTGTTTCACTATCAAGGAAAGGTCATGTTTTGTACTCAAACATGTTAGAATAGTCTAAACTACATTACACCAACAATATCTCCTAAGAGACCAAAGTGCTAAAAGGCAAAAAAATTTGATGAGATATTACTCAAAAACCATGGTGCTTAGAAACATTCTTTTTGAAGTTAAAGGATCATGTAGAGCCCCTCTACAATAACCTCTCTAATTTTTTGATATCTCTGATGTTCAGAAAATGTGTCTCAACCTTGCAATTATATGTAGTTTATTGTTAATAGGATGTATATATATTTATATACTCCTACGTACATCGATAGGTGTATACAATTTTAGCATGGGGTGGAATTGAGGAGAAAAATGTGAGCATGTTAAATTTTTCAAGAAAACTCCTAAAATGGACGACATACATTAAATAAATGATACATTATAAATCCAGGCCATTGATTATTAGGTTTTAGATCAAATGGTGGATATTTTGTTGGTCTTTCTTGCCCTAGAATGTAACCCTATTTTATGAGGGTGTTGTGTTACAACTGTGATAGAGACAATGATGTATTTTGAGAGTCTCATAGTGATCATGTTGTCTCTTGATCTCTGAGTGGTAATACTCCTATGAGAAGCTTGTTTTGCAAGTATATTGTAATCTTTGTGATTTACTGAATAATATATTGGTCAGATTTTGGAGTGTGGGGTTTTCTTTCAAAAGGGTTTTCCCCACATAGATCACTATGTTTTTGGTATGCATGATAATTATGTTTATTATGTTTAATTTTTGTCACTATTAAAGATCTATAAAGTTTTTTATTATTCTCCTCCCAAGATTAGTGTATGAAGTTGTTTTTCTACCTTAGCTTCCTTACAAGTGGTATCAGAGCTTGATCATCTTTGGTTTTAGTTATGGGTTGTTGGGTTTTTTTAACTAATCCAAATTTGAGTGGGAGCTTGTGTAGAAGAAACTTTATGATCTTGTTGTAGGAATTTTCAAATGGCAAGTTCATCAAGGAGAACAGAGATGGATATTTTTTTTGGAAATAATTTTGAGATGTGGAAGCTAAAGATGGAGGATCTGTTGATAGATCAAGATCTATGGGATTTTATTGATGAGAATGTTTCAAGGCTTGCAAATGCTACTCAGGCTACTCAATATGATGTTATGGACTGTAAAGCCAAGGGTCTAATCAAATTGTGCTTGGAAGAATCTGTTTTAATTAATGTCCATGAAGATACCTCTGCACATAAACTATGGAAGAAGCTTGGTGAGATGTATCAGGCCAAATATTTAGTGAACAAGATTTTATTGAGGAAGAAGTTGTATTCCTTGAGAATGGAGGAGGGTGGAAAAATCAAAGACCTTATGGAAGCATTCAATTTGTTGGTGGCTCAATTGGCATTAGTTGGTGTTGTTGGACTCCTACAATGATTTTAATAACTAAGCCTTTACAACCATGACTTAGAGATTGGACATTTAACCTGAATAGCTATCTCAATCATCATGAAGGTGCATTTAACTTGTCAACCCAAGGACGTGAACTTGAAATGGGTCAACACAGTATGTGCACTAGGAACTCAAATTAGCGACTGCATTCTACAACTAAGAAACACAATACTGAAAGTAAATTGCTTGAAAGGGAAAGAGACAAATGTTGAATATCAATCAACGACTATGCTAAGCTAAAATGCATAACAGGAATACAAATCTAAGCAATGAACAAGACACTACTCTATTTTCTTTGGCTACAAGAATAGTCAATGCCATATTTCCAACTAAGTACTAAACAACAAGTAATACTAAACTAATGCTAAACTAATAAGACAAATTACTCACCAAGCAGGCCCCCCTTGGATAAGTATCCTCTAAACTAATAAGAACTCAAGTGCTTGAACTCAGAACTTTATTTTATTCACTATAAATCACGCATACAAGAGAGTAATGTATTTGTATCACTAAAACTAGAGAATGAGAGTACAATATCAAATCGTGCAACCCCTAAAGATGGAGCATCAAATAATTATTTATACTACAGTTAAACAAGGCAGTCAACTCCACGACTGGGAGGATGCCATTTAGGGAAAATAGGGGAAATTGGAGCGATGGTGGTTACACATTTGTGGAATCTGGTTAGACATGCAAGCCCAGATGCAGATCCAACAAAACACTAATGCACATGCATGCTCAATCATTAAGGTCCACTAGAAATTAGTTATATTCAGTTGCATAAAGAATCTTTTTTCATTGGCTACCTTTGACTTGGAGCGATTCCTCAGTTGGACGTTATGGTGCATGCCTAGCTAGCAGTGTCTTCCTTAACTAGGCATATTAAATCTACATGGCAAGATCAGTAGACATAATAACTTCACATTTTTAACCACTCTAAGAATCATTCATTAATCACATGCAAAATCAATATAGTTAACCCACATAATATGCCAAATGTCATAAAGCTTATAGAGATAGGATAATGTCAAATTTCAATGGTTTGAGGGAAAGATTATGCAAATACCAACATTTAATCATCAAAGTTCATGACATCAACTAGCAAATAGACTATAGATTCTACCCAAAACTAGACCAAAAACTAGGCTCATCACTCCCCCTAACCTAACGTTTTGCTAGTCCTCCAGCAGGGGAAGAGTTATTCTTCTGCTTGGTCAAGGCTCTAAAATTTGCAATTGAGATTTGTCCAACATCAGTGGCTACAGTGCGTGAATCAGGATCCCAATAGAATACTCCCAATCTGTCAAACATGTTCCATCTATGTCTCTCTACAACAATTTCATACAAGTAGAATATGAAATTTTGCACGAGCCACATGAGCATGGGTGGATGAAAAGTCAGGGGGAGCCAAGACCTTCCTTGAGTTCTCCCAATCTGAATATGCCTATCAATCCTCATTAGTGCTGCAACATAATTATGGATAGAATGAAGATCAGCTTGTTTGAGCTAATCAATCAAACTTTCCATCTTCATGATAAACATCTCCTCACAGTTTCCTCCTTTGTTGTTGTCTTTACCTCATACTCGTTGTAAACTACCTCAATCCAAGGCATAATCCTATTACCATAACTTGGTTTGAGTAGTGTAGACACCTAAAAATGACCTAGGCCTGCAAGCTTCATTTTTACTACTTTCGTCCTAGCATAATTATGACATTTAATTATGTCTTTGGTCCACATTCAACTATTAATTAAATAATTCATAATTATTTAATTAATTCATGCTCTTTATTATTCATGATTATTAAATAAATAAATCTTATTTATTTATTAAATATGTCATTAATTGTCTAAATCTTCCCTTAATTAAATAAATTTCTTAATTTATTTAATTACCTTCTATTCACTTTATTTCTTCTTGATTATTAAATAAATAAGTTTCTATTATTTATTTAATATGTCATTAATTGTCATAATTAAATGAATGAATGAATTAATTTAATTATTGGTCTTATTTGCTAAATTAAATAATTAAATTTACTTATTTAATTGCCAAATTGGATATTCTTCTCATTTTAAATAAATTAAATCATTTAAAATGTCATCTCATTCTTAACTACAAGCTCATTTTGGTAAATAATTCAAAAATTGATTATTTACTATTTCTCAAAATTCACATTTGGAATTAATTTAATTCCAAATCGGTAACTTTCTGCCAAGAGTCAAGTAATCGGGCAGGTTCTCAACCCTTCCAAAATTGATCTTTAGTCCGGCCTTTATCTTATTCATTTTTGAAAATCTTTATTTTTGAAAATATTTCTTCATTTATTCTCCACCGTCGATCTGATTCTCTGAGATATTATCTGGACCGTTCAATTAATGAATTTTCCCTAACCCTAATTAGGGATTCTCAGATTTAATCTAGACCTTTCATTTTAGGTTTTGGTCAGAATGCAATCTCACCTGTCCGTTCAAAATGGCATTTTCTATAAAATGCCATTTTCCTCTCACTTTTCAATTTACACACACACGCATTTTATAAGTAGACATATTATAGGCATTGCATACTTACTCACTTGCACAATTAGGCTTCTCATTGCAATTATTGTCTTTATTTGATCAATTTTTAGCATGTTTAGGCATTGGCAATCATAGTCATAGGCATAGGCAGTAGGCATATCTAAAATCCTTCAAAGCTTGGTGTAGGACACATACATCTATTAGCAGATTGCTCGCACAACGAATCTGAGGGCAACACATCAACCAACAAGTAAGAAGGTACTATGGAGGTAATCATGGAGAATTCAATTCATAGGTATAACTATTTAATTGTTTAATTTCCTTTGTACTCGATAGGTCTTTGGGTTTCTCTATCCTTCTTTGATTTATGGCTAACCCTCTAATCTTAAACCTAAAAGAAATCCTCAGTTACATTGGTGAACCCGACTCTATTTTTCTTGATATTTTCATACAGTTGTTTGTGTTTTCTACTATTTTGCAAGTACAGGTATGAAGTGATGCAACCTTTTTTAAAAAAAATTGTGACTCGTCTGATGTGTCGCGATGCATTAGACAACATAAACACAGCAATCGATCTGTCGCGACGCAATCGTGATCGGGAAAGTTGCAATTGAATTACCAAGCCACATCTGATACACATAGCGACACAATCGCTCTATCGTGACGCATTCGTCTGGTAAAAAAATTTGGCGCTTTTCATTCGGTTTTTTTTTTAGGGTTTTCTGTGTACTTTCTATTTTGGTTCTTTTTAGCATTTTTTCTAACATAGGCTTTCTATTACTAATCAGGATTTGTAGCTTGTTGGCAGTTACTTTTCGAGGGTCAAAGGAAAACACTAAAACTACTAATGGATTGTCTTTTAGGTTCGACTATTAAAGACCAAACATCAAAACAATGTGCTTGCATTTTTATTAGTGTAACACATTTTATTTTGGTGCAATTAAAATGAACCTTTGTTTACTATGTTTGAATGTGTTTGCAAAATGGTAGGTGAGTATGCTCTCACCTTGTGAAAACTTGATGATTAGAAAACCAAACCCATTTTTATCTATTTTTATCTGACGATTTGGTATATCGGAGTACCCTCTCCCCTTGTGCTTTCGGGTGATCTTGGGTGTAAGAGAAATAGTTACCAACTCTAGAAATTGGGCCTGCCTGGGGATTTCATCACCCCAACATGACTCAAACCAGCAACGGAGCTAAAGCCAAGCTACCCCCAACCAGTATATAAATATAAATCTTAAGGGAAAACCTAAGATTGTGAGTGCAAATGTGTCATACAGACAGAGTTGTACTCCCTTAAACCCTATTGAGCTTAACCTCTTCAGGCTAGAGTGCCACCTTATTGGTGATTAATCTCTTGCCCCATGTATGGCCACTCGAATGAGGGTCCCAAACTAAAAACCTTTGTGTAGTAAGCCAAAAACCTTCTATTTGCTAGCACAACACCAGTCGGTGTGAAGGCATCCACACTTTCACAGTTTGTAGTAGAGGTGATCAACCTGCCATGGGAGTTTCATGGGGGTTGGAAGCTTGGTTTGCCTAAGAAGAGAGTGCACTGTAAGGGGGAGCCCATGCAACCAAGCTTTTGAATTCACACACTACAGATATGCGGTGGGGAAACCCACGTGGAATCTAGTGAATATTGTCCTGGCCTAACCTAGGATTGTGCTTATCTGATGTGCAATTGGTTACATTCAAAACACTGTGCTTGTCAAGTGCTTTATGGATTTATCACATTTATAATTCCAAACAAAACATTCAATATCAGACAGAACAAATCTGCCATCAAAATAACAATAACTCATTTTTCACAAACTATGTCGCATTTGAGTTTCTGAGTTGCAATCACTCTATTAAGCCACATTCAAAATTTCAAACACCACATACGCATGAGTCGCGATGCAACTAACTATCACCAAGTCTCATCTGCTAAACCGAGTCACATGTGTTAGTTCCCGAGTCACATTCACTCATCTTGAGCCACATTCGCAAAACCGTGATGCAATTGAAACCTCAAATGACGCATTCGCCTGTCACAATTAAAAAATTCATACAAAGTCAAATCTGAAGTCTTCATCTTGTCAATCATTTGTCAAACACTGTTTCCAAGAAGATTCTATCAGAAACCAAGTTTGAAATTGCTCAAAGTTTTGACCATTACTTTGCATTCGTCACCATAGGTTTCATCCTTCATTCTTCTTAGGATTGCATACATTAGGCATTAGGTTGTCCCTAGGTTTACATTTTTGCATACTTAGGATTACGAAAAATCTCAGTACAATTTGCAACATCATTGCTTTCAAAATTAGTCTCTCTTGGACTAAATTATCAAACCCCTTTTTAGTCATTGTCCTCTTTTGTGAGATTTTCCAACTCAAAAGTCTAGTTAGGAAAATTCACTAGTCATTTTGACCTTGTCACCTTGTCATTTTCAACAAAGTCCTCTAGCAACCAAAATTGAAAAAAAAGATTGAGCTTAGAAGTGCTTAGGTACCCTTGTCTTAATTGCATTATAAGTCAAGACATTGCATATTTTAGTCCCAAAAATCCAAAAACATTGGTCATCCTAGTCGTCATTTTGAACCTGAAACTTACATAGTGTCATCATTGCATTTAGTTGTCATTTTCATTTGAGCAATCTCATTTTATGGTGGAAACTAGACTTCAAAAACAATGACAAATGGCAAACTTTCTACAAGACCCCATGTCCACTGTCAACAATCCAACGTATGACCCAAACTGGACCTTTGATGATCCATTTGGCAATACAAACAATCAACCACTAACGACAACACAACTCTTATCAAATAGTCCATTTGAACCATTCTTACGTAAAGATGAGTACGGTCAAATACTTGAGGAAAACTTAGAGGTAGTGGCACAAGACCCAGAGGCTTGTTAGTTCATTGAAACAATGGTCCTTTATGATAGAGACAGATACTTGGCTATACTCTTGATTCAAGGAGCCAAACTACCCCAAGGATTCGACATTAACATGACCAAATTAACATCTATGGACTCTAATATCAACAACATGCATAACCTATCAAACAGTGGTCAACTTTCCAACACTACGAGCAATACTTTCTTTGACACCACAATGACAGTACATGCTACCTCCAACATCCCAAACACCTCCAACACAATAAATACTACATCTATTGGAGGATCACAATCAGCCACAATTCCCACACCATCCACGACACTGTCACAATCGGCTTGCACCACCTTTGGTTCCCCAGCAATGCAGGAAAATTATTCAAACCCTCTCTCTACCATGAAAATAAATACCACGGTAGCATCATCAAGTCACAACAACTCCCCTTTGATAGCTACATCTACTACCATGAGCACACCTTCGACATATCCGCTCAGTGGTATTTCACAAAATCCTTTGAGAGGAGGCAAAAGACACATCTTTATCCAAGGACAACAACAAAAACGTTAACACGACAACACAGTCACATGTCATTGCCTCCCAAGGTACAAATACAAGCATTCCCCTTGTGCAAACCCAACAATTCGCACAAGGTGGCCAAGTAACACAACCCATGGCATCATTAACGCATCATAACATTCATGGTCATCATATTCCCTAGATAACAACACACATGGCTAGGGGACACATCCCAACCTACTCATCTCACATTCATACTCACCAACATACACCCAATCCTAACATTCAATACTAACAACACGCCAATCCACACACATCATACATGTCACAACAATCCATACCGCCACAATACACCAATATTCACGCACAACATACGGGAACTTATGGTGTACCAAGCAATACAAAGTACGGAAACACAAATGACCCTGTTATGGATGCCTTTCAAACAAGATTGATGGGTTTAGAAAAAACTATCCAAAACATATACATTTCAGGCAAGAAATCAAACGTATCATATGATCTAAATGTATACCCATTTGACATGAACTTATACATGCCTCCATTTCCTCTGAGATATGTGTCACCCAATTTCACAAAATACAAAGGTAAGACAAACCCCATTGAACATGTTCACGAATTTGCAACTAATTGTATGGACATCGCCTATGAACAAACATACTTGATGATACTTTTTTTCTAAAAGTCTGGCGAGTCCTACCCTTGAATGGTTTTCCACACAAAAGGATATCCAGACATGGGATGAGCTTAAACAAAAATTCATAAAAAATTACGCGTAAAACATCGACATGGATACCTCTATCACTAGCTTGTGCACTCTCATGCAAGAGGATGTTGGTGAGACATTTATCCCATTCTTTCAAAAATGGAGAAGCCTTGCTAGTCGATGTCACATTGACATACCCGAAAGGGAGAAAGTTGACATGTTCGTCCAGACACTTCTAGGGCCCCTAAAATATGCATTGCAAGTACATTGCTGCACAAACCTCACAGACTTAGTCGAAAAAGGGGTCTAGATTGAGAAAGCCCTTATCACAAAGGGAGAACTAAGATATGGTCCCAAAAACACAAATGCCAATCCAACCATCGACAAGAACAAATACTGGGTCAAAAATAAGCACGTTACAAATGACGGTGTTGTTGACACCAAGATTGCAAACATTGTGGGTCATGTACTAGCCCTAAAAGGGGTCCAACAACAACACAAACCAACAACGACATCGACACCCCCTACTAATGTCCCTTCAAACAATCAGAACAGTCAAAATAACCAGGGACAATACCGTCAGACGAGACAATTTCCTAAGGGTCGCACATACACCTCTTTAGGTGAACCCATTGAAGAAGTCCTTAAGAAATGTCTCTAGAATGGGGTCATTATGCTCCAAGAACCAAAATTGTATGACCTAGGACAATTCAAACCAGCATGGTGGAATGACAATGCATTTTTCAAATACCATCAAGCTAAAGGACATACAACCTCTAACTGTCGACAATTGACAAACCTAATACAAGATCTTATCGAAACTCGCATCATTGAAGTAGGTGGATCACAATTTTCCTCCAATTCAGATCATACTATCCATAAGAATCCACTACAGGACCATGGTTCTCATAAGGCTTCCACTTCAGGTCCACAAATGAACAATAATAAAGCTAACTTCACCTGAGCCAAGTATGATTATTCTAGAGGACCTATTATAAACAATGTCTGAACTGACAATGAATACATCAATACTATTACGGTCAGGAGAGCACCCCAATGTAATGCTACTACTTGCAGTGGCAAGGTTACCATAGCTGGTCCGCCTACTGCTATGCAACCCAAAGTTACCATACCTGGCCCATCTGCTAAACAGTCAAAACCTATCCCGGCCACAAAACAATGGAAACCCAAAAGTCAATTCAACCTCATTGACCAGCTAGGAAAGACTCCCGCACAAATCTCTATACTTGAGCTGCTTTGTATATCTCCCGCACACAAAGATATCCTAGATAAAACCTTGCTAGAGTCGTCGGTCCCCAAGGACATTGATGTCAATCAGTTTGAGATCATGGTGGGATATCTCACTACGCCTCACCACGTAACCTTCTCAGATCAAGACTACTCATCACCTAAAACCAACCATAATGATGCATTGCACATAGAAACTTTTGTCCACAAGCACAAAGTTTGACGAGTTTTAGTAGATGGCAGAGCAGGATTGAACATATGCTTCCTCAAACTGGTTAAGGCTCTAGGGTTCTCTGATGTGTGTGTAGACCCAACAAAGAGTATATTGATCAAAGCATACGATGACGAGTAATGCTCTTCACGTGGTGTTATCTCTCTCCCTATCAGAGTGGGACCGGTCATTGTGGACACAACCTACCAGATCCTGGATTTGGAACTACCATATAACATCTTTCTTGGCCATCTATGGATTCATGCCTTAAAAGCCGTTTTGTCCATATATCACCAATGCCTAAAGTTTCCATTTGACGACACAAAAATAACCATATACGGAGACCTCGACCCCTTCCAATATTGTACCAACCTAAGGGGTATTTCTAAAAACTGAGTGCCTATTAATCGAGAAGTACCTGGCTCCGTGTCATCCAGATACATTGACCCATCCACACTCACATCATTTTCTGCATCCACCACATCACCGCCTCTGGAAAACCCTAAGACTGAATCCACTGTCAAAATCCAGGACCTCAGCTGCAGAGAATTCAAACTAAATACATCATACAACATAACAACAATACCCAAGTCTGCAAAGATAAATGGTCGGCCATGTTTCATAATGGAACCCAGGGAAACTTTCAAAGTTCCACTAAAAATAATTTTTATCAAGTGGGGAGACATGAGTAGTGAAGACCTTGCTGACATCACAGGATGGATCTATAAGGATACTCTCGCACTACCCCCATTACCAGTTCAAAAATATGGCAAGGGTTATGACATAATGAAGGCTAAAGGCTACAATGGTACTAGTGGCCTAGGAAGAAATAAAACTAGCCGAAGGGAACCCATAGAAACTTTTCAAATTCTGAAGTATCTTGGATTAGGGTTTGGATCACCTGATAATGATGATCGACGGACCATTGGACTTTTGAGTGAGCGAGTACATGCTTCAAAAAGTGTCGAGATCACTAAGGAAACCCTCACCAAAACTAACTCCCAAGAGTGGGAATTTGGCTCAGAACGATCCCTAGGTGACTGTTGTCTTGATGATTTGTTTGTCGAACCAGGGGAATTGACCTCTGAACAATGGTTTTGGAAAACATTCAAAATTGAACAAGCACCAAATAGTCAAATTCCCATTACCACTTCCCATGACATACAACACCCATCATCTGAACCCCTTCAGTCCAATCCATCTGAAGTATCAAACGACACTGACAACCGGGACTCTAAAGCCTTCACCCCTTATTTTGACAACAAATATGACACTAGTGAAGGGGAATATTGGATAGAGTCCAATGTAGAGTTGGATGATGATAATCTCATCTACAACATCACTAAATCAGTCTTCATGCTTTTCACATCCTCACCTCAATTCACCAACATTGATGATGGCATTTCCTTAGTTTATCCTGAGCTAGTCAATTGGGACCAACAAGGACCACCAGTCCTGGACACATTTCAGAATGATGAGGCAATTGTAGAATTTATGGGATTACGTGAGGGCATACCTAGTGGTGACCACAATTCAGGATTCACCATTGATGTAGACTACACAACATACTTCGGTGAGATTGCTCCGTCCTCCAGTCGCAAAAGTAAAAATAAAAAATAAAATAAAAAATGAAACGTCTCTAGGTGAAAATCAAAAGGCGCCATTTGACAATAAAATAGTAAAAATAAAGGACATATATGTGGGTGAAAACCTCTCTAAGGTGCCCAAAGATGGAGGACTGGACTTTCTTCCTGTGTAACAGGAGAAATCAGCTATGCTTATTGAAGACACAATAGAGGATAACATATCAATGGTAGAAGATCCCAAAATGGTCCTCTTTGCTGCATCATTGACTAAAGAAGAGAGACCAGAGTTTCATAAATTCTTTATAGAACGTAAAATCAACTTTGCATGGTCCTATGTTGATATGCCGGGATTGGACCTAGCACTAGTTCTGCACCATCTACCACTATTACCTAATTCCAAACCAGTCAAGCAAAAGTTACACAAAATGCACCCTAAATTTGCTCTATTGGTCAAGGCTAAGTTAAAGAAGCTTCTAGACGTTGGATTCATACGGTCGATTGACTATGCCGAATGGATTTCTAAACTTGTACCAGTCACAAAGCCAAATGGGCTAATCCCCATCTATACGAATTTTAGAGACCTAAATAAAGCATGCCCAAAGGATGACTTTCCTTTGCTAAACATTGACATCATAATTGACCTCACAGTAGGATATGAGATGCTATCCCTCATGGATGGTTTCTCTGGCTGTAATAAAATTCACATTGCTCCTGAAGACCAGCACAAAATGGCATTTACTTGCCCATGGGGTACATATTGTTGGAATGTCATGCCATTCGGTCTAAAAAATGCAGGTGCCACATACCAAAGGGTTATGACCATGATCTTCCATGACATGATGCACAAAATAATGGAAGATTATGTAAATGACCTATTGGCCAAATCAGTAACCAGGAAAGATCATTTGAGGGTACTTGACACAATTTTCAAGAGACTTGAAGAGTACAAAGTCTGGCTAAATCCTAAGAAGTGTGTTTTCAGGGTCACATCAGGTAAACTCTTGGGATACATAGTTTCCCGAAGAGGCATAGAGGTCTATCTGGAAAAGGTCAAAGCCATCATAGACATGCCTCTTCCCAGAGGAATCAGTGAACTCAGAACGTTGCAAGGCAGGGTACAATCTATTCAGCATTTCATAGCCCAATTGGCAGATAAGTGTCACCCATTCCAATATCTGTTGCGCAAGGGTATTCCCTTTGTATGGACAAATAAATGTCAAGAAGCCTTTTATAAAATCAAAGATTACCTACTGTCAATGCCAGTCCTCATGCCTCCTATTCATGGAAAGCCATTGATCCTATACATCTCGACAACTAGTTCAACACTGGGGGCATTACTAGCACAGAACGACCAAGAAGAAAAAGAAAGAGCTATATATTACATTAGTCGGACATTGGTCGGGTATGAACTGAACTACACACCAATTGAATGAGCTTGCCTAACTGTGGTCTTTGTAGCACAGAAGCTAAGACATTACATGTTGAGTCATCAAACACAATTGGTAGCAAAGATCAACCCACTAAAATATTTGCTAAGTCGGGCAACATTAATAGGACAACTAGCAAAACAAGTTATGATTATGAGTGAATATGACATTCAGTGTGTCAAAAGAAAGGCTATAAAAGGACAAGCCATAGCGGATCAGCTAGTAGATGCACCTTTGCAGAGTGATCACCCGTTAGTGGAAGATTTTTTCTAGACGAGTCGATATTCCATACGGAACCTAAGGCACCTTGGCGACTCTACTTTGATGAATCACACACAAATCATGGCTCAGGGGTAGGAATCCTATTCATCACCCCACAAGGAGACTCCATTCCTAAGTCTTTCCGTATTGCCTTCCCATGCACAAACAATGTGGCAGAATATGAGGCATTAGTTATAGGACTAAGAATGGCAATAAAATGGAAGATCAGAGCACTCCATGTCTACGGGGATTCTCAACTTGTCATCAACCAGTTTAATGATAATTATGATACAAAAGATGAGAAGCTAATGCCCTACAAACGGATGGTTGACAGTTTCCAAACATACTTTCACATGGTAACCTTTGAACAAGTTTCGATAACACACACTAATACATTTGACTGCAAAATACGATGAAACTATTCGACAAAATATGTAAAATTTGATGTTCGTCAGGTGCTTGTAAAATTTGATGTGTAATTTCCAATTTTTTGAAAGTTTATCCTCGATGTTCGTCGAAATGTCGGCTATTATTTTCGTTGAATGTTCGACAAACATGAAAAATTAAAAAAATAAAATTGTGGCCGACATAAAGAAAAGTGAGTTCACGATTTATTGCGCAGTGGTGTTTTCTCTACTTGGGATGCGGTTTGTGGAGAACTAAGGATGATTTTCTTGGGAAAAATCAGAAAAAATTCAAGAAGATATCATAGGTTGAGGGGTAGTCATTGTCTTTTGCAGAATTTAGATGGTGAAGTCAGTTGTAGTTCAGGTTTGAAAATCATATTTTAAAGCAACATCTCATCAGATTTTATTTTTAGAGGTTAAGGGTTTTGAGAATTTCATGTCTAGATTTTGTTGTGTGGAATCACCATAAGATCACAACAGAGGATCAGATTCTTGTGACTGTAATTATGTGATCCATAACTGTATTGGTCATGTGGCATAGTTGTGCTATAACAAATACATGATGCATTCATGTGTGGCCCAAGTTTAATGTGGCTATGTTGTGATAGAAATAGATGCACTCATATAATGTAGTTAATTCAGGTTGTATAATGTAGGTGTCAATCATCATTGGGTGCATTCAATTTGTCTCAAGTTTAATAGGATATGATGTAACTATAGCATGATTGAAGAGTGATTACCTCTTGCTGCAATAAAGAGCCTATAACTCTGGTTGATATGTAGAGTGGTTGTGTTATATCAATTATGTAGTGCATTCAAGCACAACCCATGTTTGGCTATTCTAGAGAGTGATCAAGATTTTCTAAACCTTATGAATGTTACTTGACATATATTTGCATAATCTAAAATTCCTTCAAAGGCTTTTGAGTATCAATGTATCCTATATAGGGTTTAGAATGATTTCTTTTTAATTAAAAATAAATAAATGATGTATTTCCCTGTAATTAGATAATGTGGAGATCTCCTAAATCTTCCCCAGCACACTATCCTCTTTGGCACTTATTCATTACTCCAGCTACTAGGTTTTGCATGTGACATCTTTAATATCTTCATGACCGTGACTTTTAAATAGATCTTAGTCTTTGCTTTAATTATTTTCATGGTAACCCTTGAGTTCCATAATCCACCTTCAATCTCTTCTAAGAATGGTGTCTTAAGCTAGACTGCATAGTATGCATATAAAGCAAGTCCTTCATACCTGCCATTGTTCCAAACCACCACTCACTGCCTTGCTTAAAATTTTGCCTCCATAAGCACAATAGCATGTTTTAAAATCATGGTTGCCAGTGATTGACCATTAAGCTCACCACTTTCATCATGAAGATACAATGAGATTTTTGTCTTCAAACTCAAGCATTATGGAAGATAACATTGTGAATTGTTTGTTGTGTACAATTCGATTTTCTTGCACATTTACTGCTTTGCTAACTTCCTTTAAGACTGGGTATTGCACCCTCAGCTGCAATCTCAAACAGCTCACTCACTATCACTTGAAGATTCCTTTCATGAGCATCCTTCTATAAAATCAAACTATGCCCTATAGACTGCCTACTTACTACAGGGGACTCATTGTTTCATGGTATTGTGGTTCTTAAGATCCTTCAACCTTATTAACACTACTTCACAGTCCACAAGGTATTATTCACTATTTTCCCATCTTTGGTGAGTCTCAAAACACTGCTCAAACATGCAATCCACTACCTCCATTATACAATATTAATGGCTAAGAAGAAACATTGAACCTATGATTACCACTGTTACTTCATTTGGATAGTCATTCCCTAATTGCATTTGCCTTGTCTAACACTACCAAAAGCATTTGAAAAACCCTTAAGGTCAGCAAGGGGGTAAAGAAACTCACTATTAAAATCTCCACTTTACTATGCAAGGTTTGAGCTTTATTATCTTGTCACTGCTTAGCCTATTTTTTACTATCACATCTCAAGTGACTTTCATTCTTCTTACCGTAGATTGAATTTATAAATGTCAGTAAGCTACATAGTGTGCTTGTTATTGGCTACAATCTTTAGATTGCAAGATTTTGTTATTACCTACATTGTCTCAATCTTTATGGTATTGCAACCTCACTAATCCGCTATAGTTAATGTTTATATTTCTACGGAGGCCTAGGGTTTGTACCCTAATCATGCTCTTACCAATGCTTCTATTATTTTTTATTATGGCTCTCTCAATGTTGAGGACCCTAGGGATAAGCTTGTCATAAGAAGTGACACATTGCATCTTTAACTAAAAGGATAAATCCGTATTGACATTAGCAATGATGATTCCGACTCGTTGCTCCTTAGAAATGGGTCACTTGCTCTTACTAGCTCGCTACCTCCATTGTTGTAGGAATTTTATGATCAAGTTCAATATTCTGATTTTATGAGTCTTAACGATTGGAAATCATAGTAAAATCAGAATTTAATAATTTTTGGAATTAGCATTGTAAAGTGTTTTTTGGGGTCATTAACTTCAGACTATCTTCTCTTTTGTAGGGGTGGTTGCATGCCAAATTTTTTTGGTGTAAAATATCAGAATTATTAGACTATGTTACCTATCTATGAATAAAATTATTGGAGTGTGAGTTTGATATTTTTTGAAGATCTAAATAGTCAAGCTTGGAAAGAAAAATCATGTCAGATAATATTAGTCCAAAACAAAATGAAGAGACACTTGATAGATTGTGGGCTAAATTGAAAAGAAAGGGTGATGGGAAATGTTATTGTCCTTGCAATAATTGCAAGGGCTTAAAGACGAGACGACTTTTAATCACAACAGCTGAGAAACATTGTAGGCAGCATGGTCACATTGAAGGGGGGCATGATTATCATCCATTGGTAAGTCATTCATTATATGTGTTTATATTGATTGAATTTGTAAATGTTTACATCATTTTAACATTATATATATATATATAATCAATTGATCATGATCATGGTTTATTTGTGTCTATCATTATTATAAAGATGGGGCACCCTAGGGCAGATGATATGGATTATCACGGCCCGAAGAATGTGGTTTTGCAAGCGGATGAACATGGAGCTGTGAATGTGAAGATGAAGTTAATAGATACATGGAAGAATGATCATGCACACGAGAAAACAGAGTTAGAAGATGATGGTACGAATACATTGATCCATGCCACATTTAGTGGCAGAGCTGATCATGATGATAAAGATGACTTTGATGATGTTCATGATTTACCTGTACTTGACAAGGCATACAAGCCCCTTTATGAAGGCTCTGAAACAACTCTTCTCTCTGCTGTATTGTTGTTGTTGAACTTTAAGGTTATGAATGTTTTATCAAACATAGCAATCTCACGGATGTTAAGGTATGTCATAAATGTCATCTTTTTTCATCTATTTTAATTGTCGTTAGTTCAT
>VDFB02105785.1:102949001-102998195 GCA_007258455.2 Sequoia sempervirens
TGATTTAGGAGCGCAATTCAACATGTTACATGAGTCTATAACAAAAAGTTCGAACATGATGTGGGATCCATCGTAAAAGAACCACTCTAATGTTCTTTTAATTAATAAAATACTTGTAACAATAATAATAAAATATATCAATTTAACATTTCTTTCTTATTGCAGCAGATCCCCCCTTGAAGTGACATCCATGTCATGAGCAGACAACTACGTGCACATTAAGATCACAAGTAGAGGGTAGAACAACTAAAGGGGGGACTGATGATTTAGAAAATGATACTCCACTAAAGATTTTTTTAGCTTCAAAAAAGAAACAAACAAAAAAGTGATTGTAATCATATCATGACAACCATATATTTTTGATAATATGTAAAACGAAAGAATGATTATTATATGTTAATGAATGAATGTGAATATGTTAATTACCGAATGTTATATGTTATTAATGGATGAATGAATGAATGTTATATGTTATTAATGGATGAATGAATGAATGTTATATGTTATTAATGGATGAATCAATGATTAATGTTATGATTGGGTATGGGGAATTGAGAGTGATGTGAGGGGGTGGGGGACCAAATGAGCTTCCACCGTCATGTGGTTGGCCTTGTTAAGTAGAGAATATTAAACTATACTCAAAACAAAGAGAAGATCAATAAGGTAATGCACTTTTCAATATAAGAAATGCATCGTTTGAAGCATCAAACCAATATGCAGTCTATATGTATGATCAGTCGTCAGTCTCCGCAATGGTACATTTCCACGAATATATAATATTTTTTTTTTTTTTAATTTTTCTTCTTCGTCAAAATTTCGACGATAACAACCAACGAATCAACAGAAAGCCTCGACGAAGTTTCTATAGCTGCGACGAATATTTCGTCGAACATTCGACGAACTTCCATTGTTCTTCCGACGCTACTACTTGCCTATTTCGTCGCATATTCGACGAACTTTTGGTGTTCTTTCGACGCTACTAATTTTGTATTTCGTCGCTATTTCGACGAAATTTCCATGTTTCCACGCTAAATATTTGCCCGTTTCGTCGAGCCGACGACGAACTTCTGGTGCAGTTCGTCGGTGGATAAACAAAGTTTTCGTCGATATTCCGACAAAATCCCGACGTATGTCGCGATCCTGCCGACCGACGATTCTTCGCCGTTATTTCGACGTTTACTTTTTCGTCGTCCTTGCGACGAAAAAACAGCGACGGAAAATTTTTGGCCATTGCGTCGCTCTTCCGACAGAGATTTTTCGAACGACCGACGAACGACCGTCGGAAAATGGTGTCAAATCCTGTAGTGTTCTTCCCTAGGAAGAAAGAACCACCACTAGTACTTTTCATGTCATCTAAATCTCCATCCCAATCTACATCAGTATATGCACTCAAAGTGAGATCATCATCCTTTGGATACCAAAGTCCAAAGTCAACTGTTCCTTTCAGATATATGAAGATTCTCTTAACAACAGTCACATGAGATTATTTTGGATCAACCTGAAATCTAGCAACCATACATACAACATTCATAATGTTTGGTCTAGTATGACTTAAGTAGAGCAATCCACCAATCATTGATCTATACCTTGTTTGATTTGCCTTAGGAGAATCATCATTCTGTGTTAACTTGCATCTGATCACCATGGGAGTACCAATAGGCTTTGATTCTTCCATCCCAAATTTCTTCAGTAGCTGTCTCACATATTTGGACTAACATATGAAAATTCCCTTGTCCAACTGGGTAACTTGCAATCTCAGAAAGAACTTCATCTCTCCAATCATACTCATCTCAAATTCACCCTTCATCTCATCAGCAAACTTCATACATAGATTGTCATCTCCTCCAAAAATGATGTCGTCAACAAAAAATTATATAATTAACTCTTTATCATGATCCAATTTGAAATATAAGTTGCTATCAGTAGTACCTTTAGTGAATCCAAGCTTCGGTAAGTATTTTTCCAATCTAGCATACCAAGCTCTAGGGGCTTGCTTAAGTCAATATAGAGCTTTCTTCAAGTGGGAAACCATATCTTCCTTGTCAGTCAACTGAAATCCATCCGGTTGTTCAATGTATACTTCTTCCAATTCTCCATTCAGAAAGGCTCACTTTACATCCATTTGATAGACTTTATAGTTCTTATATGCAACATAAGCAAGAAATAATCTAATAGCTTCAATTTTGGCAACAGGGGAAAAAGTTTCTTCAAAATCAACACCTTCCATTTGAGAATACCCTTTACATACCAGTCTTGCTTTATTCCAGGCCACTTCACCTTGTTCATTCAGCTTGTTCTGAAACACCCATTTAGTACCAATCACATTTTTGTCTTTAGGTCTAGGAACCAATGTCCACATGTCATTCTTTTCAATCTGTGTTAGCTCTTCCTTCATAGCTTCCATCCAGTGTTCATCTTGGCAGGCTTTAGTGACATCTTTAGGTTCAATCTTAGAAATCCAGCAATCTTTCTTCTAGTTTGCACACCTTTACTCTTATCTCCTATAATTTGACTTTCAAAATGATTTAGCTTTACATACCTTGGAGTTTGGGGACTTTCTTGAGCTTTTGGTTCTTCTAATCTTTCTACACTTGCACTTGTTTATGCTCCCTGACTTACTTGATTTACTGGAACAAACTGAGGTTGCTTTACCGGAACATATGGAATAATCTGAAGTTGGTTCTGTGTCTGAGAATTCTTCCCTTGGCTTGTATTGTCTTCATCTGAATCATAACCATAATATCTGGATGATTTGGCAGAGTCCTCATCAACTCTGACATTTGCACTCTCAACCATCTTTCTCAGTCTTTTGTTATAGCACCGGTAAGCCTTGCTCTTAGTAGAGTAACCTAAAAATATTCCTCCATCGCTTCTTGCATCAAACTTTCCTATATCATCATCTCTCTTGATGTAACATTTGCTTCCAAAGATCTTGAAATATTTAACAGTAGGCTTATAACCAAACCATAGCTCAAAAGAGGTCTTACCAGAATTACCATTAACATTTACCTAGTTTAAAGTATACACAGCAGTGCTTACACCTTCACTCCAATATATCTGGGGCACATTTCCTTCTATCATCATTGTTCTAGCAGCATCCAGAATTGTTCTATTCTTTCTCTCTGCAACTCCATTATGTTGAGGGGTTTGGGGAGAAGATAATTGTCTTCTGATTCCATGTTCTTCAAAAAAAGAGTTGAACTCCTTGGAGGTGAACTCACCACCTCTGTCAGATCTTAGACATTTGATTTTTTGACCTTTCTCATTCTTTGCCATAACCTCAAGAAACTTTTGAACTTTTCCAATGCTTCACATTTTTCTCTTAAGAAAGAAACCCATATCATTCTAGAGTAATTTTCAATAATCAACATAAAGTACCTTTCTCCATTAATACTTCTGACTTTGGAGGGACCACAGAGATCGGTATCTAGAAGCTCTAGCAAATCATTTGAATGAAACTATTTTCTCTGGAAGGAGACTCTTGTATGTTTACCCATCTGACACTTCTTACAAATTGTGTTAGCAAGCTTCACTAACTTAGGTAGATCTCTTACTGCTTGAGTGGAACTTACCTTGAAAATGTTATCAAAATTCACATGAAATAGCCTCCTATGCCATAACTAGCTTTCATCTACTTGAGTAATTAAACAACTCCCACTAGTAGTATATAGGTGAAAAATATTACCTTTTGTCTTTCTACCTATAGCAATCATATTGCCAGAACTTCCATGTATCCTGCATCTCCCATCTTTGAACTGTAGATCATAGCCTTTTTCCACCATCTGTCCAACACTCAAAATATTGTGCTTCAAGCCTTCAACATAAAGAATGTATCATCAGTGTTATGCTTCCCACCAAGACACATAGAACCTCTGCCATGAATCACACCAGCATTGTTATCTCCAAACCTTACAACCCCACCATCATACTTCTCTAGACTTACAAATTTGTTTTTATCACCAGGCATATGATGTGAGCATCCACTTTCAATGACCCACTCATCCTTTTCTTTAACTCAGGATGCAAGAGCTTTCTCATCTTTAGCAGATTCAGTAGCCATAGGACTATTTTCAATGGTAGCAATGAAAACCCATTCATCTTCATTTCCATTATCTTTATCTGATTCATCATCAATCACTCCTTCTTCAGCAAAGTAACATTTCTTTTGGAATCTAGACTTGTTAGGCTTAGATCTAGGAACTCTTTCAGGACATCTTGATGCAAAATGACCTATTTTACTACAAGAAAAACATTTAATAGGAAACACTCCTTCATACTTACCTTTCCTCTGCCTTCTTTCTTTACAATCAATGCTTCCAATTCTTCTACCTCTCTTTCTTTATCTTCAAGTTGTTTCAGTTCTTCATCATACTTGGATATCTTTCTAGAACATTCTCCCAGACCATATCTTTTCTTGTTACTTCCAAATATAGTAGCCTTGAATGCAGATTCAATCTTCAGAACAGATTCACCAAATTCACTTAATTCAAAAGCAGCAAGCTTGCCACCCAACGTATCTCTTGTCATCTTTGTTACTAGTCTGAGCTCTTCAATAGCATGAGCCTTCAGTTTGTAGAAGGGAGGCAAGGATATGAGTATCTTAGCCATAATTTCATCCTCATTGAAAGAACCACCTATACATCTAATACCCACCACTATTTCATTTACTCTTTGCATAAAACAAGTGATATTTTCATCTTCACCCATCTTCAAATTCTCATACTTTCCTTTCAAACTCTATAGCTTAGCCATCTTCACCTATGCATCTCCTTCATACAAATTTTCTAGCTTCGTCCAAATCTCATGAGCTATCTACAGACCTATCACATTTGTCATCTTCGAATTTGTGAGAGCACTCACCAAAGCTTCAATAGCCTTGATATTATTTTTAGCTTCTTTGATCTCATCAGCAATGAAGGGACCATTTTGAGGAATAACATATGGATCTTTTGTAATCTTCCAGAAAGCTTCACCAATACACCTTAAGTGACATTCCATCCTGACTTTCCATAGTGAGTAGTTAGTTCCATCAAATCTAGGACTGTCATTCTTGTATGTTGTCATCTCGGATCACCTCAAGCTTTTAGACTTCTTCAAAGGAACCTGCTCTGATACAAATTGTTGGAAAAACAAGGACAAACAACTGAGACAGGGGTGAATCAGTTGTCACAGAAATTTAAACTTTTAAAACTTTACTTAACTTAGTCTCAGATCTGATGAATAAGCAATTAACCATAAACAATTAACACATCAGAGAGACAGAGAACACCAAGATTTTTTATGTGGAAACCCTGTTAGGGGAAAAAGCACGGTTGAGGTCAATCCACAATATTATACCCTATTAAAAGTATAATGAGAAATAATGGGAATGCACATGCATTCAGGCACACTGCCTAGAGCTCACTACTCAAATACCAAAGAGGACTCATTGTCCAAAGAAAGGTTTGGATTAAAACCATCCAAATTGTGAACTGAGAAAATAACTTCTACACAAACCTGATTACAGTTCCAGTTAAGTACAGAAAAACTTTCTTCACTCTTCGCTCAAACTTCTTCACACTTTTCTCAGTCTTCTTCACACTTTGCTCTGCAACAAGAGATTATATCAACAACTTAGTCAGCCATAAAAATAAAACAAATTTACAATGTCAGCCCAAATTTACAATTAAATTTTCAATGTGAATCCACCAAGGTTGGCCACAACATAGTGGAGACCCAAATTAATAACTCCAACATGAAAAAGACTTCAATTAATTTCACCTTGAAGATCTACCCAATGTTACACCCATCATGTCAGCCAAGAACATGAGAAACCAAACATCCAAAGAAAAATCTTCAACCATGAGCATACTAATCAATGTGGATGTACCACAAAGATAGAGCATGATCTAGAAACATCCAAGAACACCAAGAAACAATAGAGAAACATCTGCAACAACTAGAATTCCCAGAATCACACAAACTTCACTCAAGAACACTGATAGAGACCACAGAAATATTGTCAAACCACAACGTGATCAAATCTTCACACAGACTTCTGAAACTTCCGGTAGATGATCTAGATACTCTCAAACATAAACCCTTTAGTCCACAGTAGTTGATCTTTAATGTATAGAACAAGATGCCTTCATGACCTATGCAGTTTCACTAGGAACCTGAAACACTTTCTTTTACAATTTTCTCAATATCCTCGACATATACAACCTTCAATACACCAAATGCTAATAGTGTTGACATCAATGACAACCACATATTAGCAACACATCCACAACATCCAACAAGTGTCTCATGTCAAAGTGATATTTAATATTCATTTCCAAATATCAATTTTACAAATTAAAAGGTTTGACATGGGTCATTTTGCCACATAGTCAACTAAATTTACATCATGAAATTTACATAGTACAAGTCAAAATTATGGGATTCCATGTGATCCTCTTCAACTCTCACCGCATCCATTGGATGAGAACATGGTTCAAGCACTTTTCCACCCAACCACAAAGCTATGTTTCCCTTGTATCCTTCCTACTAGAAGAATGGTTGACCCTGCATGTAACACTTAGCAAGAGATACAGTATGCAAGGTGGAATCTGGTGTGTGCCATGCAACTACATGCATTTCTATCTATGTTTAGAACATGTAAGATCTAAGCAAGGAAATG
This sequence comes from Sequoia sempervirens, assembly GCA_007258455.2. Lineage (NCBI taxonomy): Eukaryota > Viridiplantae > Streptophyta > Pinopsida > Cupressales > Cupressaceae > Sequoia > Sequoia sempervirens. The sequence goes on from VDFB02105785.1 coordinate 102,955,663, forward strand.
GTAGAGGTAATTTATCATATAAATTATACCATTCAACATAATGGACTACAAATGCTTGGCCAAGCATATGTTGTATATAGCTAAAAAATATATAGATTTTGGAAAAGAAAAACCTATCTCTCTGTTAGCCCATTTTCAGCACTCATCCCGGAAGATAACCTACCATAATATAAGATATCATACATCTAATCTATGTTTTCAAATTTGCAAACAATAAATCTAGTTTCAATAGTTTTTCCTAGCTAATCTTTCCTAAATCAATCTATCTACTTCATAGTCCACATTTCATTCATTTGACTATCTCTACTTAACATGCATATGCAATAAATTTAACTAGATTTGATGTTAAACAATCATATTTAAACATAATACATGTTCATAATAGCAATATCATGAAGTTGTCACAGTACATGCATCAGTTTCCTATAGATTTCCATTATTTCCTTTAATCCATCTTTCTTGGAATAAAATCTACATTTAGATAAGAAAATGATATAATTTTGAAAGAAGGTATATCGTATGTATGTGTATATGCATAAATGAAGTATTTATGTGTGTACACATATATGGCCTTCTAATCATAACTGAAATGTATGCATATACGTTATTTTAAAAGAAAGAATTTTCAGAATGATTCATTTACATGCAAATCTTTATTTCTAGAGGAAATAACATCTTTCATAACTTCATATTGCTATACAACTTGAACCATAATAACTATTCTCAAATAAAGATAAAAAATTATCATAGATAGAGCAGTCAATTGGTTTTAACATTTTTTGTGTCATCGTTTGTTCTAGAAAAATTAAAACACCAAAAAGGTGACAAAGTTTGATACAGATATTGATGTTCCAATTCTAGCATACTGAAAAGATAAAATTTGGTTGAACAATTCAAATTTAGATAGGTGTCACCCTATTCTAAGAAATATGTATTTTAAAGTCCATCAGGACGATATATGTCATTTGGTTGATAATCAATTCTTCATCTATTTTCTTATTGTGAAGACTTTTATTTTATCTCGTTTGAACACCATTTAAAACATAGTTTTAAGAATCCATTTGAGTCGAGTTTAGTGCTCAATGAAATGATCGATCAACCCTTTTACATCACTCATGGGTGATCCCACAATAATGGTTTACAATTTTTGGTCTAATTGGACACTAAAATATTTTTTCTAACTAAATCTTCACTTTCAGGCACCTATAGCGGCTAAACCGTGAAGGTTGAAGATTATGCAAACTAGTGATTTTTCACATTTTTTCTGTAGATTCTAAATATATTTTTTTCAAAATTTTTGGAATCAGATTGCACTTGTTTTTCCATCTCCTTTGAAAACTAATTTTTTTTTAGGAAATAGCATTTTTAAGGAGTGATGCTCACCAAACCAAACCATGATTTAAATGTTCAATAAAATCAAACAATACATTCGGCCTTAATTATGCCAACAAAACATGGCTTGATGCTTATGCTTTGCTCGGCCTTTCATGGCCATATTGAATGATAATCTTATGGATAGGGTGATGGGATGGCTCAACCACCTGTGCCCATGCACAAGTAAAAAAACATGCATCTGATAATTATTTACACCTCCGTTCAAATATAGAAGGCTTGGTCCAACCTTCGAACACAAATAAGGATCTCAAAATAAAGTTTAGACACAGTGCTGAATGAATAAGGGGGTCAGCCTCTTCAACAAAGGGCCTCCCAAACTAAAATGTTCAGCTTTAGAAGCCACAAAACCATGGCTCTTGATGGGTTTACTTCAATGGAAAGGTCAGAGTTCTTAACACAATGAAACAATTAACCCATAATCAACTTAAGTGGATAATTCGATTTGCTCTAAATGATCATGGTCTCATGGCTCGACAAATAAGATATACATTAATAACAATTTGGAGTTTGATGGGTTATCCCTTGGCATGTAACAACCATTCAATGACATGCAATCAAGCATGCATGCAAGTCTTACATACAAAATCTGCATAATAGAAAGTACCAAAATCTCGTGGTCGATATAAACAAATAAAAATAAGGTTCATGAACGAAATGAAAGGAAATATGGCATCCATAACTGGACATAGAATAGGATTCAACAATAAATTAATAGACTCCAAACAAAGAAAATATGAGATCCCCCTAACAAGGAAAACAAACTGATCCATTTTTCCTCTAACAAGAGGAAAATCAAGAGTATAGCTGAGGATTCGAATGAATAGAAAGAGAAAATAAAAAGTAATGAAAAATTTTCTGATACATTGGCCTTACCTATGCCTTATCGCTTTTTTCCAACAATGCAATGAAGACTTGAGATCATTTTTTTCCAAGAAACCATTCTTTTTCCCCCTGAATCAACCTCTTATTCTTTCTTTTTCAAACCAAATCCTCTCTTTCATATCTTTTCTCTAGTTTTGTGAATCATTCCCCTCCAAGAATCTATGTTTTCACTATATTTTGGGGTTTCCGTAATAGTTAGCCACCCCATTAAGCAATTAAATCTCCAATGTTTTTCGAATTATGGACAACCCTCAACCCTTAAATTTTTAGTTTACAAATTTGAATTTGAATTTGAATGAATGTAAACTAGAATTTGATTTGTTTTCTTATTAAAATTCCATTTTAATTCATTTATATGTGTGTTTTTATTTTTATTCAATTCATCCTCTAGTTGTAAATTTTATGGCATATATGTATTTTTACAAGCAAGAACACTCCATTCATTAGTGTCTTCTTTTCTTTTGGAATGCAATATCATCAGATAAACAAGATATACAAGTAATCTAATTTATTTTTTTCCACAAGCACATTTGTTTACTCATTATTCCATTTCACATAAAGAGTGATTTACACCATATTAGAATTTTAATGCAAAAGTCATGATTTACAGTGGTGTTCCACATCCTAGATTCCATCAAGCTTACCATTATCAACTGGCTAAATATTCTTACTCATCTCATAAAGAGGGGTGAATGGAATAGATGACCTTACATGAGCAAGTAGGATGAATACTATGGTTTCATCACGAGACGCCCCCAGAACTATCGAGGCCCCCTCCACCCACATTATAGTTAGTTAGTTAGTTGGTTAGTTAGTTATAGTAGGGGCTTCGGCTAACCCCGATTTCAACACTAATCATTTTTCCACCCCATCCACCCTCAACCATGTTCTTGTCTTCATCCTGTCCCTGCATTCACACACTCACACTTGAAAATTTTCATTAGTAACCTTTAACCAATGCTCAAAACGAAAAATAGATTCCATTTCATGTCATTATTTTCATCTTTTGCATTCAATTCATAATATCATAAATATATTTCAAAAGCCATTGAAATCTTAAATTTATCACAAGTCAACTAATAAATTACATTTTTCATAATTATTAAAAGAACTTAGCATTATTAAATGTAAGAAAAATATTGAGACGTGACATCCTTCCCTACTTGGAAGAGACATCGTCTCGATGCCTTGTCGAACAATACTTAATTAAATGTCTTTCTCCACATTCAATCATATTGTTATTCAAGCCAAAATATGCAAGCCAAAATGCAAGAGAAATAGTATATCTTGATAAACATCAAGAATCCATCTAGTAATCAAATGAGGAAAGGAACATTCTATTTTCTCTACATCCTCCCAAGTAGCATTGTCCTCATAATACTGATCCCACTAGACTTTATATTGGACAATATCTCTATTTCACAACTTGACATTGCATCTATCCAAAATTCTAATTGGCTCCACCAACAACACTCTTGGATCCTACACCTATAAAGAAATCCATTCAAGTATATGAGATGCATTTGAATGATATGGCTTAAGAAAAGGAACATGAAATACATTATGGAATCAAGCTAGAGGTGGTAGAGCAAGTCAGTATGCAATCGGGTTAATGACTTCCAACACATCAAAGGGACCCACATATCAAGGGGCCAACTTGGAAGATTTTCCAAAAGTAATGGAGCTCTTATGCGGGTTGACCCTCAAGAAGACTTTATCTCCTTTTGAGAATTGTCTGAAGGTTCTATTTTTGTCAACATAACTTTTTTGTCTATCTACTACTTCATTCAGTCATCCCTTGATGAGTTTCATCTTCTCTTCCATCTCTTTGAGCATTTTAGGACCCACTATAATCCTGTCTTCCAATATGTCCCAACTAATGGGTGTACGACACTTTCACCTGTAAAGAGCCTCGAAAGGTGTCATACCCAAGGATGCATGAAAAGATTTATTGTATGTAAATTCTACTAAAGGTAGATACTCTTCCCACTTATACTATTGGTCCATGCAATACATTCATAGGAGATCCTCTACTACCTAATTGACTCTTCCAGTTTTATCATTGGTCTAAGGATGATATGTTGAACTAAAATTCAGCTTAGTGAACCCAAGGTTGCATTCAAAGTTTTCCAAAAATTGGACATCATATGAGTATCTCTATCGAATATGATAGTCTTTGGCACTCCATGAAAATGGAAGATCTCTTGGAAAAATTTATTGGCAAAGGTCAACAATCCATCCTTCAGGTTCCCTAGAATGAGTGTGCCACCTTAGTCAACTTATAAACTACTACCAAGATGATGTCACGCTTGTTCTTACTCAATGGAAGCCCCTAGATAAAGTCCATATTGATCACCTGTCACTTATACTCAAGTATTTTGTGAGGATAGAGAAGCCATGTTGGATGCACATGTTCATCCTTGACTCGTTGACACTCCAAGCATATGGCTACATAATCAACTACATCCTTCCTGAGCTTAGGCTAGAAATACAATGATTTCAACTCTATGATCATCTTGAATACTCTGGGGTGCCCTAAATATGGTGCATTGTGGATTTCCTCCAAGACCAACTTTCTGAGGTTCCTAGATTCTAGAACATGCATTCTCCTCTAGTATAGATTAAGATTCCATCTGGTTCAATTTCATGCCCATCATATCAATGGTCAAAAGGGTTCTCCTATAGAGCTTTCTTTACCTTCTCAAAATGATCATCTCCTGGAAAGTGTTGCATCACCTACTTCCTTAGATTCGATCGAGTCAAGTTCATGGTTTCCAAATGTCTTCTTCTACTAAGAGCATATTCCACTCTGTTCTCTTTTCCTTTAATATACTCAATTACAAAGTCATACTCACTAAGGAATTCCAACCATCTTCGCTGATGTGCATTGATATTTGGTTGGGTGAAGATATATCTTAATCCCAGATGATCTATTTTGAGTTCAAATGGCTTCCCCAATAGATAATGCCTCCACATATGCAAGGCATGTACTATTGCATCCAATTCTAAATCATGTGGTGTATAGTTTGTTTCATGTTGTTTAAGCTTCATGGACTCATATGTCACCACTTGTCTATCTTGCATTAATATAGCTCCTACACCATCTCCTGAAGCATATATGATTACTGTTAATTGTCCATTTGAATTTGGTATGGTCAACACTAGGGCTAGATTGTGAGCTTCTCCTTTAGGAGTTAGAAAGCTTTCTCACATTTTTTCGTCCATTGAAAATTTTTCCCTTAGGTGATTGGGGATGCAATCTGAGAAAATCCCTAGAAAAATGTCCTATAATATCCTGCTAGTCCCATAAAGCTCCACACTTTAGTCACACTCTGAGGTGTTGGCCATTCTACTATTTCCTTAATCTTTTCAGGATCTACAGAGTCTCCTTCCACTAATATGATATGACCAATGTAATACACATTGTCCTAATAGAATGAGCACTTGGATAGCTTTCCAAAAAGCTTCTTCTCTCTAAGGCACTGTAAAACTATCCTCGAATGTTTATTATGCTCCTCAATGGACTTGGAATAAATCAATATTTCGTCAATAAAGATCAAGACGAAGTCATCTAAACAATCTTGGAACACGCTATTCATGAGATTCATGAAAAAAAATTGTGCATTAGTCAATCCAAAAGGTACCACTGTGAACTCATAGTGACCATATCGAGTCTAAAAAGCAATCTTAGGGATGTCATCTTTTATTCTCAACTAGTGGTAATCAAATCTAAGATCTATTTTATAGAACACTGTTGCTCCCTTCATATGATAGAATAGATCATCTATCCTTGGAAGAGGATATCTATTCTTAATGGTTACCTTGTTCAACATTCGATAATTAATACACAAACACAAGGTTCCATCCTTCTTAACAAAAATGACCAGTGCACCCCAAGGAGACACACTAGTTCGAATAAGCCCCTTGCTCAACAGTTCTTTCAATTGGGCCTTCAATTTGAATAACTCAATGGTAATCATCCTATATGGGGCTTTGGACTAAGGTTTGGCTCCCAATACTAGATCAATAAAGAAATCAAATTCTCACTTGCAAGGGATGTTGTGATTTCTTCAAGAAATACATCTCAGAACTCCTTGAGAATGGGGTAATCATCCAAATAAGGCTTCATTTTTTCAAGTTCACTAACATGTATCGCATAAATGGTACACCCCTTCCTCTAAGCCCTCTTGAGATACTTAGCAGAGATTTTCCTAAACCTTAGTGGTCTCTGGATTCCACGAATCTCGATTGGGTTTCCAAAGTCATCTAGACAATTCACCATCTTATCCCCCATTGTTAATTCCCAAAATTACATCATAGGATCCTAAAGGTGCCACATAGAGGTTGACTCATGTCATGAAGTTGGGAAGCTCTAACTCATTCTTATAAATATAGGAATGCACTCTTCACTCTACCTGATTTCCATACTGGATTATCTAGGAATTGGCCACATGTACAGGTCTAATGGATAGTACAGGTCTAATGGATAGCTTAGAAATCATTCTTGGGTCAAAAAAACACTCAGTATCTCTGGTATCAATAAAAATAGAAATAATTTTTCCATAATGCTTACTCGACAGCTAGATTGGTGAGCCTTGATATTCAGCTTGTCTATCATTCACCACCACATGGATCTGATGTTGGTTTCGTTTCTTTTTCTTTGGACGTTGTGGGCAACTGGAGGCATAATGATCACCTTTGCAGGTGTAGTAACCATCATGAGGCCCTTTTCGTCATCCCGGCCTATCTTCCTTGGAGCTTTTCTACTTATTATCATAGTTTCCTTTTCTATTTTTAGCTTTCTTATTCTTTCTTCCATTGTTTCCCTTTGCTTTCTCCTATGAATCACTTTGCCTCTTCAAATTCCTAATATGATGGGGTTTGTATCCTTTCTGATATTTATTATTCTTGAACTGAGACTTAGAATCTAAATTCTTTTTGAAACTCGATAACTATTGCAGCTTATGTTCCTACTTGGTGAACTTCTTGAAGACCTCCTCCATGGTGAATGGGTTATCTAAGTCTACCTATTATCCAATCTGAGGTCTTAACCCAAGTATACATTTTTAGATTTGAAAACACTAATCAGTCTAGTACTGAGGCACATATTTGAACAAGTGAGTGAACTTTTCCCAATTCTGAGTTACCAACATGCTCCCCTGAGCTAAGTTCTAAAACTTTGTCATTTTCTTGTCAAAAAAATGTTGAGGAAGCCACCTCTTTCAAAAACGTTGGAGGAATTGTTCCCAAGTGATCTCCCCAAGTTGTAGTTTATGTTCTTCCATTTTGTTGTCCCACTAGGTAGCTGCCTCATCAGAGAGTTGATAGGCTGCCCATATAGCCTTAGTTTCATTTGATAAATTTCAAAGCCTAAAGTACTTCTCCATTTCAATGATCCAAGCCTTCGTTGTTGCATCTTCTATAATTTTTTTATCAAACTTCGGTGGAGCCACCCTTTTTAGGTCCTTACCTAGCTCTCCTTCGATTCTATCTCAATTACTGGCATTGGGCTCTCTATTCCCTTGTGGTTTCTCCTCATTCCTCTTATTATAACCATCTCCATACCTCGAAATTATCCTTCCAGATGGTCCATCCTATTTTCCTGTCGGTTTAAGAGGTTGAGGATCCTATCCATCCTTTCACTCTGGCCTTCATTTTGACCACCACTTGAACCTCCATTTCGAGTGGTTACCATGATGGTTCTTGTTCAACCTACATCACAGATCGTGTTTAGCATAACTGTCACAAGTTCTGTATTTTAACCATTCAAGAACATAATTCTAATTTATTATGATATGCAATCTTGAAAATATATTCGTGTGCATTCATCATAAGAATAAGTCATCCAAGCTCACAATTTGAACAAAGGAAGGACTTTCTTTATTTATAATAATATCATATCACAAAGATCCAAATTACCAAATTTTCCCACCCTAGAGGAGGTAGGATGTGTTCACAAGCACTCCTTTTCCTCTTTAGTTAGAATGGATGCATTGGGTCCACACCCCAAAGGCCAATCTCGAATCACTAAAGGTTTCCTAGTTTTAACATTATGCTTAGACTCTTCAATTTTCTTTCCCTTCTCTAACTTGAGTCGAGTAAGGGCATGTTCCAAAGTCTCATCATCGGGAATCTCAAGGTGGACCCCTAGTATTGGGTTCTCTCGAATGGTTTTCTTCTTAGTAGCCCTATTGGTCTTTCCCTTCTTTTTCCCTGACTTTGGCCTTCACATACCTAGATTCAATCCATGTTCATTAAACTCAAAATTGAATTAAGGGTCAACTAACTCTAACTTAGACCATTATGGGCTTGTAGACCTGTTACCTATTTTTAGCTATAGCTCAAAATAGGAAGAGCTGAAATGCATTTTTCATTGAAAGGTACAATATTTCTGCTAAAGTATTCAGTCTATTCTAGAATCTAATTACTTGTGAATTTCCAATGTGATTATGCAAAAGTTTTGCAATAGAAGAAATCATTAAATTGCATAGTAATGTTACTTTATTCATATTGTAAAAACCAAAGTCCTACACAAGCCATGGGAGTAACCTAGTTTGATTTTCATAATCAGATAATGAATACAAAATAGAATTGTATACTACACAACTGAACATAATATAAACATGGAAAGGGGAGTGATTCATTATTGTCTATAATGATGAATTGTTTATACTTTGTCTTCAAGTTGTTGTTCCTAAAGTGCCTCCAGGTTGTTTCGACTCCAAGCTCCATGGTTTCCTGCAAGATTGTTAAAAATGATGTTAGAGCAACTATGAATCACATCCTTCCTCATGCCTATATTACCAATAGAAATATAATACACATCCAATCAGGAATTCACAGATGATTAAGTCAAAGAAAGGTAGATGTTCATGGAGCACGAAGTTCAATCGAAGCTTTCAGCTTCATTTTTTTTCTAATTTGTTTGTTTAATCTACAAGAACAGGTATAATCAGATTATTTCCACTAACAGATATTGTTATGAGTGGTGAGAAATGTGGCTCGAACGAGGGTTCAGCCCAACTCATATACAATAACATAGGACAATAGTATGGAATAAAAATAATCAGCATTCTCCATGAATGAGGTTCATAAAGCAATCTTTTATTCAACACAATGAAAAAAGATCAAGCAAAGCATCTTATTGCTCATCATGCTAAAAGAATGATCAAAACATTTAAAGAGATCATCAATTTCATTCATATTTTGTTTGAGCTCTGCTTTGCATTTTACATTGTGTTTAAATAAAGTATAGAGTCTCTTTACACTGAAGGGAAAACAAAGCATCAAGGCATTAAATTGTTTCTTATAACTTCAAAGCATATACACGGTCTATAGAAGACTCAAAAGGAACAGTGAAATTTCAGCATCATAATTAAAAAGAGATAGTCCATATGACTATAAGTAAGAGCAAGAGAAAAGAGATATTGTTGTTTAAATGTTTACAGGAAATCATTCAAGGAATAGCTCTTCTTATGTCAAAGATTCATAGATAATCACTACTCAAATAATCTGCCAACTTGAAGTTTCAAAACAAGGGGAATAACCATACAATGCGGATTGAAACCATTGGATAGCCTCATACAATGTTTGGAGGTGTTAATTGAGAGATAATTCATTGTGAATAAGGAAAAAATGGGACAATTCAATCAAATACACAATGTTGAATATCGAACACAAGAGGTTTGGGAGAATCAGCAATCATTCAATGACAAGAGAAGCCCATACATAAATGGGAACAAACATAGCAAAGTATATACAATGGCAACAAATGATTGAAATATTTACTTTATGAGAGTACACATGAAAATTTGCAATCTGAGTATGTTGTGTCTAGTTCTAATTTCACATTGTGATCATTTTAACCATACTCTTTTGTCTGACCACATTGAATATTATTCAAGTATAGGGTTAAAGTGACCAAATGTTTAACAGTGAATAAGTGTATATAGTGGCTTTAGCAACCATAACCACCATTGAGAGTTTTTTCTAAGCTAAAGAAGATCATTGTCATAATAGAGAAATGATTTATTTCTGTCTAAAGAGGCATATGGTAGCCATGGAATCAATATATTAAATGAAAACCCAAATTTCTCATGCAAATGGAGACAAGGTCACGGCCAAGGGTTTCTAAAACCTTCAAAAAATGCAAGATATTTAACCATGGCCATAGAGATAAAGAAAGATTTTTTTCTTTATCAATTACAAATTAAGTTCTCAGCTATATCACGGTGATCATTGTCATAGACTTCAAATACAGACTACGCTATGAAAGAACAATGATGATCATATGCATAATAAGAACTCACCACTCACAAGGAAAGATAGTTCAGAAGTTTGAATGGTGAAATATTACCTATTATTGTTGTGGTAGAATACACTCAAACCACAGTCTGAAGGCCTAAAAAATATTCATGGAAGCCTCAAATGCAAAGGCATCAATAGGAAAACACAGAAGGAAATGAAAATGCATCAAAAGAAATCATGAAGCTGCGGCTATAAGACCAGAAAAATGCTTAAAAAGATGGAGGTCAAGTCCGAGTTACAACTAAGAAACAAAACACTTACCATATTTGCTCTGTAGAAATCTTCAGCAAAATCATTGAAACAACAGAAAATGATGAAGACTCAAAAATCCTTCCAAGGATGGCGGCGCAGTTGTTGATTAGGTGTTTCAAGAATGCAAAGTGGAAAATGAAGAGTAGCTTAGGGTTCGATGGATTTTTCCAAAAAGCCCTAATTCAAACCATTGGAAATTTTGAATTGTTTTAAAAAGAATCATTCCATATTATTATTTGCACCTATGGTCTTGCACTTTAGTCGATAGACCTAATGATTTTTCCCTACCCATGCCATTGAAGGTAGAATTCAAACTTATGTTTGATTTTTGAAATATTTATAAAGTGGCACTTCAGTCTTTGCATGATTTCGACCAAGTCACTTTAGTAATTAACTATTAAATGGTAATATTTCCATTACCTTAATATTTAATATGAAAATGCATGACTAAGTGACTCAACATATTAAATATTAAAATAATCAGAAATGATTGTTTTTTAATATTTAATTAAAGCTACCACTTTTCCCAAAACATGCAATAAACATAAAAGCATTTTGGAGTATTTTTCATGCAGAACAGTGAAATGGAGTTCTATTTCTAGAATCATCTAAATGTGCATTCTAAAGTGAAAATGGGGTTCTTTTCATGTAGTTCCGGGTCTCCACTAGTTCATCTACTTGAGAGATAGGGTTGAGCCTATTTTTGGGTTCTTTTCATGCAGTTGCGGGCCCATTTTTCAATGTTTTTTTCTTTTTCTCGTGAGAAGATATTGGGATATTTTTCGACTTCAATTCACTTTCAATGCTATTTTCATGCATTTTGGAGCCAGTTCGAGTTACTTTTCAGTTGAGCACATTGTGACTACGAGTTTGAACCTGAGTTCACTCATTTTTGCATGAGTTTGGGCCTTCTCTTTGGAGATTTTTACTTTTGCTCAGGATTTGCCTTGGAGTTATCATTTTTACACTGAAATTTACTTTCAATTTCACCTTCATGCCTTGGAGAGGCTTTTTGTATAAAGTAATATGACTTAGTCATTTTTCACTAGTTCTTGTTTCTTGCCTTTGCCTTCAGCAAAGAGACTTCATGTAACTCATCTTTTAGAATTTAATAAATTTTAGCTGGTTTTATAGATTATGTTAGAGTATCATTTGCAGAGTTTTCCTTTTGTTATTGCAAGTTAGATATTAGCCTTCTTAGATTCAAGTGTTTTGTTTTATGAATTTTTTGGATGCAAATTTAATGTGTTTTACATCAAAACCTTTAAATTTATGTCACATTCATGAATGCATGTACATAGAAAAAATGATCTTAGTTGCAGGTCATAAATTGTGCTTATAATACATTCATAGCTTTAAGTTGTCAAAATAAATTCTTCCTTCATAAATAATGAATTATCAGGCCTTTCTATGAATCATTTATGCAGTTAAATTGTTCAATTTGAGTTGTGAAAATAGGCTTGTAAGGAATTAGTTGTGAATTAATCTATTTTCTTTAAAATCAAATAGGTGCATCACCACGGTTCAACTTTTCTAGTTTTGCATTATATTAAGTTTCTTTCCCTTTTCCCATCAAATTTTCAAGTCCATAATCAAAGAATCATATAGGAACCAGCCTAGAATCTGGAGGTCTATCTTCGCCATAGGAATATCCATAGCCTGAAGATAGTTCCCATGTTTCAACAGATTGTTGAATTTAGTCATTCAAGCATTCAGGTGCAATCTATTTGACAACAAGGCCTAGAGTTGAACCTAAGCCCTGATACCAAATGTAATGTGGCATACATAAATAACACAACAAAATTAAATTAAGTCATTATGAATAATAAAAATTTAATACATAGTTAATTAGTTATTTTCCATCATAGTGTCTCATGTCAAAGTAATATTTAATATTCATTTCCAAATGTCAATTTTATAAATTACAAGGTTTGACTTGGGCCATCTTGCCACATAGTCAACTCAATTTACATCATGAAATACATAGTACAAATCAAAAATATGGGATTCCATGTGATCCTCTTCAACTCTCTCTGTGTCTGTTGGATAAGAACATGGTTCAGGTGTTTTTCTGCCTAACCACGAAGCCATGCTTCCTCGGTATTCTTCCTAATCAAAGGATGTCCAACCCTCAACTGAACACTTAGCAAGAGATACAGTATGCAAGGTGGAATCTAGTGTGTTCCATGCAACTACATACATTTCTATCTAAGTTTATAACATGCAAGATCTAAGCAAGGAAATGGCAGAGAGAATTTATCATATAAGTTAGACCATTCAACATAATGGACTACAAATGCTTGGCCAAGCATATGTTGTATACAACTAAAAATAATATAGATTTTGGAAAAGAAAAACATGTCTCTTTGTTATCCCATTTTCGGCACCCATCCCAAAAGATAACCTCCCACAATATAAGATATCATACATCTTATCTATGTTTTCACATTTGCAAACAATAAATCTGGTTTAAATAGTATTTCCTAGCCAATCTTTCCTGAATCAATCTATCTACTTCATAGTATACATTTGATTCATTTGAGTATCTCTAATTAACATGCATATGCAAGAAATTTAACCAAATTTAACATTAAGCAATCATATTTAAACATAATACATGTTCATAACAGCAATATCATGAAATTGTCATAGTACATGCATCAGTTTCCTATATATTTCCATTATTTCCTTTAATCCATCTTTCTTGGAATAAAATCTACGTTCAAATAAGAAAATGATATAATTTTTAAAGAAGGTATATCGTATGTATGTGTATATGCATAAATGAAGTATTTATGCATGTACACATATATGGCCTTCTAATCATAACTAAAAATGTATGCGTATACATTTTTTTTAAAAGAAATAATTTTTAGAATGATTCATTTACATGTAGATCTTTATTTCTAGAGGAAATAACATCTTCTTTCAACATTTCATACTATTATATAACTTGAACCATAACAGCTATTCTCAAATAAAGATAAAAATTATCATAAACAAAGCAGTCAATTGGTTTCAACATTTTTTGTGTCATCATTTGTTCCAAAAATTTTAAAACACCAAAAAGGTGACAAAGTTTGATACAAAATTTGATGTTCCAATTCCAGCATACTAAAAAGATAAAATTTGGTTGAATAGTTCAGATTTAGATAGGTATCGCCACATGTTCTGAGCAATATGTATTTTAAATTCAATCAGGATGATATATGTCTTTTGGTTGATAATCATAGAATTCATCTATTTTCTTACTGCCAAGACTTTTATTTTATCCTATTTGAACACCGTTTAAAACATGGTTTTAAGACTCCATTGGAGTAGAGTTTAGTGCTCAATGAAGTGATCGCTCATCCCTTTTGCATCACTCATATACAAACTATACAAATACATGAATGTATACATATACATACATATATATATACATGCTTGTATGTATATATATACATGCTTTTATATATATATATATATATATATAATACACCATTTATAGCTTAAGATAATTTCATATGGGTCGATGGAAATTGCTTCAATCAGCCTGTAAAGGCTTCTTAAAACTCATAGAGGATATCGCTCTGCTCCTTTATATAGCTCTATGAATCAATCGAATGGATCATTCTACAAAGACATTATATATGAAATATAAAAATTCTAACATTAATGAAACATGAGTATCATTCCTAGTTCATCCAATCGAACCATGATTTAAATTTTCAATGAAATCGAATGATAATGTTTAGCCTTAATCGCGTTAAAAAAACTAGGCTCGATGCTTATGCATCATTCATCCTTTCATGGTCATATTGAATGATAATCATATAGATAGGGCGATGGGATGGCTCGGCCACTTGTGTCCATGCACTGGTCAAAAAAACATGCATCTGATAATTATTTATTCCTTTATTCAAATATAGAAGGCTTGGGCTGACCTTCGAACACAAAGAAGGATCTCAAAATAAAGTTTACACACAGTTTTGAATGAATAAGGGGATCAACCTCTTCAACAAAGGGCCTCCTAAACTAAACTTTTTGGCTCTAGAAGCCACAAACCCATGGCTCCTTATGGGTTTACTTCAATGGAAAGGTCATATTTCTTAACACAATGAAACAAGTAGCCCATAATTAGCTTAACTGGATAATTCGACTTGCTCTAACCGAGCATGGTCTCATGGCTCAAAGGATAAGATATGTACTTTAATAACAGTTTGGGGTTCGATGGGTTATCCCTTAGCATGCAACATCCATTCGGTGACATGCAATCAAGAATGCACATGAGTCTTACATACGTACTCTCCATAATAATAAAAAAAACCAAAAACTTGTGGTTCATATAAACAAATAAAAACAGGGTTCATGAATGAAATGCAAGGAAATATGGCATCCATGACTAGACACAGAATAGGATTCAACAATAATTGAATTGACTCCAAACATAGAACATCGACTATCTATTACAAGGTCCCCCTAACAGGTAAAATAAAACTGATCCATTTTTCCTCTAACAACAAGAAAATCAAGAGTATAGCTAAGGATTTGAATGAATAGAAAGAGAAAATAAAAATTAATGGAAATTTTCCTAATACATTGGCCTTACCTCTGCCTTATCGCTCTTGGCCAACAATGCAATGAAGACTTGAGATGATGTTTCCAAGAAAACATTATTTTCCCCCCTAAATCAACCTCTTCTTTCTTTTTTAGACCAAATCCTCTCTTTCCTATCTTTTCTCTAGTTTTGTGAATCTATGTTTTCACTATAGTTGGGGGTGTCCATAATGGTTAGTCACCAAATTAAGCAAATAAATCTCCCATGTTTTTTGAATTATGGGCAACCCTCAACCCTTAAATTTTTAGTTTATAAATTTAAATTTGAATTTGAATGAATATCAACCAAAATTTGATTTGTTTTCTTATTAAAATGCAATTTTAATTCATATATATATATATATATATATATATATATATATTCAATTCATCTTCTAGTTTCTAAAGTTTATTATATGCATTTTTACAAGCAAGAACACTCCATTCATTAGCATCTTCTTTTCTTTTCAAATGCAATATCATCAGATAAACAAGATAGACAAGTATTCTAATTGATTTTTTTTTCCACAAGCACACTTGTTTACTCATTAGCCCATTTCACATAAAGAGTAATTTCAACCGTATTGGAATTTCAATGCAAAATTCATGATTTAAAGCAATGTATGCATGTCCTAGAGATTCCATCAAGCTTACCATTGTCAACCAGATAAATATTCCTACCTCAACCATGAGTTCTCATCTTCATCATGTTCCTACGTTCACACACACTTGAAAATTTCTATCAGTAACCTTTAACCAATGCTCAAAACAAAAAAGAGATTCCATTTCACATCATTATTTTCATCTTTCACATTCAGTTCATAATATCATCAATATATTTCAAAAACTATTGAAATATTAAATTTATCTCAAGTCAACTGATAAATTTCATTTTCCATAATTATTAAAAGAACTTAACATTATTAAATGCAAGAAAAATTTTGAGACATGACACTTTTCCTCCAATTGAGAATGCTAATCTTTTTGTCTTTAGTCAAGACAATGTCTTTAGTCAAGAGCACTTTGGAAGTTATGTAATAAGTGATGTGGAGAATGGAATGCAGACTCAAGATGTCAAGGTATACAATTTAAGCTCTGAAAGAACTAAGGATGACTCTAATTCGTCAAGTGAAGAAGAAGAAGATTACTCTCCTCAGATATAGCTTGTGAGTATAGTACATTTTGACAACACTAAAAGTTCCACTGCCAATATGATTACATTGGACCTTGGAGAAAATTCTCGCTTACCAATATCTTTATATACCCCTCAGTTGGAAGCTTTCAATTTTAAAGAGATTGATATAAAATCACTTGGTGTGTCAATGAGTGATGGTAAACCAACCACTAACTGAGGAGAGGATAATTTATGACTTGATGGATGTTACCTCCCAAGCTATTGTGCAGTTTGAATCAATGAAGCAGGAAACTACTTTTATCCCAGATTGGTGCCCAGAAGTGTTCGATAAAGACTTTAACAGTGAGGAAAGCAAGCTCAAGAAGACCCCTAGTTGTAAAGAGGTAGATAAGATTAGTAATCCATCCCTTAACGGGGAAATTATGTCTCTAAATACTTCTCCAGCATTGCATGAGATAACTAAATTAGAAATTCTTGAGTGAATAAGGACATCAAAAAGTGATCATGATGTGGATTATTTTAGATACTCTAATCCTCTTTTTGTTTTAGATAAATCATACAAGGTCATGAGCAATCCTTTTTTTGAGCTCTCAATTTTTGACATACTTCCATCATGTAGCCATAAAGGGTGTGAAAAGGTCTATTGTGAAGTTGTAGTAAGGAAATTTTGAAATAATGAAACATTAGAATACAAAAGGACCAGGTGAAGAAATATTGGAAGAAAATTGTCCTGGTATGGTGAATTCCATTCAAAAGCTTGAACTTATTAAAACCATGCTTTCATGGAGTAAAACCAATGGAATGAAATGTGAGTCACAAGAACATAAAGAAGTTTCTAAAAATTACTAGGTCATCTAATTTGCAGGAAGATTATAAATGGGAGCAAGGTCAAAAAACCTTTCCTCACCCTGTTAATGGAAGTGATTTTTTCAAGATTATAGGTCTTTAAAGATAATGTATTGGGATATAGAAAGTGAAATACAGAGCTGCATGTATCAAAGGGAGGATACATATGATGAGAAGTGGTTGTTCAGAAGCACATTCGTTTATAGTGGGTTCTCTAGTGAAATGAAAACTTTGTGGACATATTTGCTTTCTTTTATTCTCCAAAAGTTACATGAGAACTTAGGCTTTTTCAGAAGTGGCCTATTCTTTTCTCAACCAGTCAATGGTTTTGCATGATCGAATCAGTTTCCTTGGTGGGGTAGGATTGTTCCTACCATGTATATATTTTGAATTTTCATGTATTGTCTATTTTGGTCTTTGCTTGTCCTATTTTTGGTGTGTTTTGGTCCTCTCTTTCCATACATGACTTTGTTCCCAATGGACTAAACACTAGTCTTAAGGCATACCCATGGATTCCTGGCTTCAACCTTGCAGTCTTCATCCCAAAATAGATCCATTGTTACCTCAATTATGGTCACATGCCCTAAATCTATCACATTTACCATAAAAATTTATGTATAAGTTTTTTTGGTATTTTCCTAATTTTTGTGAACACTTTCAATCTTCGATGAGGTTATCATAATGACTTCTTGGCTTGATGCCTTTGTGGAAACTTCAAAATTCACTTTCCTAATTGAGTTGTGGGAATATTGTCAAGGCCCAAAGGGTTTTTCATAACCTCTCAAGAAACATATTGTTGAAAGTATGAGTGGATTGTTTGTTTTCATTGATGTCAACATGTCTATGGAGAGATTGTTGGAAGTTTGTAATGATGCTTTGATTAGTTGCATTATGTTGTCATTAGTAGTATCATTGATGTCAACCTCTAGTGTTCCTTTGATAAGGATGTGTTGGTGATGTTCAACCTCTTGTGTGGTTGAGATATTGTGCATGTGTCCCAGGTGATGAGTTTGAGTTTTTGGTGTTTGGTTTCCAAGTAATTTTGAGAAAATTTGAAGAAAAGAGAAAATAGTGTGGTGAAGAGTGTTTAATGTGGCAGAGTGGTGTTCAATGTTTTTCTCTACATTTCTTCATGGTTGAAGATCTACTTGTGTGGTTTGGATATTTTGATCAAAGGTTTTCAAAGGTGTTATATCCAAAGTTCCAGGTTTTGGTTCATTGTGCAGAGAAAGTTGCATTCACCAATGTGTGAACTATAAAAGTATTGTTATCTGGGAGAAATAGTTTTTCTATGCATTTATTTGCAATTTGGTTTCTGGTCTTTTAGATCTGAGGGTGTGCTTATATTGCTCATATCTATCTTCATTCTGAGTTGTTTGTGTTTTGGTGCCCCGCAAGATTGGATTTAGGTGTTGCAGTGTGTGGAAAGTTAGTTGGTTGCATAGAATGAATATGTTCTTTTGGTGTATGGTGTTTTCAAGGAGTTGTTGTATTTTAGGGTATTGATGGAATAATCTAGATTGTGTTAAAGTGTTGTGTGTGATCTATGAGTCATATTTGGATCAAAGGAAGCATGTCTTTAATTGCTTAATGGTGTTAACATAATTTCAGTCAACCTTGGGTGTTTACACTAATAGCTCAGATATGCTTTGGTGTTTTTGGAAGCATGGTGTGGTGTGTATGAGTGGATTTAGGTCTGAGTTAAGGTGTCTTATTATTTTCCTTCATTTCTTTCCACCGTAGGAATGTTGGCAACACAAGGGAAGACAACTGAGAGGGGGGGTGAATTAGTTGTCTCGGATATTTAAAACTTATTCAACTTATTAACCTAATTCTCATATCTGAATATTAGCCATGAAAGCATAAATCATTAACACATCAGAAACACACATAACACCAAGATTTTTATGTGGAAACCCTGTTAGGGGAAAAACCACGGTGGAGGTCAGTCTACAAGATTATACCCAGTTAAAAGTATAAAGAAATGAAATATGGGGAATGCACATACATTCAAGCACACTGCCTAGAGCTCACTGCTCAATTACAACAAGGCTAACCACCCAAAGGAAGACACACTATCTTACAGAAAGAATTATATTACATCTGTAGGGATTTGAACTTATAAAATAGCATTTGCTAATGCCTGATCACAGTTTCGGTTAGGCACATGAACATTTCTTCACTCTTCTTCACTCTTCTTCACACTCTGCTCTGCCTTCGAATGATTAGGACTTTATTCGCACATACACACATACTCGGCATCCACTAGCATACTCCAATTTGAATAAACAATCGCTTATATATATCTAAAACAAGAAATTTCATCCCTACATGTCAGCTTCAACAAAATAATAAAATGAATATAAACTGTCGGCCGAGAACACTAAAGATTATTAATGTGAATCAACCAAGGTCAGCCACAACTTGGTGAAGACCCAAATAAACATCTCCACCATGAAAACACTTCAATTAATTATTCCTCGAAGATCCACAACACGCTACAAACACCATGTCGGCCAAAAACAAGAAAAACATGAACATACAAGAGAAAAACACCAACCACGAGCACAATGGTCAATGCGGACATGCAACAAAGATAGAGCACAATATAGAAACATCCAAAAACATCACAAATCACCAGAGAAGAATCCGCAGTAACTAAACTAACTGAAATTGCATCATCTTCAACCAGTAACACCAACTGAAGCAATAGAAATACTGTCAAAATATAAATCTTCATAACTCGATCAAATATTTATGCGGATCTCTAAAACTCAACATGGATAAACTAGATACACTCAACAACAAACCCTTTATTCCACAACCTTTGATCATCAGTGTACAAAACTTACCGACAGAATGAACTACACTTCACCACTGACAACCTGCAACTCATTCCATTACAATTTTCTCAATATCCTTGACATATACACCTTCTAATGAATTAATGCTAATAGTGTTGACATCAATGACAACCACATATCAGCAACACAACCACAACATCCAACAACCTCCCCCTTTGGAATTTATGGCAACACATGATGTGAAAAACACCATCAATGCAACTAACTCTTGACACTTACTCCCCCTTAGGTTCTGACTCATTTTCTCCTCAACTCTTTCTCATGGCCTTCTTTCCCACAAGGATTTTCTTCCCTGAAAAAAATTTCACATGATCTTCTCCCCCTTTGACATCAATTACAAAGATCTCTAAGCTTCACACAAACTCTTAACCACATATCTAAGCATCTGAACATCTGACTACTCCCCCTGAGTAGCATCCACCACAACATCAATCCAGATTAAGATATAACTATGAAATGCACGGACTAGTGCAAGGCAATGCATCCTTAGTTTTGATTAGGAGGGGTAATCACCCCTAACTTCCCTCTAAGATACTCAAAAGTATCCTTAGGAAATATCTTGGTGAAGATGTCTGCAATTTGCTCCTTAGTAGGCACATACTCCAGTCTAACTTCCTTTTCACTCACCTTTTCTCTCAAAAAGTGAAACTTAATAGATATATGCTTTGTCTTTGAATGCAGTACTGGATTCTTAGAAATGTTAATAGCACTTGAATTATCACATAATATAGCAATAGGCTCATTATACACAACTCTGATATCCTTCAACATCTGCTTCATCCACAAGACTTGAGTACAATTGTTATCAATAGCAATGTATTCAACCTTTGCAGTAGATAAGGAAATGCCATTCTGCTTCTTACCCAAGAAAAATGCTCCACCACTAGTACTTTTCCTTTCATTTACATCTCCTGCCCAATCAGCATCGATAAAGGCACTTAAAGTAAGATCATCATCTTTAGGATACCACAGGCCAAAGTCAATTGTTCCCTTCAAATATCTAAAAATTATCTTCACATCAGTCATATGAGATTCCTTCAGATCAGCTTGAAATCTTGCAACAATACATACAGCATTCATGATATCAGGCCTAGTTTGAGTTAAATATAGCAATCCACCAATCATTGATCTGTATCTAGTCTGATTTTCTTTCAGAGAATCATCTTTTGTTGTCAACTTACATCCGGTCACCATGGGTGTACCAACTGGATTTGAATCTTCCATACCAAACTTCTTCAACAATTCCTTCACATACTTGGACTAAGATATAAAAATCCCTTTATCTAACTGAGTAATTTGCAATCCCAAAAATAATTTCATCTCACCAATCATTGACATCTCAAATTCATTATGCATCTCATTAGAAAACTTCATGCACAAACCATTATCTCCTCCAAAAATGATATCATCAACAAATACCTCAACAATCAAATATTTACATCATTCTTGAAATACAAATTACTATCAACCGTACCTTTGTTAAATCCAAGCTTCAGCAAATACTTTTCCAATCTGGAATACCAAGCTCTAGGAGCTTGCTTGATTGAGTCCATACAATGTTTTCTTCAATCGACACACCATATCTCCCTTATCGGTTAATTGAAATCCCTCTAGTTGCTCAACATACACCTCTTCTTCCAATTCTCCATTTAGAAAATCTAACTTGACATCCATCTAATAAACCTTGTAGTTCTTGTAAGTAGCATAGGCAAGAAATAATCTTACAGCTTCAATTCTAGCAACAGGTGCAAAAGTATCTTCAAAATCAATTCCTTCCATCTATGAATATCCTTTGCATACCAATCTTACTTTGTTCCTAACCACTTCACCTTGCTCATTCAGTTTGTTTCTAAAGATCCATTTAGTTCCAATGGAATTCTTATCCATAGGTATAGGAACAATAATCCATGTATCATTCTTTTCAATCTATTTTAGCTCCTCTTTCATTGCTTCAACCCAATGTTCATCTTAACATGCTTCATTCACACTAGTAGGCTCAGTCTTTGAAATAAAGTAGCATTCTTCTACAATATTTCTTCTAGTTTGGAAACCTTTGTTCTTATCACCTATAATTTGATCTTCTGAATGATTCAATCTTACATACCTCATAGTCATCTTAGGATTTTCTTCAACTTCAGGCTCTTGTTTTCTCTCTTCTACAATTTCACTAGTTTCTTCCTCCTCTTGATTTTCCTAATTCACCGGAATGATTTGCACTTGATATGTAGTCTAAAATTGCTTTCATTTGTTTGTACTATCATCCTAATCATCAGAGTCATCATATCCATAGGTTTTGGATGGTGTATCGAAGTCTTCATCAACCTTGACATTTTCACTTTCAACCACTTTCCTCAATTTTGTACAAGTTGTCAAAACCAACTTCAGAGTCCAAGAACACCTGCATGCAAAGGGATACCTGTCACAGGGAAGAGAATAGAGAAAAAAGAAAGTGAGGTTTTGAAGCTCTGTAACCCTAATAAGTAGACATTTAATAATTAATATAATTATTAAATGTCACAATATACATCTAAAGTGAAATCTTAAGAGAGGAATAAAGGTAAATTAACATAATTAAGTTAAAACCTTTACTCTAACACCCCCCCTTAAGATGAGAAAGAGTGCAGCTACAAACATGTGCAAGAAAGAAAAAGTAACTACAATGCATGAAAGTAAAAATAGAGTCCCCAAAACTAGGCCTGATCAGGTACCCGAATACAACCAAATCTCTGTAAAGTGGAGAAATAGAGAAAACCTCATGGGAAAAACTCTACTCCAAAAAGAGATGAAAAACAAGAGTGAAAGAAGAAGAGAGATAGAAGGAGGACTCAACATGACCCCCCAAGAACTGCTTCTATCACACAAGTACAAAATATGTTCCCCCCATAGGAGAGAGAAGAGACTCCAAAGCCCCCCTAGAATGAGAGAACCCATGTGCCAATGATCAAACCAATGTGTCTCCTCAGAGGAAGAAACAGATCCAACAGTCGAGGAAGAGAAAATCCTGGGATGTGAGGTGAAAATGGAAGTCCTGGAAGATGTTCACTGAAGAACTGAACTGTAGTATGATTGTTTGAATAACAAGATGGTGAATCAAACAACTCAAGATGATCCTGAAATGGAATCTCCAATGTAGATGGGATAACAAGTGTGTTGAAACTGTCATCTGTGAGGAAAGGAATATCCTCTTATATGGCCTCAACAACTGCACTTGATGGCTCGATGAGTGGAGCTACAATGTCAATCACAACTGAATAGGAATCCTGCTGAACAAATGTGATCTCAACAGGAGGTAGAGGTGTAGAAGTCTCAACACTAGTCTCATGAACAGATGGAAGAACACATAAGTTTAAGTGACCAAACTTCACCTTAGATACTGCATGCTCTCTCATAGAAAGAGAGGAAAACTCAGATAGTGGAGATGGTGGACCAAAGTGTGTGAATGCATACAAATGAGAAGAATGGTCAACTGTCCCTGTTGCAACAATGTTGCCAGTCTGAATGTCTCAGATGTGCACTGAAACATGTGTGAACTCAATTGTCTTCCTTGTCCCACTATGAGCAATCTGATAGATGGAGAGAAGGTTAGTGGACAAAGATGGTACACATAGTACATCATTGAATGTACCATCATCAATGTCGATAAAACCTTTCCCACATACACTCATATAAGTATTATTACCCATCAATATGTGTGGTGAGGATGCAATCTTGAAAGATGAGAACATGTCCTGAGAAGATGTCATATGGTGTGAAGCACCTGAATCCAATAGCCATCTGGATGAATGTGAACTAGTGGTTGCACATAATGCATGACCCTTATGTTGGGCCTCTCCATCCGTCTGGAATGATGGTGAAGAAGAAGACCCGCCTGATGTAGATGAAGAAGAGTGATGAATATTGTTCCTCTCAAGAAGAGTTGTCAAATCTAAAACCTGTTTGGCATATGCATCTATCTTCTTCTCATAACATTTGGACTCATCATGTCCTGGCTTAGTACAATAAGCACACTTAGGTATGTCTTTCTGCGATGATTCTCCCTTAGGAGAAGGTGAATCAGAGGTGTTTTGTGAATTGGAATCCTTCCAATGCTCTATGGTCTTTAGTTTATGTTTCTGCTTCCCCTGAGATGATTGTGCTACCAATGCTTGGTGTTGTGATCCTGTGAGAGCATCCAACTATAATATCTTGGCTTGCTCTTGTGTCAACCGATCACAAAACACCTCAAAATTAGGCATGGTAAAGCGGTTTCCCAATGCATCCATCGTGGAATAAAATGTCAAAGAAAAGATCTGAAAAGGACCTCAAAGCTTAGAAAGAATCAGGTAAATACACTCCTCATATGTTTTGTTCTTACCACAACCCTGTAGAAGAGATCTTTGTTGTTTGAATTTCAACAGAAAGTCCTCAATAGTGGGAAAAGAATCAGGTACAAGTCAAGTCAACTCTACCTCAATCTGTATTGCATGAAACTGATTGATGGTACCAAATAAATCACTGAATTTGGTCCACATTTCAAGAGGACTATTACACCCATCAAAATGTAACAAGTTGTCTGAAACATGTAAGGAAATCAAACCCATAGCCTCATCCATCTTATTTCTATGTTGCATAACCTCAAATGGCCATGTCAAAACTGGTTGAACTGTGTCTAAACAGGACCACAACCCCTTTGATCTGAGAAGATGTTTCATGAATGCCTTCCAAGTGTGATAGTTATGAGGTGTGAGAAGTTCAACAATAGAAGGGTTTTCAGCCATGTTTGGAAAGGTTTAATGAATGGTTAAAGTGAAGAGTTTCTGGTTTTCTAAAGTAAATGACAGAAAGCAAGAAAAGAACTCCCCCCACAATGCAAGAAACCAAACCCCAGTAGAGAGTTTTCAGCTAAAAGGTAGGAAAAAAGAAAAAAAGGCTTCGGACTGAATCTTGTGTACCTAAAAAATTTTATGGAAAAAATAACAGAAGATCTGAATAGAGCGCATGAAGAGCTTTCTGACGCCTATTCGTTTTCAAAAAACGGAGCAAAAATGAGCAAGTTATGCCCCCCGGAGTGCAAAAAAATCACCTAACTTTGACTGCGAAAAAATACAATCAAACTAGAAATTTTTGGAAAAAATAATACACCATCATAATGGGCTTGGAGCCAGCTTTCCAACTCCTATTTTCGTTTGAAAATCTGAGCTAAAACGCCCGAGTTATAGCCGATTTAGTGAAAGAGGCTAAAAAAGGTACAACTTGGCCCCTGAAAGCCCCGGGGGCTAAAACATTTTGGCCCCTAGTCCACTCAGCGACCAAGGGACTGAACCTAGCAGTGCGTAGGTGGTCTAGTGGCACACTAGTGGCATGCTGGTGGAGGCCGGCCGGCGGTAGCAGCTAGCCGACCGGCCGGCAGAGGTGGTGGCCAGTCGGCAAGAGCTGGTGGCCACCGCCTCTATTGGTGGTCGATTGGCTAAGTGGTGGCAGTGCTGGCCTTTTACTCTAGCAGCATCAAAAATAAATCAAAAAAATTGTTTTTTTTTTTTGTTTTTTTAATTTTTTTTAATTTTTCACCTCGAATGGCGTGCCCTGGGGCCGTACGGCCGTGGGGCAAAAAAATTTTGCCTTCTGGTGCAACTGTGTCCAAATTGGACAAGTTTTATATGAAAATAAGGGTTTTCAGGCGCTGTGAATCCAACGGAAAGGTCCGTTTGGGCCCAAAATGAACCCCAAGAATGAAGCCAGATCCACAAAAAAATAACCCAAAAACCTGTGAAAGCCTGATCCAACCCTCATAGCTCCAAAATCTTCAAAACAAGAACAGGCTGCAGCAGGTCTGCTCTGATACCATGTAGAAGTTGTCAAAACCAACTTCAGAGTCCAATAACACCTGCATGCAAAGGGATACCTATCACAGGGAAGAGTATAGAGAAAAAAGCAAGCGAGGGTTTCAAGCTTTGTAATATCAGAGATATATTATCAGAACAATCGAATAGATTATTTACAAAAATCAATCCTTAAAAAGAGATCAAGCAAAACCTAAAAATTAACCCTAATAGGTAGACATTTAATAATTAATATAATTATTAAATGTCACAATATGCATCTAAAGTGAAATCTTAAGAGAGGAATAAAGGTAACTTAATTAACATAATTAAGTTAAAATCTTTACTCTAACAAAAAAATTTATTGTAACACTAGTAGGCCTTGCTTTTAGTCGAATAACCCAAAAAGATACCTTCATCACTCCTAGCATCAAACTTTCCTATATCTTCATCTCTCTTGATATAACATTTTCTTCCAAATATCTTGAAATATTTGACAGTAGGCTTTTGACCAGTCCATAGCTCAAAAGGGGTTTTACCAGTATCACCTTTGATTTGTACCCAGTTGAGTGTGTACATAGACGTACTGATAGCTTCTCTCCAGTAGATATGAGGGGCATTTCCTTCCAGCATCATAGTTCTAGCAACATCTTCAATTGTTCTTTTCTTCCTTTCCACAACTCCATTTTGTTGAGGGTTCCATGGTGTAGATAATTGTCTCTTTATTCCATGTTCTTCACAAAAAGAATTAAATTCACCACCTCTATCTGATCTCAAACATTTAATCTTCAGACCTGTCTCTATTTCAACCATAGCCTTAAAGATCTTGAACTTTTCCAGTGCTTCAGATTTCTCCCTTAAGAAAGTAACCCACACCATTCTAGAAAAATCATCAATGAGTAACATGAAATACATGTAACCTTGTAAACTCTTGACCTTATAGGGACCACATAGATCAATATGCACAAGATCCAACAATTCATTTGAACAATGTTGTTTGCTTCGAAATGAAATTCTAGTTTGCTTTCCTAACTCACATTCCTTGGATATGGCATTAGTAGATTTCACCAACTTAGGCAGATCTCTCATAGCCTTAGTAGAACTTATCTTGACAATATTATCAAAGTTAACATGACACATTCTCCTATGCCATAACCAAATTTCATCAACTTGAGCAATCAAACAATTGAAGGTATTACCTTTTGTTTTTGTACTAGATGCAATTACATTTCTGACACTCAATATTTTTCACTTTCCATCCTTGAATTAAAGATGGAAAAAAGCTCTAACACAATAAAAAATCCAGAAATTAACAATCTTTAGCACTATGGATTGTGGAAATCTAATAGCATTAATTGTATCCCTTGTCAACCATCTGACCAACACTTAAAAGATTATGCTTCAAGCCTTCTACATATAGGACATCATTAGTATTATGCTTACTATCAAGAGAAATGCATCCTGTACCATGGATCACACTAGTTGTATTATCACCAAATCTCACAACACCACCATCATACTTTTCCAAGCTCACAAACTTACTTTTATCTCCTATCATATGATGTGAACATCCACTGTCAATTACCCATTCATCTTTCTCTTCAACTCGAGCAGCTAGGGCTTTCTCCACATTTGTACAACTAGCAAATTTAGTAGATACAAGATTATTTTCCTTGATAGCAATAAATACGCATTCATCATCACTTCTATTTCCTTTATCAGATTCATCATCTATCACACCTTCATCAGTAGCATAGTAACATTCTTTTAAAATATAGGCCTACTATGTCTTCGTTTAGGAGCTCTTTCCGGACACCTTGATGAAAAATGACCTATCTTATTGCAATAAAAACATTTAAGAGGCAATTTTCCTTCATACTTACCTTTTCCTCTCAGTACTCTTTTGACAATAAGTGCTTCCAGCTCTTCCATCTCTCTTTCTTCTTATTCAATCTGTCTAATTTCATCCTCATACTTGAATGTCTTTCTAGATGACCTCTCACCTGGATCACATCTTTGTCTATCTCTTTCGGAAGTAGTAGCCTTAAATGTATATTCAACCTTAGGAAGGGAATCAAAAAATTCACTCAACTCAAAAGCATTAAGCTTACCAACCAACATATCTCTGGTTACATTTTTTACAGTCCAGAGCTCTTCAATAGCACTAGCTTTGACGTTGTAAGAACCAGGCAAGGATCTAAACACTTTAGCAACAATCTCTGATTCATCTATCTATCCACCAGCACATTTGATTCCACACACAATTTCATTCACTCTTTGCATGAAACTATTAATGTTCTCATCATCACCCATTCTCAAATTTTCATATTTTCCTTTTAAACTCTGCAACTTAGCAATCTTCACATTAGCATCACCTTCATACAAGGTTTCCAACTTTTTCCAGATCTCATAAGCAATCTTCAGATCCATAACATTTATCATCTCAGAATCAATCAAGGCACTCAAAAATGCTTCCTTAGCCCAGATATTATACTCAACATGTCTAATCACAGTAGTAGTAGTAGGACCATTCTGAGGAATAACATACCTATTACTTGTAATGTTCCAGAAGGGTTCACCAATGCATCTCAGATAACACTCCATTCGAGTCTTCCATAGAGAGCAATTTTTTCCATCAAATCTAGGAATATCCTTCTTGTATTTTTCCATCCTAGATCACCTCAAGTTGTTAAAATTCTTCCAAGGAACCTACTTTGATACCAACTGTTGGCAACACAAGGGCAGACAACTGAGAGGGGGGGTGAATCAGTTGTCCCGGATATTTAAAACTTATTCATCTTATTAACTTTATTCTCATATCCGAATATTAACCATGAAAGCATAAATCATTAACACATCAAAAACACACATAACACCAAGATTTTTACATGGAAACCCTATTAGGGGAAAAACCATGGTGGAGGTCAGTCCACAAGATTATACCCAATTAAAAGTATAAAGAAATGAAATATGGGGAATGCACATGCATTCAGGCACACTTCCTAGAGCTCACTGATCAATTACAACAAGGCTAACCACCCAAAGGAAGACACACTATCTTACAGAAAGAATTGGATTACATCCATAGGGATTTGAACTGATAAAATAGCATTTTCTAATGCCTAATCACAGTTTTGGTTAAGCACATGAACATTTTTTCACTCTTCTTCACACTCTGCTCTACCTTTGAATGATTACTACTTTATTTGCACATACACACATACTCGACATCCACTAGCATACTCCAATTCGAATAAACAATCTCTTATATATATCCAAACTAAGAAATTTCATCCCTACATGTTAGCTTCAACAAAATAATAAAATGAATATAAATTGTCGGCCCAGAACACTAAATATTATTAATGTGAATCAACCAAGGTGGGCCACAACTTAGTGAAGACCCAAATCAATGTCTCCAACATGAAAACACTTCAATTAATTACTCCTCAAAGATCCACAACACACTACAAACACCATGTTGGCCAAGAACAAGAAAAACATGAATGTGCAAGAGAAAAATGTCAACCACAATCACAATGATCAATGCAGATGTACAAAAAAGATAGAGCATGATCTAGAAGCATCCACAAACATCATGAATCACCATAGAATCATTTGCAACAACTGAACTAACTGAAATCGCATCATCTTCAATCAGTAACACCAACTGAAGCAACAGAAAAATTGTTAGAATATAAATCTTCATAACTCGATCAAATCTTTACGCGGATCTCTGAAACTCGACGTGGATAAACTAGATACACTCAACAAAAAACCCTTTAGTCCATAACCTCTTATCATCAACATACATAACTTGCCAACAGACTGGACTACACTTCACCACTGACAACCTACAACTCATTCCATTACAATTTTCTCAATATCCTTGACATATACAACTTCTAATGAATTAATGCTAATAGTGTTGACATCAATGACAACCACATATCAGCAACACAACCACAACATCCAACAAGGAATGTTTTTGGTGCCGACCTAATTTGAATTTTCATGTTTGAGGTGCATAGCTAACCTTGTCAATTATTTTCAAGGTTGAAGATTGTATAAA
Source organism: Sequoia sempervirens (assembly GCA_007258455.2). Taxonomy (NCBI): domain Eukaryota; kingdom Viridiplantae; phylum Streptophyta; class Pinopsida; order Cupressales; family Cupressaceae; genus Sequoia; species Sequoia sempervirens. The sequence continues at coordinate 102,985,792 of VDFB02105785.1, forward strand.
TAAGTGTTGAGTTGATGGAGAATCAAGTAGTGAAGTGTTTGATGTGAAGTGCAAAGATGTGAAGTGCGAAAAATTTGAAATGCAGTATGAGCTTTAATGCCTAATACTACTAGAAGCAGTGAACAAAAGATGTCTACATTCTATAGACACTGTGAATGTTCTGGTGAAACAGTGGTGGAACTTTTATATTTCTCTAAGATGGATGTATCATTGTAAAAATCTTCTTTCTTCTTCTTTCTAATCTAGTATTGAGCCATTGGTAGTGATCCCTTCTTTTCTTTTGGGCAATGAGCCCTCTGACAATGAGCCTATTGTATTTAGTGTTCCAATTACTTTATATTGTGAGCTAATCCTCATTGTGGTTTTTCCCTTGGGTTTTCCACGTAAATTTGGTGTTCTCATGTGTTTGGATGTGTTTTCATTACTATTTCTCATTTTTACATTTTGCTAATGCATGATAAGGGTTTAATGGTTGTTAAAGGTTTAAGAACCAATGCAGATCTGAATGTTAGTGAGGGTTTTGATATTTTAATGTACAACTAATTTACCCCCCTCTCAGTTGTCTTGTGCATTCAACAATTGGTATAAGAGCAAGGTTCCTTAGAGTAAAGCTTAATCAGTTGAGGTAGATCTAGGATGGTGCACAAGAAGGATGCTCCTTTGTTTGATGGGTCTAATTATGCATTTTAGAAGATTAGAATGGAAGGTTTTTTTATTTCTTTGGGATTTGGAGTTTGCAATTCTATTGAAACTGGATATACAATACTTGCAAATGGTTTGAGTATTGATGATGAGATCAAGGAATATGAAAACAATGGAAAAGAAAGGTATGCTCTTTTTAGTGGTCTTTCTAATTCAAAACTTGTAAAACTTATGAGTCTTAAAACTACTCATGAAATTTGGAAAAAGCTAGAAGTATCTATGAAGGAGATGATAAATTCAAGCAAGAAAAGATGTAGAATCTGAAGACTAAATTTGAGACCTTGAGGATGGAAAAAGATGAAGATATTATAGGCTATTTGTCAATTCCATCAAAGGCCTTGGAGGGAAATTTGGAGAAGAAGAGGTAGTAAAGAACGTACTAAGAACTCTTACTAAAGCTTATTGTCATAAGGTTTCTGCTATTGAATAATTTCAAATTTTAGATCAGTATTCCAAAAATAGGTTGTTTGGTACTTTAAATAATTTTGAATTGGGGGGAGTTTGGTCCGAGTGATGTAAAAAAGGAGACTACTTTTAAAGTTGGAAAAGCAGAGAAAAATGAGGAATCTAATCTAGATGAGTTTGATGAGATAGAAGCAATCTTTGTGAGGAAATTGAAAAAGGGTATTGGAAAATATAGAGGTAAGTTACCTTTCAAATGCTTTAACTATGGAAATATTGGTTCTTATGCTTCAAGATGTCATGTCAAAGCTTCAAGAGATAGACCTAAAGAGAATAAAGGTAATCAATTAAGAAAAGATATTATGTTAGAGAAGATTCAAGTATATTTGATGATGAATTTGATTACCTTGATGAGGAAGATGATGAATGCTTGTTCATGGTTCTAAATTCTAGAACTAATTATTTTAACTTTGAGAGATGTATGAAGGAAATTTCTCTTGAAGTAGGTCTAGTGACTGCTTTTCATGCTAGAGAAGAGAAGAACAACTGGATCATTTATAGTGGATGCTCAAATCACATGACAGGTGATAAGATTAATTTCATTAAGCTTGAGAATTTTGAAGGTGGTTTAGTTAAGTTTGGTGATGATACATCTACTAAGATATGTGGAAAATATTCATTTGGCTTTGATGGAAAGCATAATACATATGATGATCTTTATGTTAAGGGTTTGTGGCATAACCTTTTTTAGTGTAGGACAAAGGTGTAATAAAGGATATAATCTTGTGTTTCAGGACAATGGGTGTGAGATTAGAAAAGGTTCAAGAACTATGGTTGCAGTAAGAAGGAAAGATGGAAATGTTTATCACCTTAAGTGTGCAAATGGTCAATTCTTTATGACTCAAATTAATGAAAGTTTGCTATGGAATAGAAGAATGTGTCACATCAATTTTGATAGCCTAGTAAGGATCAATTCAAATCAAGTTGTAGGAGGTTTGTCAAAGATTACAAAGCCTATCAATGTTTTCTGCAAGGAATGTCATATTGGGAAGCAAGCCATAGAGTTTCAAAGTCAAAGAACAATATACTACTAGTCCTTTGGAGTTGGTTCATACAGATCTTTGTGGACCCACAAGAATCAATTTTTTCCAAGGTGATAGGTATTTCATGCTATTAATTGAGTATTATTCTAGAATGACATGGGTTACTTTTCCCAAAAAAAATCAAAAGCTTTAGATAAGTTTAAGGAATTTAAAGCTATGGTTGAGAATGAAATGGATATGAGATCAAATGTTTGAGATTTTTCAGAGGTGGAGAGTTCACCTCCAATGATTTTAACACTTTTTGTGAAGATCATTGAATAAAGAAGCATTTGTCAGCCCCTAGGACTCCTCAGCAGAATGCACTTGTGGAAAGGAAGAATAGGATTGTTCATGAATCAATGAGGACAATGATGAAGGAATAAAATCTACAAGATTTCTAGAGAGAATCAATTCATACTACAGTCTACATACTTAACAGAGCATAAGTAAGGACAAACAATTCAAAGACTCCCTATGAGAAGAACCCCTATTGTGAAATATTTCAAAGTGTTTTGAAGTAAATGCTATATCAGAAGAGATGAAGAAAGCTTAGTAAATTTTGATGTAAGATCTTATGAAGTAATCTTCCTTGGATATTCTACAAGATGCAAGGATTTCTTATGCTACAACAAGAGGCTAAAACGTATTGTTGAAAGTGCAAGTGTCAAAGTCGATGAAAACATACACAAAATTTTAGTGATGATACATGGATATGAATCAGATGAATCCTCTTTCAGAGATGAAGATAAAGATGAAGGTAAGTAAAAAGAAGTGCAATTTGAAGAGGAAGAATCTCTTTAAAAGATTCCTAAAACCCCCAATTATGTGTAGGAGAATCATTCAGGAGATCAAATCATTGGTGACAAAAGTAGACGTTTGTTGACAAAAAGAAAGGTTGATATAATAGAATAATAATTAAACTTATGTTTACTTTCCAAAGTTGAACCTAAAATAGTGATTGAAGCATGCAAAGACAAATATATCAATACATATTGAGAAGAATCAGACTTGGGAACTTGTCCCAAGACCAAAGAATAAGAATGTTATTGGAACTAAGTGGGTATTTCAAAATAAGTTGAATGAGAATGGAGAAGTTTTTAGGAATAAGGAAAAATTTGTGTGTAAAGCCTACTCACAAGTAGAAGGAATAGATTTTGAGGAGACATTTGCTGCAATGGAAATGATGGAAGCTATTAGGATGTTTTTTTCTTTTGTAGCACATAAGGATTTCAAAGTCTATCAAATAGATGTGAAGTTTACATTATTGAATGGTGAATTGGAAGAATTTTATATCGAACAAATGAAAGGCTTTCAGTTATTAGATAATCCTAATATGGTCTGCATATTGAAGAAGGCATTATATGGAATCAAGCGAGCTCCCAGAGCTTGGTATAAAAGATTGGATAAGTACTTGTTGCAGAAAGGATTCAATAAAGGTATCGCAGATAGTAATCTTTCCTTTAAGGTTGAAAAATATCAAATCTTGATTGTGGTTGTGTATGTCGATGACATAATATTTAGATGTAATGAAGCAATGCGCAAGAGATTTATAGAAGAGATACAAAAAGAGTTTGAGATGTCTGTGTTTGGGGAAATGAATTTCTTCCTTGGACTTCAAATCAAACAAAAAAAGAAAGGGATATTTATTTCACAATCTAAGTATGTCAAGGAAATGTTAAAGAAGTTTGGGATGGAAGAATCTAAACCAATATGTACTCCTATGGTTACTAGTTGCAAACTAAACAAGAATGATGAATCTCCTAAGGATGATTAGAGAAATTCTAGATCAATGATTGGAGGACTATTGTATATAACTTCTACTAGACTAGATAGCATGCATGTGGTTTATCTTGTGGCTAGATTTCATGAAGACCTTAAAGAGTCACATGTGGCATCAGTAAAGTGAATATTCAGATACTTGAAGGGCACTCTAGAACATGGTTTGTGGTATCCAAAGGATGTTGATTTCTCTTTAAGTGATTATATGGATGCAAATTGGTAGGTTGTGTGGATGATAGAAAAAGTATAAATGTGGTGCATTCTTTCTTGGAAGCAAGTTGGTGTCTTGGTTAAGCAAGAAACATGATTCAATGTCATTATCTACTACAAAAGTAGAATACATTGATACATCATCATGTTGCACACAGGTGTTATGGATGAAGCAAAATTTGAAGGATATCAGAGTGCTATACGATGAACCTATATCTATCCTATGTGATAATGCAAGTGCTATTAACATTTCAAATAATCTGGTAATGCATTCAAGGACAAAGAATATTTCAATTCAGTATCACTTTTTTGAGAGAAAAGTTTATAGAGAATGAGGTGATGTTGGATTACGGGCCTCTAAGGATCAAGTTGTAGACATCTTCACAAAGGCTCTTCCTAAGGATACTTTTGAGTATATCCAAAAGAATTTGGGGGTTATTGACCCTCCTTTCAATTAGATGCATAAGGATATTCATTAGTCCAATGGATCTCAAGATTCATTCCTTTTTTTGGACTGATGTTGGTGGCTACCTCTTAGGGGGGTGCATAGTAGCTTTTTGGTTGTTGCATTCAAGGGAGTAAATTTTGTCACTGTGTGGATATGTGCAATATGTTGTAAAGGGGATTGTGTAGGAAATAGAGTGCAGTAAAATGAAAGGTAGTTGCAGAGCAATTGGTGTCCCTTATAGGTGTTTCCTTTGAGGGAAAAATAGAGTATATATGTTTGATGTAAAAGGGGATAGATACAAGTGTGTTTCCCTTTTCCATTGATGTCAAAGAGGGAGAGAGAGTTAATTGAAAAAACCTTATGAAGTAGGGAGGAAAACTTTGTACTATGGTGCAGTATATGAGTTGGTGATTGGTGGTCAGAGCTATTGTTGCTTTTTTTGTTGATGGTTTTTTCATGTGTTGCCATCAACGACAAAGGGGGAGATTGTTGGAAGTATGAGTATCTTGTGTTTTATCATTAATTTCAATAGGTATAGGCTATTGCATTGCTATCAACTGGTCTATGGAGAGATGTTTGGAAGTTTGTAATGATGCTTTGATTAGTTACATTATGTTGTTATTAGTAGTATCATTGATGTCAACCTCTATTGTTTCTTTGATGAGAATGTGATGGTGATGTTCAAACTCTTTTTTAGTTGCTCGATGTTGTATATGTGTTCCAAGTGATGAGTTTGAGTTTGTGGTGCTTGGTTTCCAAGTGCTTTTGAGAAAATTTGAAGAAAAGAGAAAAAAGTAAGGTGAAGAGTGTTCAACATGGCAGAGTGGTGTTCAGTGTTTTTGTCCACATTTCTTCATGGTTGAATATTTTCTTTTGTAATTTGGATATCTTGATCAAAGGTGTTTAGAGGTATTATATCCAAAGTTTTAGGTTCTAGATTGTTGTGCAGAGAAAGTTTTTTTCATCAGTGTGTGAACTATGAAAGCAGTGTTATCTAGGAGAAATGGTTTTTCTATGCATTTCTCCATAGTTTGGTTTCTGGTCTTGTGGATTTGATGGTGTGCTTAAAGTCCTCATATCTATATTCAATCTAAGTGTTGGAAAAAAAATATACTAAAAATGGGGGTGGATCAGTAGGTCAATTAAAATTTACCCCTTAACACACTATGTAGATAAATAAACCAAGCAAAAAAATAAGCACACACAAAAATGTAGATAACACACAATATACATGGAAAACTCAAGATGGGAAAAACCATGGTGAGAATGGCTGCTAGGATCTACTATCCTAATATAGCCTCACAATCAAATCTTCTCATTACAAATTTTAAGGGCACCAACTATAAGGAGACACCAATCCCCTAGGTTTAGGAGCACCCACTCAAAGGAAGCACCAACTCCCTACACTAAGCACCTACCCAGTTATTTGATGGCACCCACCAATCAGATTTACAATAAAGCAATTATAATTTTTTCTCATGAACACAGTTCAATGTTGCAACCCTATTTGTAATTGCTCAATTCTTTTTTGTTGTCCCTGCAACTCAATTCTCTTCCCTGCACCTCTCTCTATTTTGCACCTTGAGTGTTAACCTTGATAAATTTCTCAATTTTTTGTTTGGGTTCTACTCATTCACACACACTGAGTTGCACCTTCTTCTTTTAGTGCATTCTCTATCTACCTCAAGAGCTCACACATACACTTCTCTGTTGCACTTTCCTTTCTCTGATTCTTGCAACATTCCTCAACACTTGGCCAAATTATGATTGTCTTCATTTCTCATACCTTCACCAACCTACAATAATTGCCTTGATCTTTGCACATACACCTATACCAATCCATTGTTAGGTTTTACTTGTTATCTTCTTTAGCAAGCCACCTATCCACCGAGCCATACATCATCAAATTCAGGTTCATTGAATTTGCTAAACATAGCAACCTACAAAACCTAAACCTAGTATGCATTTAATGCATTCTCCTATTTGATTGATCTGATTCTTATTTTAATCACCTTTGCAGTTTGTGCCATCATTTTGCAAATCAAATCTTCAATTATATTGGTTGATGGAATAGTTGGTCCAATTAAATTCTTTCCCAACATTGTCTTACAAGTGAAACCCTCATTCACACTGTCGTAGTTGTTGGAGAGGTTCAACTTCAAATGTGAGCCATTGATCTGTTATCTTCGTGCCACAATATATCGATCTTCATTCATTGTTTTAACTTTAAAACATTACCATTGGATTAAACTCTTTTGACTTATGCCTTTGATCTATACCATCGTGTATCATAACTTTTCCTGGAATTGTTTTATTCATAAATATGATGTGAATAAATGAAGCAATGCAATCACATGTCATCACTTGTCCTTAGGGACACTTTTCCACCTTATCGTTCTATTATAGATACAAGCTAGGGGCCCACCATTTCCTTTCATCGCATATCATTGATATCCTTGTGATCTAAGGTATGCTAAAAGCGATGCATTAACATCCTATGATGTAATCATAAACTTCCACCTGTCTTTTGAGCACACACATCACTAGCCCGCATTCCCATAGGGCTACCTAGGGACCCACTAAATCTTTAGCGAGACAACAGGATGCTTCCACCTATTTAATGTTGATGTCAACCCACTAATATAATATATCACATAGCACTTAATTCACTTTGTCTTCACAACAACAATGTGAAGTGATGATGCAATATCTCACCATGTGTCTTCGATGATGTCACTTTCCACTAGCAAAGTCTATCATTTTGTAGGTCCCACTGGACACTTGTTGTCAGCCCACAATCCTGCAAGGAAAATCAAGGACCCCACCACATATGATACGAGCTAGCAGGGGTTGTTCAATCTAAAAAATTTGATCATCGCTAATAAAATTTCATCGCATATCACATAAGGCTTATGTCAAGGTAGCCTTTGAAATGTGAGGCAAAAGAAATGTGATAGCCTTCCAATCTTCCATCCTCCAATCTTCACTGTCAATATTCTTCATAGGCACATTGCATGTCATGATTAAGGCTTGGTTGTGGTGAACAAAAACAACGATGTGAAGAATAAATGTGATGTACATAAACCTCCAACCAGTAAACACTAGGATGAGGGGGGAAGTTTCCAAAATACATCAATGGCTTGAGTGATAACTCAAGTGACCTGCAACCACCTGTACATAGTCAACATAAAAATAAAAAATTTGATGAGTTCCATGACTATAACACCTTAGGGTTTATTTTCCAAACCTTAACTTGACTAGAGAATATAAATAAATTCTTCCTAAGCACATTCCATCTTCTTTGATCATGTGAACCACTCCTCTGAGAAGATCTCAGAAAACCCATCACGAATATGGCCTTATTTTTCTCCTCTGACGTATGGAAGCACCCTTTTCAATAATATGACACCATTTCATGACAACAATGCATCTTTTGAGAAACTTTACAACAATTTCAAATATTCTCTTCTCTCCATCATACATCACCAACTCTTGTAGAACCTAATCCTCTGATCTAACTTTTTACATCAATGACAATATTATGCCAATAATTTCCCCCTTTGTCATTGATGGCAAAACCAAATGAAAAAAAATAAACACGCTATACCAATCAACAATTTTCGGTTACCCATTTTAGATGTTTTAATTTCTAACTCATTCTCTATATCAACTAAACCATTCCACTAATTTGTACCAATTATGAATAAAACTCATCATAAGTGCTCATACATAGTAGCTCTCCCTTTGGCATATCTCTAATCAAAGCATTTTCACAACTCCCATTTGATAATTTTCTATTCATTGCTCTCTCCCCCTTTGAAATAAATGGAAAAGGTTCTCTCCATGTATATGTGGCATGTGATATTTCTCCCCCTTTGACAAGTAATTCAAAGAGAAAGAATGTGTTCTAAATCTGCAACCATCAAGTCATTAAAAATTTTGAAAACCAATTTTACCTGACTTTATTTATCCATCTCTTCTTCCAAGGATGAATGAAATATGTATGAAGCTCCACCTAGACTCATTCCCTATCACTAAAAATTAGTGATATGATATGGGAGAAATAACTCCCAATTTTTTCCTCAAATATTCAAATTGTTCCTTGGGAAGGGGCTTGTTGAATATGTCCACCACTTGATCTTTGGTTGGCACATATTCCATGATGACTTCTTGATCTACTACCTTCTTTCTGATGACGTGATACTTGATGGGTATGTGCTTTTTCCTTGAATGCATCACTAGATTCTTTGAGATGTTCATTGCACTTGAATTATCACAAAGAATAGAGATAGGTTCTTTGTACTCAACCTCGATATCTTTGAGTGTCTACTTCATCCATAAAACTTGAGTACAACACACTATTGCTACTAAATATTCTATTTCTAATGTGGAAAGAGTGATTGATTCTTGATTTTTGTTCATCCATGAAACAAGTTTATTTCCCAAAAAGAATGCTCCACCACTTGTGCTTCTTTTATCATCTACACTTATGGTCCAATCAAGATATGTATATGTTGTTAAAGTGAAATCCTTGATCTTGGGGAACCACAAACCATAGTCAACAGTGCTTAAATTAATGTGTCTGAAGATTATTTTTACTGCATTGACATGACTCTTTTGGAGCAGCTTGAAAGCAACCATACACACAGCTTGCATAATGTTTGGCCTTGATGCAGTTAAGTACAACAAGCTTCCAATCATTAACCTATACATTTTTTGATTTATATTCAGGGATTAATCTAATTTACTCAGTTTACAACTAGTTATCATGGGGATACTAACCATTTTGTTGTCTTCCATTCCAAACTTCTTAAGAATTTCCTTACCATATTTGGTTTGAGATATAAATATCCCATCATCAATTTGTGCAATCTATAAACAAATGAAAAATGATAGTTCTTCTAACATGGACATCTCAAATTCATCTTGACTTTGTATGGAAAATACCTTACACATCTTGTCATTGCTACCACCAAATATGATTTCATTCACATAAACAACAAAAATAATCATATGCTCACCTTCTGATTTGAAATAAAAATCTCTATTTGCACATCCCTTTTTGAATCCTTGTTGTTGTAGGTACTGATCTAATCTTGAATACCATGCCCTAGGTGCTTGTTTTAGACCATACAACGCTTTCTTCAATCTTCAAATATAATCATCATCTTCCGATAGTTGAAAACCTTCAGGTTGTTCTATATAAACTTCTTCTAGGTTTCCATTCAGAAAAGAAAATTTCACATCCATCTGATGGACTTTAAATCCTTTGTAAACTGAAAATGCAAGAAGCATTCTTATGACCTCCAATCTTGCAATAGGTGCAAATGTTTCTTCAAAGTCTATTCCTTCAAATTGTGCATACCCCTTGCAAACCAATCTTGCTTTGTTTCTTACTACAACACCATCTTCATTAAGCTTGTTTATAAACATCCATTTAGTATCTATCACATTTTTTCTTAGGGGTATAGGAACTAATTCTCATGTTTTGTTCTTTCCAATCTGATTTAGTTCCTCTTCCATGGCCTTTATCTAGCTCTTCTCCTTGTTTTCCTCAACTTAGCTTTTAGATTCAATTTGTGATAACAGAGAGAAAATTACTTGTTCCTTGTTCTTTGCAAGTCTTCTCCTTGTATGAACACCTTCATTTTTATTGCCAATAATTTGATCTGTAGGGTGATCCTTTTGCACATATTTTGCAAGTGTTCTTTCAACTTCTTCAAATTCTTCTTCTTCATGAGCAGCATCTTCTTCACAATCCAATTCTTCTTCAAATTTATTCTTATTAGATTTGACATATTTTATATCCTCATCAATCTTGGCATTGATGTTTTCCACAATCTTATGCAGCCTCTTATTATAGTACTTGTAGGCTTTGCTTTGGGTGGAATATCCAAGAAAATTTCCTTCATCATATCTAGAATCAAAGCTTCCCAAATTATCTTCTTCATGCTTGATGTAGCATTTGTTGCCAAATACCTTGAAATACTTGACAGGTGTAGGCTTGTCATACCACAATTCATAAGGTGTCTTATCACTATTTACTCTTATTTGAACTATGTTCTGAATATGAACTATAGTATGGACTGCTTCTCTCCAAAAAATATATCCTAACTTGGCCTCATTCAACATTGTTCTAGCCATATCCTTAACTACCTTGTTCTTTCTCTCAACTACTTCATTCTATTGTGGAGTTCTTGGTGCAGACATTGTCTCTTAATTCCATGTTTCTCACAATACTCAATTAATTTACTTGATGTGAATTATCCTCCTGTATCTAATATTAAGCATTTGATTCCTCTTCCAATCTCCTTTTCAACCATCTTTCTACATATCTTAAATCTTTCAAATGTGTGTGACTTATCCTTTAGAGAGGTTACCCATGTCATTCTGGAGTACTCATTAATTAGCAACTTGAAGTATCTTTCACCTTTTAGTCCTCTTGTCCTTGTAGGACCACACAAATCAGTATGAACCAATTGCAAAGGCTTTGTATTTGAATATTCTTTTGTTTGAAATTTATACTTTGTTTTCTTTCCCTACTGATATTCTTTGCAAATGGTGTTTGCAAGCTTAGTTATCTTAGGCATGTGTCTTACCAAATCTCTTGAACTTACTTTCACCAGATTATCAAAATTTACATGCCCCAATCTCCTATGCTACAACCAACTCTCATCAACTTGTCTCATTAGACAATTCATACCTTTTACTTCACAAATATTATAAAGGTTTCTATCAGTTCTTATTCCTTGAGCAATTGTTTTTCCATTTTTCCTTATCTGCAACCTTATAACCATTTTCACACATTTCACTTACACTTAGTAGGTTGTGCTTCAACCCTTCAACATAAAGGACATCTTTAGTAGTATTTTTACCATCTAATGTCAATATTCCTTTTCCATAGATTGTCATTGCAGTATTGTCACCAGAGCTAGCTGAACCTCCTTTATATTTCTTGAGTTGGATGAATTTTCTCTTCTCCCTAGTCATATGCTTTGAACATCCACTATCTATTACCCACAAAATTTTCTTTTTGGCATGAATTTTTATTTGTGTAATCATTGATTGTGTGGGCTCTACTCTTTTTCTTTCCACACCTTCTTAGGGCTCTTTTATGCCTTATCCGCCTTATTTTCAAAGACATTAGACTCTCTGTTCACTTTAGGAGGTATGTTTTTCTCTTCCTCATTCTGTAATTTTGGTCTTATAAATTATGTTATGCAATTCTTAGCTATATGACCAAAATTATTACAATTTTAACATATTACATTCATATCAACTAAGGGAGAAAATGGATTTTTGCATACAAAGTTTGTACTCCTTTTAGGAATAACTCTACATTCTCTAGCCCTATGACCAGATTGATTGCATGTATAATAGTACCCATAGAAGTATGAAGATTACCTGGCCATAGAATTTCCTTAAGCCAGATGAGGGGGTCTTCTTTGCATTGGCTTCCTCAAATCTCTCACCATTGTGAATCCATCATATCAGTTCCTCTATGTTTTTCCTCCTCTTCAAATGATTAGGAACTTATTGGTTGTTTTTCTTTTCCACAACAGCCTTCTTTTCTTCATCAATGTTCTTTACCTTAGCTGGTTTCTTCTCATCTCCAGAGGTATTCTCCTTGCAGACTTTCTCACCATCTATACTTAACTTTTCTCCTACTCTAAATATTTCATATAGTTTTGAAAATGCACTGGAAAAAGTACTCTTTCCATTCTCAACACCCAAACCAAATTTCTCCTTGTTAGAAGCTTTCTATGTGCTTAATAGCCCAT
>VDFB02105785.1:102998295-103166149 GCA_007258455.2 Sequoia sempervirens
TCGCATTGTTCCTTGAGGTAGTTTAGGGCAGTTCGCCCTATGAGGCTCTTTGATTGAAAATAACTTGTGAGTAGTGAATCCCCCTTCTCTACAAAAAGTAGGTTTCTTCTTTTTTCCATCTACTTCTTGTTCTAATTATCCTTCTTATTGTAAGGTAATTTAGCAATAAAATGACCTACTTTACCACAGTCAAAGCACTTGAAGGGTAACTTACCTCTATACCTGTCAAAGCCTCTTCTTAATCTTCTGATGAAGTTTTCTTCTTCCTCATCAATCTCTCCATGTTTATATGTGGAGTCTTCTTCCTTATCCTTCATGGGTACTTCATCTTTCTCCCTATTTGTAATCTTGAATGTAGCTTCTCTTTTAGATGTCTATGATTTTCCCATTCTCATTTCATATGTAGTGAATCTTCCATGCAGATCATCAAGAGTGATTTTATCCAATTCTCTTCCTTCCTCTTGTAGATATCTTAGAGTCATATTTGGATGGAATTGACCTTCATACTTTTTGCACAATAACTGACTCTTTACTTCTTCTCCAAACTCTCTAATTGAATTCACAATCTCATCAACTCTTAGAAGATAGTCTAGAATCTTTTCTTCTTCACTCATAATGAGACTTTCAAACTTTCCTATCAGAATTTGTAGCTTAGGAAACTTTAATTTATCATCTCCTTTGTAGATTCCTTTCAACTTATTCCAAAAATCATGTGTAGTTTGACAATGCGTCACTTTGACAAAGAATAGCATGATTTTCCTTTGCATTGTTCTCATAGTCCTTTTTTCCTTCAGCATCAGTAGGAGTAGTAGCCAGAGGTGTATATCCATTCTTAACATACAGCCACACATCAAACCCTCAGGATGCCAAATATGTCTCCATCATAATGCTCTAGAAAGCATAATTTGATCCATCAAACAGAGGTGCATTGTTTGTAGATGAACCCTCTTGACTGGCCATTGTGTTCACTTTTCCAAGATCTACCCGAGCTGATTAAACTTCTCCTAGGGAACCCGAGCTCTGATACCAATTGTTCAAACACAAAAATATACTGAGAGGGGGGTGAATCATTGGATCAATTAAAATTTAACCCTTAACTACAAATAAATAAACCAAGAAAAGAAATAAGCACGCACACAAATGTAGATAACACACGATATACATGGAAAACCCAAGATGGGAAAAACCATGGTGAGAATAGCTGCTAGCATCTAATTCCCTAATCGGACCTCACTATCAAATCTTCTGATTACAAATTTTAAGGGCTCCAACCCTAAGGAGACACCAATCCACTAGTTTTAGGAACACCCACTCCAAGGAGGCACCAACTCCCTACATTGAGCACCTACCCAGCTATTTGATGGCACCCACCAATCAGATTTACAATAAAGAAATTACAATTTGTTATTAACACAATTCAATGTTGCAACCCTATTTTCAACTGATCAATTCTTTGTTGTTGTCTCTGCAACTCAATTCTTGGCATTAGACCTCTCTCTTTTTTTGCACCTTGAGTGTTAACCTTGATAAAGTTCTTAGATTTTTGTTTGGGTTCTACTCATTCACACGCACCTCTACACCTTCTTCTTTTAGTGCATTCTTTGTCTGCCTCAAGAGCTCACACATGCAGTACTTTTTTGCACTTTCCTTTTTCTTTTAGTGAATTCTCTTTCTGCTTCAAGAGCTCACACATACACTACTCTATTGCACTTTACTTTTAATTTTAGTGCATTCTCTATCTGCCTCAAGAGCTCAAGGTACTTGCAGCATTCCTCAACACTTGGCCAAATTTTAATTTTCTTTATTTCTCATACCTTCACCGACTTGTAATAATTACCTTGATCTTTGCACACACACCTGTACCAATCCACTGCTAGGGTTTACTCATTATCTTCTTCATCAAGCCACCTATCCACCTATCCATACATCATCAAATTTAGGTTTGTTAAATTTTCTAAACATAACAGTATACAAACCCTAAACCTAGTATTCATTTTATACATTCCCATGTTTGTTCATTTTGATTCTGATTTCATTCACCTTTGCAGTCTGTCATTGTTCTGCAAATCAAATGTTCAATTATATTGGTTGTTGGAGCATTTGGGAAAATTAAATTCTTTCCCAACATCATCTTGCAAGAAAAACCATCATTCACACTATCATAGTCATTGGAGAGGTTCAACTTCAAATGTGAGTCATTGATCTATTATATTCATACCACGATCCATCTATCTATGTTCATTGTTTTAACTTTAAGACACAAGTGTTGGATTAATCTCTTTTGACCAATGTCGTAACTTTACCTAGTATTATTTTATTCACAACTGTGATGTAAATAAATGAAGCAATGCAATCACATGTCACCACCTGTCCTAAGGGATACTTGTTCACCTTATTGCTCTATCACAGATACAAGCTAGGGGCCCACTATTTGCTTTCATCACAAATTTTTGATAGCCTTGTGACCTGAGGTATGCTAAAAGTGATGCATTAACATCCTATGATGCAATCATAAACTTCCACCTCTCTTTTGAGCACATGCATCACTATCCCACATTCCCTCGAGGCTACCTAGGGACCCATTAAATATTTAGTGGGACAATGGGATGCTTCCACCTATTTAATATTGATGTCAATTTTCCTTCAGAGCAACGATGTGAAGCGATGATGAGATATCTCACCATCTATCTTCGATGATATCACATTCCACTAGAAAATTCTATCATTTTATAAGTCCCATTGGACACTTGTCATCTACTTGCAATCCCACAAGGTAAATCAAGGACCCCACCACATATGTTGTAGATTAGAGGGGATTGTTTGATCTAACAAGTTTGATAACTTTCGTTGATCAACCTTCATTGCATATCGCATAAGGCTTATGTCAAGGTATCCTTTGAAACATGATACAAAACATATATGTGATACCCATCTGATCTTTCATCCTCCAATCTTCACCATCGATCTTCTTCACGGGCACATCACAAGTTGCGATTAAGACTTGGTCTTGGTGAACACAAACAATGATGTGAAGAATGAATACAATGTACACAAACCACCAATCGATAAACACTAAGATGAGGGGGGCTATTTCCAAATGATATCAATGGCTTAAGTGATAACTTAAGTGACATGCAATTTCCTATATACATTCAACACAAAAATAAAAATTTTGATGATTTATATGACTATAACACCTTAGGATTTATCTACCAAATCCTAACTTGACTAGAGCATATAAATAAATTCTTCCTAAGAACATTTCACCTTCTTTGATCATGCAGACCACTCCTCTAAGAAGCTCTCAAAAAACCTGTCATGCCTTGCATAACCACCCCCATTTTATTTTGGAACAAAATGTGTCCACCCCTTTTTCTCTTGCTTTTGTTGCCTTTGGTTATTTGCTTTACTCTTCGGATTTCTTCTATTTTCTTCCTGAGTTTTCCATCTAGTTTTGTCAAATTTTGGTTCTGCCTCAGCTTAAATTGGTTTTCTTCTTGCAAGAAATTGAATGAAATAATCACAAGCAATAGTGGATTTTATTATAATGTTTTATTTGCTTCTAAGAACTAATGCAAACCTTGTTTTGCAGGATTGGATCGTGCACATGATGGTATTCCTCAAGGATCTCAGTTGGAAAAAATCTCCTAAATCAGTATGGCATAAAAAAAATTTGAGAAAGTCGGCAAGACTCTGCAGTTGTCTTGCCGACTAGCAATTTGTTCTATTCAAAAGAGGCCCATCAGTCGCCTAGACATCCCTATCACTGAGAGTCTTTATGTGTCTCACCGACTGGAAGGGGGGCTCTCGCCGCAGGATTCTGCATTCAACATAACATCTAGCCGAAAGGAGTCAAGTCTTGGTGACAAGGGAGGTTGGTATCAGGGAGAGGTATTCCTGACTGACGGAGTGTCTCAGTGAAAGAGGAAGCTTCGCTATAGGGTCTTGGTGAAGGAAGCCTGTCTCCCCGAAATGAAATGAGTCACCAAAAGATGATGCTTTCAGCAAAAGGTCTGCCTGACAGGAGGAAGTCCCACTGAAAGTTTGAGCTTGGCGATTAATTTTTCCTTCGGCAGGAGGTCTGGCCGATTAGCATGGGTCTTGCTGAAAGGGGAATTCTCCCTTCGGTGTAACATAGTGGGCTTGGGGAGAGTGTTTAGCATTCACCAAAAGGTCTTGTCGATTGAGAGAAGTCTCAGCAAAATGGAATGGCATCGACGTAAGATTTGTGTTCGCCGTGAGGTCTCAGCGAAGGGAGCTTGTCTCCCTGAAATGATATGAATCACCAAAAGATTTTTCCTTCGACGAAGGGTCTGGCTTATATGCTAAAGTCTCCTCAAAGTGGTCTTGGCTCGGCGAAAGAAAAATTCGGTCAGTGTAAATTCTCACCGACCGAAGGGAGTCTTGGCAACACAGAGGCGATATCGTCATAAGCTTTCATCGAAAGACTTAAGTTCACTAAGATGTCTAGGCAAAGAGGACGAGTCTCAGCGACCGGGTGATGTTCTACAGAAAGATGTTACCTTCGAGGTAAGGTTGTGGATTTGCCAAGAGGTCCTGCCAACCCGGTGGGGTCTTGCCGATAAGAATGAGCTCAGGGAGAATGAAGGGGGTTCACTAAAAGGTCACACCGACACGATTTCTCCCTTCGGTGTAATGAAGTGTGCTCGATATAAGGTCTCGATGACCCGGGGATCTCTTGCCGACACAGTCAAATGAGTTTGGGATGGTGTATGGCCGAAGCTTGGAGGTCTCACTGAAGGATTCTTCCCTTGGTGTAATGTCTCACCGACCTGATGGCATCTCACCGAAGTGGTCTCAACTCGCCCAAGGGCTATCCCTTCACCATAACCTCTAGACAAACAAGTAAAGCCTTGCCAAAATAAAGTGAGCCCAGCGAGAATAAAAAAAATATTTGACATGATGTCTCGTCAACCCAGAGATATCTAGGCGAAAGGGGCGTGAGTTCAGGGTAAGGACTTCCCAACATGACAAGGTCTCCTCGACATAAAAATGAGATCACCAAAGGATTCTAGGCCTCACCGTGACGTCCCACCAACTTGAAGGAGTCTTGCAGAGGTAGAAGGGGCTTGAGCTCGCAGAGAAAAGAAGAAGTCACCATGAAGTCTCATCGACCAAGTAGGGTCTTACCGATACAGGATGTGCTCGCCGAGAAAAGAGGGGCTTCATCATGAGGTCATGTCAACTAGTGACTATCTTTTTGATAGCCTTTGTGGTATCAATATGACTTCTGTAGCTCACTAAAAGGTCTCCCCAATTGTCACATATCACACTGATAGCTTCTAGGAGAGACATAATAACATCAGGGAGACACGATTAGTGTCTCACCGACATGCGATGCCATACGAATAACCTTTGGCCACCTAAGAATATTGCGTGGCATATGTCTAACCAATCAAGAGAGGCTAAAGGGGGTAGACCAATAGCAATTTGACTGATTGACTACCTCCTTGAAGAAGACTAACAGAATGCAACCAATCTGGGTCTACTCAGTGAATGAGTCGATGGAACCCCTTGATGAATAGTGGTGCAAGGATCTGACAAAAAGTCTAATGATGCTTCCAGAGACATTCAACGAAAGAAGGGTCAAGAGCATGAAGAAGGCCGGAGGAAAGAAACAACCACAAGTCTCAGGAACAGCTAGAGTCTACTGGCAGAAAAGGGGTGGATCGGTATTAATGGAAAAATGCTTTAGAGCATTCAAGGCAGCCCTTCGAAGGAGTTGAAAGATAGACACAGACACCAGGAGTAAATTTTGCAGCTACAACAGATCCGAAGGCTTCTCCTAAGGTCAAGCCATCACCGGCATGGACAGCAGGGCTTCACATTGAATGCAACATTGAATCTCTTCAGAAAGATCTAAGAGCCGACCCTCCTGAAAGCAAATATTTTGTAAACCCTAAGGTAGGGGACAGCGCATTCCCTTTGGTACACTCTCTATATATGGCATTCTTTCCTCTGGGTAAAAGTTAGAAGGTTAATAGAAGAGTTAGAAGGTTAGAAGTGAAGAGCAGCTAGAGAAAGACAATAGAGTAGACAGTTCTAGATATAGATTTTTAAGAGTAAGAATCTTCTGAAGGATAGAGGAGACAGAGTTGTATCCTGATTCTTTGTAATGGGAGCTTCTTTTGTCTTCTTGGTTAGGAGTTAGATCCAACATAATCCAATAATGTATCTTTCCAGTTTTCTTAATATAAATGGAAACAATTTGAAGTCATGGATTTTTTGTACACTGGTGATTATGCTAGATTTTTAAATGTTGCTTATCTATTTTACTAATAGTAGAAGCAACCAGATTAACATCTACTTCATGTTGTGTTCCAGAATGGTGTTGTTCTTGAGTTAATCATTTGGTTTGAGAAGCTTTCAAGGAATGAAGTTTGATTTTATGTTTTGTTTAAATGGTGACTTGCAATCTGCTATCAAATCAGCACTGTGAATGAATGAAACTGTGTGTTAATCACAAGTTAATTTTGTTCTACAGTTTTAATTAGGAATTCCTTGAAAGGTAACAAGTCTGGTTAAGTTAGATGAATGATCATTCTTTTATGTTCCAAATCTTTGATCTATCCTTTTCTATTTCTTTAAAAACCCTAGTTAGAGTAGGTTTAAATTCATGCTTGATCTTAGAACAATCCACAAGCTCAACACCAGCAAGCCCCTTGAATATTACTATTACATTGACCATTGGGCAGCATCAACACAGTTGAGAACTTACTACAAAGACCTTGGGAGCTAAGATATCCATGTGATCTTTCTCTTTCAGGAGAAATAGAGTAGCAATATTTTTTTTGCATGTTGTTGTGCCACTTGGACCATCAACAGATCTAGCGCTAGAAGGAGGGCCTAGAAGGGAAAACTGGATAAAACTGGGTTTTCTTCCCCAGAAAGGCCCCACAAGATTCTTCAATCAACCGAAAACCCACAACCCTTGATAGAACTCAAGACCCCAATAAGGCACAAGAGTCACAAGACTGGGGCAACCATCATACCACCATTGTCAGCCCCACTCACTCCACCAGGCTTCTCACCAATACCCCAGTGGATTCCTGTCAAGCCACTATCAAATCCATCTCAATTGTCATTACAGCTAGTTCAACCCATCCAACAGCTGGCTCAACCACCACCACCACCACCAATGGCATTCTTTTAGAATAATCCCTCTCCATTAGGGACTATTCCTGGAGGTTTTCATGATATGCCTAAGAATCCTAAAAAAAATTGTCCCAAGTACATTCATGGCGAATCAAGGAGTGCTAAGGAACACATACAAGCTTTCAAGGATTCTTGTACCAAAGCTCAGATAGCTCACCATGATGTATTTTGCAGGTTGTTTCCTTATTCCTTAGGGTATATGGCCTACAATTGGTACCTGAATCTCCCTCAGTGTTTTATTCTGAGCTAGACAGACTTAGAGAATGCTTTTATCGATCAGTTCAGAATCTTTGTGGATCTAGCCATTATGTTCCACCAATTTGCTACTATTAGGAAGGAGTTAGGTGAACCTTTTCCCTTATTTAATACCAAGTTTCAAAGAATGTATAGGATACTGCAAGACCCTTATCTAGTTGTTGAGAATAGTGCCATTCAAGCATACTTTAGAGTTATAGACCCTTTGATTGGCTTATTCCTACAAAGGACATATCAACCAGCTGATATTGATTCCCTGTCTAAATTCTATCACTTAGCTATCAAACTGCAACAGCAGATTATCTCCCAACAAGGAAGTTTGGGAGGAGGTTTTCCTTTAATGGGGTATCAGATGCCTAGCCCAACTTCGTTATTCAATACTGTCCCAGGGATGTTTCCTTCCCATTATGGATCCATGTTTGAGTTGCAAACTCAACCTCCTATTCCATTCTTTGCTAATGGAACTCCTAACTTCTTTCAACAATCATCAGTTCTTCAAAGTCCCCATGGTCATCATAACCAAATTGGAATACCAAATCATGGTAGTCAACCACCTGTTACTAAGGTTGTTGAAAGTGAAAAGACAGTTCAACTCACAAATGAGGTAGAGACCTTAAAGAAGATGTTGTCCCAAGTCACAAATGGCATGGCTCAGCTTCGATTGAACCCCTCCCAAAACCAAGGTAACTACCCTAATCAAAACAGCAACAATCAAGGTACTTATTAGAATCACAATAATTATAGCCAGAAGGGTTATCAAGGCCAAAACTCCCTTAACCAAGGTTATCAAAATCAAAATAGGGGATATAACTAGAGGCGAAATAACAATCGACAATGGAATACGGGGCCAAACAATGGTGGAGTCTCTCATAATTATCCAGCTAATGAGGAAAGGTCACATACTACAAATATGGCTGACCTTAATTTTATGACTAACTAGTGCAAGTTGCATGATACTGCAACCCATTCTGAGGTAAACTGCCCTGAAATGGAGAAAATTGTCAAGATGGCACAAGAAGATGCCCAAACATTCCAAGGGAATTCGAACGGAGGAGGTGACTTAGTGGATACAACCATGACATATGACCTCTTTGAAGAAGAACCTTCCTTCCCAATGCAGAGTGAGAATGAACCAGAGGAAGATATGTATGACGCCCAAGCTTTTCAGACAAAGGGAGGACACTTCCTAAGGAATCAAAATAAGGGTCCATTCACTACATCAGCACCACCTAATCACATGGTGCCTCCAGATCAAAGTGCTGATAATAACCCTCCTCCACCAAAAGGTCTACCTAACTTCCACAACAAAGGTAGTTCATATGTTGTTTTCAAAAGCAATACAAGCTATAACTTAGAATTTGATATTGTTTCCGAGATGCAAAAATAGAAAACTTATTTGTCATACTTTGACATCTTAAAGTGGTGCCCTGCTCAACGGGAGATAGTGCTGAAAGCTTTGGAGCAAGCTGATAAATCAAAAGGGAAAAACAAGGTGGCACCTGCTACAGACATGAACACAGCCTTATACAGAAACAAGTTAGGTACCCCACCATTTCTCTTGAGTTTAAGAATTTATGGGAAGAATCTACATAACTATCTGCTAGATTCAGGAGTTTCTGGCAATGTTATGTCATTTTCTATATGCAAGAAGTTGGGATTGAACCCTATCCAAACAAACAAGAAGGTCATCCAACTTGAAGAGGCAGAGGTTAATGTAGTGGGAGAGTTAAGAAACATACATGTCCAAGTAGGGTCAGACCCTAGGATTCAAACCAACATAGATGTTCAAGTGGCAGACATTCCCAAGACTTATGGTATGTTGTTGAGCAGAGATTTGATGAAAGTTATAGGGGGTATCTCTCCCTTGACTTTTCAAATATGTGGCTACCATGGAGAGGAATTCCTGCACAAATTAGGATTGAAAGTGAGCCTTGCCTCAAGCATGTCATCACCGAATATAATTGCCCCAATGAGGTAGCCTATTTCGAAGCCAGGATAGGGGTTTATAAGAGGGAGGAAATTCTAGCCCTTTCAGTTCTTGATTCTAAAGACATGTCAATACAAAAGTTCCCTGATCCTATGATTAATGAAAATCAGCAAGCATTAATCAGGAAGCTGCAATAGGATCAGCTGGTCTTAGGGGAAGATGTAGATCTGCAAACTCTTTTACTCCCTAATTGGTGCAGGGTGCATTACCAAAATCATTCTAAATTGACTTGCCAACCCTGCATTGACATTTTAAATGATGTTTCCCAAGCTGGGGAAACTAGCTTAAGTCACCCTGAAACCATTGCAGACCACTTCTCTTTTGAAGCCAAGGAAGAAATAATGTTAACCAAGGATAAGACACCTTCAAAGGAAGCTCCTTCTCAAATTGAACCTACTCCCAACACATTTCTGAATCAACATATTGATGAGGAGCAACCCCAAGGTTTGTTTGACACCCCTGTACTCACAAGTATACCAAAACCCAAGGGGTTAACCAAGGCACAAGTGACTGTCAAAAGGATACCCTAGGGTTACTGGATATGTATGTGCAAGAATTGGAAACTACACCTAAGGAACCGGTTGAACACGCATTCCCTATATCTGATGCAAAAGATCAAGTAGCCCCACCTCTGGCTCATCCTGCTCAAATTCCCACTATAACAACTTCGAAAGGATCAACCCTAACTCAGAACCAGTTGTGGAGCCTCACCTTTGATGGATCCAAATCTAAGACAGGTTGTGGTGTCAAGATTGAACTAACCAGCCCCAAAGGCGAAACTTTCTTTGCTTCTTATAGGTTTCAGTTTGGGTGCACTAACAACGTAGCAGAATATGAGGCATTAGCTCAGGGGCTGATGTACGCACATAAGAAGATGGTCACTACCTTGGTGGTCAAAGGAGATTCAGAAATAGTTATCAAGCAAGTGTGCAGCCAATACACATGATACAATAGAAGGCTGGCAGCATATAGAAATAGGATATGGAACTTGATTGAAGACTTCAACGCTTTTGGGATTAACTTAATCCCTAGAAAGGAGAATCAGTTAGCTGATTCATTAGTCGTTGCTGCAAGTAGCTTGGAACCCATGCAAGGTTCCAAGCTTAAGAAATTCTCAGTGGAATTGATATCCACCCCTGCTATTCACGATAATATCAAGAAATTTCAAGTCTTTGATGATGATCAACATATCCTCACCTTTTTAGCAAGTTCAGATGTTTTTAAAGGACAAATCATTGATGAGTCTAACAGGGATCAAGGAGATTGGGGTCGTGAAGACCGTGACACAGAGGGGGTCCTCAATTTGAAAATTAATAGCATCCCTGAGGGGATGGTGGCCTTAGAAATAATTTTTGACTCAGACCCCAGGGCTCGAGACAAGGTGTCAGTTGAAGATGAAGGAGGTCAATATGAAATTGTTAACCTAGCTGATTCTGGCCCTGAAAGGAATGTCTATATAGGGAAAGCTTGCCCTGAAGCGATCAGAAAAGATATACTGAGGGAACTGAAGAAATATATTGTTGTAATATCCTGGGGATATGAATACCTAAAGACATTTGACGCTTCTATAATGACTCATTCTATTCCTTTGAAGCCTGAAGTTAAGCCATTTCGACAGAAGCAACGTCCTGTCAACACCTTGATTGAACCACTGATCTTTAAAGAAGTTCAGAAGTTGATTTCTACAAGGATAATATTCCTTGTACAGCATTCAACATGGGTGGCTAACTTAGTTCCAGTCCGTAAGAAAAACAGGGAGATCAGGCTATGTGTCAACTTCAAAAATCTGAATAGAGCCTCAGAAAAAGATAACTACCCACTCCCTTCTTTGGATGAAGTCTTGCAGACTGTCAATGGATCTCAGATGATATCATTCTTGGATGGTTATTCTAGATACAATCAGGTAACGGTTAACTACGAGGACAAAATGAAGACAGCCTTCACTACAAAGTGGGGAACGTTTGCAAAAAGAAGGATGCCATTTGGTCTAATAAATGTTGGAGAAACTTTTTAGCACGCCATGGACATAGCATTCAAGGATCTAATTGGTAAATGCATTATTGTTTACATGGATGACCTGACAATATTCTCCAAAGATCAACTGAACCATGCTGTCGACTTAACCAAAGTTCTTCAAAGATGTATCCAGTATGGAGTCTCCTTGAATCCTAAAAAATGTGTGTTTGGAGTTTCTGAAGGGAAGCTTTTGGGACATGTAATTTCTGAAAGAGGAATATCAATCAATCCAGATCAATTTGATTCCATTCTGAAGATCACCAGGCTAGGAAGTAAGAAAGAAATGAGGTTTTTCTATGGGAAGATCAACTTTGTGAGAAAGTTTATCACGGGCTTTGCTGAAATCGTGAAACCACTAAATGAAATCATGAAGAAAGACGCCAAGATAGAGTGGACTGATGAAGCAAAGGCCGCCTTTTCACAAGTCAAGTGATCCATTTCAGAAGCACCAGTCCTCACTAGCCCTGACTATTTAAAACCATTCTATATTTATTCCTTTGCTTCTTAGCATTCCTGCGTAGCTGTCTTAACTCAACAAAGAGGAGGGGAAGAAGAGAGGCCAATCGCCTTCATGAGCTCTCCATTCAAAAATGTTGAAGTTAAGTACCCACCTCTTGAAAAGAAAGCTTTTGCACTAGTTAGAGCTGTCAAAAAGTTTAGGCACTATATTCTATGAAGCCAAATCATTGTTGTAGTTCCTGACGCTGCTGTGAAGTCTCTACTTATGCAAAGCGAGCTGGGAGAAAAAAGAGGGAAATGGATGGCCATCTTGCAAGAGTTTGACCTAGAAATTCACCCTATGAAACTGGTCAAAGGTACAGGCTTGTCCAAATCCATGGCGGATGTTGATGAGAACATTATTTGCCAGCAATACACTACCCAGTCTTTTTCCAATGACCCTTGGTATGTTGATATCATCAGTTTCATTCTTAACAATCGATGTCCAAAGGGAATGAATGCCACTCAAAGGAGAGCTCTGAGAATGAGGAGCTCTCATTATATGCTCAAAGGAGGGTTGCTATACAGGAAGAATTTTGAGGGAGTGTACCTATGATGCCTTGATCAGCAAGAGGCTAAACATGTGATCTCTGAGTTTCATGGGAAACACGGCACAGGTCATTGTTCTGTAGATTCATTGGCACACTAGATCCTCAGATCTAGTTATTACTGGCCTTATGTGTTCAAAGATGCCCATCAACATGTGAGAACATGTCACATATGTCAGATCTCTGCATCAAAAGAACGCCATACAGCAATGCCATTGTAGCATGTCTATGAGGTAAGGCCATTTTCCCAATGGGCACTGGACTTTATTGGGGTAATTAACCCAAACTCTTATGCAGGACATAAATTCATTTTGATTGCCACTAATTATTGCACAAGGTGGACAGAGGCTATACCCTGCAAGAACATCACAACAAAGGTAGTGATTAAGTTCCTCACCGAATGCATCACAACTAGGTTTGGGGTACCCTTCGCATTGGTATGTGGCAATGGCTCTTCCTTTTCTTCTGTTGAATTCATTTCATGGGCATATGATCACAAAATTATTTTAAAGTATTCTTCAAACTATTACCCACAAGGCAATGGAGTTGCAGAGTCAACCAATAAGAATCTTTTAGGGGTAATTAATAAACTGTTAGAAAACAACCCTAGGGACTGACATACCCAGCTGAGATTCATGTTATGGGCAGATAGAACTAGGATTAAGGTTGCTTTAAAGACCTCACCATTCAAGCTGGTATGCGGTCAAGAGCCTGTGTTCCCTATCCATCTGCAAATACCTATCCTTGAGTCCATCCAAAAATTCTACTCTAGTGACAGTAGGATAGAAGTAAGATTAGCTGCTTTGTTGAAATTAGAAGAACAAAGAGATGTCACCTTGCAATAATTCTTTAGGCACCAGGATATTGTCAAACATTGGTTTGACAAAAGAGCCAAAATCAAAGCTTTTAGGATATCAGACCTTGTGTTGTTATGGGATAAAGCCAGTGAAGGGCAGTCACCAGAAATTCGATAAGCTCTAGCTAGGTCCTTATCAGATTGTTGAGATCCTAGTCGAAAATGCTTTTTGATTGAGTAGTTTAACTGGAGAACCTGTTCCATTACCTATCAATGGACAATTTCTTAAACACTATTTTGAGTCATGAAGTTGGTACTTTTGTTGGGTGATGCATCTGTGTAAATAGTTTCTGCTTGTAAATAATCTTTGTGTGTAAATAACCTTGTTCTTTATGTGAATAATTTGTTGCTCTTTATGTAAGTAATTTTCTCTTTTGTTTGTAAATAATTTGTTGTTTGATTGTTTGCCCTTTCTTTTTGTCCTTTTGTTTCCTTTGTTCTTTTGGTTTCTGTTTTGTTTTGTTTTTTGGAGTTTATCTGTTCTTTCCCATCTTAGAATGGTGGTTGTTATCTCGAGTATACTTTGTTCATTAGGAGAAAAGTGGTTTAGATATTTTCACGATTGTTGATTGGGTGATTTTATCCTAAACTTGTTGTTTTATGCTCATTGTCAATAAGAGTTGTGGAAAGACTTGAAAACAAGGGGCGAAGTAAATAACCTTCATTAGCTCCTCTAAATCTTTCACAAATCATTAAGATCATCACCTTTCTAATGGTATATTTGTCCTAGGATGACAGTGTTGTAATATTTGAGTGAAAAATCTGATCTCCCAAGTGTTGTTATGAGGTCCATGGTAGTTTTCAACCCAGATCAGATATTAAACATCTAACATACTGAGAAAAAAAATTGAATGAAATATCTGAAACTCTAAGAGAAAAGAGAAAAGAAAAGAAAAGAGCTATCTAAAAGATAATGGGACTCAATATGAATGGGTGATTCCAGTATCTCTACTGGGGCTATGGACGCCTGACTGGCAGTAGAGCAATGTTGTGAGAAAACTAGAGGTATCTCCGTCGGGGCTATGGACGCCTGATTGGAAGTGGAGCAATGCCCAGGATATCATTGCACAACAGCTAAAGGAAATCAACTCATGTAGTTCAAATCTTGCACGTTGTTGTTCAAAAGAGGAGGAAAACTCTATGAAAGGATGATGCACTATCAAACACACACATAGATTGAGGGGTAGCCAATGTTGACTTACATTTGAGATTCTAGCTCAACCTTGCTTGTTAAAATTGACCCAACTAGAGTTGTGATGTTCGTAAACAAGGAGTTCTGGGTAGTTGAATCCTTCAGTTCCTTGAAAATGGTTAAACCATTTTCCCAGCCGAGTCGAGATTTGTTATGCCTTGCATAACCACCCCTATTTTATTCTGGAACAAAATGCCCCCCCTTTTTTTTATGCTTTTGTTGCCTTTGGTTATTTGCTTTACTCTTTGGAGTTCTTCTATTTTCTTCCTAAGTTTCCTTCTATTTTTGTCAAATTTTGGTTCTGCCTCAGCTTAAATTGGTTTTCTTCTTGCAAGAAATTGAATGAAATAATCACAAGAAATAGTGGATTTTATTATAATATGTTTTATTTGCTTCTAAGGACTAATGCAGACCTTGTTTTGCAGGATTGGATCGTGCACATGATGGTATTCCTCAAGAAGCTCAGTTGGAAAGCGTCTCCTAAATCAGTATGGCATAAAATTGTTCTAAGGAGAAAGTCGGCAAGACTCTGCAGTTGTCTTGCCGACTAGCAGTTCGTTCTATTCAAAAGAGGCCCATCAGTCGCCTAGACATCCCTATCACTGAGAGTCTTTATGTGTCTCGCTGACTGGAAGGGCGGCTCTCACCGCAGGATTCTACATTCAACATAACATCTAGTCGAAAGGAGTCAAGTCTTGGTGACAAGGGAGGTTGGCATCAGGGAGAGGTCTTCTCGACTGACGGAGTGTCTCAGTGAAAGAGGAAGCTTCGCTATAGGGTCTCGGCGAAGGAAGCCTGTCTCCCCGAAATGAAACGAGTCACCAAAAGATGATGCTTTTGGCAAAAGGTCTGCCTGACAAGAGGAAGTCCCACCAAAATTTTGAGCTCGGCGATTAATTTTTCCTTCGGTAGGAGGTCTGGCCGATTAGCATGGGTCTCGCCGAAAGGGGAATTCTCCCTTCGATGTAACATAGCAGGCTCGGGGAGAGTGTTTAGCATTCACCAAAAGGTCTTGCCGATTGAGAGAAGTCTCAGCAAAATGGAACGGCATCGGCGTAAGATTTGTGTTCACCGTGAGGTCTCAGCGAAGGGAGCTTGTCTCCCTGAAATGATATGAATCACCAAAATATTTTTCCTTCAGCGAAAGGTCTAGCTGATATGCTAAAGTCTCCCCGAAGTGCTCTCGGCTCAGTGTAAAGTCTCATCGACCAAAGGGAGTCTCAGCGACACGGAGGCGATATCAGCATAAGCTTTCACTAAAAGACTTAAGTTCGCTGAGATGTGTGGGCGAAGTGGAGGAGTCTCAGCAACTGAGTGATTTTCTACCGAAAGATGTTGCCTTCAGGGTAAGGTTGTGGATTCGCCAAGAGGTCTTGCCGACCCGGTGGGGTCTTGCCGACCCGGTATGAGCTCGGGGAGAATGAAGGGGGTTTGCTAAAAGGTCACACCGACAAGAAATGGTCTCACTGACATGATTTCTCCCTTTGATGTAATGAAGTGCGCTTGATATAAGGTCTCGGTGACCTAGGGATCTCTTGGCGACACAGTCAAGTGAGTTTGGGATGGTGTCTGGCCGAAGCTTGGAGGTCTCGCCAAAGGATTCTTCCCTCGGTGTAATGTCTCACCAACCTGATGGGGTCTCATCGAAGTGGTCTCAGCTCGCCCAAGGTCTATCCCTTCGCCATAACCTCTAGCCGAACAAGTAAAGCCTTGCCGAAATAAAGTGAGCCCAGCGAGAATAAAAAAATATTTGACATGATGTCTCGCCCACCCAGAGATATCTCAGCAAAAGAGGTGTGAGTTCAGGGTGAGGTCTTCCAGACATGACAAGGTCTCCCTGACATAAAAATAAGTTTTCCAAATGATTCTGGGCCTCGCCATGACGTCCCACTGACTTGAAGGAGTCTTGCTGAGGTAGAAGGGGCTTGAGCTCCGGGATAAAAGAAGAAGCTGCCATGAAGTCTCACCGACCCAGTAGGGTCTTACCGATACAGGATGTGCTCGCTGAGAGAAGAGGGGCTTCGTCATGAGGTTGTGCTAACTAGCAACTATCTTTTTGATAGCCTTTGTGGTATCGATATGACTTTTGTAGCTCACTAAAAGGTCTCCCTAACTGTCACATATCACACTGATAGCTACTAGGAGAGACATAATCACATCAGGGAGACATGATTAGTGTCTCACCGACATGCGATGCCATACAAATAACCTTTGACCACCTGAGAATCTTGCATGGTAAATATCTAACCAATCAGGAGAGGCTAAAGGGGGCAGACCAGTAGCAATTTTACTGATTGACTACCTCCTTGAAGAAGACTAACAGAATGCAACCGATCTGGGTCTGCCCCGTGAATGAGCCGATGGAACCCCTTGATGAACAGTGGTGTGAGGATCTAATGGCGAGTCTGATGATGCTTCCAGAGATGGTCAACAAAAGAAGGGTCAAGAGCATGAAGAAGGCCGAAGGAAAGAAACAACCACAAGTCTCAGGAACAGCTAAAGTCTACTGGCAGAAAAGGGGCAGATCGGTATTAATGGCAAAATTCTTTAGAGCATTCAAGGCAGCCCTTCGAAGTAGTTGAAAGATAGACATGGATACCAAGAGTAAATGTTGCAGCTACAACATATCCAAAGGCTTATCCTGAGGTCAAGCCATCACTGGCATGGACAGCAGGGCTTCACATTGAATACAACATTGAATCTCTTCAGAAAGATCTAAGAGCCGACCCTCCTGAAAGCAGATATTTTGTAAACCCTAAGGTAGGGGACAGCGCCTTCCCTTTGGTACACTCTATATATATGGCATTCGTGCCTCTGGGTAAAAGTTAGAAGGTTAACAGAAGAGTTAGAAGGTTAGAAGTGAAGAGCAACTAGAGAAAGACAATAGAGTAGACAGTTCTAGATATAGATTTTCAAGAGTAAGAATCTTCTGAAGGATAGAGGAGAGAGAGTTGTATTCTGATTCTTTGATTTGGGAGCTTCTTTTTTCTTCTTGGTTAGGATTTAGATCCAACAGAAGCCAATAATGTATTTTTCTAGTTTTCTTAATATAAATGGAAACAATTTGAAGTCATGGATTTTCTGTACACTGGTGATTGTGCTAGATTTGTAAATGTTGCTTATATGTTTTACTAACAATAGAAGCAACCAGATTAAAATCTACTTCATGTGTTCCAGAATGGTGTTGGTCTTGAGTTAATCATTTGGTTTGAGAAGCTTTCAAGGAATGAATTTTTATTTTATGTTTTGTTTAAATGGTGACTTGCAATCTGCTATCAAATCAGCACTGTGAATGAATGAAACTGTGTGTTAATCACAAGTTAATTTTGATCTGCAGTTTTAATTAGGAATTCCTTGAAAGGTAACAAGTCTGGTTAAGTTAGATGAATGATCATTCTTTTCTATTCCAAATCTTTGATCTATCCTTTTATGTTTCTTTAAAAACCCTGGTTAGAGTAGGTTTAAATTCATGCTCGATCTTAAAACAATCCACAAGCTCAACACCAGTAGGCCCCTTGAATATTACTATTACATTGACCATTGGGCAACATCAACACAGTTGAGAACCAACTACAAAGACCTTGGGAGCTAAGATATCCATGTGATCATCTTTATCTTTCAGGAGAAACAGAGTAGCAATATTTTGTTTGCATGTTGTTGTGCCACTTGGACCATCAACAAAACCCATGATGAATATGGCCTTAGTTTTCTCCTATAACATCTAGAAGCAACCTATGAAATAGCATGACACCATTTCATGACAACTATACATCTTTTGAGCAACTTTGCAACAATTATAAAATATGCTCTTCTCTCCATCAAATATCACCAAATCTTCCAAAACCTAATCCTCTAATCTAACTTTTGACATCAATGACAACATTACGTGAACACTGAGTTGTTTATTTTTTGGTGCTCCGCAAGGTTGGATTCAAATGTTGAAGTGTTTGGAAGGTTAGTTGGTTGTGTAGAATGAATATGTTCTTCTGGTGTATGATATTATGAAGTAGTTTTTAGATTTCAGGGTATTGATGGAATATTCCATAATGTGTTAAAGTGGTATGTGTGGTCCACAAGTCATCTTTGGATCAAAGGAAGCATGTACTTAATTTCTCAATGGTGTTAGCAGAGGTTCAGCTAACCTTGGGTGTTTACGCTAATAGAGGATATGGTTCGGTGTTTTTGGAAGCATGGTGTTGGATGTATGAGTGGATTTAGGTCTGATTTATGGTATATTGTGGTCCACCTTCATTCTTTTCCACTGTGGGAATGTTTTTGGTGTCAACCTAATTTGAATTTGCACATTTGAGGTGCATAGTTGACCTTGTCGATTATTTTCAAGGTTCAAGATGGTATAAATAAGTGTTGACTTGATGGAGAAACAAGTAGTGAAGTGTGTGATGTAGAGTACACAGATGTGAAGTGTGAAAATGTGAAATGCATTATGAGATTTAATGCATAAGATTACTAGAAGCAGTGAGCAGAAGGTGTCTACATTCTACAGAGAGACTATGAATGTTTTGGTGAAATAGTGGTGGGAATTATTTGATGCTCTAAGATAGATTTCTCATTGTATTAATCTTCTATCTTCTTCTTTCTAATGTGGCAATGAGCCATTGGTAGTGATCCCTTCTTTTCTTTTGGGTAGTGAGCCCTCTGACAATGAGCCTATTATATTTGGTGTTGTAATTGCTTTATATTGTGAGATAATCATCACTGTGGTTTTTCTATTCTTGGGTTTTCCATGTAAATTGGGTGTTCTCATGTGTTTGGATGTGTTTGCATATTGCTTATCATGTTTACATTTTTATAATGAATGATAAGGGTTTAATGTTTGTTAAGGGTTTAAGAACTAGTGTAGATCTAAATGTTAATGAGGGTTTTGATGTTTTAATGTACAACTGATTCTCCCCCCTCTCAGTTGTTTTGTGCATTCAACAAGTATATGAAAAGAAAAGTGAGAATGTTGAAGGAAATATTGTTAGATTTCTAAACTCACAAAAGGTTTGGAAACCTTTGTCAATCTCCAATAGGATTTCACAAACCTCCTCATTGACCGATGATGAAAATGCTTATGTGAATAATTTTTTAAAGCGAGGCTAAGGAAGAATGTAAAGCAAAAAAATTAGAGGTTATCATAACTATAGAAAAATATGATGGTGTACTTGAAACTTTTTCAGAGTTCGATGTCATCTTAAGGGTGGTACTTATCAACTATGTTACAATATAAAAAAGCATGCTTAGCCATATAAAGATGTACATTTTCTGATTATAGTACAATAACATACACCTAAATTTATCATAAGTGGATGAAAAGAGAGAGTAAGATTCATATAAGAGACAAACACAGATCATTTAAATACAAAATTCATTTTATATATATATTCAAATATATATAGTGTTACATTGATCATGTTTACATTCAAAAATGGGAGATCCTAGTACATCCTTTCAAAGACGAAGAATGAAGATAAGGATGTGTATTCCCTCCACCACTTCCTACATGTGCTCAATCTGATCTAGTGAGGAATAAAAAAAAATTTGACTGCACAAAATGGGTAAATAGTCCCATATTATTCTACTTGAGTCCAACATGAAGGAGAGCTACAACTTCTTCAATGAGGTCATGGTGAAGTGTCATCATAATGCAAATAGCGTTGCCCACTAGAACAATTCTTAGAAATGCATTCAGTCCTCTGGTTGAACCATGCACTCTATATCCCTTACTCCCCAATCCCACTTGCTAGAGGTACGAATCACATTATACATAAAGTGCTCCAGAAGCTGAAAGTTGTGCACATGAACACGGCTCAGGAAAATTTCCTCGATAATCTTCTTGAGTATGCCTTCTTCAACATCATTTTGAAATAAAAGACATCTCTCAACTGGTCAATCACCAACTTACAGAATTGATTTCACTCCACATCCTCAGTTGTGATAGCATCACTCTTTGAGGAGGCGTCACTCGCTATACTCCACATATTTGAGAAATTTAATTGAAATTGTAAAAATGGAGGTAATTCTCTTAGGATTTATAGAGGTGGAATGGCATGGTAGGTGATCTATACCAACTATTTTCTTAGGAATGATTAATGCTTAAAAGGATAGTAATATTACTTGGGAATTTAATGGAGAAGGTTGTCGATGTGACCTAATTGCATTAAATTCTCAAGTTCAACTGGCTGAAATTTTAAGTTGCCTTCTTTACTAAGATAATTCACATGAGCATAATCGCAGAAGGAAATATTTATTAAATGAAAAATCTGGGAATTGCATGCCACTTACATGTACATTAGGCCATGAGGTTGGAATACAAGCAAAAAAAATTTGACTGCCTATCAAAATCAACCTGAGAAAGGTGATGTAATGATGACTAATTTAAATAGTCATATGTAATTGTTCTTTGTATATCAATTCCTCTAAATTAGGGGGTTAGTTATCACGAAACCATCGCTTGATATGATGGCAGTTATGTTAATGACCAATATTTAAGATTGGGGTTTTATAAATCTTGTTCGAGAGACCCTTGAGGGTTCCTAATTCTTTTAGGTTGTACTATGATGTAATGGAATGGAGGAACATTTTTGAACTAAACTTTAATTTTAGATTATTCGTTGTCTATGAACTCTGAATTGTAAATGTGATATTTATATTGGTTATTTTGTTGGCTAGAACAATACTTGGGCTTTATCCTTTGTGAAGAATAGCTTCATGTTGTTATATTTACTCTTTTAGAATTAAAGAAAATCAATTCATTAGAAAACCTATTATGTTTTCTATGGTGTTTCTAGTCTTTGTGCTAGGAAACTATTAGTCATTTAGTTCATCACATTGATTTCATTATTATGGACCAGTGTTACTTTACCTTTCCTATTTTCTAGTTAAAAACGTATCTTAAAATGGTTAGTTGTAACCTTTGAGGGAGTTGTACCTCAAAAAAAATTCAAAGGAAAGTCACAAATACAATTGTGATATTTCCTTGATTTTTATTAGATAAGTAGGGTAAGGGTCATGATCGCTAACTGAACAGCAAAACTTTCAAACCAACCAAACCTGACCTAGAACAACAAAACTGAGGACACAGCATAGAAACAACAAAAGGTCTCATCAAAGGCACAAGGACCAAACACTAACTGAACATAATAGGAAGATTGTAGATGAACTTATCTAAGAACCAGTATAATAATAACTAGATCCTACTAATATCAGTTCAAAGATAAATCAGGCATTTCCTATCAATAACATCCAAAAGACCAAAGACCATCAAAAAGTAGATTAACAACATATAGATCAATTTCAAGCTTTTAGAGCAATTATCAAACTTAAATATAACAAGATAGTCAAAAAACTAGACTAACTCTGCCATATAACCAAAAAGAAAAACCCAAAAAGCAGAGGATTAAGACTCCTATGTTAGGCTCCATATCTTCTTCAAGTCTTCCACTATTCCTTCAAGGCTTTCCTATCATCCATAGTCTTAGACCGCTCCTCTTCATCTTGCATTCCTTTTTTTCTTTTGTTGCTTAGTGATCTTGCCTTGTCCAAAAATGGTTCCCATAACAAATCTTTCCTTTTTGTTAGTAACATTGACCTTATTTTCTAGGCTATGAAGTTAATAAATAATGTGTTTCTAAGGGCCAATTTGTTTACTAACAATAGGTATTGAAATCACATGAAATGAATAGTAATAAAATAGTTACAACCAAACCCAACTTGGTACCTTGGTCCCAAAGACTCTCAATGAGCAAAGAAAAACTAGCTACCTCAAAACACCTATATAGCAAATGTAACTATGGAAGAATAAACCACTTAAGATAGATGCATTTGAGGCTCACTAAAGATAGATCCATGAGTGTGATATGAGGTTATAGATGTACAAAACTATTATTACACTAGGTAAATGCACAAATATGTGGTACCAAAACCTAGCCACCCTAATTTTTGGCCCCCAAGAGAGTATAACACGAGCATGTTATAACATGCTCACATTATGCTCTTTACATTTAAAAAAACTCACCTTAAAACTTTATTTTTATTTGTGCCCCTTAGCTAAACCTATGGTTTGCAAATCTACTCAATTGCACTCACATTGTGAGATAGACAATTCATTGTCATTTTTCCACCAAGTCACTACCAAAATTTTTCCATAATGTCATCGAGGTGGAGGAGGTAAGTTTTTTTACTTTTTAGTTTAAGAAACTAATTAAATAGATGGATTTAATTATTTTTTGAGTGGATTTTGTTTAATTTCCAAAAGTTGATAATGCACCACTAGTTGATCAAAACCTTGATTCATGTCCTCATCAAAACCTTACTGAAGAACAACCACACAAAAATTCTCCTTCAATGCCTCAACATCCTCCAAGAACACAAGAAAATATATTAGGTCAAATAGAAAAAATAAGAGACAACTTGAGGCATTAATTAGATCGTTGAGAGATCCATCTACAACAAACTCCCATAGGTCCACCCTCGCTAATTCACTAGAATCCATCTTCTCTCACTTAATATTCATGAGTTTCCAAATCAATAGTTGGCCAAACAAGAGTTAAGAGCTAAGACAATTTTATTCAAAAAAACTATCTCATGACCGAATTAAAGAAAAAATTGAAGTATGACTTGTGGTCACTATTTATCGATCCACAAACCAATCAACCCATGTACATGGCACTTGCAAGAGGTTCCTTATCCATTGGTTCCACCACCAAGAAATGTGGAAAATTTCTTGAGATTCTTGAGATAGGTGGGTCTATGCAGGATCATGGGGGGCCAAAAAGTGGCGATGTTACAAAAAAACACGACATGAGAAAGGAAAAATCATAAAATTTACATTTGAATTTTTACTTGAGTTGGTAAAAAGTATATTTTCTATGGTAAACACAAAAGAAAAATTGAATCCATTATTAATGGATATCCACTTTTTAAAAAGCATATATCCCTTATTAACGGATATCCGTTACTTAGCCTAATATATTGATTTCCATTATTAAGACACAATTTTTTAGAGATCAAGTGTCATGTATATTAATTATCATAATATATATTATTATAATAAATGAATATTCTATAATAATAACAATATATTATTATGTTATTATATATTATAATAATATATTATTATATAAGAGGTTTTTCAAGGAAACTCAATAATTTGGGGATGCAAGAATGATGGACATTTGGAGGGTGTCACTTTTGGCTTCCTATGTAGGATATGGGAAACCCTAACAGCACATCTCTTTGTCATTGGATGTGCAAGTCTTTGGGAGGGATTTTAGGGGATTTGGCGTGGGTTCTCTCGGGGGAGGAGCGTTTCTTTTCTTTTTGTGTGGATTATTTTTGTTGTTGCATTTTCTTGGTGGTTCTTCTTTGTTTTTCCTACCTCCTTCGTGGCTACAGGGATGGATTTTGGGTTTTATTTTTTCTATGATGGTGATTCCTTGTGTTTGAAGACTATTTGGGGTATGGATCCTAAAAATCCTCCTCTATCCTTGCATGCAAAGGCAATGGATCATCTTAACAAAGTTATGACTAGTGAGGGTTCACCTTCTAAGAAAAGTATACCCAGAATCAAGAAAGTGAATGGGTGTTTGGAGAGAAGTCAGGACCGACCTGTGTTGGTGATTCAACCAGAGTCGGTTGTAGATGATATTAATTACTATAGAAATCATGCTCTTATTTTCAAATTTATCAGGCTTCATTTTTCTTTGCTAGCTCTTGAATCACGGGCCTGGCAGATGTGGAACTTGAAAGGTGATATGGAGATATTGTTGGCTCCCAATAATTTGAAGGATGACCTTATTTCTATAATCAAGTTTGTCTCTTCATCAAGCCCTGCCATGTGGGTTTCAACTCTACAAAGGAGCTTCCATCAAAGGTCCTTGTCTAGGTTCATCTTCCCCAGATTTCACTTGCGTTTTGGGGGAGTGATATTTTTCATATGATTGTGCTCTTGCTTGGAAAACCAATAGGCCTAGTTCAACAAACTCTAAATAAAATGCATATCTATGTTGAAAATGATCTAAATAACCCCTTTCCAGATTCTATAAAAAAAATTCCTAGGATCCTCTACCTAGATCCAACATCTTGACTATGAAACTCTTCCATTTAGATGTTGAATTTGTCATAAGTATGGGCATCTACAAAGGAAATATCCTCAATTTAATCAGTTGAATGGTGTTGTTAATGTTCCCCCCAACTTAGTGCCTAGGAATGATAAAGGGAAGGCCCCCTTGGTTGAGGGGTTTTTTGATAAGGAGGGCTTTATCCCAGTGAAGTCTCATAATAAGGGAAGAGGATTGAAGAGAACCCTCAAAGATAGACAAAATGATGAGTTTTTAATCAATTTGATGCTTTGGAGAACCTAGTTCAGGAGGATGGTATTTAGTTGAGTTACACTCTAGTACAGGGGCCTTGGGTTGCTCTAGTAGAAATTAGTGAAAATGGTAACTAGAACTTACCTTTGGAGAATGTGCAGGATGGTCAGATAGTTACAATTCCTAATACTCAACCTTAGTTGCCACTATTTTGTGTTAGTCTTTAGCCTTGAAGGAGTTTGGGGCCTTGGTAGATCTA
The DNA here is from genome assembly GCA_007258455.2 of Sequoia sempervirens. Lineage (NCBI taxonomy): Eukaryota > Viridiplantae > Streptophyta > Pinopsida > Cupressales > Cupressaceae > Sequoia > Sequoia sempervirens. The sequence continues at coordinate 103,023,396 of VDFB02105785.1, forward strand.
GTTCCTTCTCAGGTGAAAGAGTCTCCATATTCAGATAAATTCAGTGGGGTTGTGCATGCCTTGGGTTTGCAATAAAAGACCCTCAAAAATGAGCCTCTGGAGAAATCTTCTAAAGTGGGGTGTAAGAAGACCACGAGAAGGTTAAATTAATGGGTGAGATGTTAGTGAATTCTATCTTGGTGAAAATCTTAGATTCCCACTTCTCCCAAACTCGTAAATGATAGTTATCTCATGGAATGTGAGGGGTACAAATAGCATCCCTATATAAAAGGCTATTTGGGAAATGATTGAGAATCATTCTCCTAATCTTGTTTTTATTCAAGAGACTAAATTAGTTGTTGATGGTATGTTGGATAGAGTACCTAGGATCTAGAATCATGGTTAGTGCTAGTGTGTTGGGGCCTTTAGTAGCTCCGATGGGGTGGCTTGTTTGTGGGATCCAAGGAAGGTTGTTCCCTAGTGGTGGATTTCCATTCAATCCTCTATTTCTATAGTGGCTTATTGTTTGGACTCTAGTGAAACTTGTATTTTCACTTATGTCTATGTTCCTACTAAAATTATAGGAAAAGTGTAATTTTGGTCTCATGTTATCTATGTCTGGTCCCTTGCATCTCTTCTTCCCTTGATAGTGGCAGGCGAATTTAATGTTATTTCTTGTTTGGAATAAAAAAGAGGAGCCATAGCTAGGCTAGATCCTTTTGGTTCTCTCTTCAGGGACAACATTGAATTTATGAATCTGATTGATGTGAAACCAAACAATGGAATATTCACTTGGAATAAAATAATAATTGGGGAGGATTTTGTTTTAGAGAGGCTAGACAGATTCCTTGTTTCTTGTTATTGGGTTACTGATAGGTGGGCTTCCAGCTCCAAGATCTTGGATTGGCATGGTTGTGACCACTAGTTGATTAAACTCTTAGTTGCTTCTTTTAGAGCTTCTAGGAATCCTTTGCTTAAGTTTCAACTCATGTGGCTATAGGATCCATCCCTCCAGGATTTGGTGGGTGAATTCTAGCTTAAAGCAAGCCTTCTTTTGGTAGGGCTATGTACTCCCTTGTTAAGAGGTTACAATATGTGAAGTATAGCTTGAAGAAGTAGAATAAACAATGTCTTAGAAACTTTCACTGCAAAAGAAGGGTGGCTCAAGCTCAGTTGGATTCTATCACCTGAGAAATATGGGATTATGGCATAACTAATGATTTGGGTTGAGAGTACGCAATCACTTCTAAGGAGCTAGAGGAATGGGAGCTGCAAGAGGAGATTTTTGGAAACAAAATTCTCATATTGACTAGCTTTAGAAAGGGGATAGGAATACTATCTTCTTTCATAACCGTGTGGCTGCTAGGAGGACTAGCAATTTCATTACTTCTCTAGTGTCTTTGGAGGGGACTCTACTTTCTTCTTTGAGGGATATTTTTAGGGAGGCTTCTCATTTATTTACAATTATCTTCACTGAATATTTACCTACTGTGTGTGAGGAGGAAAAGACTATTTTGGCTTGTATTCCCTCTCTTGTTTCTATTGAGATGAATGGAGCTCTCCTTCGGCCCATTTCTCTACAAGAGTTAGAGACAATTGTATTCCAAGTGAAAAAGGGAAAGCTCCAGGTCCTGACATTTTTCTAGTTGAATTTTTTAGGAGTTCTAGGATATAATCAAAATGGATATCTTGGGGGTGGTTCGAGAGTTGCAAGATAATAAATAAATGTTGAAATCCATGAATTCCAACTTTTTGGCTCTTATTCCTAAAATGGAGGGTGCCAATTCTCTGGACCAATTTAGACCCATTGCTCTTTGCAATGTAGTCTACAAAACTATTACCAAACTGATTGTGGAAAGGCTTAATACTTGGCTCAACTCTTTAATTTCTAAAGAGCAAGGTGGATTTGTTGCTAGCAGAAAAATTCTAGATGGGATTATCATTACTGATGAGGCCATTCATTCTATGGAGTCCTCTAAGGAGAAGGATATGTTTATTAAGTTGGACATGGAAAAAGTATACAATAGGGTCAAATGGGCCTTTTTTCATAAATTTCTTCTTTCCTTTGGATTTGGCAATGAGTGGGTTAACTAGGTCATGAGTTGTGTAACTCTAGCCTCCTTTGCGGTTCTGATCAATGGTAAGTTGTCAAAGTTATTTGGAGCTTCTAGAGGTCTTCGCCAAGGGGACCCTTACTCTCCCTACTTGTTTATTATTATGGTTGAGGAGTTGGGAATATTTATCAAATCTCAAGTTAGAAAGGGATTGATTCAAGGTTGGATTTGGGGTAATAGTTTTCATCTACATTCTCACCTACAATTTTTTGATGATAAAACTTTGATGGGAATGGTAAGAATAAATGAGGTAGTGAATTTTAGAATAACTTTAGATATTCATTTGGTTGTCTTTGGTCAAAGGATTAATGAAGATAATTTTTCAATTTATTTTCTTCAATACTCCTTGGCTTATCCAGAGTAGGATTGCTCAGATTCTGTGATTTTAGATTGGTTATTTCCCTTTTGTGTATCTTGGAGTTCCCCTTTTTGTGGGTTCTTAGCTTAGAGGATATTGGCAAGAGTTTTTGGACAAATTTTGTAAGCGGGTAAGTAATTGGACTTATTTATGGCTCTCATCTATGGAGAGAGTGACCCTTTTGAAATCTGTTGTCTAGGCTCTTCCTCTTTACAGGTGCTTTGTGCAAGTTGCCCCTATGAATTTTTTTAAGGAGTTTAATTCCCTTGCTTGCAAGTTTCTTTGGGAAGGCAATTTTCACTCTTCAAAGTGGAGTTTGGCTAAGTGGGATTCTGTTTGTAGACCGAAACATGAGGGTGGTCTTGGACTTAAGTCAGCAGTGGTGAATGGGGAAGTTTTAGCAACTGGGTTATATTAGGGATGGTACACTTGTCAAGATTAGGTTTGGGCTAGATTTCTCAATTAAAGTATCTTCACGAGATGAATTCATTTGATGTGCCTTAGTATGATCTTCTTGGGAAGGGATCTATGATCTACACTAAAGAGAGGGGTGAAGCTAATCAAGGAGGGGCTTTTTGGATCTACAATAAGGGATCTGAGGGCTCTTTTTTGGCATGATTCTTGGAATGGTTATCCCCTCATCATATCCTCTCAACCCCATTTGTAGCCTCTTTGTGATAGTATGCTTGCTACGAGGTGGTGTAAAGTGGAGGATTTTAATATGGGTCTAGTTTTTGGGCAAGTGGGGGTGTCTCACTAGAAGGAGCCACAAGAGTGGCCACCAAGAGGCACTAAGGAAGCTCATCAAGAGCTTGCTAAGAGTTTGGTTGGTATAATGTGTAATTCCCTTAAGGGGAGAGATACTTTGGCTTGGGGCCCTAACCCAAAGGGAAAATTCTTCGCTGCCTCAAGGTACTCGGAGTTGGATAGCAAGCTCCATGGGAGTATTGGTGTTCCTTGGCAGAAGAAAGTATGGAATAAGTTTTCTTAGTCTAAATGTAATTTTTTTTGTGGTTGGTGGCCAAAAATAAATGCCTTACCTGGGATAATTTACACAAGAGAGGCTTCCAGGGTCCTTCCATATGTGTTCTTTATTCCAACAGTGAGGAATGTACCTCACATATTTTCTTCTATTGTCCTTACTCTAGAGAGATCTAGCACCTTTGGTGGGTGGTGTGAAATCAATTTTGTGTTCATGACACTTCATTGGTTGATTTATGGGAAAGTTTGAGTCGACCTCCTACGAGGACATATTTTCTTCAAATTGTTTGGATCATTGGCCCTACTTTTATTATTTGGCATCACTGGCTAGAAAGAAATCAAAGGATATTTCAAGGTTTCAATTTGGTGGTGGCTCATTTATGGTGACATATTTTGTACAGGATCTAGGAGACTATTTCTAATAAATGTGACATTTTGATTGTGGTGGATCCTAGTGATGTTGCTTATGTAAGGAATTTGGATTTGAACGATGGAAGATTTGGGCACTCTATGGGTAGGGGTCCTCAACAAGTCAAAATGAGGATTCATTGAGAGGTTTGATGGCTACCTCCTCCTCAAGGGACTCTGAAGATTAATATAGATGGCTCTTTACGGGGGACCTTGGGCATGTGTGGATTGGCAGTATTGGTAGAGATAGTAAGGGAGGTGTGGTGTTCTTCTCTATTTATAAGGGGCAACATTCTAATAATCTTATGGAGGCTCTTGTGATTCCTCATGTTGTTGAAAGAGGTTGTTCCCTAGGCTAAAGGAGGATTATCTATGAATCTAACTCATAGATTGTGGTTGATATGTTGAATGGTAAATGATTGGATGGAGCTAATTGGTACTTGGTCATAGTGGTAAGGCATATCTTTAACCTATGTTGTTCTTTGTACTATATTTCATTTTGTCATATTCTTAGGGAGTGGAATAAAGTAGTGGATCATTTGGAAAAATGGGCCTCTAAGTATTTAGAGAGGTGGGATGTGGGTGACTGGGACTCTTGTCTTCAGAGCATCTTTTTCCTTGGAAAATTTAATCATGGACGATCAAAATATGTAGCTAGTTTCTCTATTGGGTTCCTTTGGGGACTAGTTTTTGTTGGGTGGTTGTCTTTTGGTGGGCTTGAGGCCCTTGGTTTTGTACTGATTCTTTGATTTCAATAAAAAAATTACCCCTCTTTTTAATTTTTTTATTTTATTTTTTATATGGTAAGTTGTTACCTATGGGGGAACCACCCAAAAAATCAATTAAATCATGTGAAATGATATGGGTTTCATTCGCTAGATATTTACATCACACCTCTATTTTTGCATATCCAAACATTTGGATGTGGGACTACAATTGTCATGATTTTTACAAAAGCCTTGTTTTATTGATATAATCTCTGCATTATCTCATTTTCCCTTCACTTTCTCTACACTCCTCACCTACATTCATTGCTATAATGTTCATTTGACGTATGGATCGTGTGTCGAGCAGCTCAATACATGTGTTATTTCCCATGGCTCATCAGAAATTAATGCATTTGAATATCATTCATATCTTCATCTTGTCAAATAATGATTTGAAGGTACCTGCAATTCAATCACAATTTCCTTTTTATATTTGCAATATGGCAAGGAAAGATCAAGGGCTTAGTTATCATACAATGGAGACTCCTATTTTTCTTTATAGTAAAAGCTAGATGGCTTTTATGGGGAAGATAATAGACCATCATTTGAAAAATGTGTTGGTGGAAAATGACCATTTGACCCTTAAGGCTATTTGGTTGATTCTGGGAAAGGAATTCTTAGTTTCAATGGAATGATATCAACTTAACTCAGATATCCCATCCTAGTTTATAGCATCATTGTTGGATCTTAGGGTTCCTAAAGAAATGATTATTTCCCTTACCAAGGATATATTTGATTCGATTTTACTAGAGGTTTTGGACAAGGTTATTAAAGACTCCTAGTTGAGTTTTGGGGTCCCTCAACCCAAGGATCTAGGTCATCATTAGGAACTAAATGTTTAATTTCTACCATTTCTACTGGACATTTTACGAAATGATTATTGGATGCATCGCTTCAGGGTCAAGGTAGGCTATGATTTCTTAAAGTAGCTATACCATTAGGTACCTGTTCAATATTTCCAATGGATTGCCTGGTTTATAGAGTTTGATGAAGATTGAGGATTCCTACATCTAATTTGAAGGAGCCCAAATGATCATGTTCAAGTTTTGATACACTTCAAAGTATAGTGTGGTGAAAAGCTAGTTTAAAAGTTTAAGTAGATTAGGCTAAGTTTTGAATGGCTAGGATAAAAATATAATACTAATTAGTGACAAGATCAATCCCTTTTTATTATAAGGGCACGAGTAGTTAATTACCTAGTTTTTGGTTGAAAGCTTTTATGTTTAGGTTTTGTTAATCAAAAATTGTGACTCTCAGTTGGGACATAAGCAGACCAGTTTAAATATATGCTAATGTGTAATTTCTGGAAACTATTTACCAAATATGATGAAGACTATATATATTATGAATGGAAGTTGTGTTGCATACTACTCTAATTCATCCCAAATTTTAGAAATCTAAGTTATATGTATCAATTTTAAAATTTCCATATGTTTTATGTGCATGGAATTTTTGTGACAACTTGAATAACTCTAAATGCTCAAAGTAATGGTCTTTCTTTACCATATTTATTTAAGCATTTAAGGTTCAAACTCCCCTAAAATGAGGGTATTTTCAACAGATTATGGTTTTTTTTGTTGTACCACTGTTGAACTCTAATTTTATAGACTATACATTGTATTTTGATTTGTGATTTTCTAAAGTAATCTATTACTTCTTCGACATGTAATTACCACTTTGAGTTATTTTCCTAGAATTCGGAATGAATTAATCTAGATAATTTTGATATGGTAGCATCAATTATCAAATTTTTAATTTAGACCTATGGTTTGAAACTTGAATGAGGTAGAAGGGACTTAGGGTTGCTTTGTGTTTCAGATATGTTCAATGATTTTTAGACATTGCTTCACATAAATGTGTGGCCCCTTCAAGAGTTATGTTTTGTATCCAGAGAGTGTATTAAATAATTATTAATGTCAAAAACTTGAACCCTTCAACCCTGATGTAGAGCCAAGGTGGAGATCTCTCACAGCAATGTCAATGTCAATTCTAAATCAAAGAACTCTTTTTTACTATGCAATCAACTTATTAGGCATTAACTCACCCTCAAGGGTTTCAATCCTTCAATCTTGCAAAACAATAAAAAATCTTCACCAAGGCCCTTACAAAATACCTCAACATGCATATAATGAAAATTGGATTAGTTGAATACAACCTCCAAGACAGATTCAATGAAATCTCTAAAGTTCACCATTTGGCACAAGTTTTCTTCTAGTAGTGGAAACTGAGTTTTTTCCCACTTTCACCCAGATTCTCCAAAGGACTCACCAACCTAACAATGGTTTTAGATGCCCTTTTGGGACCTACAAAGCATACTATGAAAGGAACAGTGACTCTTTTGGATGAGGTTGCACTTTCAATACCCCTACCCTTCTCTAAGCCACCCAATTAGCCCATTTTTACAAACAAAGTTCCTTTTAAAAATCTTCCCTCTAAAAGAACACTTAAAATAGTCAAAAATGATGTGTAAAAATCTCAAATTCCTCAATTTTTCTACTACTATAAGGTTTCTATATGATTGTTCCAATAAACCCTCATTTACCATGTACACACCTATGATTTTCAAGAAAACACCAATCCAAGGTTCACAAGACCAAAAAAATGCTTCAAAGAAATTTATTTATGCTTGTATAGGAAATCCACACCCTCAAAAACTCTGCTCCATCAACATTACTACCAAACCATGTTTTGAACCTCCATCTTTCATAAGAAATAGACTCTTCCAACCCTAGGGCTTCCTCTCATTGCACAAAGATTGCTTTTATTCTCCTACCAAATCATGTAAAACCCTATTATAACATGGAACTATTCCTTCCCACTGATAAATAGCACAAATAGTAGGTGGAAGGAATTAGATCATGATTAGGAACTCAAACAAAGCCCTTGTTGCCCTGTCACAGGCAGTCCCAGAAGAATGAGAAGTTCTCTTCAACCAAAACAAGTTAAGACCTCCAAAATGATTCAAAATAAAGGTATTTGAAGTATCTACCCAATGCACAAGAGATTAGAGAATCACACTCCTATACGGGTCTATACAGAGAAGGTGAAGTTTAGAAAAATAGAAATTGTCAAGAAATAGTAGAGCAAATGTTGTTTTCTTTATTGAATCTTCAATACAATACTTATCAATCCTTGTTCGAGCCTTCTTGAGGCCTTAAATACATTTTGAGACCAAAATCCAATGCCCAACTTCCTCAATTGTCCTCAAATGCTAACTAGCCCTTTAATTTTCACTTTAACAACTTTTCAAGATTGATAACATTGTATTTTTACAACTTTTGAGCCTAGACTACTAACCACCAACAAACTACATTAAGAATGGTATTTTATACCTTATTTAGAATAAAAAGGACTCAAAACACTTGAAATTACTCATGACCTTCCCAAGATCAACCTACCACAACAAATTTTGAGGCATGGTTGTAGGTGCCCCTACACCAAACCCATTAAAGGATTACTCAGTAGAATTTGTGAGTCTAGATAAAGGAGCTAGTTTAATCCTATTGCATCTGTTGAGGGGAAGATGTAGAAACAAGATGTGTGGCTTTTTGAGCCTTTAGTTCAAGGCTCAGTTGAATTTTCATTCTACTATCAAATTGTGCTACCTTAATAAGATTATTTTTGCATATGAATTATGGTGAAGCAAGATGGGTGTCATGCTAGTTATAGGACATTCTAGCTATATGAGCATTCCCCTACTAGTCGTTGTGTTTATTCTTGGGGTATTACACTTGCTATATATGGGTGATGGTAAAACTGCACTCTTTACCCTTTGTCTTCTAAATCCTTCATTATTAAACCTTTTAGACCTTCCCAATTGCTAGGATCTTTTTCAATAATGACTTCTTTGTCATGTCTAACACTGAAATTGACCAATAGATCTATAGCCCCATTGGCTTCTCTATACACATGTGCTAGTGAAAAGTCCTCAAATTGTTCCAAAAATTCTCATATCTTTTGGACCCAAGCCTCTAATTTCCAATTGGGTGTGTCATTTTTTCTTATTTCTTGAATGCATAACAATGAATCTCCTTTAACTTCTATCTTTCCAATCCATTTCTCTCTACATAGGAACAGGCCTAGATCCAATGCCTCTATTTCTGCCTCATTATTGGTTGCAATACCTATCTTTTTGGATAGGGCCCATTTGCATGTGCCTTTTTTACCTTTGATAATACAACCTTCTCCTATTGGACCCGGATTTCCTTTTGCTAAACCATCAAAATTAATCTTAAATTTTTCTTGTTCTAGGCATTTCCAGACTATTCCCTTTCTAAGTTTTGCTTTATCTGTCAACTTTCCTCTGTGCCTCTTCAATTTTTCCCATTTCTTTTGCATTTACCCATCCCACTTCATGAACTTGGTGTTTGATTTAATTATGATTTTTACATTTAACAATTCACATAATCCTTCTTCAATTTTTTGTGTTAGTCTTTTTGCTTCCATATGTGTCACACAATCATTGATGGGGCATTAATCCATAGATTTTACCATAGAGATTCCCTTCTTCCTTTGGGCCAACTAATCAACCATTCTCTCAAGTTTGCTTGTCTTGCACCCAACCACCCTAGAATTCCTTGGATCCAATCCCAACATTTCTTTGCATATGTACATTCTAGGAGAGATGATTAACCAACTAGCTATCTTTACAACATAGAATACACCTATTTGGTCCCCGTATTCCAATTTTCATTAACTTGTTAGTTGTCAATATTCTCTTATGTAGTGTTGTCTACAAGAAACCACCTACTTTTGGTAATACTGATAGGTTCCAGCATAGTTGGATCAGCCAGGAAACATCTGATTGAATTACATTTTAGATCTAATATCCCAATCTAATTGAGTATTGTCCTCATTTTTCTCCACACCATATAATTTCATCATCTTTTTATGTTATGAAGATTCTTCTACTTTTGAGCTCTTTTTTGAGGATAGCTTTTGTGTCTCTTGGAATAGGCATTGTATCTACATTTATACATTCATGTTGGTTGCATAATTTGTGGGGATCATTGCAAATATAGTCTCTTACCTTGTTTTAATATTGATCTTGTAGTAAGTTTATGTGATCCTTCAACTCATCCATCTCTTCTAAAGCTTTATGACCATTCCATGAATCACTCCAAAAATCAACTTGTCTCCCATTATTGACTTTCCATGTTAGGTGCTCTATGATAATTTTCCTGCTATCCCAAAGAAATCTCCAAATAGCAGATCAACCAACTAAGTTTCCCATAGTTAAAATCTCTTTGAGTCCTAACTATCTAGAAATTTATTCTAAAAAATTTTGCACCATAGTTTCTCTAGTTCTCTATACATTTTCCAGGATAGTTTCGCTCCTAATGTTGCATTTTTTGCCTTCATCTTCCTCAAGCCAGCTCCTCCCTCCTTCTTTGGTAGGTGTGCCTTATCCCATTGTAGTAGGGGTTTCTTTTCTTCCTTAGCCCCTTCCCACAAGAACATTTTCATAAAACTGTCCAAGCTTGATTTAATCTTGTGTGTAATTTGGAAACATGACATTACATATATTGGAACAGTTGCTAACTTACTAATTTTATCATTAGGATTCTTCCTACCAATGTTAACCATTTGTTCTTCCATGTTGCTACCTTATTTCTACATTTATCTAGTATATCTTCCCAATGTTGTGAGCAGATTTTCCTGGATATTAATAAAGCACCCAAATGTTTGGTTGGAATTGAATTGATTGTGAATCCCAGTACCTTTTCTATCTTTTTTCTCATAGTACCTTTTTTGCATTGAAGAATAAAATTGAGGACTTGTCTTTGTTTATCAATTGACCTAAGATTCTGGAGTATTCATCTGATGTAGTCTTGATTGATTATGCTTCCTTGATTGATTATGCTTCTCCAAAGAGTATTGTATCATCTACAAATTGTGTATGTGTTATAGGGTTTCACCCTTGTGCCACTTTGATTCCCCTTCATAAATTATTTTCTTGTTTCTCATTGATTGATCTCCCCATAGCTTCTGCATAATTATGAATAAGAACGGGGATATGGGGTCCCCTTTCCTCAATCCATTAGTGGCAGGGAAGTATATATTATATATTATATAATATTATATGATATTATATAATAATATTTTGTTATTATATTGTTATGTATATATTAATATTATCATAAATACTATTATATAATATGTATTAATATAATATTATATTATTAATGTTTATATTAATATATATTAATATTTATATCATATATATTATATATTATGTAGAATATAAATGATATATTATATATATTAATATCATATTTTATATATATATATATATATTTGTATGGTAAGTACTACCAAAGAGGGTAGCTCCCAATCAGAAATCTTTGCATTGCTTGCTAGATGGAATTGATTCCACTCCCCATTACTTTGATAGGCTCCTACTCTCAATCCAAAAGAAGATCCCCTTTAATCCTACCTTAATTTAAAAATTTGCATATATACTATATATTAATATATATTAATATTATACATATAATATATATTATATATAGTAATATTAATTTTTAATATATCCTATGAAATATTAATATTAAGGAACCAACATATATGAGATATTTTTTTAAAAGAATGTTCTCCAAAATGGATATCCATTTCAGAGAGCTTTTATAATATAAATAAAGCTCTCCAAAATGCATATTCATTATTGATAACTATAAGCAAGAAAAAAGCAACAAAATCTCATTATTCACTGTCGACTGTTGGCTGAGCACATGGGCAGAGCTGCAAGAATAGATATCCGCTAAAAAAAATATCTATTTTTTTCATTCTAAACCAAATTTCACCATTTCTTCTCCAATTTTATCAGCATTAAACTAAGGTAAGTGAAAATTCTTTTTGTTTTCATTGATTTTAATTTTTTTATATGTTTTTTAACATATATATTAGGTTTTTTTAAGATTTTAGCAATTTGTTTAAAATTATGTTAATTTTAAAAATTATAATTTTAAATAGGGCTTAAATGGAACAAATTTATAAAGCAAACCCTCATCCACCAAACCCTCCTTCAATTCAAGATTTAATTGAAATAAATATTACTGAATTGAGAAACATTGTTGAGAGATACTATAACCACTAGCATTTGAATTTAGTAACACCTAATATCAAGGCCATAATCAGTCATGTTCAAGACATCACTAGGCAACATTTTTTGTTTCAACAATGGAGAGATGTGAAGAGGTTGGAATATGGAAATGGTTTTTTCTATGGTGAGATTAGAAAATTAGAAATATCTAAAGCCAATTTAGCCCAATATATTGTGAACCCAAAAACTAGACAACATGTTGGTTTATGTAAACCAAAATTTTCCATAAAATGGTGCACACATGAGGGAATAACAACAAAAATTTTGGATTGTTGGTGGATGGTGTTTTATAAACCATCTAACAACAATATTAATGTCTCTCTTTATTTTCTCCACAAATTATATATGAATTTGTTTTAGGTAGGCATGTCAACTATTTTGATTTCAAGGATTTTCAAGGAGTAGGTATGTGAATGCCCGAAGATAGACCTGGGGCATTGCGTATGATGCAAGGTCCTATGTTCCCCCCTCATCTTCCTTCCCCACCTCCAACAACCCATCCAAACATTATTGTTGATGTGACCCAACATAGTCTCTTAGCCATACACTCTTTGACTGGCCATTTGATTACACAGTCCTCATAGTTTTCTAGCTACCTAATAGTGATACTTCTCATGCTTCATGTGATGCTAGTGCAACATCATCATCTACACATATGTGTGTGCCTCATCAGTGTAGTATGTTTAGCCATGTATGTCTAGGTCCTATGGGAGATAGGGATGAGCCTCCCCTAGACACATTTGAGTATGAGTTGCATGATGTGTCACTTGGAGGATAAGAGGCAATAATGCATACTATAGATGCAGCAGAGACATGTGAGAGAGGAACAAATGCAACACCATCCACGACTGGAGATGAGGAGCAACAAAAAAAATATTTTCTAAAGGTAAAACTTAAATTTATTTCATAGTGCATTTAATTTAAAATTATTATAACAAATAGTACATGTTACTAATGTATATTTAAGTGGGAATGAACAGTTGATGACTGAGGTGAAATTTGAGATGTATGCTAAATCATGGTCCTACTTCAGCCATTGAATTTGGCCTACACACATTGGTATAGTTTTTTGTACATATAAAACTTTGTTATTGTACGATATCACTTAAATTGTGATTAATTAAATACATACTAATTTATATCTTGATCTTATTTTACTTTTTTAGTGTACACTAGATGTGACTGATGTGATGCCTTTTACCATGACGAGTTCTTCTCAATCAATCTCAAATGCATAACCAATTCGAGTATATGGTTTTTTATATGTAGTAGATATATAAGTTTCTAGATATATATGTAGATATATGTTTAGTTTATGTTTGTTTGTTGGCAATTATATATTAATTTTATCAATTCTATTTTTATTCTTATAGAGTATGCCCCCATCCACGTATGTGGATCCTCTACCATTTTGACATGGTAGGACTCCTGAGCGTCCTAAGGGACCATCATTTGATGAATGTATGTCAACCAAAGAACAAATGCTTGAGGTAATTAAGAATTGAATTTGACTTTAGTTTATAATTTAGTATAGTGATTAGATATTACTTTGAAAGTTATAAAAATAGTATATTTAAGTTTCTATTTAGTAGTCTAAGTTATTTATCGTTGAGCTAATTAATCTAATTTTTGGTTCAAATTTTTTTTGTGTGGACAACTTCTCATCCATCAAGTGGTGTGAAGATCCTATATTTTGATGATCGGCCACAAGATTATAATTTTCTTTACATGGCATAGCCATTTGAGATATACATTGTATATAGACCGTGAGATGGCATATGCCACATTTTTTAAATATTATTTTGAGTTGGCATATATGTAAAATTTTTATATGTATATACATAGTTACTCTACACTATTATATATACAAATTGATATTCAAAATATTTTATTCTTTTTGTGCATGTTTTCCTATTTTGAAAATTAAAATTTGAATGTATAATCACTTTATAATGGTTGATCTATGATGGATAACATGTTATATCTATTTATTTCTTGCAATCTTGCACTTTAATAGTTAATGAATTACATATCATTTTCACTCATGTTATACTATTGTTAAATTTGGTTGCCTTGAAAAACTTCACCAAATCTGATCCCTTTATCATTAGTCTCTATAGTTGCAACATCATTTACCCTTTGATTCCTTAATCTGGTAATATCCTTAGTCTGTATAGTTTTATTTCGATATTTATCCTTTTAATAAAGTTATATTTCCCCTTTAGCAATGATGGATATTTCAATTTGAACTTTCCTTTTGAAATTAGTGCATCCATGGAATACAAATTTTGGCACAATTTTGGCATAATGCAACATGAATAAATTAGAAATAGAGCATACCATAATTCATTTATAATTCATTAACAAATCACATGTTTTCATCAAGAAAGATTCAAATTAATGTTATAAAAGTAGTCCATAATAACCTTAGTCCATATCTCCCTATCCCAATTAATCCAACCCAAACCTTAATCAATTCTCAAACTATTAAATCAAGCCTAAATATACCATTCATACCAAATTAAATCAATCTAAACCTTCAACCAAGACATCAAAAATATAATCCCTATGACGATAGTTATGATTTTGACAAAGACACCATTGATGAGAATGTTGAGCTTTTGGTTATGCTTAGTTGATGACTAACTTGATTTTGTTGAGATTTTTTTTGGAATTAAGCTTTATCACTTTGCATCCAAGATCTACCTTGTATAGTCCAAAAATACACTTGATTTTTTATCCAAAGTCAAAAATTAGTTGAGATGTTAGATTCACCATTAGTTGTTGCTACTATATATTCATATATTATTGAAAACCTCAAATATTTGATTCACTCCAGGCTTGGCATTTCATATGTCATTGACATGCTATCTAGTTATGTAGAAACCTCATGAACTAAATAAGAAGGAAAACTACTAGTTCCTCCACTATACTCAAGGAACTTCTTAAAAAGAAAAATATGCATTTTGTAATCAGAAACTCCCAAAGTTGATCAAAAAGTGGTTGCAAAGCTACATAAAAGTATTCAATACATTGAAAACTCTATCTAAGAAATGGATGTCGTTGTCTTAAGGGCCGATGAAGGAGCAGCTGATTCAAAGCTTAAAGTAAAAGATATGAAAAAGAAGTTAGAAGATCATAAAAAGGAATACCAGGGGGTGTTAATAGGTAAGAGCAGTGGGGATGAGGAAAAATGTGTGGATGATCAACTTGTAGATGCAAAAGTAATCATTGGAATTGTCAAAACTAAAGAAAAACAACAAAAGACTATAATTAACCACTTATAAAAGGAATTAAAAGATAATAATAATACTTTATCATCAAAATAAAAGGATTTTAATTAATTTTGTTGAGAGAGAGCTGCAATCTAAAAGAAAAGTCCAAAATATTCACCATTGCTTGACTATTAAGTAGCTGCCAACATGAATCAATGTAGGAATGTGTGAGTTATTTTGACATGAAAATATATACACATGACATTCGTGAACATACATAAGTAGGTGCATATGCATAATATTTGTTAGTCTATGCATATTTTCATCATAATCATCATTATTCGTATACATTCGACACACTTGATGGCGATTACACATACATGTGACATTTTTCAACATACACATGACATTCATAATCATCATGTTTTGTATACATTCTACCATCAATATAACCAATAATTCTCGTATATCATATTTTTCACATCCTCATGTACAAATACATCTTAAATCATCTTTTAGCCAGCATAATCATCAATACAACTAATAATGTCCATATAATTTTATCGATGTCCTCATGTACAAATACATCAATGCATCTTGTTATCAAGATATCAGAGATACACAACTAATATGTTCCCCTGATATCCTCGCTCCATAACACATCTCAAATCATTGCTACTCACAAAGACACATGCATTGCAATATTACAAAAACTGTTAAAAATAGAAAAAATGTTGAGTAAAAGTAATTGAACAATGAAAGAAACATGAACTCCAATGTTGGATGCATTACCATCAAACCTCACATCCTACTCAAAGCTTGTGTTGAGAAATCATTGCATATAAATATTAGAAAAGTATGGATTATAAACAACATGAACAACAAAGTCAACTAATCATTATTTCAAATCAAATGTAAGATTAAAAATCAAGAGATAAAAGTATATGAAGAAGATACCTCCTTATGAATTACATTGAATGTATCCTCAATGTTGAAGAAAAATGTTATAAATTTTGTTTTGAATTACTTCTTGACACAATAGTATTATCCACCAAAAATACCTAATTTGTTAAGAATTGTTAAAAAACATAAACTCAAACCTACTTTTGACTCAACAATGGTTAAAATTAAACATGGATATTGGAAAATGAAAATATTATATTTTTTTTAGTAATTTTGAAAAATGGGAAACTTGGACACATTGAGGTAGGAAGGTAAATACTATGGAAGGGTTCTTTTCATTTCCCAAGTCATCCAATTATTCTGGGGTGCTCTTTCCAAGGCAGTCTTTGAAGTTCCCTAAAAGCAAAAAATTGTCAAACTATGACAAAATAATTTTGGGAGGTTCTGGCACGTATGAATGCTTTGTCGACACCTACAGGTGGATATTGAATCCCTTCAAACCAACCTCTGATTTTTGGTCAACTCAACAAATTTTGTGTGTTCCAATGTGAAATGCATTCTTCAAAAAATTGTTAGTGGAAAGTAGTGCAAAAATGGAAAGGGGCATTTTTTGTTTTGTGCATCATGGAGAAAAACTAATTATACCACACATCAAGGTGGGTAGGTAAATGTTGTGAAAGGTCTCATTTTTCTACCCAATTCGCCCCCATGATTCTGGAGTGCACTAATTCAGGGTAGTCTTGAAAGTTTTGTAAGAGAAAAAAATGAAAAATTGTTAAATTTTCAGTATTTTTGAAAAATGGGCAGCGTGGAAATATTGAGGTAGGCATGAAAATACTAGGGAAGGTATTTTTTTTTCCCAAGTCACCTGATCATTCTGGGGTGCTCTTTATGGGGTAGTCTCTAAAGAGCCCTAAGAGCAAAAAATGCAAAAATTATAAAAAAATTAGTATTTCTCACAAATGGGTAGCATGGAAATACTAAGGTGGGAAAGTAAATACTATGGAAGGTCACTTTGTGTTTCCCAAGTCACCCAATTATTCTAGAGTTCTCTAAAGATCCTAAAAGCAAAAATGTCAAACTTTGATGAAGTCATTCTGTGAGCTTATGGTGCGCAAGATTGCTTTTGCTAGACCTACAAGTGGATATCAAATCCCTTCAAACCAACTTCTCTTAGTTTTAGTCAACTCAACATTGTTTGTTTGTTCTAGTGTCAAATTCATTCTTGCAAAAATGGAAAGAAGCATTATTTTTCCCAATTCCCCTCATGATATCAAAGTGCACTGATTTGGGGTAGTCTTGAAAGTGTCATAAGAAAAAAAAATGCAAATTTGTTAAGTTTTTAGTATTTTTGACAAATGGGTAACATGGACACGTTGAGGTAGGTAGGTAAATACTAGGGAAGGTCTCCTTTTTTTACCGAAGTCACCTGATCGTTCTAGGGTGCTCTTTCTGGGGTAGTCTCTAAAGAGCCCTAAAAGAAAAAATATAAAAATTATAAAAAAAATAGTATTTTTGACAAATGGGCAGTGCAAACATGTCAAGGTAGGTAGGTAAATATTAGGGAAAGTCTCTTTTCATTTCCCAAGTCACCTGATCATTCTAGGGTGCTCTTTCTAGGATAGTCCCTAAAGAGTCATAAAAGCGAAAATTTGTCAAACTATGACGAAGTCATTCTAGGAGCTCATGGCGCATACGAATGCTTTATCTGAACCTACATGTGGATATTGAATCCCTTCAAACCAAACTCTCTTGGTTTTGTTCAACTCAAGACCGTTTGTGTGTTACATTGTCAAATGCATTCTTGCAAACATTTTCAATGGAAAGCAGTGCAAAAATGGAAAGAAGCATTTTTTTTGTTTTGTGCATCATGGAGAAAAACCAAGTTTACCAATACATCAAGGTGGCCAAGTAAATTCTACAGGCCTCCTTTCTTTTCCCAATTCCCCCTATGATTCCATAGTGCACTAATACGGGGTAGCCTAGAAAGTGACGTAAGAGCAAAAAATGCAAAATTGTTAAATTTTCAATATTTTTGATAAATGGGAAATGTGGACACGTTGAGGTAGGTAGGTAAATTCTAGGGAAGGTCTCTTTTAATTTCATTGTATTTTTTTTATCTTTTTTTTGTTAAGACACATAAACTCCAACCAACCATTGAATCACTACCATCATTACCTCATTGTACTCATAACACAACCATGGATGTATTGATCTAAATTAATTAAAAATATACCTTTGTTCTCCAAAAAATCTACACATAAAAAAGTGAATTTTCAAAAAAATCAATCTTCAAGACCTATTAGAAAGTCAATAATGGTGGATTTGTTGTTATAAGCAACATGAACAACAAAGTTTGCACTGAACATTCTCTCAAATCAAATATGTACCTTGAAAATATATTGATCCACATGAACTATCCTGGATTTTTTAATCTGAACCGCTTGAAAATATACCTTTGTTCTCCAAAAAACCTACATTTTTACATATCAGTTAATTTTTATGCAAACTTTTAATGTACTTTTAATACAACCCATAAAAATAACATGAATCTAAATAAGATGAAAAATATCACACCTGTCCGATACCAAAAACAATTTGCTACTCACGTGTTCCTAAAGGGTCATCTTTTACCTTTAGAGTATCTAGTATTGCTTCATGATCAACACTCTAACTATCCATAGTTCTTTTGTTCTTGGTTTGGCATTATGTCTCAATAACTTAACATTTATTTCTATAACAATGTGTGAATATATGAGAATGGTTTTTTTCTTTCTTGTAGTCTTCAAATATAGGTTAGCCATTCTTTCTAATCATATATGTTCACAACCAAGTTCCAACAACAACAATTGAACCTGTAGGATACATGAACCCATCATCATTTTTCATTGGTTGTGTTAGATTTTTCTTTCCCTATACACATTGTGCCAACCAATATTTTGATCCCTCTTCATTCTAATATGGTGGAACAACTACATAGACATGTCCTAGTTGTACAAGATTTGAAAGATGATCATAGTCAAGGGAACTTTCCATTTTATCTTCTAAAGAGGATTATGTTGTAGATAAAGGGGTTAGATAATATGAAATACATGCATCTACCCACTCACTTGACTCATATTGATCCCAACCACACTGAATATAATTATAACAAAAATAATCGAACTCTCATGTCCATATGGTCCATGCACCTACATTTGAGCTTCAAAATGTATGCATCTTTGAAGTTTCTTTGATTGTCTAACATTCCAATTTCTCTCCCACTATTCCCTCATCAACCAACCAAAAGAACTTTCACACTTCCAAATCAAGTGTCCCTCCTCGTGACAATGCATAACTACACCAATTAATAATAGAATGTGCATCATTGAATGTTGTACCACCTCTAATCTTCATTTGTTCCTCAACTAGAGCTCTCTTCACACATGCACCTACTCCATCATGCTCACCTTTTCCATGCCCGACTTCAAATATGTGGTACACATCCTTCTCAACCAATAAAACATACAAGCATTCTTGAATTTCCTCATGCAGTTATCTAACCAAATGAGATATCGACCCATTGCAATACCTTTTTCCTACAAGAACTCAAAAAAAAATCAATACAATATTGTACAAACTTAGACAAATGAGATCTATCATCACTCATGTAAAAATGGTACTCCATGATTATCTTCCTATCCTCTTCTATACTATCAGGGGCATGTCTATATGTGATGTGAATAAAAATAGCAATTTTAATAGAATTCTAATATTGAGATTGTGGCTCATTTTGTGTTGCAATATGTAATTTTCAGAAAAATCAACCATGGATATAATAGTTCCAATTAGGAAAGAGTCCTTACACATCCTGAATTTTTGATCCAACCATAGGGACCTATGGCTATACCTAGCATACTTGTAGAAAATATTATTCTTAAAATAATCAATACTTACCTCTCTTGTAACCAACTCGCATCTAGAACCTTCACCTCCACTCCTCAAACTCTATTTCATTGTCTCAAATCTCTTTCTCTCAACAATTTTGTTAGAAAAATCATGTTGATTTCCCTCGTGAAAACATGTTATAAACTTTGACAAACCACGACATTGCAAAAACTCCTCATTTAAACAATCATTTCTATAGAAAAAGAAACCATCACCTCTAATACATAAAAATAAATCTAACAAGTCCCTAGATGACTTTGAAAGTTTCATTGCACCACACTCATGTAACATTTCATTAATATGCATAGTAGAACGAATATAACATAATAGTTTATGATGAATTGAAAACTCTACATGGTATTTACATGTATTACAAGATTCAAAAGCCCTTTATGAGATTTACAAAGATGGGCATGCTTCACAATATTGTTTGTATATAAATATTTTGGCTACATTCCAAGAAATGTTTAGGATGTGGTGTATGGTTTTGATTGTTAATTCTTAAATTTAAAACATCCTTTGCATTTGGTGATATCTAGATTGAGAGTGCCAAAATTATTGAATTTCATCCTTTATGTTATCTATTAGCTTCTTATCAACATGTGGAAGCCTCCCACTAAAAGCACGTGTATCATTTTGAAGAGGATTATCAAGTCTTCCTCTTCTTGAGAGTGCTCTAGACAATGTTTTATGGTTTAGGTTTAAATCATCACAAGTTTTCCTCAATAAATGGGACTTTACCAAATGATGGCTTACTAATGAGGTTGTGATTACTCTACAAGAAACTCTCTTATCTTTTTCCTTACCAGTCATTCCAATAGAATTTAGAGCATTAAAAATACTTTTGATAATAATACTATTTTTTCCTTAATTTTTGGTGACATGTGATAGGACTTGTCAAAAATTTTAGGGTTCCATTGTTTTAACTAAAAATTTTGAGAATTTTGGTAGTCATTTGATTGTTAGGGTTTCCTAAAACCTTATGTTTAGGGTTCCCCTAGGGTATAAAACCCTTTCTAAACCCTAATAGTCACATTCCCTAAGCTTTTCTTATAATCACTCATTGACTTGAAATAATTTGTACCCACTCATGCTAATGATAACTTATGCATTTCAAGTCATTCACTCATTTTCCCCTTGCTCCTAGTCTATCTGGTTACCCATTCTTTTAAAAAATCATTAAAATCTCTCTGCGGGTTCCATGAAATATTTTATCCTTGGTCTAATGTTTGAACTCTAAGGTCTAAGGTTCAATTTATGTCTAATTATTTCATCAACCTACCCTAGACCCCTTTTAAGTCATAACTTAAATGCATCTCCTTTAAAATGGCTTTAGTTACCAGTTGGGTGGGCCCCATGCTGCCAAGTATTTGCTTTTTCTTAGTTTTGCCAACCCGCATTGCATACTTTATTCTTTAAAAATTATTGGTGGAACTGCAGGAGGACACCATATGTCTAGTCTTTACAAATGGTTTATAGCATGCTTATGTTGGGCCCGTGATCTAAAGGCTTATGAAGAATCATAAGATTTTGATAAATTTAACTAAGTGTTGAGAGCATAAAGGAAGGTTAAATGGTGCACATATTGGGACATGTGGCATGATCTAGGAGGCTTTCTACCATTCTGCAAGCCTCAATCTTTCTATCCAATGCAAAGATAATAGGAGCTATACATATTGATGAACAATTTGTTTCTCCATTACTAAAATCCAAGTACCACAAGCTAAAGGTTGATCAAGAGAAGAAAGATTTGAGGTCAGAAATAAGCAAAAATCTAAGCAAAAGAAGGACAAATTTATTGAAAAAGGTATGACAACATATGATTTACCTAGTACACTCAAATTGAAATGTTCCAAATGTTTTCTTAAGTAAAGGTATTTTTCCCTCTTCTTGAAATGATGAGAATTCAGAAACATAAATAAAAGGCAGTTGCCCTCATCAATGGTGCAACTATAGCCTATGAAGAAAATAAGTTTTCTACTCTACCTAAAACAAATAGAAAGGATTCAAAAGAAGGAGTTAAGGGGATTATTGATGATATCCCTCAAGTATTCTTGGGTGCCACTCTTATTGCATGCACAAACCAAGTGGACCCATTTTATGAAACTCTTGTAATTGATGGTAGGCTTATAAAAAATTGTATGATAGAGTCTAGAGCATCATCAAATATTATTCCTCTTGAGATAATGAAATAATTGGGATTGAGGATCAATAGGGCATATGGTATGTGCTATTCCATGGACTCTAGGGTGGTCCCAATTATTGGAATGATTAAGGAAGAATGTTTTAGACTAGCTACCTATCTTGGAAAGGAATTCACCATGAGTGTCATAGTAGTGGACATCCCTCCTACATATGGGATGTTGTTGTCAAGAAATTGTAGTGTTGCAATAGGAGGGATCAAGAAATGTGACATGTCATATGCCACCATCCCCATTGATGGTAAGGATGTGAAACTCCCTAGAGACTTGAGGGTACCGTAAATGATTGAGATCACAAAGCCTAAAGAAAACATTCATTTTGTGGATGTTGACATGGGAAATTTTTGAATTGAAGAGTTACATAAAGAAGAAGAGAAAAAACATGCACTACAAGAAAACTATTGGAAAAGGAAGCAATGAAACAAGCAAATGGAGATGAAGTATAGACAATGTACTTTTATGGTGCTTGTTCTAAAGAAAGATCAGGGGCAAGGGTTATTTTTTATTTCACTTAATGGTAAGACCTTTAAGTTCTCATTTTCATTGATGTTTGTTTGCACAGACAATGTTGTAGACTATGAGGCTTTACTATTGGGATTAAATATGGCAATTAAGAATAAGATCAGAAAGCTCGGAGTCTTTGGAGATTTTGAATTATTTGTATCCCAATTTAGGGAAAAAAATTTCAAAAAATAAAATACTGAAACAATAAAAGAATGTAGTATGGGATTCAATTGAGATGTTTGACGCATTTGGAATTGATTAGGTTGAGAGGAAAAAAATGGAATGCCTAATCTATTAGCCAATATTGCATTGAGTCCTAATGATATGACATATGTTGGAATTTCAAAAGTTGAGACGCTAACCAAGCCATCAATTACTGATAATGTGCAAAATTGGCAAGTGTTTAATGACGATGAAGACATACTGAAGTACCTACAATGTTTTGATGAATATAAGAGACATGAGATAGACTTTGGGGATTTTATAGAGGCAATTGATGGGAAGAACAAAATACACTTTTGGGATTTTATAGAGGTAATTGATGGGAATGACATAGTATTTGGGAATGAAGTTTCCCAATTAAATACTAACAAGATTACCAAATACCTAGTTACATTAGAAAGAGTGTTTGATAGCCCTAACAAGAGAAACATCAAAAAAAATCCAACCCATCAAGATGACTTGGAAGAAGTCAATTTGGAAACTGAGAATGCACCCAAAAAGGTGTATGTTGGGAAGAAGATTAATCCCAAAATAAAAGAAATGCTCATTGATTTGTTAAGAAAATATAGAAATGTATTTGCATGGTAATACGATGAACTAAAGGCTTATAGAGAAGAGTTATTTCAACATGAAATACCATTGAAGGTAAATTCCAAACCCTTCAAAAAAAATCAAAGACCTATCAATCCTACACTGGCACCCAATATGCAAGAAGAATTAATGAAATTGAGAGATGGTGGGATCATTATCAGACTTTCAGCTTGGGTATCTAATCTTGTGTCAGTGAGAAAGAAAAATGGTGATATTAGGTTGTGTGTTGACTTTACAAATCTCAATATATCATCACTGAAAGACAACTACCCATTGCATAATATGGAGGCAATGCTTCAAAAGGTAATTGGTTGTGAATTAATGTCAATAATGGATGGATTTTCAAGCTACAACTAGGTCAAATTCAAGGAGTTTGAGTAATACAATACAATGTTCATAACTCCTTGGGGAATAAATGTTTATTTTAGGATGCCTTTTGTCCTGGCAAATGTAGGTGCAACATTTCAAAGGGCTATGGATGTAGCCTTTAGTAATTTTATAAACATATTTATAGTGGTGTATCAGGATGATCTCACTGCTTATTCCAAGAAAGAATAGGAACATTGCATGCACCTAGAAAAAATATTTTCCAAAGGGTTTGAGTATTGGATTTCACTTAATCCTAAGAAATGTGCCTTTGGTGTTCCTAAAGGGAAGCTTTTTGGGAACATAGTGTCAAAGGAAAGTGTAAAGATAGATCCAAAGAGAGTGGATACAATTGATAGAATACCACAACCCAAGAGTGTGACAAGAATTCAGTCATTTTTTGGGAAATTAATCTTCTTAAGGAGGTTTGTTACTAATTTTGCAAAGATTACAAGGCCCATCTCAAACATGCTAAAGAAAGGAGAGACTATAGCATGGAATGAGGAGCCAACTAGGGATTTTAAAAGTATAAAGCAACCAATCAAGGAGGCACCAGTCCTTAAGTCTCTTCATTTATCAAATCCCTTCTAGCATTTTAATTTGCATCTTTCCATACTATTGTTGATGTGTTGTTACAGAAAAATGAAGAAGTGTATGAGTATCCAATTGCATTTTTTAGCAAATCCTTGCAAGTTGTTGAACTAAAAAATAATATAATAGAAAATCAGGCTTATGACATGGTGAGAGAAGTTAAAAATTTCAAATCATATTTTCTTGGTGCAACAATTTTTGCATATGTTCCTACTGTTGTAGTTAAATACATCTTCACACAACGGGAGGCCACTGGAAGAAGATGCAAATAGATAAACAAGATACAAGTGTTTAATATAGATATCCAAATCACACAATTGGTGAGAGGACAAGGTTTTGCTTGGTTAATGTCAGAAACAAATTTGGATGCCATTATATGGTCAAAACTATTGCACATAAAGTATTAAGGGAAAGGTTTTGGTGGCTAACGCTTTTTAAAGATGCACATAAGTTGGTGAGGGCATGTGACGTATGTCAAAGGTTTTTAGGCAAGTTGAAATTCTCAAGAAACTTTCCAGTCCAACCAATAATAGTACAAACCCCTTATCAACAGTGGGGGATTGATTTAATTTGAGAAACTGCAGAGAAATCTAGTGGAGAACACTCAGGGATTCTAGTAGCCACTATTTCAAAAAATGGGTAGAAACAATACCAACCAAGAAGGCTACTAACAAAGTGGTGGTGGATTTTCCAATGAGCAATGTTTTGACAAGATTTAGTGTACCTAAAAAGATTATATATGATAATTACATGTGTTTCAAGTCAGAAGAATTCATAGATTTCTACAAGTATGGGATTTCAATCTCATATTCATCCCCATATCACCCACAAGGCAATGGACAAGTCGAGTCCAGTAACAAAAGTTTAATGAAGATTATTAAAAGGGTGATAAAAAAGAACAAAAGATCTAGGGAAGCAAAACAAAAGAAAGCTCTTTGGGCCAATAGGGTGACTATTAAAAATGCTACAAGACATTCACCATTCAACCTGGTTTATGGCCTAGAAGCTAGAATTCTAGTAAATAACCTACTACGAGTGTATAAACTCATCCAGGAATATGATGAGAATGTCTCTAACGACATGCAGCAAAGGATCAATGCTTGATAGAGTTGGACGAAGTGAGAATAGATGCACAACATAAGAACATAAAAATGAAACTGCAATTCAAGAATCTTTATGAGAAAAGGTCTTCTCTCAAAAAGTTTGAAATTAGAAGCATGGTACTAATGTGGAATGCAAAAGCACATGATAAAGGAAAGCATGGAAAGTTTGATGATTTTTGGTTGGGTCCATACATAATCAATAATACAAATGGAGAGGATTCTTATTTCTTGCAAAATCTAACTGGTGAACTTTTGGAATGGAAAATTCCTAAAGTCATACTTCTCGTGAGGTATGTTATATTCCATGTACATTGTAATTTTGTGTATATTTTTGTATATAGTATCTAGTCCTGTGAATAGTTTTTTCTCTAGTCTGTTTGGTTTTCCTGTCTTTTTTGGGCTCCCTCTTGGTTTTGTCTTGCTCTGCTCTATGGTTTGTGATGAGCCTAGTTTTTGGTCCAATTTTGGGTAGAATATAAAGTTTATTTGCTAGTAGATGTCATGGACTTTAATGTTAAATGTTGGTATTTTCATAATGTTTCCCTTAAACCATTGACATTGGACTTAATCCTATCTCTGCAAGCTTTAATGGCATTTGGCATATTATGTGGATTATCTATATTGATTTTGCATGTGGTTAATGAATGTTCCTTAATGTGGTTATAGATGTGCAGTTATTATGTGTACTGACATTACCATGCAGATTTAATATGCTAAGTTGAGGAAGACACCGCCAGCTGGGCATGCACCATAAATTCTAGCAAAGGAATCGCTCCAATTCAAAGGAGGCCGATGGGAGAAGATTCTTCATGCAACTTAGTGTAACCACCTTGTAGTGGACTTTAATGATCAAGCATGCACAGGCATTACTATTGTGATGAATCTGTGTTTGGACCTACATGTTTGACCAGATTTCATGCACATGTAACGGCCATCAGTCCATTTTCTTTGTTTTCCCTAAATGGTGTCCTCCCAATCATGAAATTGACTGCCTTCTTTAGTTGTTAGTATAAATAATGATCTGATGCTCCTTCCTCATGAGGTTACATGATTTGATATTGTACTTGCACTCTCCAGTTTTCAGTAATACAGATACATTACTCTTTTGTACTCATGATTCACAATGAATAAAATAAAGTTGAGTTTGAGCATTTGAGTTCTCATTATTTTTAGAGGATACTTATCCAAGGGGGGCCACTTGGTGAGTAATCTGTCTTCTTAGTTTAGCATTAGTTTATTATTACTTTTTCATTAGTACTTAGTTAGAATTCTGGCACCAATTGTTCCTACAGCCACTAGAATTTCATTTTGTGACTATTCCTACAGCCACTAGAATTCCATTATGTGACTGCTCCTACAGCCAAAGCAGACAGAGTAGTTTCCTATTTGTTGCTCATATTTTTATTCATGTTATGCATTTTAGCTTAGCATAGTTTTTGATTGATTTTCATCATTTGTCTCATTCCTTTTCAAGCAATTTACTTTCAATATTGTATGTTCCTTAGTTGTAGAATGAAATGGCTACTTTGAGTTCCTAGTGCACATACTGTGCTAACTCATTTCAAGTTCACATCCCTAGGTTGACAAGTTAAATGCACCTTCATGATGATTGAAATAGCTATTCAGGTTAGATGTCCAATCTCTGAATCATGGTTGTAAAGGCCTAGTTCTTAAAATCATTGTAGCAGGCCAACATTTTTGGCATCGTTGTCGGGGATGGTGTCAAGCTAGGGAGTATTTTGGAGTTATTGATAGTTTTTCTTGTTGTAGTGTTTCTAGAAGTTGTTCTTAGTATATCCTCATTTAGGAAGTAATGACCCCCCTTATTTTTTACCAATTATTTGTGTGAGCTGACTAATAGTGAGTGGTACCGCATGCATAGAGGAAGGAGAAAGGATGCTTATGGGAGATTCCTTCCTAACAATCCTAATCCATTCCAACTAGTTGACTATTATAATGTACCAAAAGAAAAAAAGAAGATCCACACCCCTTTGTTGATGCATATCCTAATCTGACTATTCTGAAGTCTCCTCTAAAGATCAAAATCAGCTTGAGAACCCCTTTGCTTGGGAACCACATCAAGCAGGAATGGGTGATGTAAATAGGAATGGACCTAACCAACTAGTTTTTCCTTTACCCATTGCCCATTAGAATGAAGTTGACAACATCAAGAACATTCATGCCTCAGCACTCCCAAAGTTTTATGGACTTGTCACAAAAGATCTTGATACCTTTTTATTTGAGTTTGACATACTCTATAGGAGCTATGATTATACTATTGATTCCCATAGGCTTAAGCTATTTCTTACCACTTTGAAAAAGGTTGCATTAAGATGGTTCATGAGCCTAGGCAGAGATACTGTGGAAACTTGGGAAGACATGAAGACAAAATTCCTTGAGAAATACAAGGAATATTGTAGGGGAAGTGACATGAGAGGAGGTGACATTTTCAAGATGCAACAAAAGGAAGATGAGAGCCTCAAAGATTACATTACAAGGTTTCTATTTTTCCTACAAAAAGCTCCACACCTTACACTTAATGAAGACTCACAAAAGTTGCTTTTCCTAAGAGGAATCAATGATAGCTGCACTAATTCCTTGGACCTCATGGGAGGAGGAGATATCTCCCAAGTTCCTTGGGAAGATATCAAGAAAATATGCCAGAACTACTCTAGGGCAGCTTCAAAGAAAGGGAGAGCTTACCAATCTTCCATGGGTAAGTCAACTACCAGTGGAGTTTAAAGAATGGAGATTACTCATTTGCTAGCAGACTTTAAGCAAGCTATTATAAATAATCTAGCTACTCAGCTAGATACACTTCAATCCAAGAAGAAGCAAGAGGAGGCAGAGGCAATGTTGACAGAGTATTGCCCCACTGCAAGCAAAAGAAGGACTACAGATATAAGATGGTAGCTAATCTTGAAAGCAGAAGGTCCCACCTAAGTTCAAGCCAATCTAGATTGAAGAAGACCAAGTCTACTATGTTGCACAAAGGAAGTCCTAGGCTCCAAGACAAAGTATGCCACCGGATCCACTATCCTATGTTGAGCCATATTTTAATTCCTATTCATCTGGTAACCAATGCCAGCCCCCATATCCATCCAGTTATGGAAGATATCCACCACAACCTTGGAGTAACCCTCCAAATGCTTGGCCCAATCATTAGAGTTGTCCACCCCAATGGCAGCAACCTCAAGGGAATTGGCAGCAATTTCAAGGGCATTGGCAGCCACCTCCAGGAAATTGGAAACAAACAAATCAATGGAGAGGAGGACAGCAATGGCCTACCCAGACAACCAGTTACATGTAGCCACCTTCTCAGCCCCAGCAGCCTGCTATAATGCCTCCACCTACTAATCCAAGCTCAAATGCACCTAAACCTACTCAACTACCAGCTCAGCCCACACCCAATCCAAATAGCAAACCATAGCAGCAGCATACATACTCTGCTGATTCAAATCAATTCCTTGCATATGTTGTGAGTGTAAGTGATATCCACTTGCATTCAGGTACTACTCTACCAGCCCCTTCCAAGCCCATTATCACTAAGCTTCATGTGGAAGAGGAAGAGGAACCTCTAAATGATCCCATTTAGCCCAGTGTACCTAAAAGTCCTAAACCAACCCAAGTCAAGCAGACTGAACAAGAACCATCATATTCTCAGAGATTGGAAGTTGCCAAGAAGAAAGGAGAATAGGAGGATATAAATTTTGATATCGTGGATTAGTTGAAGCATATATGTGTCCAGATACCTCTATTTCAGGCCATAAAGGATGTTCCACTCTATGGCAAGGAAATCAAGGAAGCATGTCTCAAGAAGCCAGGTAGGAAAAAGAAGGACCCAACTATAGTTCATGTGGTGGGACAGCTAGCTGACATCATGCTGGGAAAAGTGACTATCCCCAAGTATAATGACCCAAGCAATCCTGTAGTAGTAGTTATTATAAACGAGGTCCAAGTAAAGAATGCTCTGATTGATTTAGGGGAAGAAATAAATGTAATGACCAATGGCATCCTGCAGCAACTAAATATCGCAAGCATGAGATGTACTCCTACTATCCTGCATCTTGATGATAGCTCTATTGTTAAGCCTTATGGTGTAGTGGAGGATCTTGTGGTAATTCTAGACTCCTGGGAGTACCCAACAAACTTTATGATTCTTTCTCCTAAAGCTACACTAGGCAGGTATCTCATTATTCTTGGAAGGCCTTGGTTGGCAATTACAGATGCATACATTAGATGTCGGTCAGGTGACATGACCATTTCAGATGGGAGGAGCACTAAAAGAAAAAATCTTTATCCGCCTGCTCATTCATTTCATGATGAGGATAATCCTATATGGCCACAATTTGATGAAGAGGCCGAGGAAGTTAACTTTGTGGCATAGCTTATGATGCTAGGTAGAAGCTCTTTCATGTAGCTCCAAGATAAGGATGAAGTATTGGCTAACATCATTCAAAACCATTGTGAAGTGGAGGAAGCATCATCTTCTCATTCTGCTACTCCAGTCAAGACACTTCTGCTTGTTCTTCCCGTAGCCATTGTTCCTGCAGACATTCTTCCTGCAGCCACTGTTCTTGCAGACGTTCTTCCTGTAGCCACTCTTCCTATAGACAAACTTCCTGTAGCAACAGGTATGTCCCATACATTATTTCCATATGAACTAAAGGTAGCATGTGTTAATGAAGCAATCATGATAGAGTTAATTACACAAATATAGGTATCAAAAGGAAAATATTTGAATGTTAATAGTAAATTAAATGAAGAAAAACAATTGTTATTGACAAACCTGTTAAGGACCCATCAGCATGCATTTACATGGGATTATCATGATATGAAGGGATTGGATCCTAAACTTTGTACACACATAATTTACATCAAAGATTATTGCACCCCAGTAAGGCAGCCATAAAGAAGAATCAACCCTGCACTAAAATAAATTGTGAAAGGAGAACTACAGAAACTACTAGATGCAGGATTTATCTACCCCATTTTAGATAGTCAGTGGGTGTATCCATTAGTGATTGTTCCCAAGAAATGAGGGAAATGGTGAGTTTGTGTTGACTATAGAGAATTTAATGTTGCCACCAAGAAGGACCACTTTCCTTTACCCTTCATTGATCAAGTTTTGGATACACTTACAGGAAAGCAATACTTTTATTTTCTAGATGGATTCAGTAGCTACAACCAGATCCAAATTACACCAGAGGACCAGGAGAAGACTACATTTACTTGTCCATGGGGGACCTATTACTATTCAGTGCTTCCATTTGGCTTATGCAATGCACCTGCAACTTTTTAGAGGGCAGTCATTAGCATATTCTCAGACATTTCTCATGATTGCATGGAAATTTATATGGATGACTTAATCACTTATGGTGTTGATTTTAAACAAGTGTTGGAAAATCTTAGAAGGTTCCTACAGAATTGTGAAGACCAAAAATTTTCCTTAAATAGTGAAAAGTGTTTCATGATGATGCAGGAAGCATAGTTCTTGGCCACTACATCTCCCATAAGGGAATTCAAGTAGATCCTACAAAGATTGAGGTAATCACAAATCTTCCCACACTTGCAAAATAGAAGGATGTTAGGAGTTTCTTGGGTCATGCAGGATATTATAAGCTTTTCATCAAGGATTTCAGCAAGGTAGCAACACCATTGTACACTCTTCTCACTAAAGATGTTGAATTTCAGTGGACTAAAGCCTGTGAAGGCAGCTTTGACTCATGCTCCTATACTCAAAGGGCCTAATTGGGAGCTTCCTTTCCATATCCATACTAATGCATCAGATTATGCCATAGGAGTAGTCTTAGAACATAAAGAAGGAGCTATTGAAAATTCCATTTACTTTGTTAGCAAAAATTTACAAGGAGCTAAATTCAATTATACAGTGACAAATAAAGAAATGCTGACAGTAATCTATGCACTAAACAATTCAGACATTATATAACAGGCTACCAAATCTTTGTGCACACTGATCATGCAGCCCATTAGGTATCTCATGAATAAACCTTTGATCACAGGTAGATTGGCAAGATGGTTATTTTTGATGTAGGAGTTTGATATAACCATTGTGGATAAGTCGGGGAAGGCCAATGTTGTTGCAGATTTTATTTCAAGGATAACTACATCAGAAGACAATCAGCCCATAGATGACTCTTTCCCTGATGAGCATCTATTTTCCCTCAGTATACAAACACCCTAGTATGCTAACATATCCAATTACTTGGTCACAAGTAGAATTCCTTCTCACTTCTCTCCAAAAGAGAAAAGGGCACTCATTGAAAAATATTTTCCTTTCTCTTGGATTGTTGGATGTTTGTTTTATATTGGACCTGACCATGTCATGAGGAGATGTGTGAGAGAAGATGATACATATGACATTTTGCATACATGTCACAACGAACCATGTGGAGGACACTTTCCAGCCAAGAGGATAGAAATGAAGGTTTTGAAAACAAGATATTACTGGCCAACACTCCACAAGGATGCGGGAAGGTATACGAAAAAATGTGATAGATGTCAAAGAATGGGCAGACCAACCATATCTGATGAGATGCCACTGTGCCCTCAGGTAGTAATCACTCCCTTTGACAAGTGGGGATTGGATTTTTTGGGACCCATTGACCCTCCATCAAATGGTAAGTCTTATATATTGTTATGCAATTATTATGTGACAAAGTGGGTAGAAGTTAAGGCCATGAAGCATGCAAGAGATAACAAGGTTGCAGAATTTCTTTATGAGGATATTTTCACAAGATATGGAGTCCCAAGAGAAATAGTGAATGATCAAGTGGAGCAATTTGCATTAACCCTTGTTGTAGCACTAGTTAATGAGTACAACATAAGGCACATGAAGTCTACTCCTTATCACCCAAAGGCTAATGGCCAAGTTGAGGTGACCAATAGAGAAATTAAAGCTATTCTGACCAAAACAATAGCTATTCATAGAAAGGATTGGGAAAACAAATTACCAGAAGTTGTTTGGGCCTATAGGAAAACCTAGAAAACAACTACAAGCTTCACTACATTTGAGTTGTTGTATGGAAAGACAACTATGATTCCAATTGAATTTGAATATAAGACTCTGTGGACTACAATAGATTTGGGGATGGATATTTCTGAGGCACAAAGAGAAATAATCATGTAGCTAAATTCTTTGGATGAGATAAGAAGAGCAGCCCTACAGCATACAGAAGTAGTGCAGAATCAAAGAATCAAGTGGCATGACAAATTTATCAAAGACAAGAAATTCCAACCAGGAGATTAGGCCCTGCTCTATTACTCAAAATACAAAGATAGTGCAGGAAAATTGCAAACAAGGTGGCTACGACCATATGAATTTGTTGAGGTCTTTCCTAATGGAGTTGTTCAGCTTACTACCATTGACCCTGTCAGGTTAAAATTACTTGTCAATGGTCATCGCCTCAAATTATATCACAAGCCAGCTTCTAAAGAAGAGTTCTTGCAGCAATTCACCTAGCATTCAGCACTCGAGCTTCCTACAGCCGAAGGAAGCGGTCCTAGTGTCCCTCCTTCTGGCTAATTAAGGTACGTACTTCTCATAATAAAGACTTTCACTTATGTGGAAGTCCATTTCTTCATCCATCCACCCATTCACCCGTCCATCACCACTTTTCTCTCTCTTCCATCACTTCATTCCACCTCACCTCATTCCACTTCATTTTCATTAATTTCTCAATTTATTCCATAAAAGGTGAGTGATACTTTCTCCACAATCTTTGCAACAAATATTCCACACATTCAAGTATGTGCACATTAATTTCTATCTTTAATCATCTTTTAAGTGTGTTCATTTAATCATTATACGTTAGTATAGACATTTATATAAAATGCCATCATTCCCTGTCAACTCACCAATCCCATCTTGCATGTGTGGACACATGTCCCAATTTAGGTTGGGGGGAGGGGAAAGAAAAAGTTGTAAATATATTTCCCATGTGTCAATTTATGCTAGGCTATGTCAAAAAATTTAAAATGGGCTAACTTGAAATCTAAGTGGGAGGTGGGCTTGCATGTGTGAAGTGACATTAACTACAGCCACCATTTCTTCCCATCATAATTCCCCTTTATCACTCATTTTCTTTCCATTATTGAACCTGTCATAATATTGAATTGCAAGCAAAAAGGTGAAACAAAGAAAATAAAATTCAGTCGATATTGGCACTGGAAATTTAACAAGTACTACAAGAAAGTGAGCTTGATTTTCGGACAAGAATTGCAGGAAAGAAATTACAGAGCATTTGTTTGATTGGAGACAATGGGAGGTGGGTTAATTTTAAATGAACCCATGGTGCATGATGTTTTATTGCAGGATGCAAAATGCCTGGCCGAATTTAGAAACTGTGGATGGTCAAATTACTTCCTGAAACTGGATGGCTTTGATGAAAGCATTGCCCTTGAATTTGCCCAAACATTTTCTGAAGGGAAAGCCACAATAAAAGGGTTGGAAGTTGTGGAAACTGGGGAAAGAATTGCAAAGGTCACAAGGTTATCGAATGATGGTGAAAATTACTTTGCCTCCAAAGATGCCAGATCAACCAGGGCCGAATTTACAGAGCCGAACGACCCCCCATTGAGCATTGATAAATAGGGTGCAAAGAGAATATCTTTTCCCAAGCCATGGAAGTAGATAGTCTTTTATGTTATCAAATACATCACCTATGAGGGTTGTCAGTCAAATTTCTATTTCGTGCACTTCAAGATTTTGAATCACATAAGGCACAGAAGGAGGATGAATGTGCCTAACATGTTATACAATCTTCTCTCAATCATGGTGGTGGAGACCCAAAAAGGTAGGGATAATTTTGTTTCCCACCATTTTCTGATTAAATTGCTAGTTGAAAATCCTTTGCATGATATATCTGGAATGACCTAGGAAGAATTTATAAATGTTGATCAAATTAGACTTGAGCACTTGCAACCTAGGGCTTTACCTCAACCCCGTAGGTCTAGCAAGAGATTGAGCATGGTTGAAGCCCCTCTTGGTACTTCAACCTCTAGTGTTGGCTCTTGTGTGAATCCTCCTACAGTAGAAGAAACCATAGAAATTATTTCTTTTGGAACAAAGCACTCAGAAAAAGAAAGTTCTTCCTTTGATTTTGATGATGATATTCCACTTGAAACCTTGATGAAAACTAGGGCATAGAAGAGAGAAGTAGAAACAAGAAAAGGAAAGGCCAAAACACAGCCTGTAGAAATAAAGGTGTCAAGTTCTAAGAAGAGGAAGGTTGACACTGTTCATCCTGCAGCTAAAGGAAAATGTGAGAGACCTCCCAAAAAATCAAGACCAGCTAGGCCTGTGATTGGTACACCTCCACAGGAAATCCCTAAGCCTAGTGAGACATCACATGAGGACCCTAGAGCTCCAATGGGGTAGGAGAATGTTGAAGAAGAAGACATATTTGGGAGAGCAGCAAATATAACACTAACGGATCTTGCTAACATTGTAGAAGAGTTTGAGGAAAATTAGGATTTCCTACAACATGAGCAGGAAGTCCTGCAGCAAGAAATCCTACAGCCACAGCCAGAACTAGAGCATAATTTCCTATAACCACAAGAAAAATAAGAATGAGGGCCCCTACAGTAACAAGCAGAAGAAGAAACAATGCCCCTGCAGCTAGAGATAACTAGACAGCCTGAGTCCATGTAGATAGTGCCATATGAGGAGCAACAAAAAGACTGGTAGGAATTCATAATCCTTCTGATTTTACAATACATACGGAAATTTTGAATTTATGGAAAGAAATACAAAGGAGGGAGGAAAAATGGGAAAAGGAAAAATAGAAATTGAAGAAGGAAATTCAAAAGAAGGATGAGGAGATTGAAGATAAAGATGCAGAAATTGCCACCCTGAAGCAAAGGGTGGATGATATGGCAGCTTTGGCACCACATATTTTGGAATGTAGGACCCCTCCAAGGGTCTATGCTCTACTCCTGAAAGAGAAATATCTCTTTTAAGCTGTCAAGGATTGCCTCAAGATTGAATCCTTCTATTGACACCCTTGTTGAATTTTTCAATGCTTATAGGATTGCCTCCCCTAAAATGAAAAATTTGTTATGTCAATTTTATTTACATAATTATGTTGTAACTCAAGACCATGATTGGAATACATTGTTATATGTTGGGGATGTCCAATTGAGGGCATTTATGTCTTTGTTACAAAATGAAATTAGTTGGGGATAACAACATGGAGCTTATAAGCAATTGGAATCTGATATCCCTCTACCCATTAGGGCTGAATCAAGCAACCCAAGGGATATTTACAGAGAATGGTACAAAATGCTTCTTAGACCTAGTTATGGCAACAGGATTATGCCTTGGATTGAGATAGTTTATAGTGACTATTAGGTAAAGATAGCAGCAAAGGTGGAAACTATGAGAAGATGTCTATCACAAAGATGGAATGGTCTAACTGATGAGCTGAAATAGGTTGAGCCTCATTCCATCCACAATTATGTTGCAACACTAAAAAGGATTGATAGGTATATTCATATTGGGAGAACACAAGGGAAATCTTGTCTTCCCCTGACTTTCTAGCCACCCATGCTCATATGGCTCGTGCCAAACTTCAGATTCTACCAGTATGACATTGCTGCAGAAAAATAGAGATGGAAAAGATTTGACAGATTGGGAGGACTCTATTGGGATCTTGATTCATGCACTATAGCCATTGATGTTGGACAACTATCAGTTGCAAATTTTAGAGCCTTGACCAAGCAAAAGAACAACCCTTCCCCTACTGGAGGACCAGCAAATTGTTAGGTTGGGGGGAGTGATGAGCCTAGTTTTTGGTCCAATTTTGGATAGAATCTATAGTTTATTTGTTGGTAGATGTCATGGACTCTAATGTTAAATGTTGGTATTTTCATAATTTTTCCCTCAAACCATTGACATTGGACTTAATCCTATCTCTGCAAGCTTTAATGACATTTGGCATATTATGTGGATTATCTATATTGATTTTCCAACTGGTTAATGAATGTTCCTTAAGGTGGTTATAGATGTGTAGTTATTATGTGTATTGACATTACCATGCAAATTTAATATGCTAAGTTGAGGAAGACACCACCAGCTGGGCATGCACCATAACATCTAGCAAAGGAATTGCTCCAAGTCAAAGGAGGTTGATGGCAGAAGATTCTTCATGCAACTGAATGTAATCACCTTGTAGTAGAATTTAATGATCGAGCATGCACAGGCGTTACTGTTATGCTGAATCTATGTTTGGACCTACATGTCTGACCAGATTCCATGCATGCGTAACCGCCATCGCTCCATTTTCTCTATTTTTCCTAAATGGCGTCCTCCTAGTCATGGAGTTGATTGCCTTATTTAGCTTTTAGTATAAATAATGATTTGATGCTCCTTCCTTAGGAGGTTGCATGATTTGATATTATACTTGCATTCTCTAGTTTTTAGTAATACAAATACATTACTCTTTTGTACTCATGATTCACAGTGAATAAAATAAAGTTCTAAGTTTCAGCATCTGATTTCTCATTAGTTTTAGAGGATACTTATCCAACGGGGCCCACTTGGTGAGTAATTTTTCTTCTTATTTTAGCATTAGTTTAGATTACTTGTTGATTAGTACTTAGTTAGAATTCTGGCACCGACTGTTCCTGCAACCACTAGAATTCCATTATGTGACTGTTCTTGCAGCCAAATTAGATAGAGTAGTTTCTTGTATGTTGCTCAAATTTGTATTCCTGTTATGTGTTTTAGCTTAGCATAGTCGTTGATTGATGTTCAGCATTTTTCTCATTCCTTTTCAAGCAATTTACTTTCAATATTGTGTTCTCCTTAGCTGTAGAATGAAATGGCTACTTTGAGTTCCTAGTGCACATACTGTGTTGACCCATTTCAAGTTCACATCCCTAGGTTGACAAGTTAAATGCACCTTCATGATGATTGAAATAGCTATTCAGGTTAGATGTCCAATCTTTGAATCATGGTTGTAAAGGCTTAGTTATTAAAATCATTTTAGGAGGCCAACAGTTTTCTCTACCAAAAATTATAAGGATATCACTTTGTTCATGTTGAACAAATTTCCCCAACTAGAGGCACTAGTAGGACTTGTCAAAAAAAAATTGGTTCCATGGTTTTAACTAAAAAAATTGAGTGTTATGGTAGTCATTTGATGGTTATGGTTTTCTAAAACCTTATGTTAATGGTTCCCATAGGGTCTTAAACCCTATTAGTCTTGTGCCCTATCCTTTTCTTCTAATTGCTCATTATCTTGAAATAATCAGTTCCCAATCATCTTAGTTACAACTTATGCCTTTGAAGTCATTCACTCACCGACCCCTTGGTCCTAGTCTATCTGGTTACCCACACTTTTAAAAATTCATTAAAATCTCTCTGCGGGTTCCATGAAATATTTTATCATTGGTCTAATGTCTGAACTCTGAGGTCTAAGATTCAATTTATGTCTAATTATTTCATCGATCTATCCATGGCCCCCTTTTAAGTCATAACTTAAATGCATGTTCTTTTAAATGCCTTTAGTTACACTTTGGGTGGGCCCCATTCCGCTAGTTGTTTTATTCTTTAAAAAAAATTGCAAAACCGCAAGAGGACACCACGTGTCCAATCTTTGCAAATGGTTTATGATGGGCTTATAATGGGCCTATGATATGAAGGCTACCAAGAGGCCATGTGGCACAATATAGATCGTTCCCCACTATTCCACAAGGAACCCTTTGAGAAGACTTGTACTAACTGTGGAAATAGGGGATGTTGCCACATGGTAGGCTCTCCATTGTTCGATGAAGAATTATAAGATGTTGATAAATTTAACTAAGTGTTAAGATCATAAAGGAAGGTTAAATGGTGCACATAGTGCGACACATGCAATGATCTAGGAGGCTTTCATCCATTCTACAGGCCTCGATCTACCAGTTTAATGCATGACTATAGAAACGTGGGGAAGTGACATGTGGACTCTGCCGACATGTTTAAAGATGGTGGAGCCCTTTATGACTTGTGAAGACTTCTCCACATGGAAAAAGATGATTGGTCTAAGCTTTCTCAAAGCCAGTCAATCTTTTTCAAACCTACTTGACTTCATCTACATTGTTGAATTAATTTGATCAGCCAAAAATCAACGGCTAGAATTCAAAAAAGTAGAATGGGTAGTTGCAAGCATGTTGGCTTGAACGAGTTGAGAATTAATGGCGAAAAAGATATCATACGCCTAAAATAAAAAAAAAATCTCCACAAAATATTTTTTTAACGCATAATTGTAAATCACCAAAGCATTCAGAGCACAAAAATATCAATATAAGTGAATTTGTGAGCTCCCAAAATCTAGAATTAGGGTTTTCATGTGCCCAAGAAACTATAAGTGTGTCTCTACTTATAACTTGCTTAATTTTCTACAAAAGTGTCTCCAATTGCTATTTTTAAGTTTGAATTGCATTCTATGGTTTGTTTTAAACTTGAAATTTTATGTTCTCTCATGAATTATTTGTGTTTTCCCTATTCAAATTCCCAATTGCTCAAAACCTAGGAACAACCCAAAAAATCCTAGTTTTCTTACAACACATAGCAAAATGCCTCCTCCTAAATCACAATCATCCACTTCAAAACAAAATTGAGCCTTAAATGATTATATTTTGGCTCAATTACCCAATTCCACCAATGAGAGGGTCTTAAGGTGCAAGGCCCTAGGGCTAATAAGGGCTTCATTGATATATTTCATGGGGTGAAAGATGCAGATTTACCTTCAACAAGATGGGAATTATTTAAGTACTAGTATGATAACATAAATGCCCATGTTCCCACATGTAATGTTTGGAGGCTCAACCTAGGAAAGATAGTTATTCCAAATACTTTCTTAGATGTCGATCTGTTGAAAGCTATGGCAGTGAATTATGATGATACAGTCAGAATCATAAGGACATCAATGAGGGGTTCTAGCTAAATTGGATAGAGAGTCAATTGCAAAAGTTTTCCAACTCAACCCCTTTACAAAAAAAGAATTAATCTTGAGGATTTTAAGAAACAATATGAGAAGAATAAGATCACATAGAAAGTTATGATTTTTCCAAGATTTAGGGTTAAGGACCCTAGCCAAAAAACTGTTAGAATATCCCTTGTTGAATAAGAGCCTTTTCGAGTGCACAGTATTGAAGGGAATTTTTCAAAGACCTATAATTCACTATGTCAAGTATTGGGGTTTTCACCATTGGAGAAGATGCCTATTTCTTTCATGTTTATGGAAATAGACATTCAAAATCTTACGGTAAATGATGAGTTTGATTTTGCATCATATATGTCTAATGCCATCCATAAGGGATTGGTTAGGATTAAAAAGGGAGAAGTGGGGGTGAAACTATGGTGGTATTCACTCCTATGACACATGTTCTTGTATAGGGGAACTAAGAACTTATTCTAAAATCCATCTCAAACTTAAGGATGCTAATGATGAGGATCTCCCAATCTAGATGTGGACACACTATTTGGATAGGCATTGCCAACAATCAAGCTATGTAACTTTCACAAATCTCTTTTCTTCCAAAATTATGTATTATTTGAAAGGTCCTATATTGATAATCCCAACCGAGCTCCATGATTTCTTAATGCCAGCAGAGGGATTGAGTTGGAAAACTTATGATAATATAGTCAGAATCATAAGGACATCAATGGATGAGATCATGGTCAAATTGGATAGAGATTCAATTGCAGAAGTTTTCCAACTCAATCCCTCTGCAAATAAACTCATTAATCTTAAGGATTTTAAGAAACAATATGAGAAGAATAAGATCACATATAGATTTATGCTTTTACTAAGATTTAGGGTCAAGAACCCTAACCGAAAATTTATCAAAATATCCTCAATTAAGCAAGATCTTTTTCAAGTGGATAGTTTTGAAGTGTATTTTTCAAATACCTAGAATTCACTATGTCAAGTATTGTGGTTTGCACCATTGGAGAAGATGCCTATTGCTTTCATGTTTATGGCAATAGATATTCAAAATCTTATGGTAAATGATGAATTTTATTTTGCATCATACCTATCTAATTTCATCCATCATAGATTGATCAGTATTAAAAAGGGAGAAGTGGGGGTGAAATTATGGTGGCATTCAATCCTATGCCACATGTTCTTATATAAGGGAAGGAAGGACTTTGATTCTAAAATTCATCTCAAACTTAAGGATGCTAATAATGAGGATCTCCCAATCCATATGTGGGTACACTTATTGGATAGGCATTTCCAATAATCAAGCTATGTAACTTTCACAAATCTCTTTTCTTCAAAATTATGTACTATTTGAAAGGTCCTATATTGAGAATCCCAATCAAGCTCCATGATTTCTTAAGGCCAGCAAAGAGGAAACTTGAGTTGAGGATTGGCCACAATCGGGGAGATGTTATAGCTCATTCTGACTTATTGTATTAAGGGTACATGGAAGCAATGTATCACCTCATGTTCTATCAAGATATGTGCCATTGAGAATTAGATTTTTAGAGTTGATGTGGCAGTTGTCTCATACAAAGGATGCCCACTTGGCCAATCAAAATTATGGCTCATTGTTTTCATTCCTCGGTATATTTCTTTACTTTTCTATGAAAAAGGATGGTTGTAACCAGATTGTTGATAAATTCAAGCCTTATAAGATTTGTCCATAAAGGGCTTGAAACTTTGATCCTGAAGGATTTATTAATAAATTGAGAATCAAGATAAATAAAGAAAATTTTGATCATGGTATAGATTACACAGAAGATGTCATAAGAAATTTCCTTGATGAAAATTAAGTACAAGATAGGAAAGCAAAGTAGACAACTTTCAAGAAATTTGAAGATGCAAAGAAGAAGAGGGACCCTTTAGTCAAGGGTACATTGGTAGGTGTTGATGATTTGGCATTGAGAATTTAGGCAATATTGTATAACTTTGACAAGATTATTGGTGAGGCACCAAAGTCCCAATAACAAGATAAAAGAGAATCTCTTGCATTAGAAGAGAGGCCAACTTATCACCCTTCAAAGAGGCCTTATGGTTTTACAAGGAGGCCTAAAGGAATTTTAATGAAAGAAAAAATAAGGGATTCACCTTCTCCATCTGTTGAATCAAGAGCTTCATCAATAGTGAGGTAGGCAGCCCACTCCCCTCCACAAAATATAATTGATTTGGACTCACCACCAAAGGACCCTTCACCATAGAGGAGAGTCGTATAAGAGAAACTTGTTGACTATAATCTTGACTCTGATGATGAAGATCTTATTGTGATTAGTGATGAAATAATGGAAGAAATTCCATCTCCTCAAAGAGATGATGATCTTCCAGCTATAGTACGAAGGGTCACTCAAGTAATAATTGGAGGAAAAGACAATATTGATGATATTGGGGAAGAATCCTATACAAATTTCATGGATGATGACTCCTTTGTGAAGAGAAATGTTTTCAAGGAATTTGTATGGAGGAGTAAAAGAGATGAATTTGAAAGAAGGCTAAAGGAGGAGATGAGCCAATTCCGAAATCAATCAAAATCGGTGATGAAATTCGAGCAAAAGGAGATTACTCCAGATGAAGGGAGGAAACTTGTTAGAGAAAGTGGCATCCTTTTGTTAGCTGAGTGGGACATATCATTTGTTATTGCCCTAGGTACTATGAATAAACATAACACACAGGTATTTTCAAGTGAAGATGAGGAACTAGCTACATTATTTGGGTTTACATTTAGTCCCAAGTGGCACA
Source organism: Sequoia sempervirens (assembly GCA_007258455.2). Classification (NCBI taxonomy): domain Eukaryota; kingdom Viridiplantae; phylum Streptophyta; class Pinopsida; order Cupressales; family Cupressaceae; genus Sequoia; species Sequoia sempervirens. The sequence continues at coordinate 103,065,455 of VDFB02105785.1, forward strand.
CATTAGCTATTTGGGCCCTTGCCCCAAATACAAATAAACCAATTATTGTTGAGCATGTTGGTGATCTAAGGGGAAGGATGATAATAAAAAGAGTATCAAATACTTCTGTAGTGGAAGCAGCCACATTGGTTGTAAATTTTTCTCACTTTAGTAGAGCAACAACTGAATCCTTGTAGGAAGACTATAAGCAAGCCTTAAAGAAATATCAAGACTTGTTGAATGAGTATAGTAAGGAATAGATGAAGATTGCTTAGTTGGAGCTATAAGTGGAAATGTTACAAACAAAACAACCACAAGTCCAACAACCTCAAGTGTGACAACAACCAACACCTTCACCACCTTCTCCACCACCTACATCAAAAGAGATAGTTGTATGGTATCCCTAGCCTAAAGCACCAAGTACTTCTATTGCACCACCTCCCACAGCCAATAATGATAATGTGTACATTATTTCTTTTATGTTAGGTAATTTAATGGAGAATATTCTTAAGAGATCAAATAATGTGCATAGGAATTATTATTTATTTATGACATCCATTCATATGTTTGTAAAGGATAAAACAAAGGCAATTCCTCTAATGAAAACATGGGTGCCTAGATTAACTTCATTGATTGGTATGATTAAAGGATCTACCCATGATTATAATAAACATATGCAAATAAATCCTATATTTAAAATATCAAAATAATAGGTGAATATCAGGGGATGGTAAACCCCATGGAGGATAGGATCAAAGAATTAATAAAGGAATTTGATGATAGAAATTTAGGCATCTTGCCTGATATTATGGGTGTAGATGGAAAGGTCAAAACTTATGAAGATTGGAGGTCACAGTTGGAAAATATTACAGCTTCATTGGCATCTATGATATGTGAAAAGGACCCAATTGATGTTGAGTTCATGAATAATTATTTGGACAAGATTTGGGACACAAATAGGTTCCTTGAATATTTTGATAAGGAAGCAAATACAATTGTAATAAAATATTACACATATAGAAGTAAGTTAGATGATTTTATAGCTTTCAATTGGCCTATAGGGGAAGAATACACTACATGAGATGCAAAGTACAATCAAATTCATGAGTTGTAACCTTTTTAAAGTGATGTGGATCAACCTTTTATCCTTTTTGTACAATCAGCACCAACAGCATTCTTCAACAACTCAAAATAGAGTTTTTTTCTTTTGGACCAATATTTTTGTCTTATCTACAAGGTCATCTTACCCAACCTCCACTGAATAAAGAATGAAAAGAAAGAAGTAGCAAAGGAAATTACAACTAACAACATCAAGCCTATTTGGAGAAATAAAGTTCCTTAGACAAGGATAACAACTTTTGTCCTTTTGGAATATTCTCCCCTCGAGTAGTTGGCTCATATTTTATGTTGTAAATGAAAGTCAAATGAAAATATGACAAGTGTACTTGTCTTGAAGCTTGTATTTCTCCCTTGTTCTTATAAAATGGAATTCAAGGCCATTTGCAGGGGTCTTTTGGATAATTTTGTATTGCAGAGATTAGAGAATAGAGTCTAAGTCTTTCTAGGTTTTGTTAAGTCTAAATTGTATGTAGTTTGTAGATTTTTGTTTAATTTTCTCCTATTGTATACTCCATACAAATTATGAATGATAAATTATCAAAGATCTTTCAATTCATCATCATTGTCTTTCCATTTATTGCATTTTCTTACTGTAGCTCTTGTTCAAAGAATGAGTTAAAAAAATTTAGTGAGAACATAGATTTGTGTGAATATATGCAAGGATCTAATAAGTAGAATTAGTTGGGAGTTATGAGTGTAGTAGTGTAATGCATTATTATAATTCTGTATGATGTTTGGGGAATAATATTTTTAAGAAAACCTTAACTACATCTATTCTTACTCTATGCCCTAGATTAAGGCACCCGGCTTTTAAATTTACATATGATTATTAGCTCTAAGATCACACACAAAAGCATTTACTAACTTTAAATTTAGTTGAGTTATTCATTAATTTTGAAGTCATTATGTGTTCTCTTTCTTTGAATTGTTAAAATTCTTAAAGGATATTGTCAGATCCTCTCAATTTTATAATCATCAAGAAAATTTGTTGATAACATGATCTGTTATTTGTAGTGTTTAGGACAATTTGACATAGGAGATCTTAAGAACGTTGTGATGGATCACCCTCCTAAGTTTTACAAATCCCAAAGAGGAGAGGGAAAGTATTATTCAACTTTCTCCTAACATTTGGCCAATCCCTTCAAATAATTGATCATTAGGAATGACAATCATATAGGTTATTTGTGAGATCTGGTTGGGAATTAAAACAACCAACAACATGAATCTTCAATTTTTTAATAATGGTCTCATTTTGTAAGATTTAGTAATTGTACAAAAATTTGGCAATGTTCTCTTACTTTTTATTGGGAAAGTATTGATTAAACATTTGGGTAGCCCACAACTAAACCATTCGTGATGACCTTTTTCCATCATGTTTATCTATTATGTTCTCATCTATTTCAAGTAACCATTTTAAGATTCTTGAATGTTGAGAATTTTCATTGGATTCATTACAAATATATAGATTTAGGATTTCATTTTCTTCTTCACAAATATCCTCTCTTCTTACGTAATTTGGAGATACATTGACATTCATTGTTTCATTTTCATGTATTTTATGTAAAACATTAATATTTTCAGTTTCATGCTCAACATTTACAATTTCATTTTAAACATTTTCTTTCTCAATTTCATGTTCAAAAATTTCAATTGAAATTGATGTTCTACATTTTCATTTTCATTTTCATGCTCAACATTTACAATTTCATGTTCAACATTTACAATTTCATGTTCAACATTTTGCTTCTCAATTTCATGTTGTAAAGTTTCAATTTCAATTTCTTCTTCAATATTTTCAAATTAAATATCATGGTCACTTTTAATTTCATTTAAAGGTAAAGAGGATCCTTCTCCTTGAAGATAATTTGACATACCTCTTCTTTCCAACCTTATCCTTTCTATCTTTCTCTCTACTTGCCTCAATTTCCTCCACTTGACAATTCCTCTTCCTTTTCAATTTACAACGATTGTTGCTTCCCATTATCCCAACTCAAAAAAGTATGAAAATGATTGAAAGGATAAAATTTTGTGAAAAAGGGTGCTCCAAAAGAGAAATTTTGTCTGTAATGCATAGAAATCACGATATTCCCAACAGAGTAGAGAATGTGGGAACTATCGGAATGGACAAAATTGAATTTTATTTATTTTTTCCACTCAAACAAAATGGACATCTATTTTTTTGAATCAAAATGGACATCCATTTTGTTTATAGTTGTTTACAAAAGCATACACCATATGGGAAACAAGCTTTACAAAACGGATATCCGTTTTTCTTTCAAAAATGGATATATGTTTTGTGAAGCTTGTTTTCACATATAGATGAAAACAAACTTTACACAGAACGAAATGAGTATTTGTGTTGTCCATAAAGGATATTAGTTATGTAGACATAATGGATATCCATTATGCCAAACTTAAAATATACCCAATATGTCTAGATATATAATATTTTTGGAGAACAACACGGGTGCCTAGCATGTCTCAAACTTAAAACATAATCTATTATATTATATATCATCTATTGTATATTACATATTATATTATATTATAAATATTATATATTATAACTTATATATTATATTATATTATATATTATGTATTATATGATATATTATATATTATATATTACATATTTTTTTATTTTTTTATATATTATATATTGTATATTGTATTATTATTAAAAATCTAGAGAGAGAAATGGAGATAGGGAGAGAGAGAGAGGTAGAGAGAGTTAGGGAGGAAGGGAGGGTTAGGTTGAGAGAGGTAGGGTAGGAGAGGTAGGTATAGAGAGAGTAATGGGGAGAGGTAGGGGTAGGTGGTGGGAGATAAAGAGGGAAGGAGGGAGATATGGAGTGGTAGGGTGTGAGCAATAGATATAGATAGAGTTATGAAGAGAGGGAGGGGTGGGTATGTGGAGATAGGTTGTGTGTGTGAGAGGGAGAGAGAGAGAGAGAGAGAGAGGGAAGTAATGATATAGGGAGTGGTAGGGTAGCAGGGAAAGAGGGAGAGAGGGAGTGATCGGGTGGAGAGAGGTTGTGTGTGTGAGAGAGGGAGAGAGGGAGGGATAGGTGGAGGAAGAGAAAGAGGGAAGGAGGGAGATAGGGATTGGTAATGTGGGAGAGAGAGAGAGGGAGGGAGGGATGGAAATAGGGATTGGTAGGGTGAGGGGGAGAGAGGGAGAGAGGGAGGGACAAAAAGAGGAAGGAGGGAGATAGGGAGTGGTAGGGTGGGAGGGATAGAGCGAGGGAGAGAGAGGGAAGGAGGTAGATAGGAAGTGTTATGGTGGGAGTGATGGAGGGAGAGAAAGAGGGATGGATAGAGATAGAGATAGTTAGGGTAGGAGAGGTAGGTATAGAGAGAGTTAGGGAGAGAGGGAGGGTAGGTAGAGAGAGAATTAGAAAGAGGGGGAAGTTGGGAAGGAGGGAGAGGTAGGTAGAAAGAGAAGTGGTATGGAATGAATTGAGGGAAGGTAGTTATAGAGAGGTAAGGTGCAAGGAATAAAGAGATAGGGATTGGTAGGGTGAGAGGGATAGGTATAGATGGATAGGTGGATATAGGGATTGGTAAGGTGGGAGGGAGAGAGAGGGAAGGAGGGAGATAGGGATTGCTAGGGGTATAAGTACAAAGTTGTGTCACACTTTCAGCCAACTTATCAGCATAAGTGAATTTAAGTATTTCTAACTAAAACTATATTTTGGTCAAACATATTATCTTGTAAGATTCATTCTAGTTAAGTTAGATATATCCACAACTTTTCCAACTAAAATTGTTGGCTAAATGCATATGTAGCACCACTTTGAGGCCATTTTACCAAAAAAATAGATTTATTTGAAAAAATTGATGTTTTAACAATTTATACTCATAGTTTTCAAAAATATATATACTTTTATAATTAAATTATTATTTATATTTTTCTTTTTATTTTTACTAAAAGTAGGTTATCAACACAAAATATTAGGTTGATTATAGTGACAAGGAAAAATAGTAAAACCTATTAAGAAAATTTGAAAAAAAATATGATGTACTAGATAAAAAAAATCTATATCAAGAGGGTATACTTTTTTTCCATTTTAGATAAATAGATAATATGAAAGTTGACGTCAAATGGAAATAGTTATGTTTTAATATGCGCAAATTTTAATATTTATATAAAAATATATTTTTATCAAAATTGGAAAAAAATATATCCATGCACTAAAGTTTCAAGTTATAAATACACACAAAAAAATTGAAGGAGAAAAAATAAAAAAATACTATATAAAGGTTGATGTCTCATGTGACTTCATTTTTTAGCATTTTTTCAGCAACTAAATTATAGTGTAAATTTATAAAAAACTATATTCAAATAATTTTTTATTTTATTTTTTAAATAAAATCATAAAATATACTACAAAATAAATATTCCATTGTTTACATCATTTCAAAATTCAAAACATATATGTCACTTTTTAGTGATTCAAGTTTAAAAGTTGGATCAGGGTTGGTCATTTCCTTTAAAACATGTGGCACAACTTTGTGTTTTTACCCAGGGTGGGAGGGATAGAGGGAGGGAGAGAGAAAGAGAGAGAAGGATGGAGATAGGAAGTGGTAGGGTGGGAGGGATGGGAGAGAGAAAGAGGGATGGATGGAGATAGAGAGAGGTAGGTGTAGAGAGAGTTAGGGAGAGAGGGAGGGGTAGGTGGAGAGAGAAGTACAAAAGTGGGGGAAGTTGGGAAGGAGGGAGAAGTAGTAGAAATAGAGGTTGGATGGTATGGATTGAGGTAAGGTAGTTATAGAGAGGTGAGGTGCAAATAATAAAGGTATAGGGAGTGGTAGGCTAGGAGGGATAGAGGGAGGGAGAGAAAGAGGGAAGGAGGGAGATAGGGAGTGGTAGGGTGGGAGAAATAGAGGGAGGGAGAGAAAGAGGGAAGGAGGGAGATAGGGGTTGGTAAGATGTGAGGGAAAGAGAGAGAGAGAGATGAGGGAAATAGAGATTGGTAAGGTGGGAGGGAGAGAGGAGGGAGGGAGATAGGGATTGGTAGGGTGGGAGGGAAAGAGGGGGTGACAAAAGGAGAGGAGAGAGATAGAGAGAGGTAGGATAGGAGAGATAGGTTACATAGAGGGTTAGGGAGGAAGGGATGGGTAGGTGGAGAGTGGTATGGTAGGATAGTTAGTTATAAAGAGAAGGAGGGAGAGAATGAGGGTTAGGTGGAGAGAGGTTGTGTGTGTGTGAGGGAGGGATAGATGGAGGGAGAGAAAGAGGTAAGGAGGGATTGGTAAGATGGGAGGGATAGAGGGAGGGAGAAAAATAGGGAAGTAGGGAGATAGAGATTAGTAAGGTGGGAGGGAGAGAGAGGTAAGGAGGGAGATAGGGAATGGTAGGGTAGGAGGGAGAGAGACAGGGACAAAAAGAGAGGAGGGAGATAGAGAGAGGTAGGATAAGAGGGGATAGGTATAGAGAGTTAGGGAGAAAGGGAGGGGTAGGTGGAGAGTGGTAGGGTAGGAGAGGTAGGTATAAAGATAGTTAGGGAGAGAGGGATGGGTAGGTGGAGAGGTTGTGTGTGTGTGTGAGGTAGAGAGGGGGGGATAAGGGGGGAGAGAAAGATGGAAGGAGGGAGATAGGGAGTGGTAGGGTGGGAGGAATAGAGGGAGGGAGAGAGATGGAAGGAGGAATAGGGATTGTTAAGGTGGTAGGAAAAGAGATGGAAGGAGGGAGATAGGTTGTTAAGGTGGGAGGGAGAGAGAGAGAGAGGGAAGGAGGGAGAGAGGAATTGGTAGGGTGGGAGGGAGAGAGGGAGGGACAAAAATTGGGAAGGAGGGATATAGATAGAGGTAGGATAGGAGGGATAGGTATAGAGAGTTAGGGAGGAATGGAGGGGTAGGTGGAGAGTGGTAGGGTAGGAGAGGTAGGTATAGAGAGAGGGAGAGGGGGAGGGGTAGGGGGAGATATTTTGTGTGTGAGGGAGAGAGGGAGGGATAGGTGGAGGGAGAGAAAGAGGGTAGGAGGGAGATAGGGAGTGGTAGGGTGGAAGGGATAGAGGTGAAAGGAAATATGCATCCACCCAAGATAATTTCCACATAATCCAAATAGATAAAACTATGCAAACAGGTATTCAAAATCCATATGCAAAATAATAGACAGCATACCATCAAATATGACACAAGATATACCCTGGGAAAACCTTCAAGAGGGAAAAACCTAGCCTCCAAAAGCATATAGAACTCATGTATTATTCAACAATAAACATTACAATACATCTTCAAATTTCTTCATGAACACATTTGAAACATCAAGACCTCAATGAGAACTCCATGTGAACAAGCATGTAACCACACATCCCATTCCATGCTTCAACCCTCACAAATGCTAACAAGAGTTAACTTGTCAAATTGCCAACTATCCAACCTTAGGCGACTACCCTTGTGTTTGCTTTTATAGAAACAAGCTCACACAAAACCACCAAGTGGTATTACATAAAACCATGTGACTAATACCATGATCTTACCAAACCATTAACCTCTCATTTAATATTGATAGTGATTTTCCCAATATTAAATATTATTCCCATGTGTAACCCCATATTAAATATTTAAACCAATATTTCATACAACACATAAAGTGGCCCCAATAATATTTGAGTCTTGTGATGCACGTATCCCTAGATTCCCTAGGTGTACCACATAATAAATAAATAAATATTACATTATAACATTATGCAAGGTGGGAAACATACCTTTTCCTAAAATTCTCCCACTTATTGTTATACATTGCATAAGAGGTAAGCAATTAAACTCAAACATAAACAAGGGAACAATCCTCATAGCCACATATACCATAAAGGAATCAAAGTGCTCCATGTGCTCCATCAAGATACCTGCAACAAGAATCAAGGTGACCACCATCTCAAGCATGAATGCTCTCATCCTCCATCATGCCAATGCACAAAGATAAGAAACCATCCAAAGAGATGCCACGCTCTTTGTCATAATAAATCATAAATCATATCTTCAATCGATATCCCAATACACAAACACTCAATCCAAAGGTAACAAGTATGTATCAATAACTTGCAAGATATAATCACCATAGTTAAAACTATCACCCACAACAAATTTTAACACATCTAACTATCCATATCTCAAATGTATATAAATCATAAGAAGTGAACCCCATGCCATCAACATATATAACCCATAACATGCAATCATAAGCTCCAAGTGCCAAACCTATCATATAACTAACATACACATTCATGAACTCCCACTGCATAGTAATGTCAAATCTAAAAAATGATCAAGGCATTCAAATATCCATGAGTAGCATCACATAGAAGTGTAACCAATATCATGTAGTGCCAAGGAACATCCACAAAGATATGCAAATCCTGCAAACCAATACCCTGCAATACATCTCTCACCACAAGTCTCCATAGCTCTCCCAAGTTCTCCACATCCAAAAAAGGAAAGAGATAAAGGAACATCCATGTTGCCACCAAAGAAAAATGAGAAACATATGACCACAAAAATAGTGATCACCATAGCTCCACATAAGACCTCAAATCCAATGTCATGTGAATACAAACATTCAAGAAGTAGAACAAGACCAAAGAAAGAATGTGCAAATCAAAACTTGTAGCATGTCCTTCTACACACACCTCTAAATTTCATGTTGTTATAAGTATGATCTTCTCCATAAAACCCCAAAGATAATATCGCTATCCACATCTAACCATAACCAAGATGTATGCATCTCAAACCAAAGGAATATCAAACAATAATTCATCCCCAAACCAAGGGAATAAGCCTAATAACATCTCCTAAACTCAACATCAATGAATAATCTCACAATGTATAAGGAGATAAATATTCCAACATCCCTCAAATGAATCATCCAAAACTAACAAACCATAGCTCAAGATTTGTATTCATGAGAAGATAAAGAATAAAACATAATGTATCTAAAAATAAAAATGGGCAATATCTCAAATGATTAACCACTGAGTAGACCAAGAGTGGGGAATGGGAATGATCCTCCAAGATATCCAAGTCATCATGGCTCATCTAAGAAAAATCTCCTCAGAGGTCCATGTTGAACTCACTTCCAACCAAGGTGTATACCCCTCAGACTTCCAGTTGAAACCTCATCAATGAGTAATCATCTCAACACATGTCTCTAATCTCAAGAGATCTCCTAGCCTCACCTATGTCTCCAAGTATCCATGTGTACATGTAACCAATCAAACCATGACAAAATCCAAATGCAACATAGCACCATCATGAAGTAATCAAGAAAATTATCATGTACTCAATACAAAGAGAACCAACCAAGATCAAATTTAAAGTACCAACCATGGAATCAAGAACACACTATGACATCATGATCTCACATATCCTCAAAAGATCATATGCTATAATAAACATATCAAGTACCTATATCACGCTAACACTCTAACATATGATCAAGAGTACATCATGACATAATATATATCCATCCTATCAAACAAGGATCACATGTAAAATGAAAAATCATGGAACTATAGCCAAAAAATAAAGAAGTCATCCATGACTAATCAAGATTTCAATATTTCCAAACCACATGAAGATAACCATCTCCTGTCAATGAAACCAAAGATCTCAAAGAACCCTCATTGCATAGAAATAAGATCCAAGATTATATCCATGACACCAAAAAACACTACAGAAGATTATCCACCATCAAATGGTGAATCCACATCATCGCCACAATCTCCCATTGAACCATGATACCAAGCTCTCCATGGCAACATGATAACCATCCTCTAAATGAAGATCCCCTAGCCCCAACACAATCAAAGAACTCAATATCGAGCTCCCAAAGGGAAGAGTACAAACCATGATCTCCAAACCTAAAAGATACAACATTGCTAAACCATCCCTATCATAGGATCCCACTTAAATGTGTGGCCAAGCTATCCATGACATCATCGTAACAATATCCTCAAGCCAAGAATATGCACTGCTAAACCATCACTATCACAAGCTCCCATTGAAAAGTGTAATCAATCTATCCATGACATGGTGATAACAATATCCTCATGAATATTAACCAAAGTCCCTCACACAATCAAAGAACTCAAATGCAACATGAGCTCCCAAAAAGCAAAGTAAAACCATGATCCTCATACCAAGAAGATACACTGCCAAAAACAAAAATAGGAACCAATCTAACACCACCAAATAAGCACCTACATAAACAATCATGTCATTCCAAATTCCCTAAACACGAGGAATACCCATGGCACCATGATCACCACCAAATGTATCAGCAACACAATTCAATTGTGTCACACATGTCTACACCACATAGTCAACTACATAGGTCTCACATCATGACTGCACCTAGTAATACCATCTCTCCTCCTCAACATGACAACCAAATCAACAAAACAAGTGACTACACCAAGCCACAAAATTGAATCTATAACAACATTAAAGTATCTATGGGCATAGACAACCCACATCCAAGTCATATATGCAACATGTAAGTGTAGACTGCCTAAAACACTGTACAACTTGTAGATGCAACAATGCAACATACAAATCTAATAATATATTGATAACCATGTCAAATGAGAGTAATCAGATATGTACATGTGAGTATACAGTGACTTCAACATCAAATCACCAAGATCCAAACCTTATCCACCGTGTGGTTCTCTGAACAAGCTTTCCATCAACTATAAGAAGCCCAAAATATAACTCTGTATGCACAAGTTATGACCTCTCCAAGTTTGAAGGGAACGTCTAACTTTCAACAAGAAAATTACTATAAAAATAGAAAATATAGAAAACCCACTGATACCATAGCAAAGAGCACAAAATTACCTTTCTAATGAATCCAAGAAGTTGAAAAAAAAACACCATGGGAGAATGTTATGCCCCCTGGAAATAAGTTTCCCAATTTGAGTATAAAGGAAAAAAATGTCCCCCCCCCACGAGTGGCAAGGCGGTGGTCCGCCAATCCAAACAACACCACCCACAGACGTGGTGAAGCTGACTGTAAATTTAAAATGGGTTTAATTTTTCATTTTTAAAGTTTTGGACAAAATTTTAAAAATTTAAATGACGGTAATTAAAAATGAATCTTGGCACATTTAATTTTTACCCCACAAGGTGACTTCCGACAGCACCCGCAAGATGGGGGTCGAAGCTAGGGGATCAAACTTTCCACCAACCTAGCAGTCCCACCAGTCATGGGTCGGCATGATACTAGAGCCACCAATACCACCGTTAGTGCTTCTATAGAGTGGGCAGGGGGGGTTGTGGACCCCCCCTCCCCACTTTAATTTTATTTATATATTTTCTGATTTTTTGAATAAATCAAAAATGGGCTTTTAGAAAATATTGTGGGAATTTTTTTAAAAAAATCCTTTGCATCAAAATAGATGGTTGTATGGTCATACGACAGGTGTAGGGGCAAGAAATTTTTCAATTCTTTCCTATAACCAAAATAGGTTGAATTTTATGTCAATCTTAATCTCTCGGGCCTCTTGGATCCAATGGTGAGGCCAGTTTTGTCCCAATGGATCATTTGCAACTTTTCCCCTACAAAACCCTCATAATGAACATCCATAAAAAACCCTTTTTCCAATAAAGGTTGATAAGCCCAGATCTAAAAAAATAACCACAAATTTGTAGCCCCAAAACCCCAAATTTGCAAAAAACACCTGCACAAAACCCTCATATCTCGCAATGTCTTCATTCTTTTCATGCAAGCCATAGATTCAACTATGCACAAGATATACTCCAACAAGTTTTATACAAACCACAACCATGTCTCTAATACCAAATGAAAGGAAATATGCATCCACCCAAGATAATTTCCACATAACCCAAATAGAGAAATCTATGCAAACAAGTATTTATAATCCAAATGTAAAAGAATAGGCAACATACCATCAAAGATGACACAAGATATACCTTGGGAAAACCATCAAGAGGGAAAAACCAACCTCCAAAAGCATACATCACTCATGTATTATTCAACAATAAACATTACAATACATATTTAGAGTTCATGAATACCTTTGAAACATCAAGCCCTTGACAAGCACTCCATGTGAATAAGCATGTAACCACACATCCCATGGCATGCTTCAACCCTCACAAATGCTAACAAGATCTAATTTGTCAAATTTCCAACTATCCAACCTTATAAAACTATCCTTGTGTTTTATTTTATAGAAATAGGCTCACACAAAACCACCAAGTGGTATTACATAAAACCATATGACTAATACCATGAGCTTACAAAACCATTAACCCCTCAGTTAATATTGGTAGTGAGTTTTTCCAATATTAAATATTATTACCATGTACAACCCCACATTAAATATTTAAACCAATGTTACATGCAACATGTAAAGCGACCCCAAGAATGTTAGATCCTTGTGATGCACCTATCCCTAGATTCCCTAGCTACACCACATAATAAATAAATAAATATTACATTATAACATTATGCAAGGTCGAAAACACACCTTTTCCTAACAAGAGGGAGGGAGATAGGGAGTGGTAGGGTGGGAGGGATAAAGAGAGGGATAGAAAGAGGAAAGGAGGGAGATAGGGATTTGTAAAGTGGGAGGGAGAGATAGGGAAGGAGGGAGAGAGAGAGAGAGAGGTACAAAAAGAGGGAAGGAGGGAGATAGGGAGAGGTATAGAGAGTTAGAGAGGAATGGAGGGGTGGGCGGAGAGTGGTATAGTAGGAGAGGTAGGTATAGAGAGAATTAGGGAGAGAGGGAGGGGTAGGTAGAGAGAGGTTGTGTGTGTGTGTGAGGGTGAGATGGAGGTATAGGTGGAGGGAGAGAAAGAGGGAAGGAGGGGGATAGGGAGTGGTAGGATGGGATGGATAAAGGGAGGGAGAGAAAGAGGGGAGGAGGGAGCTAGGTATTGGTAAGGTGGGAGGGAGTAGGAGGTAACGAGGGAGATAGGGATTGGTAATGTGGGAGGGAGAGAGGGGAGGAGAGAGATAGGGATTATTAGGGTGGGAGGGACAAACAAAAAGATAGGAGGAAGATAGAGAGAGGTAGGATGGGAGGGATAGGTATAGAGAGAGTTAGGGAGGAAGGGAGGGGTAGGTGGAGAGTGGTAGGGTAGGAGAGGTAGGTATAGATAGAGTTAAGGAGAGAGGGAGGGTTAGATGGAGAGAGGTTGTGTGTGTGAGAGGGAGATGGAGGGATAGGTGGAGGGAGATAGGGAGTGGTAGGGTGGGAGGGAGGAAGGGGTAGGTGGAGAGAGAGGGAAGGACATAGGGAGTGGTAGGGTGGGAGGGATAAAGGGAGGGAGAGAAAGAGGGAAGGAGGGAGATAGGGAGTGGTAGGGTGGGAGGAATAGAGGGAGGGAGAAAAATAGGGAATGAGGGAGATAAGGATTGGTAAGGTTGGAGGGAGAGAGAGGGAATGGGGAATATAGGTATAGGTAGGGTGGGAGGGAGAGAGAGAGAGAGGGACAAAAAGAGGTAGATAAAGAGAGGTAGGATAAGAGGGATATGTATAGAGAGAGTTAGGGAGGAAGGGAGGAGTAGGTGAAGAGAGGTAGGGTAGATGAGGTAAGTATAGAGAGAGTTAGGGGGAGATGGATGGGTGGGGGGAGAGAGGTTTGTGTATGAGAGAGGGAGAGAAATAGGGAAGGAGGGAGTTAAGGAGTGGTAGGGTGGGAGGGATAGGTATAGAGAGGATTAAGGATGGAGGAAGGGGTAGGTGGAGAGAGAGGGAAAGATATAGGAAGTGGGAGGGTGGGAGGGAGGAAGGGAGAGAGAGAGAGAGAGAGAAAGAGGGAAGGAGGGAGATAGGGAGTGGTAGGGTGGGAGGGAGGAAGGGTAGGTGGAGAGAGGTTGTGTGTGTGTGAAGGAGAGAGGGAGGGAGAGAAAAAGGAGGGAGATAGAAAGTACGATGGGAGGGATAGAGGTAGGGAGAGAAAGAGGGATGGATGGAGATAGAGGTAGGGTGGGAGATGAAGGTATATAGAGAGTTAGGGAGAGAGGGAGGGGTAGGTGGTGAGAGAAGTAGAAAGAGGGGAGAAGTTGGGAAAGAGGGAGAGGTAGGTAGTAAGAGAGGTGGGGTGGGATGGATTGAGGGAAGGTAGGTATAAAGACCTGTAAGATGGAAGGAATAAAGAGAGAGGTAGGTAAAGCTAGATATAGAGGTGGGGTGGGAGAGATGTACAGAGAGAGAGAAAGAGAGAGAGAGATCTACTGTGTGAGAGAGAGGGGGGATGAGGGAGAGGTAGAGAGAGGGAGAGGGAGGGAGCAAGGGATAAAGGGAGGAGTAAGTTCATAGAGTGATCTATAGTTGGAGGGATGGAGGGAGAGGGGGGAAGGTGGGAGGGAGGGAGAGGTAGGGTGAGAAGGATGAAAGAAATGTAGGTAGAGAGGGAGAGGGTGAGTCGAGATAGACAAAAATACAAAGGGAATGTGAGAGAGAGGGAGAGAGAGAGAGATGTATATATTGCTCTTAGCTCCTTGTAGTAAATTATTATAATAAATATATTATTTGGAACTCCCTTGCAACAATCCATCAAATAATTTTTATAATATATTATATTATTAAATATATATATAATATTATAATATTTATATAATATAACATATAATATTTATATTAAATATAATGTTATATTATATTAATACAAATATTTCCTATTATATATCAATTTATCATAGTATATATTAATTTATCATATATTATATTATTATATTAATATTTTAAATATATATAAATATTTATATTAATATTAATATTATAACATGTTATATTTTAACTTATAGTGATATTTATATATTTTAATATTTTTAATTGAAAAAACGGATATCTTTTCCATCAAATATTTTTTTATAATATATAATATTATTATATATAATATTATATTTATATTTAATATAATATTAAATATTTATATTTAATATAATATTAAATATTTATATTTAATATAATATTAAATATTTATATTTAATATAATGTATAATATATTAATATTTCCTAGTATTTATTATTTATCATATATTATATTATATATTAATATAAAATATATATATTATATTATATATATTAATACAAAATATATAAAAATATTTATATTAATATTAATATTATAACATCTTAAATTTAAATCTATACTAATATTAATATTATAACATCTTAAATTTAAATCTATACTAATATTAATATTATAACATCTTAAATTTAAATCTATACTGATTTTTATATATCAATATTTTTGGTTTTAAGAAACAAAAATTTGTTTCTTAAGTTCAAATAACATATATATGTTATATAGCTTTAAGTAACAGATATCCACTTCATATCAAATATCCTCTTTTACCTTTAAAAAACGGATATCCATTTCTATCAAACATCTAATAATAACAAATAGATGCTTTGCTTCATTATTGCTTTGGTATTTGGCTTGGGGGCGACCAACATGAAAAGTCAACATCCCCAACGTGTTTGTAGGGGTTGCAAGAGTTTTTTAAACTTCACCCATCATGTTGACTTTTTTTCATCTGATTTTGATGAAATGAAAAGGGTTAATTCAATAAATTGAGAGCATTCTACCGATATAAGATATGCTTTATTTTGAATTTAATAGGTAATTATTATTGATTTTCTACATGCACTATGTGTAAGATCTTGATTGATAGGATTATTAAAAAACATATGTAACTTTTAAAGGGTTATACATTTTTTGAATCCAAAGATAAGTCACTATGGTTCAAAAATTATAGTTTTTAAAAAAATTGAATTTCATAAATTTTTAACAAAGTTAAGAGTGGTCGGACAAATGGTTTTTAATACTTTTAAAAATACCTACTAGAAAATTCATAAGTAATTATTTACTTGTAAGAAAATTTAAAAAATATATGTCACATCTAGGCAAGTGTCCTCTACTTATATTGAAATATTTAGAAAAAAATATTTATTTTTAGTCCCCATTAGGGTGGCCAAACAAACAACTGCTTTTTATTTTTTCCAAATTTGAATGTACTATTGCATTGAAATCTTAAATCTTCACCAAATCAAATTACTTTTTTTTCAAAAAAGGCCTAATAGCTTACAAACTACATTCAATTTTCTACAAATTCAATTCCTACATATTTTGAAATTATGTTAATAACCTATTCAAATTCTTATGTGAAATTGCTTAAGTCTAATTTTCTGAATTTTCAATGCCACTCAGGGGCCTAGTTTGGACCCCCATGATATTGCACTGACCCAAGTACTAGATGGTTTTTGACAATCCTTCATGCAATAATAATGAGATCCCATAATATTTTTTGAGGAAACTCTATTGTTATTTTGTCCTCAATGAGATACCTAATTCCTTCAACACAAGGGAGTTCCAGGGTAGAGGTTGAGGCTTTGCATAGGATAGAGTGGGGGCACAACATGCCCAAAACCAAGCATCAAGACCCCTAGCTAGACCTAAGTTTGAGCATGTCATTATCCCTTTTGTTATGAAGGAGGGTATTTCAAGGTGGAGACCCTAGAGTCCATTATCTTGCTGACTCAAACCCTTATACAACTCACTAGGCCTCTGGCATAGGGTGATGTGGGAGATTCTTTCAGGCCTTGACACCCACCTCACTAAGTCAAAATTTTGGGTTTCTTTTTGTTTATGGATATGAGTATCATCAAGATGCACATTGTTAGGACGCATCTATACCAAATTGGATGGTCATGATAGATGATCTACTAAATGAAACATATGGCATTGATAGAAGTAAATTTCAACAAGTTCAAATTCAATCGATACTCCTTGTATTCATACCATAATGAAGCAAGGTGTAACCATAGTAATATAATCTTCAATGACTTTGACAAAGGTATGAGCCAAATGATCAAATTTTAGATTATATTTTATGTTTTAGATGTCTAATATTGAAAAAATTCGAATGATATTTATTTGTAATTTCATTTGTATCTCGATGCTTTCCATAGGGCTTCATAACTACAGCTCACAAGCATGCCTCCATTATGGATGAAGAGAGGAAAAATGGGTTCAATGTCATAATCAATATGTGGTAAGTGATTATTCTATTATAAATTCTTTTATAATTCAATTTGTATACATTAATGTGTATACTTTTTATTGTATCAGGTTCAAGTCCATAATAGTTTAGAGAGGAGGTTGAGTTTTTGGATTCTTAAGAAACCATGATTTTATGCCTCTCCATATAATCAACAATCAAAGGTGGCTAGTGATCTCATCTCTTTGTCTAGAGGGAAGTGATTACATAAGGGTGCTTTGTTATATGCATATATGGCGGTTTTGTAGATATTTTTTTGTATTAATAATACATGACATTATACACCTATGGATTTATTGTACATATATTGTACTTTTAGTGACATGTAACATTGCATGCCTATATGGATTTTTGCTTAATACAAATCAGTTTTACCATTGTTGTCCAAATTTGGTCAATACAAACCTATTTTAATCATATGCTACTAATTTTTTGCATGAGATCAAGAAGAAAACTATTTTATATTTACTTTTATTTGGCATCAAAGAATTGCTAAGTTTTTTGATCTATGAGATGAGCAAGGACTATTTTTATATTAATCATTTTTTTAGGATTTTTTTGTAGTTAATATTATTTTAGGATATAGTTATGGCATGCATTGCTATAATGGAGGTGGAGAGATTCACTAAAGAAAATTTTAATCTTTGGAAGCTTACGATGGGGGATTTTATTTATTGTAATGAGTGGATTACAAATTATGTTGCAAGTTTCCTTGGATTCCATTCTCATTATTGGACTTGGCCATATACTGACTTGGAGCTCCTATTTAGTGATATATGATAATCCATTAGTTATTGGGAGGTTGTGGAGTTATTCATATGATATTTGGAGCTCCTATTGATCCTCCTAGATACATTATCATGTGAAGGTTGTGGAGGTGATCATATGGTAACCTAGAGATCCTACATGTCCTCTAGATAAATGGTCACATGGAGGTTATAGATCCTCCTAGATACATTATCATGTGAAGGTTGTGGAGGTGATCATATGGTAACCTAGAGATTCTACATGTCCTCTAGATAAATGGTCACATGGAGGTTATAGAGTTTTTCATATGACAACTTAGAGCTTCTAATAACCCCTTTCTCCTTTTGGTTGCATGCACTCGGTGGAGTTGGTTGAATGGTGACTTAGACCTCTTGGGTGAATGTAAATGTATTTTTCAAATTCATGACTTGTTGAATATATATGTTGCATATTTTTTATAATTTTCCATTCAAAATGAAAATCTTATCTTTGTATATTTGTGAGTGTTTTAGATGTGTGCATGAATTCATATTTGCATTGCATTTGTGTGTGTGACTTATATTACATGCAAAGTTGTTTTGTTTGTTTTTTGTTTAAAATATGTTAATGTTTACAAATTTGGGGGAAAAAAATTATAATTATAATTTTCAAGGGTTTTCCAAATGATACAACTGTATTTTCCTGCATACTTTCAATCATGGTTAGAGATTTGTTCATTAGCCTCTAGTTTTTTTACCTATATTTATCCTATAGATATAGATTTATGATATTTTGGACCTAAGGATGTTTTTATTCTAATTTTTATTTCATGAAAACAATACGCATGATGTCTTAGTATAGTTGTTATCAATAGAGTTTTGAATTTTTATTATTTTTAGGTTGATATTTTGTCATAGTTCCAAGTTATACTAATTAAGATCTACAAGTTTTGTTCTACAATCTACTTTGGTTTGAGCTTTTGAACTATGGTCATGTTTCAATCACATTTATTGCAAGTCATGTGTTTGTAATATGAGGTTGTGGGTGTCATTTTTATGTACCTTTATTTTGCATGAACAACTCAAGAGAAGATCCACAAAGTATTAGTGATGTCATGTGAATGTAGCATAGATATCCACAATAAAAATAACAGTTGTGAGTTCCTAGTCATTTTGAATATCTTTGTTATTTATTGTAAATTATTTGATGATATGGAGACACATGATATTTGTGTTAATATTTTGGTATGTTGACCTATGGTTATCATTGAGCATTGATATTTTAAGTATTAGAGAGGAAATGAGATAGAATATTGAGAAGAAGGCCTTTTGAGGGTCACACATGAAGAAGAAAGAATTGTCTTCAAGGTTTTGAGAACATCAATTATGCTATCATAAGAGCCTTTAGATTATAGTTCAATGAAATATTTGTGCAAAACATGGTTGTGATAGATTATTTTCTAGGTTGAAAATAACAACTACAGTGTCATGGGAAGAAATTGAGTACATAGAGTTTTTTCATGATATGGTTATGCTTGGAAATTTGTCACAAAGATCAAATTTTTGCTATGGAAAACTCATAGTAAGAATGCAATAGGAGTTACTAAGAGTTTTAATTAATATTTGGTCATGTGTGATATTTAAGGTTTTGTCTATTATTTAGAATTAATGTGTTGAGCACAATAATGATTTTTCCTTGGAGAAATAACTTGATCAAAGAATCAAATTGTAAATAATTGATGAAATACTACATAGGATTTTTCTAAGAAATATAATTTAGTTGACTACTACTCATCCAAACACATGTGTTGTAGTTGGAATCATGTCTCTATTCATGAGTCATCCAAAACAACATAATTGGTTAGCTACAAAGTAATCAAATTGGAGTAATTGAAGAATCAAGATTTTAAACTTGTTGATTTTTAATAATCATTTTTGGAAGGTTTCATAGACTCTAGGAGAAATCAACCCTTGGTTACTACTTTGATCTTGGATTTGTCATTATTCCATGCAGTTATAAGAAGAAACCTAATATTGCATTATCATCCACTGAAGCTGAGTAAAAAGTAGTTGTTCAAATAACGTGTAAAGAAATATTCCAACAGAAAATAGAGAATATTTGGACTAATCACTTTTCCATGGGACTGGATTTTTTTTGCCAGTGACTAGGGGAATATTCTATAAAATATTCCTACTAATGTCATGTTGACATTAGCATGACATCATCCATATAGATGCAGATGTCAGCCATATAGCTAGCTAGCAAGGGCCCCTTCAAGACCCCTTTGTGCCCTAAAGGGGGTCTTTTTTTTCTTTTGGCCATAACTTGGGCGTACAATGTCAGATTTTGAGAAACGAGTTATGGTCAAAAATTTGGTTCCACTGACTTTCCAGTGGTGTGGGTCTCATCACCATTTTTTGTTGCTGGTGAATTCTACAACTTGTTGAAGTCAAGGGTATTTTTTTTAATCTTGAGCTCATAACTTTTGACCTATTTCTCAATTTTTCGTGATTCTAGTGGAGTTGGAACCATCTTTTAGAGATCTTCATAGCCATCTATGCACTTTTCTAGATTTCTCTTTAGGTACATTTTATTCAGGTTTTTGTGTTTTCGCATTTTGGTGAATTACTTCGATGTCTTAGCTCCTAGAAACTTATCATTTGTGTGGGATGACTCATTTTTGGCTATTCTACATGTATTTCCAGTATTTTGTAGACATATTTTTCATGCACATTCTCTTTTTTAGATGCATTGAGATAAAGTGTCATTTTGATGTATACTTTTTGGGGATTTTGTATATCTTGTTGTGCCTTTTTCATTTGCACTATGATATAAAGTTCCATAGGGGGGTTGATTTTTTCCTTCAGTTTTCCATCAAAACTTTGTCAAGTGAGTGTCCCTTCCACGATAGCGGTGAATCCTCGTGATTCTTTCCTCATGCATGTGTGCCTTAGTTTACACACCCTTTTATCTACAAGTTATTTCTCCTACATGCACTTCTTGGAGTCACAATTTTAGCGTACCTATCATGGATCTCCCTTTTCAGCATTATGGATGGGTTTCTACTATTGGTGCTAATGCTTCCTTGGTTTCACAGTTTGGAGTGATCTATGTATATATTTATTGTTCCTATGTAATTTTGGATGTACCATACAATCAGTGGTTGGTTACATGCATTTCAGTGAGTTGGATCATTCACCATATGGACACTCTTGCATTCCTATTTTTGGAGGTGACCTTTCATTTTCCATTTGATCAGAGACTACTGTTACTTGTATTTTCAACTTGCATCTTGCATGTTAAGTAGTGTCGTTGGGGTCACTCATACAATTTCATGTTTCATTTGTATTTTCAATTTCTAGATGTTTGCCTTTGTTTTCCATTTGATTAGAGTAGTTTCATTGGGGATACTCATGCAGATTATCACCTCTTGTGATCAAGGTGATCCCACAATATTGGTTTACAATTTTTTACCAAACTAGACATTGAACTGAATTTGTTTAACTAAATCTTCACTTTTGGTCACCTATAGCTGCTAAACCATGAGGAATTTGAAGATGATGTGAACTAGTGATTTGTGAAAAAATTTCAATAGATTCTAATTTATTTATTTTTGAATCAGATTGCTTTTCTTTTCCCATCTCCTTCAAAAACTAGTTTTTATCAGTAAACACCATTTTAAAGGAGTGATGCTCACCGTATACAACATAAATTTTTTCTATGAAGGATAAAATTCTTTTTTTTTCAAATTTAGATTTGTAACTATGATATCTAAAAAGTTCATTTGGTTTCATTGTGTTTTATTGAATATTTTTTCCTTAATCAAGTTTTGAAGTCAAACCAATTACAATTCAGACATAGGAAGACCTTATGCAACATAACTTTTTTTGTATGTATCAAAATTATTATTTTTTTACTAGATCAAGGACATCAATACCTAGCCCGAACATATTTTTCAAATTTTTATTTTGATAATCTACTATTTTTCCACATGTGCAGAATAGAGAGCTTGATTTTTGGTGAAAAGCTATGTTTAATTAAACTAAAAAAAATACATAATAACATCAAAACATATTAAAATTATATACGATGGATAGCTCATTTCAAGGACTACCATCATCCAATTGGGTCTATGAAGTCTCCTCCATTTTCATCCTTAACTCGAGCTTCGAAGGGAAAAATTTTGCAAAGATTTGGTAAAAGAGGGGGAGAAAGGGAAAAAGGGGGATTCTAGCGAACCAAGGTTTGCTAGAACCCTCCCTTCTAGTGAACCAAAAACATTTTTAGGGTGTCCAAAAATGCATTTTTCCTTCCTCAATGGAATTGTAAACCAGTTTTGTGGGTTTACCCATCAATGTTCTTTAGACTATTGGTACCTGTATTTTCAACTTGCATCTTGCATGTTGAGTAGTGTCATTGGGGTCACTCATGCAGATTCATGTACCACCTGTATCTTTGACTTCTAGATGTTTTCCTTTGTTTTCCATCTTATTAGAGTAGTGTCATTGGGGGAACTCATGTAGATTATTATCTTTTTGATCTTGACATTTGTAGCTTTGAGTTCGAGATATTTTTCCTTTGTTTTCCATTTGATTTGAGTAGTTTCATTGGGGAACTCATGCAAATTCTTGTTATCTTGATCCTAATCATCGTTTATTTCAAAGGAGGTTCTTCATTTCAGCATCATATCAGTCATCTTCCAACAGCAGTCTACAACTTCTTTATGCTTCAGCAATGATCTACAAGTTCCTCTTTTTCAAGACATTATTTGGTTGGAGGCTTCTAAGTCCTTCACACCTTGATTTGGAGGCTTCTTCAATCCTTAAATCTCCTTTCTCTCTTTTGGAGAGGAGTTTTCTCCCACTATGGTTCTCTCCTTTTCTCCAGTTTTGAGAGATATTTTATTTGTACATGGGTACCTCACCAGGCCTTGTTTGCCAAGACCCATGATGCATTCTTTTTTTGGGGGCATTTAGCTGCTCCCTAAGTTCATCTTAAGGGGGATTGTTAGAGTAATCATGCATTAGCTAATAATTGATTAATATTTAATTAATTATTAGTCTAATTTATTCCCATACACTTAAGCTAAAATTAGGAGTTTTTTATTCAGTTAACTAAGTGTTTTTTTGTTAATTGAAGTGAGCAATTATTAGGGTTGCTCCTATATAGCACTCAACCCTCTTTGTACAAATTTGGAGATTTACTCTCAAACTCTCAACCTTTGAGGAATTTTTTTTCCTTAAAGTTTCTTGAGGTTCTTTTGTAGCTTTTTCTTGTTGAGGAATATTGCACACATTGTTTACAGATCTCTTGTATGGAAGGTGTCTTTGTTCGTTGTTTCATCATGTGGCTTGTGTTTTTCACAATTCTAACAAAGCATGGCATGGGATGTGTGGGCTCATGCTTAGACACATGGAGGATGCATTGGAGAGTCTTGATGCTTCAGAGGTATTCATTGTAATCTTGTAATGTTTTATTGTTGAATAATAGATGGAGTATGGAAGCTTTTGGAGGCTAGGTTTTTTCCTCTTGAGATTTTTTCCAAGGCATATCTTGTGTTATCTTTTGGCTTGTTTATTTGATCTATGCATTAAGGTTACTTGTATGCATGTTTATCTTTCATTAGGTTATGTAATAAATGGATTAATATTGTAGGTATCATATATTATTTCCTAACAAGTGGTATTAGAGCTTTCATGGTTGATGGGAGGTGTAAACTTCTATGTTTTTGTTATAACCCTTGTTTGAGTGGAATTGGTGCAAAGTTAAAGCTACGGCTATGCAGGAAAGATTTGAGGTATTACAAAGTATGGAACACATGTTGCAAGTGTTATTATGTAGGTTTGGGATTTTGGATTGTCAAGATTTGTTGGGTTTATTACAGATCTTAGGCATGTAAATTTGGGTAAAGAGGGTTTCTTGGATTGTGCTTTCATATGAGGGTTTTGTACATGAAACTTCATGGATGGCCTCTTGAGACAAAATAGACCTTTCCATTGGATCCAGAATGGCTGAGAAACAAAAAATGACATAAAATTTTCTCTATTTTGAAAATTTTGAAAAAAAAGGCAAAAAAATTGCCCCCCACAACCCTTCGTACGGGTCTACAAAGGGTGAAAAACTAAAAAAATAAAAATAATATATCTCTCTACATAAAATTTTATTAAATCCTACAAAATATTTTATTTAAAACTATTGAAAAATATTTTTAAAAAATCAAAAAAAATGATTGGGGGGGAGAGGGGTCCACAGACCCCATGCCAACCCCTCTAGGTACTAGCAGGCCCTACCAAGTTTGTTGCACTATCAGCATTTCCTGACAAGGCCTATCAGCCTGCCTCATGGGTGGTAAGTAATATTGCCTATGGCATAGGGCCCCTAGTCCCATGGGTTCCCAACCCGAGTTTTAACTGCCCAATTAAAAATTAAAACAAATTTAAATCCTTTGCAAATTTTGTTGGACTTCAAACAGGTTTTAAACCAAATTCCATAAGTGTGTCAAGTTCATGTGTGGGGGAGGCACAAAATTTTTAAAAAATTTAAAATTTAAATAGATTTAAATGTTTTTGGAGTTTGTCACTCATCAACCACCAAAGCGCCGCTGGTGGGCCGCCAGGGGGTGCTTGCTAGCCACCCCTACTCACCAAATTGGGCAGTTTTTTTAAATGAGCATAAATTTCACCTAGGATGTCAGATTTTTGAATTCTTATACTTTTTGAAAATTTGGTTCAAATAACTACGTAGTGGTATAGGTTTGGTTGCATTTTTTTTTGTTTTGACCATTTTTTGGAGCTCGGAGGTCAAATGTTCTCGATTTCATAATTTTGAGCATAATTTTTGCATCTAAAGTTAGTTTTTTATTTCTAATAGGAATTAGAGAGCATGGATAGTGTACTACATAGAGGATCAAATAGATTTTTAGTTTGTGGTGCAAGATGAGGATTGTACTTTTTTTATCACTTATAGGAGCCTAAGATTCGAGGTGTGATTGTGTGAGTATCTAAACAAGTCAAAAGGTGAAACCTTGAGGGAGTACATGTTTTTATATGAAATTTATGATGGTATAGTTGATTATTATTGTGATGCTTCCTAGTACAGGTTTACAGATATTTCTTAGAGATGGAATTTGATGGTGACAAGTACACAGGTTGTTTTTGATTTTGAGGACATGGGTTGACACAAGTGGAGACTTGGAGTCTCGTGTGGGTGATAGTTGAGTGTAGGTATAGTGTTGTCTATGATTATGGTGTCATGGATATATAGGTATACCATTTGAGCATTGGCACGACATGATCATGTATGTGGTTGTTTGGTGGTGATTCATTTTGGTGTTAGGATGTTTTTCTTATCTCTTAGATGCTTGTATGGTTCCTTGACTATGGTTACTCATTTGTGGAATTTTTTGGCAAATTAGATATGTGGTTGATTTCATGTTTGAGACTTGATTTCTACAAGATTATCTTCTTTGATATCTTAATTTGCAGGTTACTGATGTGATGATAAGTTTGCATGCTTCATTGTTTAGATCTTCAAGTTATGCAAGTGTGTGGTTTGGCCACCCATTCATTTGTAATAGGATCACTTGATTGTGGGCTACCTATATCCATGAGATTGGTTTAGTGTTGATGTATATTTTTTTATTTGGTCTTATTTTTGGACATTTGTGAATTGGTATGTTTCTTTGAGATGAGAGGATGGATGGTTAGAGTACATAATTAGTCAATTGTTTGGACTTGTATATCATGTGGTTTTATCATGATGTCATGATACCTTGGTTGCATTTCATTGGTTACACCTTTCAGTGGGAGCTTTTGACAGTGATGACCTGGTGGTGTAGGATTGATTCCTGATGTTTTGATGGTGTTTGTATCTTCTTGGCTTGTAGATCCTGATTCTACTTGGTATGATTGGAATTTCAATTGTGTGTGGACCTAGATGACCTTCATGGAGGAGATGGTTGTCATGATTCCATGTGTAGCTCAATATCATGGTTCAGTGGGAGTTGTTGGTAGTTACATGATTCATCATTAGTGATGGTTATCTTTATGTGATTGGAGATGTTTGTTTCTTGGTTTAAATTATGATTGGTATTATGTAATGGTTTACTCTTGATACTAGTTTAGAGTTTTGGCATGGTATATGTTCTCTTGAGACCAGGGTGTATGCATCGTTGCATGTTATCTCCTAGGAGGAGATAGTTAGATCATGATGTCATGATGGGTTACTAATTTTGCGGTTGGAGCTTTGACATTGATCTTGTTTTTGTTTTCTTTGTATTGAGTAAATGATTATTTTCTTGATTAATTCACATTGGTGCTATGTTGCATTTGGAGTTTGGCATGTATTGATCAGTTACAGGTGCTCATGGATACATGGAGATAGGGGTGAGGTTGGAGTTGATCTCTTGTGATTAGAGACACTTAATTGAGATGGGTACTCTTTAGGGGTTTCAATAGGAAGACCCAAGAGCCTTCACCTAGATATGGATGTGAGTTCATGATGGACCTATAAAGGAGATCATTCTTGGAGTGAGTTATGATGACTTGGTTATCCTGGAGGAGCATTCCCATTCCCCACTCTTGGTCTAATCATTGGTTTATCATCTAATAGGTATTTCCCATCCTATTTTTGATGTGTTTATTTTTCTTTCTTTGATTTCTCATTGGAATGAGTTTATTCATGGTGATTTATTTTGGGAGACTCATTTAAGGATTGTTTAGGATGATTTTATATTGCTTTATCTTTCATGGATATGGATCTTGAGCTATGGATAGTTCTGGAGGATTTATTTTGAGGGATGGTTAGCATGGTTATCTCCTTGTGCATATGATTGTATGTTATCATTCATTGATGAGGATTATAGGAGATGGTTATTGGGTTGATTTCCTATTTCTGGAATGATCACTTTGATTTTGATTTCCTTGATTAGAGAGGCTTACATCCATGTTGGAATTATACATGATTCATATGTTATGTTTGATCTAAGATATTGAATGTTGTTTTGGGTGTTGTTGAGGATTCTCATTTGGGGTTGTTAGGAGATCATAATTGACAAAACACTACACTTTTGAGGTTTTGGTAGGACATGTTATGGTTTATATATTTTATCTCTTCATTCTTTGGTTCCTTCCTAGAGATTCATGTTCATATGATTTGGGAGGATTGTGGTGACATGTTGTGAGATATTATGCAGTTGTTGGTGTTGCATGTGCAGATCATTGTTATTGTTCTTGGTACTTAATGTTCACAATTTGGGAGGATTGTGGTGACATGTTGTGAGATATTATGTAGTTGTTTGTGTTGCATGTGTAGATCATTGTTATTGTTCTTGGTACTTAATGTTTTGATTAATTATCACACTTTGATATAGTGTTGATTGGTAAACTTGATATTCTTTGACATTACCCATGCAGTGGGAGTTCTTGGATATGTGTGTTCTTCATTGACAAGTTTGATACAGGGAGATGGTGATTGCAGTTTATGGGTTACATATGTTGTTGGCATGAGTTTACTGATGTTTTTGATACCTAGGAGGTATGGATGGTTGGATGTATTAGCATTTGTTGTGGATGCTATTTTGATCATGTGGGTTTTTCACCTATTTCAGCAGCTTGTTTGAAGCCTTTGTTATCACTTGGATTTGATGTTTGTGTTCTTAGATTGGTTCATATTCACCTTGGCATGTTCCTTTTCTTCTATAGGTGGCATGATGGAGGATAAGAGGTTCGTTCTTGAGATGGTGGTCACTTTTTTCTTATTGCAAGTATCTTGATGGAGCACAATAGCATGTTGGAGATTCATGTGGTTACATTTATGGCTATGATGATGTATTTCATTGATTGATCCCTTATACAATGTATACAACAAGTGGGATATGGTGTTGTACACCATTGCACTAAATGTTATATTATAATGTTGTAATTAAATAACTATTTAGTTGTGATGAACCTAGGAGGTGTGGTTAATCACACTAGGTAATTATTTGGGGACCACTTTATGTTGTATTGTAACATTGTATTATTATTTAATGTGTGAGAGACATGGGATAATAATTTAATATTGGTAGAATATTTAATAAATTGAAAACTTAGAACCCAATATTAAATGAGGAGTCAATGGTTTTGTATTCACATTGTTTTGTGGTACATGAATTTATCTTACCACTTGGTTGTATTTGTGTGAGCTTGAGTCTATAAAAGCATGCAAATTTTTAGTGGTTAAGGTTGGTTGGGTGAGTGAGTTGTCATTATTGAGTCTTTCTGAGGAGTGCATATGTGAAGCATGGCATGGGATATGTGGATTCATGCTTGGACATATGGAGGATGCATTAGAGAGGCTTGATGTTTCAGAGGTATTCATTGTAACTCTTGCAATATTTTATTGTTGAATAATAGATGGAATATGGATGCTTTTGGAGGCTAAATTTTTCCCTCTTGATACTTTTTTGAGGGTATATCTTATGTTATATTGTGGCTTGTCTATCTAATCTATGCATTACGATTACTTCTATGCATGTTTATCTATCATGGGGTTATGTAGGGAATGGATTAAGATTGTGGGTATCATGTATTATTTCCTAACACTTCTTACAAGATTCAGCAACTAAATTTATCTCTTTATCATGGTCAATATACTCTATGGGAATTAAATGAACAATAATCAACAATGACTATAGTCTTAATGTTTGTGGTATTGAATTCCTCAAACATATTCATGTGGATACCACTTATCTCACTCCCTCCACTTTTTCTATCTGATATTTTTATAATGTCAATTGGGAAACTTTATACACTATTTATTTACCTATCTTGTTAGGTCCTATCACTCTTCCCACCATACAGTCCATGTCATGCTAGTGAGTCTTACAAAATTCTTCTTGGTAGACCATGGGTTCATGCAATGGGTGTCATCCCACATACTCTTCACCAATATCCAAAATTCCTTTGTAGAGTAAATTGTTTCCCAATTAAGTGGATAATAACCCCTTCCAATCCTATCAAATTGGTGACTCAATTTTTTTTGCACCAACCATATCTTCTATTCCTTGTACAGTGACACCAATTTATTCACTTCAACGTGATGAACCACCAATACCTCCTATTACTAACTTTGCATATGTTGATGATCCTCATTCTTTTAATACATGTCCTAGTCGCAATTGGGGCTCCTTAGATCCCACCCTTCTTACACTAGTGAATATAAGGAACTAATATAGCTCACTTTGACATCCCTATATGGAACATGGACCCAAATTATTACAATAGAATCATTTCATCATCCTCTATCAATTTTTTTATTTTTTTCACATGTGAATCTATGGATCATTTTAACAATCTAGTGATGTGGATCATCCTCTTTTTTATTTTTGGAAAATCATAAGGGACCTCGATTTAAAATTATTTCTAAATGCATATTAGGGAAAAATCAAGGTTAAGGTTATAAATCATCAAAACTAAAACCCTAAAGCCCTAAACCAACAATGAAGCACAACCCAACATAGAAACATAAAACATAAAGCAATATTACCTATTCCATGGTTGATTCACCTTCATTATCCTTCTCCATTTTGCTTAATATGCTTGATTGCCCTCAAATTTTGAGTATGCAATAATAGCCTAATGACAATGATAGCAAAATATTGAAGATTACTTGTCTCCTTGAACAGCATGTACTTGTGCATCAACTAGGTAGGTTGAAATGACAATGATAGGTCTCTCTTATAGAAAACCAAATTTGAATGAAAGGGTGAGATTAAAAGCCAATAAGATATGACAATCAATGGCCAAGATCAAAAGATGCAATATGAAATAGGGTTAAGGTTAAATTAGGGTAAAGATAGGACTAGGCTAAGGATGGACAGTTGAGATTAAATTATAAAATAATTCAATCAAGGGTGGAAATTAAATGAGACATGAAGAGATAAGAATGACACCGATAAAGAGGTTGGCATAGAAAAAGAGGTTGTTAGAGAAAATTAAATAATTATTTAATTATTTAATTTAGGAGGGAAAGAGAATACTTAAATAACTAAAGCAATTATTTAATTATAGAAGAAAGAGAAAAGGATGACTTTTAATTAAAATAACGACTTAATTAAAAGTGGAGGAAAGGGACAAAATTAGTAAATAATTAAATAAATAAAATTTATTTAATTATAAAAGAAGAGGATAATGAATAATTAAATAATTAAAATAATTATTTAATTATAGTAGAACATGATAATAATTAAATAAATAATAATTTATTTAATTAAAGAGGAAAGGGGAAATTAGTGATGTAATTAAATAAATATAATTTATTTAATTAATCAAAAGGAGAAATAGAAAGAAAGCAATGAATTAATTAAATAATTAAAAATATTTAATTAATAGCATAAATATGACATTAGCCAACAATCAAATAATTAAAATTATGTAATTATTAGGGATGAAAGGGGATTGATGAAGAAAAATAATGTTTGCAGGCCTAAGACAATTTTTAGTGTCTACATTTTTCCCCTCTTTGATACAATGTAGTTTATCACATCGTGTCAAAGAAAATTAATTCAAAATATGCCTCAATGTAAATGGGATGGATCCATGCCCCCTCAAAAAAAATTAAAAATTTTCCAAAAATTTTGAGAATTAGTCCAATAATCTAATTTGACAGCCAAGAATGCTTTTATGAAAAAAGAATTAATTTCCAAGACCTTTAGGATAACCATATTAGGTTTCAGGACCATTCAATAAGTGTAGCGAGTAAAAACCCTAACCCTAACCCTAAAATGAAAGGGGGTATAAATAGAACTTGAGTGGTAATTTAGCTCATTTGTGCATTTTCAACCTTGGTGATTAGAGAGCTCTAGGGAGACTTGCTACCAAAATGTTGTCGGTTCCACACGACTCTCACCATGGATTCAAAGTTTAGAGATTCAAACAACCAAAGGGCTCCGAGGAGCTGGTAAGTACTCCATACCCACTTCGTCAATTTGTCATTTTTGAGTAGATTTAGGGCTTTAAATGTGAGCAAGAAGATGTGGTGGATGACGTTCACTGTAACTACTATAGTGAGCATTGTATGTAGAGGTGGTTCACCACATCTGCATGGTGCATTACAAGTGTAGGCTAGGTTTTTGGCGAATGCGGTGAGGTGCAACTGTAAAGTGCACTGCATTTGCTTCTTGCACTGCATATGTGGTCGAGAATGACGTAAATGTAGAAGTGAGTTACATGTGCACAATAAAATGACACATGTGACAAAGTGGTACACAATTGTTTAGAGGTTAACTGCAAGTGATCCTTGTGATGCATATGTTGAGGCATACGATGCAAAGGTAATTATGCAATGCATATGCAGAAAGTGTGAGACATTTGTTATGTGTGACGCATGTGTTTAGCAGTGCAATGCAATTTCCTTATTAAATATTTGCCCCAATTTAAGATGAAATTCCTTTTGCAATTTGGGTCCAATAGTTTTGTCTAGGGTTTTGGATTGACGCAATTCTTTTTTCTTGTGACCACAGGTGACATTTCCCCGATTTACACTAGAGAGTCTCAACCATCGACATTCAGGTTGCGAGATCATTTTGTTGACATTGAGAAGTGTTAGCTTATGTACCTAGGCTTATATTATGTGACATACATTCCCCCCATCAGGGTGAACAGGGGACTACTGACTGCACTTTTCGAGAGATGGCATTCAGAGATGAGTTCCTTCCACTTTTTGACTAGTGAGCCGTTGGTGACACAAGAGAATGTCTATCGAATCCTGAAGTTTCCTATCTACGGAGAGCGGGTGAGATATGATCTAGAGTTGTGGTATCAAGTCATTGAGGACTAGTATGAGCATGAAGACATCACGGAGCTAGGCATCGAGGAGTATGAGATCAGGTGGGAGTGCCTAGTTGAGAGATATGAGAGATCGAACTACATTTTGTGTACACTCATCGTCAAGATTGTTATTCCAAACCATTGAGGGCATGGGTTTCCAATCAGCTGGGGTGAGGTGCTCATGGGATGATGGAAAATGGTACAGTTTATGCATGGGGGCCTTTTTTTTAGGCTTCTCATACTTCTAATTGTATGACATTGCCTATTGTGATGCTCAATCGATAAGTTGCGGGGTGACATTAGTGATGATATAGGCCTGGGAGCACATCGTCGTGTTTCATCCACCAATGGGTAGATAGTTGGGTGATGGGATGCCTTATGTCTATTTGTATGGTGGATTAGTGACTCAGACTCATGTCGGGGATGTGGAATATTGGCGACATGGCATTGAATTTCTTGCTAGTTTCATATGGAGGCCTTACAAAGATTGCCAACGATGGGCGGATGAGGATGAGCATTTAATATGGTACCATCAACCAAGATTCTTGATTGGATAGATAGTCTATTCATAGAATATCATTGAAATGTACCTACCAGAGCAGGTGCAAAGACAATTTGGAGAGATTCAAGGTGTGACTATAGGGACTGCAGAGTTTGTACGATCCTCATGGGAGATACAGCCATGGGGTTAGATGATACCAATGGTTGTGGTAGAGTGGAGAATAAATTCCTTACATCTTGTGTATTGGGGATGGAGGTACGGAGATGGAGATGTAGGCACTATGCCTGACTATGATGCATGGTGGCCCACTCACAGGTCTGATCCTTTCATTGATCTAGATCCACTGACACCAGTAGAGTGTCGAGGCAGGGGCCCATGAGGTTGGTTCAAGGGTCGAGGATGGAGGGGAGATGGAGGATGAGGAGACAGAGGGAGAGGAGATGATGGTGGTGATGGTAGGGGAGGGAGAGGAGGTTGATCTCGATAGAAGAGGGTGAGGAGACAGCGAGTGGTGGGACACCTCTCACCAATCAGGGAGGAGGGGGAGCATGAGGAGGAGGACCGTCAGGATGAGGGACCACTTCCCAATATTGTTTAGTAGGATGTTGCCATGGAGGAGGCAGAACAGGAGATGGAGGAGGAGGGGTAGGAAGAGGAGCAACATGAGGAGATGGGAGAGGCAAAGTGGGTCCTCCATGAGAGGATTCTGATGGGTGAGGAGATTAGTGAGGGGATAGAGGAGGTGCCAGTCAAAGGGGAGATGGTTCAGTGGACCAAAGGATAGTGGACTTATAGGCGTAGCTAGATGCTGTGAATGCCAAGATACATTCCTTAGAGGTAGAGGTGGTGGCATTGAGGATCGAGAGGGATGCGACAATTATGGGTTAGCAATGAACTAATCAAAGGTGTAAGGACTTCATGGCTACTCTCAGTGGGTTGATCGCAGACATGGCTCGGGAGCTCTAGATATTTGGCACGAGGGAGCACTATTATAGGGATTTGTATGAGGCTACGGTACCACCTGAAAGGAGAGAACCAAGCACTATAGAGGTTATGAGTAGATATCAAAGCAGGTCACACAGCAGTGAGGATGTGTTCGGACTAAGATGGTCATCTCCATACATGAGCAGCCTCCATCAGAGCATAGGTCATCAAGGTCTCCATAGTGAGATGGAAGGTAGGATGAAGACAAATTGAGATATAATCCAATGTTTAGAAACCTCTAAGGATGTGAATCCCAAGGGAAAGCAATAACATATGGATTGAGTCAATTGTATTTGTGCTCAAAAGGGTTTGAAATTTGGATAATGTTAAGTGTTTGTTTCCATGACGTTTTCGATCAAGCAATGCATTTTGTAACCCAAGAATAAGTACAATCCTATGGATGTGAAAGACAATATTTGTTGGATTCCCACTTGGACAAGTCCAGCTATGCTTATCTCTAGCGAATGGTTAGATGCTTGACCCCACTGGCTCCCCTCCACGGCACTCACTTATATAGGGCAGCCAAGCATAAACACCCATGAAACTCCCATGGAATGTTTTCCATTTCTACTAGAAGACCGTAAAAGTGTGGGGCGGCTTCAGAATGACCGTTCTTGCACCAACAAATAGTTTAAGGATTTTGGAAAATTCTAGCACATGGGTTCTAGTAAGGACTTTCTGTTTGTCGGAGTTGACCCAACGTGGCAAGAGTCCCCTTTCGGATCCATCTTGTTGGAGTCAACCGCGTGATATTGGCGTTTCTTCCAATATCCACATTTATATCCCGGCTGGAAATACTCTTGGCTTTAGACTGTTACCGGTTGAGTCATTCCCTTGGGTGATTACTTTTTCCCACAAGGAAAGCCCTCTAAGATAAACAAAAGCGAATGAAGAACAAAATTCGTAACTCAATCAATCTTTGATAGCAACAAAGAGAGAGAATGTACACGAAAATGCCCCCACTCACACTCGCACAATAGTTTCTTCAATTTTAAGCCAAATTGAAGTGTGGAGGTGATTGCTTTGTCTTAACCCAAATTCATGGAAAAGACCTTTTGATTCTCAAGATCGCTATAAAGCGCGAGAGAAGCGTATATGTCCTTTTCCAATGGCTTTAGTCTAAGTAAGCCCTCGCGAAAAACACAACTACACTTGTTCTTTTTAAACCCTCAAAGCAATATGTGAGTTCATTTTAGAGCACCAAATCACAAGTGATAAGACATTTGTTCAATTGTTTAATCCACAAACAGAATCTAGTAAGTTGTAGATCCTAAGATTCTTTTTAATCCTTCTACAAGAAATAAACAAAAAAAAGAATCATTTTTTAAACCCAAATGTAAGCTAGTGTTCTAAAGAAAGAAAAAGATGACAAATTCCTAAGAAAGTGTTAAACAAACACTTAAGTGTTTAAAAACACTTTGATTAGACGAGATATCATCACCATGCTCCTTCTTCCTTTGCTCTTGGCTTCCAACCCACAAAGGAGAAAAATAGTTAAATTCTGGACAAAACACAAAAAGCAAAAAGCAAAAAACAGAGGAAGAAGCAATCATAAATTAAAGCACATGCTAAAAATTTAATTTCTCCCTTTTACTATCTTCTAGCGTCACAACTCATGAAGGCGTCGTTGTTTTTTCCTCTCAGCGTTGCTCTTACAGCACTGCTTTACCAGTCAGCGGCGCTCTATGTTAGGCCAGAGAGCATGATTGTGTCACTATTTTCTCCTAGCGTCGCAGTTTTCAAAAGCGTCGGAGTTTGAGAATTTTTCAAAACTTCTGGAGATCGGCAAGTCCAACGGCGCAGTTTTAAATTTGAAATTTCTTGGCGGGATGAGTCCAGCGATGAAGTTTATGTTCGTGCAGTGCTATATGGTGAAGCTGGCAAGCCCACGGCGCTAAAACAGCGACGCTGACGAGCTCGCGGTGCTAAAAATAGTGACGCTAAGGAGCCCGCGTCGGAATTTCCTGTGTCAAGAAAACACGGAAATTTTGAGGAAATGTTAGAATTTATGATGTCTAGGCCTCCTTCTAGCGCCAAAATGTGAACCCCAAATCTATGTACCTGCAAAACAAAGAGATTAAACACCCTAAGTTAGATATTGCAAGCATTAACAAGGATTCCCCATGGAATCCATTTACAATTCAAACTAGGAATGAAAATATGCAAGAACACAACAAGAAATGATAAACTAAAGATGAAATCCTCATCTAAATAGAAAACACTTGATCCCATGGGAGAATTGGTGCCAATTTGATGTGGAAATTTGTCCCTTTCTCAATTCCTATGGTTGCAAGCTTCAATATGTAGACTTGATGATGAACTTTGATCCACTTTTGATGGTGAATGATGAAGATTCCAAGCCAAATCTACAAAAGAACCTAGCTAAGAACACAATGGTGTGAAACTTGATAGATATTTGAGCATGGTAACTTTACTCAAATTGTGGATGATCAAATGAGGAGAGGAGCTCTTCATTTATAGGATTTCAAGATGGATGAAAGCCCAAATTTGAGCAATGTGGGACTAACTTTCATCCAATGATATGGTGCCACTTGTCAAGCTATGAATGGATGATGGTTGTGCAAGATTTGGGGTTTGTGCCAATAAATGCCAATATTTGAAATTCAAATTTGTTGAAATGACATGTAAGAGGGAAAGGAAAATGCAATAAATGCCACTTGGCTCAAGGCAAAGGACATGTAAGAGATCGTAAATGCCTTGTTGGATGTACATGTTGACTTGGAATTTTTGAATTCAAATTGAGAGAATATTCCAAAAGATTCCATGTGAGGGAAAATAGGGATTTAATAAATGAATTAAATCTATTTTCATGTGAAACTTGCATTATCTAGAGGATGTGACATGAGATGGGGTTAAATTAATCAAAGGTTTAATTAATTTAACAGTAGATTAGAAGATGTGACTTATTTGACTTAGATTTATGGATTTATTTAAATCAGATAAGAGAGGAATATGATAAGAGGTTAATTAAATAAATATTTTGATTTATTTAATCAAAAGGGATGGTGTTAGATTAAATCAAATAACATTTTAATTTATTTAATTTAATGGATAGACTTTAGAGATTTAATCAAATAAGTTGATTATTTAATTAAATAAGGATAATTAGATCAGATGGATTGATTTAATTAACAAGAGAAAGTGACTTAATTAGACAAAATGATTTATTTAATTAAGAGACGAATATTGATGAATTTAATC
This sequence comes from Sequoia sempervirens, assembly GCA_007258455.2. Classification (NCBI taxonomy): domain Eukaryota; kingdom Viridiplantae; phylum Streptophyta; class Pinopsida; order Cupressales; family Cupressaceae; genus Sequoia; species Sequoia sempervirens. The sequence continues at coordinate 103,101,837 of VDFB02105785.1, forward strand.
AGATAAGGGAATTTGATAAAACGATTAGACCGATGGATGATTTAGGAAGAAACGATGTTAGTAAGTCAAGATCGGATGCATGATGTCAATCAATATATTTTCGATGTCTACAGTGATTATGAAATGATGTGAATGTGATGACATGCCAAATGTGATGTATAATACAATTTATGATGACTTATGGATATATGTACACAATGATGATGGTAGATGTTATGCAATGATATGTATGAAATTGTAATGCTTCATGCATGTCTATGTGAAATGTAGATATGCTATCTATGTTTTTGTATTTTTTAATGCAATATATACGACCTAATACATTGATAATGATGTCTATATGATTATGTATGTAGTATTTTTTTTTTGTGTCATAGGACATCATCAGGATGTGGAATGGATGAAATGTTAGTGTGAGGGACATGGCTGTTAGCATGGTGTTAGTGGAGACAATAAAAGATGAATATTTTTCTATGATAGGTGTTTCATTAATCATCATTAGGCATTAAATTATGACAAATGGACACTAAACACCTTGATATGACATAGACCAAGGTGCGCAAAGTTATCCACTTGCAAAAACAAATAATCATCAAACAAGGAATGACATGACCCATACTAGGAGTGAATTGACAATCCACAAACAATAGTCAAAGAAAAAATGGATCATGAGCATCATCGCTCCTCTAAATCCTTTGTGGGATATCCTCAAGGTAGCTACTAACATGACCCAAAATACAAATGAAAAAGATAAGACAAAGTAGACCAACAAATTCAACAGTCATTCAAATTATTTTCCAATGATTGTTTTCCATTGCGTGGTTGACTAATTGATTGACCGGTTGATTGTTTGACAATGCCTGGTTGTAGGAGAGGAAACATGTCATATAAGATGTCAAGTCTAGTTTTAATCATGTAACCACCTATGTAAGGTGAATGAAAAAGTTTGATGAATGAAAATGTTTGGTTTCAGGAAGGACACATCCTGTATAAGACAAATGACATGATTTATTGTTTTGATGTTGATTTGATGTTTGACTAATTAGGAAATTGACTATTTTGGTTTGAAGAATTGTTGGATAGTTTGTCTTGTTGACTCATGACTTGTTTGAGGTTTTGATGACTATTTTTGTTTGATGACAATGTCCAATTTATTATTGATGATAGCGACTGACTTGACAAACACTAAAGGACCGACCTAGGGCCTAGGGAGCTCATTGATTGATGGTCTTTCCTATGTAACAATGCGCAGAGACCTCGTAATTCGACATGACTTGACTTTGTTTTATTTTGACCCATTATTTGACAAACTCTAAAGGGTTGACCTAGTGCCTCGAGGGCTCATCGACTGATGGCCTTGCCTATGTTATACACACAAAGGCAACGTAGTTCGACATGACTAGGATTGACGTGACTAAATTTGACTTTGTTTTTGGAATTTTTGAAAGTTATTTGGATGTTTTTGGGTTTTTTATATGTTTTGATTTTTTTGAATTTTTGACATGTTTTTATTTTTTTGGCTTTTTGGGGAATATTTGATATTTTTGGATTTTTGAAATTTTATGACTTTTTTTGGATTTTTGATATAGTGACCTCCAATATCAAGTGTAGGATCCCATGAAGACCTAGGTTAAGTACATGACCCCAGTCAGGTATAGGACCAACTTATTAGCGATGGGATGGGATAATCTTTATTGTGGATAGATATGGAAGGCGAAAAGAGGCATAATGTTAATCGTTCCAAGCTATGGGAAGGACAACAAAGCGTTATAATGACATGAAAATGGTGGAGGAAATATTATTATGAGTGGAGCTGAAAACTAGATAGAATGATCATAAATGATGGAGCAAAGATTAACTACACATGGCACCTAATTGTTGGTTTTCACCATGGTACTTATCCAAAGCACCACCGAAGTGGTTTTCACTATTGGATGAATTATTTATCTTTATTATTGTCTTGATTTATTTATTTTTGGTGTCACCAAAATACCTGTTTCCCAGGTTTTCATCAAGGTGATGGTTTTTTTTTTTTTTTGAAGGTTTTGACATGTCTATCTGAAGCTAGGTGTATAATTTGTGCAAGTGCAAGCTATTGATGGGATCTGACAATGGTTCACCTTTAGGAGTTGAAATTTGATAAGCTCCTAATCCATAGATTGTCGTGACAATGTAGGGACCCAACCAATTTGGTTCAAACTTTCTTGTCTTCTTTCATTCTTCTTGATTCTTGGGATTTTCAATTAAAACTAGGTCACCAATGTCAAAGTGTCAAACCAAAACTTTGTTGTTGTAGCTGCGATGAAGATGGTTTTGATAAACTTGTAAATGGACCAATGCATTTTATCTTCATTAATCTAACAGTTTCAACTCATGCAGTTTGGACACACGATATTCTTCATCAAAAACGAGCCCTTGTATGGATACCCGCAGGGAAGGAAACTTGACCTGGATAGGCAATATGGCCTCAGAACCAGAGACTAGTGAATATGGTGTGTGGTGCAAGTGCACCCTAGGAAGAACCATGCCTCCATGAGGCAACTTTTAATTTTGATTTAAGTTGGAGGTCCTAATTTTGTAATAAGGTCTAGTAAACCATTTTAAGCTTGAAATAGGTCATTTATAGTCATTTTGGTGTCATTTGATACATAATGTAAAATTTGCACAAATTGACAAATTATTGTCATGACAATATTGCAAAAATGCAAAACATGCCAAATAGAGGAAGGTGAATAGTCAAGTAGTTAAGGAGTCAGTTTGAGAGATTGGTTTTGATTTTAAAAGGCATTATTAAGCCTCACAATCTTCGAGGAAGGTTGGGGAAAGTTTTATGAGGAAAAGATTCAATAAAATACTCTAGTTTTTAGTTAATTTCCTATGTTTTCATGATCTCAGGCCATTGTACAGCCATATTTTGTGCATGATTCCTCTCCTCCATTGTACTTGATAGCCCTATGAATCTAGTTTACTTTGCAATTAGTTTCATTTAAATCCATGCAGATTGGTGAAAGTTATTGGGAAAATACTCATGGCAGGTCATAACCCTGATCTAGGGTAACAGTGAGGATACAAAATTGAATATCTCCCATCTAGACGGGTGGAAAACTCTAATTTTTGGTGTGAAGGTGTTATTTTACTTGAAGATTCATAATATAAAGTTAACTTTTTTGGTTAAGGTTTTGGGCAGATTCCATAATGCCCTAGGTCTGCAAATTATGGAAAATTTGGAAAAAAACAGTGAACTGTGGAGTTTTATTGAGTTTTGATCATGGTTTTGAGTCCTTCATGGGTAATATTTCTTTTAAAATGTTCTTGGGTGTATTTTCAGTCCATTTCAAGTTATGGATTGGTGAATTTACAAGTTTTTGGAGTCCTTTTATTGACTGTTTTGTCAGGACAAAGTTGTTACAATCACCTTTTAGAGTCTAAAATGAGGGGGTAGTATAAATTTTTGATGAAATTTCATGAGTAAAGAATAGTGAATGGTTCAAATATTTTTCCTAGGTGTATTTGAACATGTTTGAGGCATTAGGAAGAAGGAATGGGCTTGGGGGATTTGAATTTGTTTATTGATGGGATCTAAAAAGGCCTAGTTGTGGTTTTGGACAATCTACCTTGAGAGTCCTTATGTTTGAAGATGTTTAAGTGGAGAATTGAGTTTTATTCCATCACCTTGATGTTTTCTAATGTGTTTTGAGGAATCAATAAATGGTTTTTTTCCTTGTTCAAGAGAATTTCCTTGTAAAGAAGAGTTGCATTGAAAGTTGTTTGCCTCAAGGGAAGTTTTCAGTTTACTGATTGGAATTTTTGTCAAGAGGATAGTGACTTGGGATGGTCTATCCCCTGCATTGTCATCAGTATGGTATCAAAGCTCATAAAGGTCTGGGCAGAGAGTTGGTTTTGTTTTTTGTGGTTTTGTGTTGTGGTTGTGCAGGTTAAGAAGAACCTGGTTGCTGCCAAGAGACTAGGTTAAGGAAAAGAGGAAAGGACCTAGGTGAAGCAGAGAAAGTTGAGAGAAAGTGGAAGTAATAAGAATCTTGCTTGAAGAGAAAAGACAGAAGTGTTAAGAAGACATTTCTAGGCAGAGGAAAGAAGAAAAAGAGAGAAAGAGGCAAGAGAAAAGGATGAGTCAAGAAGAGCTTGAGAAAGAGATAGAAGCATTGAAGCAAGAAATAAAAAAGATTAGATTTAGAGTTACAAGAGTCCCAATTGAGGATGGAGTGGTTAATCAAACAAATTACAAGTTGGCACTTGACAGTAAAAATTAAAGTTGTGTGGCCTATTAAAAAAATTGTCAAAGGAAGGAAACTAGCAAGGATGGCAGCTAGAAGGCAAAAAGAAGAGGAATTTGAAGATGTAGAAGAAGAAATCATGAAGGTAGATGAAGAGCACATTGACATGGCAGCCACTTCAAGACTTGAAGAAGTTGTGACAGCAGAGGTAAAGGATCTGATCTTAGAGGGAAATGATATTGAGTTGGTGTCAAGATTGGATGAAGAGATGATCAAGGATGAATTGGTCTTGGAGATTTACAAAGAATTGAAGAAAGATGGAGGTATTGTGATGGAAAAAATGTATCATTTCTTTGTTGTGCTAATGCTTTGGATAGGGAACAACTTAAAGATCAAGAAGCAACAAATTAAAGAAGAAGGAAAAATGGAGATTACAATACTTCAGAGCATGAAGAAGCAGATTCTAGGAGGCAAGACAAAATGGAAGCAAGTTGGAATAGACCAACTTAAACCAAAGATGAAGATGAAAGTTTCAGGGAATAAAAGACTACAATGAGGAGTCTTGATGATCCAAGAGGACTTGGAATTCTTTTTGGCCGAAGAGAATGGTGCAGGTGCACCCTAGGAAGAACCATGCCTCCATGAGGGAAATTTTAGTTTTGATTTAAGTTGGAGCTCCTAATGTTGTAATAAGGTCTATTAGACCATTTTAATCTTGAAATAGGTTATTTATAGTCATTTTGGTGTCATTTGATACATAATGTAAAAGTTGCACAAATTGACAAATTGTTGTCATGACAATATTGCAAAAATACAAAACATGCCAAATAGAGGAAGGTGAAAAGTCAAGTAGTTAAGGAGTCAGTTTGAGAGGTTGGTTTTGATTTAAAAAGGAATTATTAAGCCTCACAATCTTTGAGGAAGGTTGGGGAAAGTTGTATGAGGAAAAGATTCAATAAAATACTCTAGTTTTTAGTTAATTTCCTATGTTTTCATGATCTCAGGCTATTATACGGCCATATTTTGTGCATGATTCCTCTCCTCCTCCATTTTACTTGATATACCTATGAATCTAGTTTACTCTTCAATTTATTTCATTTAAATCCATGCAGATTGGTGAAAGTTATTGGGAAAATACTCCTAGTGGGTCATAACCCTGATCTAGGGTAACAATGAGGATACAAAATTCAATATCTCCCATCTAGACTGGTGGAAAACTCTAATTTTTGGTGTGAAGGTATTATTTTTCCTGAATATCCATAATATAAAGTTGCAAAGTTTTTTGTTAAGGTTTTGGGCAGATTCCATGATGCCCTAGGTCTGTAAATTATGGAAAATCTAGAAAAAAAAGTGAACTATGGAGTTTTATTGAGTTGTGATCATGATTTTGAGCCCTTCATGGGTAATATTGCTTTTAAAAGGTGCTTGGGTGTATTGTGGGTCACTTTCAAGTTATGTATTGGTGAATTTACAAGTTTTTGGAGTCCTTTATTGACTGTTATGTCAGGATAGAGTTGTTACAGTCACCTTTTGGAGTCTAAAATGAGGGGTTAGTATAAATATTTGATGAAATGTCATGATTAAAGAATGGTGAATAGTTTAAATAGTTTTTGTAGGTGTATTTGAACATTTTTGAAGCATTAGGAAGAAGGAATGGGCTTGGGGGATTTGAAGTTGCTTATTGGTGTGGTCTAAAAAGGCCTAGTTGTGGTTTTGGACAGTCTACCTTGAGAGTCCTTATGTTTGAATGAAGATGTTTAAGTGGGGAATTGAGTTTGATTACATCACCTTGATGTTGTCTAATTTTTTTTTTAGGAATCAATAAATGGTTTTGTGTCGTGTTCAAGAGAATTTCCTTGTAAAGAAGAGTTGCATTGAAAGTTGTTTGCCTCAAGGGAAGTTTTCAGTTTAGTGATTGGAATTGTTGTCAAGAGGATAGTGAGTTGGGATGGTTTGTCTCCTACATTTTCATTAGTTTGGATCCTATGGGAGTGGGGATACTAGTGCAGTAGGCCCATAAGGAAGTATTAAGATGAAGGTTCCAGTCACGACCAGTGTCATTGAGAGTCTTTTTGAGGATTTTGATGATAGTTTTGTTAGATGCCTTAGCTTGGTTGTTACCTTGGGGGTAGTATGGAGTAGAAAAGTGATGTTGAATATGGAATTTCTCATAGATTTGGTAGATATCTTGGTTTTATTAAATGGATGACCATTATCAATGATGATGGATTGAGGGACACCATACCATCAAATGATGTAATTGAGGATAAATTTTGAGATTTTTTTTCCAGTAATTTATGTCATGGAAATAGCTTCAATCCATTTGGTGAAATACTAACTCATTGTGATAATGAATTTATGGCCATTAGATGAAGTGGGATGGATTTTACCTATGAGTTTGAGTCCCCATTTGGTGAAGGGCCATGGTGATGTGATCGGTTGTAGTTCCTGAGTTGGTGCATGGATTAGGTCTCCATGAATCTAACACTATCAACATTTCTTAACAAAATGATATAAATCATGCTCCATCATGGGCCAATAGTATCCTACACTCATGACCTTCTTGGCTAGAGACAAACCACTAGAATGGCCTCCACATATACCTTCATGTACTTCTCGCAAGGTCATTTGTGCTTCATCAGTATTGAGACATCGTAGGAGGGTGTTTTCTAGGCTTCAATGATAAAGAGTGTCACCAACGATGGTGTATATAGAGGCTTTGCGAATGAAGGTCTTGTGTTGATTAGCGGATAGGTCAGGGGGAATAATGTGGTCATGTAGGTATTCATAAACGTACTGGTACGAAGGGGGTTAGGACAAACAAGTTCACACACCATCTCAAACTCGAGAATATCAAAGGCAAGGATCAAATGTTGCTCTACCAAGAACTCATATTGTGGAACATTATCTAGAATATCCAAGAGAGAACCGGTTGTTGCCATTATGTTTGTTTTCTTGTTTTAGATGTGAGGGACTTGACAAAAGATGATGATGTCAAAGTACTACCTAAAAATATCAACCATCCACTTATAGGGAGTGATCTTCTCATCCTTAGTGTCATAAACATCATTAACTTGTTGAATTAACAATTGTGAATTATCATAAACTTGAAGGATTTTGACTTTCCACTTGATGGCCATGCAAAGTCCTGTGAGAAGAACCTCATACTCTACTATGTTGTTAGTACATGAGAAATCAATTTGAAATGACTTAGGGATGGTATCTCCTTGAGGGGTAACAAACAATATGCATGCACCTGAACCATGATTAGTGTGGGATCCGTCAAAGTATAATTTCCATGTCACTGAAGTTTCCAATGTGAATATAGACTCATCAGGGAAATCTAAAACCAACGGATGATCTACTTTGGTAGGTGCATCTGCGAGTTGGTTGACTATGACTTGTCCTTTTATTGCTTTGTGTTCAACATATTGAATGTCATATTTACTTAGTATCATAACCCATTTAGCCAACCAACCTATCAAGGTTGCTTTATTGAGAAGATATTTCAATGGATCTATTTTGGCAATGAGTTTTTTCTGATGATTTAGCATGTAGTGCATAATTCTTTGAGTAGAAAAAATTACCACGAGGCAAGCATATTCAATAGGACTGTAGTTAAGTTCATATCCCACCAAGCTATAGATGATATAATATATTTTTTTTCTACCTTCATCATCGTTAAATGTGCAAGTAATTCCCTTAGCACTAACGTGATTATTGATATGTAGAGTATAAGGTGTCTTCCATTAATAGGTGGCATTAAAACTGGTGGTGTTAATAGGTAATCCTTGATCTATTGAAAATATTCTTGACACTTGTCTGTCCATTTGAAGGGTACTCCTTTTTTCAACAAGTTTTGGAATGGTCGGCATTTTTCTGCTAGTTGTGCAATGAACCAACAGATGGACTGGAGTCTTCCTTGTAATTTGTGTAGCTAACTTATGTTTTTGGGTGGTGGCATGTCAATAATAGCTTTGACTTTGGTAGGGTTGACTTCAATGCCTCATCTAGAAATAATGTAACCTAGGAGTTTTCTTGATGTGACCACAAATACACATTTAGTTGTACCTTATACTCTTCTAGTCTTTTGAAAATTTTGTCTAGCACTCGCAAATGATCACCTCTTGTCAATGATTTAGCCAATAAATCATCCACATAATTTTCCATAAGAGTGTGCATGAGGTCATGGAAGATCGTGGTCATTGCTCATTGATATGTGGCCCCAGCATTTTTCAATCCAAAAGGCATGATGTTCCAATAGTATATTCCCCATGGGCATGTGAAGGTAGTTTTGTACTGATCTTCAGGAGCGATCTTGATTTGGTTATATCCTAAAAAACCATCCATGAGGGATAGCATCTCATAACCTATTGTTAAATCCACAATGATGTCAATATTTGGTAGTGGAAAGTCATCTTTTTGACATTCCTTCTTCAAATTTTGAAAGTCAATGCATATGCAGATTCCTCCTGTTGTTTTTTTCACTAGTAATAGATTAGAAATCCACTTGACATAATCGATAGGTCGAATGAAGCCCATATCCAATAACTTTTTTAGCTCAACTTTGACCAATAGGGCAATATGTGGATGCATTTTTCTAAGTTTCTACTTGATTGGTTTGTCATCGGAGAACAATGTAAAATGGTGTTAAACCAACTCAGGATCTAGACCAAGCATATCAACATATGACCAAGAAAATTTGATTTGTCGTTTTGTGAAAAAGGCATGAAACTCTGGAAATTCTGATTATGTCAATGATCTTGCAAAGTGAACTATCTTAGGATTTTCATTTGTGCATGTACTGACTTCCATGGTTTGTTCCACTGACATGAGAGACCTCTCTTAGTTAATGGGAAGTTGGTCCAACCCTCCATCCTTAGGCACCTCAGAGAGGTTTTCACCCTTGGATGCATCCTTTCTTTTTACTTTTTCATGGTCTACAGGTGCCTTACGGTTTTCACCTAAAGACCTTTCTTTTTTTATTTTTTCATTCTCACTTTTGTGACTAGATGGGTGGAAAAACTCCCCAAAATAGGCCATGTTATCCAAGTCTATGGTAAAACAAGCTTTATGATCTCTGCTAAGAATGCCTTTGCATAATCCCATGAACTCAACAATTGCTTCATCATTTTCAAATATATCTAGGATGGGTGGTCCTTGTTGGTCCCAATCTATCAATTGTGGGTACACTAAGGGCGTGCCATCATCAGAATTGTCAAGGTTTAGTGAGTGAGTAGACAGGGTAAAGATAGATGTGTTGTCAAGATCCCAAAAGGAATCAATCCAAGCATTTCCTTTAGTTGATGGGTTGAATAGGTCAAGTTTTGTGAACATGTTAGTTATGTCATAGTCATGGGATGTGTAAGAGTCCCACTCCCATTTGTTCGATTTAGTCTCAATATAGTTTTCTTTGGATGTCTCAAATGTCTCAAGGGTCTCAGGTGTCAATCTCCTTTGAAGCACTTACTTCCTCACTCGAAATCACCTTAGTACTAGGAACGCCTATCTTTATTGGTTTGAACCCTAGCCCCAAGCCTTTTGGTTGCTTAGACACTAGCAAAGGTTTTGTCATCCCATTTTTGTTCAAGCCAAGCCCATTGTGTCTGTCATAACCTTTGTTCTTCATGATTTCAAAGCCCTTTCCATATTGTTTGGTTGGAATTTTCTTAGGTTTGATGTCTTCTTTTTCTTCCTTGTATAACCATGTTGAGACATCTTCCTCATTAATATTTTCCTTGCTTAGTTCTCCCCACTTTGTGAAGGTAGTAGGAGATACTTGAATAGTGACTTTAGGTTCCTTCTTGACTATTCATGGTTTTCCATAGGTCTTTGGTGATGCAGGTAATTGACTAACACAATAGGAGGTCTTCATATGATATTCACTACACCCCTTATCTTGAACCTGGATTTTAGGATTGAAAGATGGTGTTTTGGAGGCGGATGCTTTGTTTAAGGTGGATGGATCAAGGTAATGAGATGAATTGGATGACGAAGCCTCCTAATTTATTGGCATCTGTTGTTCGAGGGTTCCTCTTTGATTGCTACAATACTGAAAAGGGTCAAGATTGCCAACAATTATGATCTCAATGCCATTGTAGGGAAACTTTAGGCATTGATGGTAGGTGGATGGTACGGCCTTCATGGCAAGAATCCATGGTCAGCCGAGGAGAAAATTGTAAGGGAGATCCAGGTCCAACACTTGGAACATGGTGTCCAATATTGCAAGCCCAACTCTGATTGGTAATATGATTACACCTTGGGAAGAACATTCTTCATCGTCATAGGCTTTCATGATAATGTTCTTTTTTATATCCACACAGGATTCAGAGAAGCCTAATGCCTTAACCAATTTAAGAGTGAAAATATTTAATATTGCTCCATCATCTACCAAGACTCGTATGATTTTATGCTTATGAACATAGACTTCTAGGTGCAAGGGGTCATTATGATTGGACTTTTGAGATGAATAGTTGGTATGAAAAAGTGACATGATGAGTGTTGGCTAAGTATCCCACCATTTCCTAGAAATTATTGACATCAATTTTGGTCGGTACGAAGGTGTCTTGTAATGCTTTGTCTAGAACATCTTTGTACGAGAGAGAGAGAGAGAGACGAAGCAAATCAAGGATGGATATTTGAGCAGGCATTTTCCGCAAGTGGTCTAATAGGTTATATTGGGACTTTTGTTATTGTTTAGGGGGAGCACCTTGTTCAATCACCTCGGTTCATCGTGTGTTTACTACACATTTTGGCAGCTTTTTAATGGTAATGGTATTGATGTAGTCATTTGTACCTCAAATATTTTGGATCATATAGTTATGTGCAACTTAGGTATAATTAGCTTGGTAATTGGGCTTTGTACTTGAACTAGAATCCTTACTTGTCCCATGGTCTTGCAAAGGATTCTTAAAAATGGTATGATCGGTATTGGAGGTTTGTTAATGACTATCCACTTCTATGACACCTTTTTCAATTAGGTCATGTATTATGTTCTTGAGTTGTCTGCATGATGAATTTTTGTGTCCCTTAGTATGGTGATAATCGCAAAAGGCATTGTCATCTCACCATGAAGGTTTAAATTTCCCTATATCACAAGGTTTTGTCTCAAGAAGTTGTATGAATTTGGACTACAGAATTTTTTTCAGGCCTTATTCAATTGGTTCCCCTAAAGGAGTGTACTTGCGTTTGGAGGGAAAATTCCTTTGAGGTCTTTGCTCTTGGTTATTTTTAAGGGTGTTTTCTATTTGGTCAGGGACACATGGTGGGTTGTTTGATGTATTGGGTCCTTTAAGTGTGATTGCAGGACCAACATGTATAGCCTTTACATCAAAAACTTCGTCATTTGTGACATTTTTATTGTGGGCCCAATATTTACTCTTGTCATTGTAGGCACCTTGGGCATTCTAATTTTTGTTAAATGTTTTAAGTTCCCCCTTTGCAATAAGGGCCTTCTCAAGTATGGTGCCTTTTTCCACTAGGTTAGCAAATGTTGTGCGATAATGGGCTTGCAGTTAATATTTTAGGTTTGTGATCAAGTTTTCTATGAACATGACAATTTTTTATTTCTCAGGAATATCAACAGGACATCAGCTAGCCAAGCACCATCTTTGGAAGAACATTATGAATGACCCACCCTCTACTTGTTTTGTATGACATAATGTGGCTATGGTGATGTCATTTTCAATGTTGTAAGCAAAGTGAGTGATAAATTTGTCGGCCAGTTCGTCCCATGTCCTTATGTCAGAACATAGATGGGAAAACCATTCAAGTGCTTTCCTATGAGACTCTTAGGAAATAGTTTCATGAGATATGTTTGTTCGGATGCAACGTCTATCAAATCCATGTGGAACTCTCTTACATGCTCAATAGGATTCCCCTTTCCTTTATACTTAGGAAAATTTGGCATGACATAGTTGTGAGGAAATGGAGGCATGTATAAGCTTCTTTCAAAGGGTATAGACATAACTCTTGTGTTGAGTAAGTATTTTTGGTCAATATTTGTATGTTTTCTGCTTATTTTTGTAAGGAAAGCATTTGGTTGGCTAAGATATCAACTTGAGTGAGGGATGTGTCCATTGTATTGTTGATTACATTATGATAGGGGCCCATGTTGGTGTTTTTCAATCCAATATGTTGGTTGGATGAGTTGGTGTTGACTCTAGCTGTGTATGGTAAGTTTTGATTTGGAATGTTATGAGTGTATGATGGGATTTGATTTTGGATATGTGGAATTTGATTTTGGATATGTGGGGTTTAAGTTTGGATATGTGAGGTGAAAGTTTGAATTTAGGGTATGTGTGAGGTGTTCATATTGAATTGTGTTTGGAATGGGCTTGAGCTCGTTTGACCTTGTGTGTTTTAGTTGTTATATTGGTGGAAAGCCCATATGTATTGGTTTATTGGGGAATGCTTGAAGTAGGACCTTGTGATATGTTGGTATTTGAAGTATGTGGTTTTTTTTTCTTAGGTCCACGAATATGGACCTTTTGCATTTTGTTTCTACCAAAAGGATTTGATGATGATGCACCCATGGCATTGGATGATGACCCAAATGGATTAAATGCAGTGCCAAAGGGTTGTGTCATTGCCTATGTCATTGCTTATGTCATGGCTTGTTTCATGGCTTGTGTTCCAAATAGTGTTATGTGCATCACTATAGAATCTTGTGTTGACCCTTGTAATGGGATAGTAGCATTGATTTGTGGGATAGAATGTTTAGGTGTAGATGTGTCATGTCCTTGGCTTTGTGTAGTCTCCTTTTTTGGTGTCGGCATTGCTTGAAGTGTATTAACATCAAATCCATGAATAATTTTAGCTCCACTATGTAATAATATAGCTAGGAATCTTTGTGGGTATACTGATACTATCTCATCCACAAATCATGCTACCTCAGGGTCTTGTGTGGCTGCCTCTATTTCATCTTGAATTATTTCTTTGGTCGTGAATTTTTTGAAAGGATTATGAGGCCTAGGTGTTTTATTGGAAGAGGAGCCAAAGTTCATGTTGTTAGTATAGTTGTAAAGTTCATCATCTTCTTGGAATAGGTCCATTTATTTTCTCTTCCTTTGTAATCTTGTTTGGACCATAAAATACTTGCCAATGTGATGGATGGATATTAAGTCTAAGGAATGAAAATGCAAAGGTGAGAATAAGACTAGGGTATGCAACTAAGCTATACTTTTGGTATTTTCAAGATATAAGGATGCCAAATGATGATGTACCAAGATTAAAGATGCAAAGTGACAATAGTCAAAATGTAGATGGGATAAAGTCACAATGATCAAAATCTATGATAGGTCTATGACTAAAGTATGCAAGTGTAATGCTAATGTAATGTTGTGATGGAGGGTGTGGTACAACATATGATATGGTACGAAAACTAAGCACTTTTAGTTAACCTAAAAAGAGGTCACTAAACAGACTAAGATTATCAAAAGTGGAAAACCTAATTGTCAAGACCTTAAGAGGGACAAAGACTAAAATGATGGAAATTGACAAGGTGGTCTCAAACTACGCTTATGAGTTTAGAGACCGCACATAAAGGACAAGGAATTGATTGTTGAGAATGACAAGGTCAAGACAATCTGAATTTGTAACTATGGTCTAATCAAAAGGCTAATAAATTCTCAAATCTAAGGTCTGCAAAAGTGTATGCAATCTAATGAGACCTAAAGTTTGACCTATGATGTATGCAACTAATGTAATGGAAAGATAAATGAATGGGATGAAATGACAGATCTAAGATTGGAAATTATGTGGTCTGATAAGCAAATTACAATGAGAAATTGATCAAAAATAGGACTACTCCATAAATCCCCAAAAAATTTAGCAACTATAAAATGTGGTGCACGGCATGTCAAATGCATCATTCTAAGAAGCAATTGTGGTGCACTAGTTTTTAGCATATGTGGTGTTCTAAGAAGAAATTGTGGTTAATAGTGAAAAATGCAGTGAACTGAGTGTTTTTCCCTAGTTTGATTGATTTTTCATTTTGGTTTTTGTGAAATGTGGGAAAATATAGCAAACAATCTGAAAATAGTGTCTTGTCTGGTTTGAATGTCAAAATTTGTGATCATAATGTGTATGTTTGAAGGTTAGTCACCTCAATTTCCATGGGTCTAACACAAATTAAAGACAATTCACACACATAAAACACTTTCCTACCCTAAGGTCAATGGCCAATGGAGTGGCACTCAGGCCCACAACTTGGAAGCTCCATCGGCTTAAGTGGAGGGACACCTTTACGAGGTGTTTTTACTCTTGTATTTGAGAGAGGATGGCTAGGGGCCTCTTGGAATGGAATGATAACCCAAATCACCCTCTCCCTAAAAAGTTACAAGTAAGAAACAAGTAACTTATACAATGCCCAAGATTTCTATCTCAACTCAAGGGAGTTCATATGGTGAGTAACATTCAGGGTGTGATGCACATCCCTTGCACTGAGAGTGACGCCAATAAAAACTCAATCATAAAGGGTGGGCCTCTAACTAGTTTGTCTTTTAGTCACAACTCGGGAACTTTCCACCTAGCAAGCGTCTAGAAAGCCACTTAAGGCTTTAACCAATCCTACTAATGGTACTAAAAATACCTCATGTAAACATGGGTAGATTTCACTTTTGGACGGGCACTGTACATCAAAGGCTAATGGTAGTTCAACCTTGACATTCATCTAATCCTTTTATATAGCATCCCGAGGGAAAAATCGTGTTGGGTCGCCAATGAATTCTTTGTATGGATGTGTCTCAAAGGCAGGCCCTATCTAATGGGGTAACAAAAGTAATACAAGCACAATTTTTTTGATCTCCAAGATCACTCAAGGTGTGAGGAGAGAGCATACACATATGTACTTGGCTCACACTAGCAAGAGTTTATTAACTTTAAACAAAATCAAATGTGTGGTGTGACAATGCAAATGCCAAGAAGTTTTTTTGATTCCCAATATCACTCAAGGTGTGAGGGAAGAGAATACACACCTCAAAACAAGTACAAGATCACAAGACAATAAAGACAATGTTTCTTTTTAAGCCCCAAAATGAAATGTGAGAATTGCAAAGACACTTGATGCAAGTTGTTTGTTCTTTTTAAGCCCAATGAGTGTGAAATGTAAGTTCTTTTTAACCCAAATGAGTGATAAAATGCAATTTGTTGTTCTTTTTATACCAATGAGTGAAAGATGCAAGATTGTGGTTCTTTTTAAGCCAATGAATGTGTCTAAAAGATATTGCAAAATGTTTGTATCTTAAGCAAAATAAATGACAAGTTAGCAATTCTAAATGCAAATATCTCCTCCAACCTATGCCACACATTATAAACCAGAAATCAGTAAACCAAAAACCCATAATCTATCAGATGAAAAAGCATGAACTAAAAAATTCCTAATAAAAACCTAAATTAAGAGAAACAGGCAAATGCATTGTAGCAAGTCACAGTTGCGGCTTACTGGTTTGAAACAGATGTGTCATTCCAAATTGTGACTATGATTTACCAAATGTCAACTACGTCAAATCAGATGCATCGTAGAATGTCACAAATGTAGTGCATGAGCTAAAATCTACAAAATCACTCAAATCTAGCAAAAATCCTAGAAATTACAAGATAAAAATGATGCAAGAACTCTATTAGAATATAGAAATAAAACTAGAGAAATAAATCAATATAATGATTTACACCAATTTGAAGCAAATGCATCGCTTGTGGTAATAGATGCGGCTTTCTACTAAAAATAAATACATCGTTCCAGCTATCAAATTCATCGTTTTGCATCTGAGACTTGAAAAATCCAAAATTTCTTGCAAAAATTATTCAAATCCATTAATTCACGTCGGGTTCACCAATGTAGATTAGGGGAAAATCAAGGTTAAGGTTATAAATCGTCAAAACTAAAACCCTAAAGCCCTAAACCAACAATGAAGCATAATCCAACATAGAAACATAAAACATAAAGAAATATTACCTATGTCGTGGTTGATTCACCTCCATTGTCCTTCTCCATTTTGCTTAATATGCTTGATTGCCCTCAACTTTTGAGTATGCAATAATAGCCTAATGATAATGATAGAAAAATATTGAAGAGTGTATTTGTCTCCTTGAATAGCATGTACTTGTGCATAAACTAGGTAGGTTGAAATGATAATTATAGGTCTCTTTTATAGGAAACCAAATTTGAATAAACGATTGAGATTAAAATCCAATAAGATATGGCAATCAATGGCCAAGATTGAAACATGTAGTATGAAATAGGGTTAGGGCTAAATTAGGGGAAAGATAGGACTAGGTTAAGGATGGATGATTGAGATTAAACTATAAAATAATTCAATCAAGGATGGAAATTAAATGAGACATGAAGATTGTTTGGGGTTGGGGCCCTAGCTCGGTTAGCTAAATCTTTCCTATTGCAGGAGGTTGGTCACGAGGTCTAGTCTAGCCCATCCCCATGGTACCAGAGGGCGTGTCATGCCAGTACCGCCGGTCACGTTAAAAAGTTTACCAGGCGCACTGCAGTTTATAGGGGGTCGTGCTACCCGATTCTTGCAGTCTAAAAAAAAAATGAGACATGAAGAGATAAGAATGACACGGATAAAGAGGTTGGCACAGAAAAAGAGGTTGTTGGAGAAAATTAAATAATTATAAAATTATTTAATTTAGGAGGGAAAGTGAATAATTAAATAACTAAAACAATATGGTCATATTATAAAACTGTGAAATGTGCAAGGGTTCAGGCAGAGGTGCGCAGCATGATAGAATGCAAGAGGGTGCGATGAAGGTGAGGAGCGATGGCAGGTGCAGGCGTCAAGGTTTGGCTTATTCCTGTGGTAAAGTGCATGGTTCCCCTCCCCATGATCTGGCTTCCCTTGCTCAGTTGGAAATCAAGCCCCTTTCGACCCCCTATCTGTCGAGGGATGTAAGAACAGAAGAAACCCGTATCATGAATGTAGCTCCTTTTGTGCAAAGAATCTCTCCATGGAAAACCCTATCCCACTTTTTGTTTCACTGTCGTTGTCTAGTGGTGGAGCCCCTTCTCAGGTCCCTGGCTCAAACTCAAATCCTACGCCCTCCCTCCCAAATGGATATCACACCTTTTATATGGGGTATCTCATAGTGTTCTTGGCAAATGATCCAATCAATTTTCATCTATCTAATTCTTGCATCGACGGGACTTCTTCTGAGGTTGGGAATCGATCTCTAATCTTGTGATGCATGAGAAAATAGCCTTCTCTCGAATCCTTTGTGGAATGGATGAAGTCCACCTGGGGTAGCATGGCCACTTCGACTATTGAAATTCTAGATTTCAGTTTTTTTCTCCTTCGTTTTAATTATGTGGAGGACTATAACTATGTGAGGTTGAACGGCCCCTAGTTCTATGGACAGTTGGGGCTTTCCATCTCCCCTTGGTCCCCCTTTTTCAATCCAGCTACAGAAAAAATCTCTTCCATCGCTATCTGGATCAGATTGTATAATCTTCCTCTAATTATGTGGGATCCCTTTCTCATCAAAATTTTGATTGATCAGGTCGGTACTTTTGTGAAGATTGACTCTGATGTTGTGGTTCCTTCTTGCAAGTACACTAGGGTGTGTGCCATTATTGATATTTCAAAACCTGTGCATCATTCAATCTCGATTCACTCCTCCTTTGGCACATGGACCCAATTCCTAAACTTTGAAGGCACCCCTTTCAGATGTTTTTGATGCAATAAGTTAAAATTGTTGGGTGCACCTCTCCTAGGGTGCCCGGGTCAAGGAAGTTGAGTCTCAAAAAATGGATCAAGAAGCCCAGTACCCTTGATGTTGATTTCATTTGGCAAAATTAGGGTAAGTTCAAGATTCCTTTCACTGAACTTGACCATATCCTTGAGTCCCTTGTTGCTACCTCCATTCCTGGGGAGCCACCCTCTCCTCAGTAACCCCCTAAAGAAGATTTTTTTGGATTTAACCAGCTTGTCGTGGAGGCAGGTGATTGTTCTAATTCTGAGGGCACCTTTCCTTTTGTGGCGGATCTAGATGAAGAGTTTTCAGATTTCATCGATCATGATGATGTGGTCATTCCCATTAAAAAGTGCTACATAGCTTAAACTTCCTGTGCCATGTCAAAACCAAATGTTGGTGTCCCGAAGAAGAAGAAAGGATGTAAATATGAAGCAAAGAAACTTTGGATAGAGGGTCGTGAGGTGGTTGAGGATGGTACCCAGATGACTATGGACACCCTTCTCACAAGGAGCGGGAAGAAGGGTGTGGTCAAAAAAACATGTTGAGTTGCTCTTGTCCAGTGGATAGCATCATACTTGTTGTTCCCTTTCACCTTTGTGTGTTGAGTTGACTCTCATTTGTTGGTGCCTCCTCTTCTTTTTCATGTTCTCCTCAAGCTTCTACATGCCCTAAGGAAAATCTTATTCATTTGTACTCCCCACTTGTGGGTTCGAAGCAACTATTCTTCATTTCTTTTGTTTCTTTATCAGGAGTGGGGCCTTTCCCCATAGCTTACCAAAAATAATAATAATAATAATTAAAACAATTATTTAATTATAGAAGAAAGGGAAAAGGTTGAATTTTAATTAAAATAACAATTTAATTAAAAGTGGAGGAAAGGGACAAAATTATTAAATAATTAAATAAATTTTATTTAATTATAAAAGAAGAGGATAATGAACAATTAAATAATTAAAATAATTATTTAATTATAGTAGAACATGATAATAATTAAATATTCTTTATTTAATTAAAGAGGAAAGGGGACATTAGTGACGTAATTAAATAAATAGGATTTATTTAATTAATCAAAAGGAGAAATAGAAACAAAGCAATGAATTAATTAAATAATTAATAACAAAAATATGACATTAGCCAATAATCAAATAATTAAAATTATTCAATTATTAGGGACGAAAGGGGATTGATGAAGAAAAATAGTGTTCACAAGCCTAGGACAATTTTTAGTGTCTACACTAAACATGGATATAATGGAAAGTATTAGATACATGGGACAAGGAATTAAGGTCCCTATGAAAGCTACACAACACCTTTTCTACTTGAAGTTTAGGTTATTGAACTCCTCCATCTAAATCTTTTCTTTCTCCATCAATTGATATCTCCATGACCTATTTTTTTGTGAATTACACCTTTCTTCCCAACCACAAGGGTTAATTCCTACTTCATCCACTTTTTCTAAGCCCATTAAAAATATTTCAACTTCTTATATTTCATCCAAACAAGAAGACCACTCCTATATACAACTTTCTCGTCTTCTTGAACATATTCAACCTATGCTCCTAAAATCTCACTTGATCATTCTCCCTCCTCCCACACACAAGAAATTTCCTAAAAACAATCAATCAACACTTCACTCATGTGCATATCCTCGAGTGCTAGGCCACTCCAACTAGTTTTGAGCATCACAAGATAAATTCCAAAAGCTTATTGATACATGTGACATCCATGTTCCTTCTAATGATACACCTTTCTCTTCTTCACATGGTATAGGGCATTGAGAATCACATTTTTCTAGTTCATTCTACAATATTAGTATTTATCTTATTCATTTCTATGCCCCCTCTATTACAATAGTGAGCTTATGTCTCTATTTTCATTAAGATTACCTCCATCACTTCCATCATAAAATGCATGATATTGAGACTACCTCTGTTATGGCATTGAGATCACATCTATCCTACTATGAGAAATACCTCTATCTCATTCAATTCTTATTTTTCTTATACATTAGTCTTTAGGTTGTTACCTTTTATGTTCCACTTGTTGATTTCTTTATTAGTGTGTTTTCATGTGGTGGCAACACAACTTCTAGTGCATCTCATTATCGTTGATAACAACACAACCCTCTTTATTGTCTTTGCCTATATTGTGGAGGGAAAGGACAACCTATTCTTAGCTATTATAAGGGTAATACTCATTAATCTTGATGCTCCCATTGACAACCTAGACAAACCACTTCGCAAAAGCTTCTATAGCCTATTATTGTTTGAAACTTTCCCAATTCAAAGGTTTCAAGAAGGTTTGGTTCGAGGGAGATTCTATGAACAATATCAAGCATTTGAAGGATAACCAAACTCCTAGTTGGTCAATCAAGAGTATTATTAGAGACTCTATCTCTATCATTAGTTCCTTTGATACATGTCATATATCTCATTTTTTGGGGAAGGAAACAAGCTAGCAGATTGTTTTACAAATCTTGGGGTGATATCCATGTCTAAGGAATTGGGTCCTAATGACCCCCCCTTCAACGCTCAAAACATTTTAAACTATGAAATTCAAATGTTGCAAGGGGGAGTTTAATATTATGATTAGGGGGGGGAGTTTAATGTTATGATTACTGATAGGGGTCTTCCCATTGATGTCCTTTGTATTATTGCTAGTGACTTCAACAAATTTGAGTTAGATTGGCATTTAAAGATTATTATGACTATCTTTCTTTTCAAAGTCATTTCTACACAGATTTTGGGTGAAAATAGGGGATTTCTTCCTCAACTCTGGTGGTGGTATTTGTTCATTCTCTTTTGGTGGGTTCTGCATTGCTCTATTGTGTTTAGATTTTATGTGACTATGGGGGGTGATAGGAGCAGAGTCGAACCAGTTTCGTGTGAGGCTACCAAGAATAATGAGAGGGTTTGGAAAATTCTTATGGATGGATATAGGAGTTTATGGTGAACTCCTCAACACTACAGGATCACCTGCAAGATGAAATAAATTCCACAAGAGAGATGGAAAAATATTATGCTATAATTGTGGATGTAAGATTACCAAAATGAACTTGATTGTTTTTCATAGATTGATGCTTGAAATGATTGTGTACATATGAAGCCTTTCTTATATAGGCAAGGGTGATGATGTACCAATATTAAATGAGTGTGTCGTGATTAAATGACATAACTCAATATTAAATGACCTAGGACACATGCATTAAATAAAATCCAAATAGATAAGATATGAAAAGATCTTATCTAGACAACTAAGACTTCTAAAAAAGCAACTAAGACCTAAGTGGACTTAACAATGTAAATAGGACCTACTAATGACTATATAGGTAAAACACCTATTTACACCAATAACCCCCCTTAAGGACAACTTAGGGAGTCGATTATTATGCAAATGACACTAAGATGGGTCTTGAATACAAGGCCATGTTAGGTACCCATGTAAAAATGCAGTGCAAGATCTCTCACAAATGAAGAAAAGGAGAAAACCTAGTGGGATAAAAATCCTCCCCAAAAGAGAGATAGAAAAAAAAGTGCTCTCAATGATGCATGAGAAGAACAAAACCCCATTCGAGGAAAAATTCCCCCCATAAGAGAGAAGAAGAGAGACCATGAAGCGCCCCAACAATATAGAATCTCCTGCAAAGATGGTAGATGTCCGAAAATGAATGTTGAAGATGATCCATGACCATCAAACACCGTTCCTCCCCTTGGGAAGAAAAAAGACCAAGATGCTATACAGGATATCTTCCCATTCATTAAAGGAAGATACATGGAAGAAGGATGATGCAGGATGTCTTTGAAGAATGCTCAAGTGTCTCCATGTCGATGTTGAAAGATGTCACTCCAAACACGCGTTCTAGGCCACACTATCAAAGAAGATAATCCAGAATCTAGTAGAAATGATTGTAGAACATAATCCAAAGATAAAGATAGCTCCTCTAAAGACAAATAACCCTCCTCCAAATGTTCTCAAAAAGAATTGGCACTCATGTCAAACTGGAAAGGATGATCATGTGGAGAATGAACAAGAGGTTCAGAGTGTTCCATCGCAACAATTGAAGAAGGATCATCTCCATCAAAGAGAAGATTAATGCAATTGATGATGTCTCCCAAATCTGAAATGTGGGACTCACAAAAAAAACCAACAATTTCTTTCAAGTACCCATCCCAAGTAGCCAACTCTAGAAGACAATATATTTCCTGCTGCACTAAATCACAAGGAGCCAAATCTATGAAATTGCAAGCATCCTTAGGTACAACTATAGATGAAGGAGATGAGATCTCAGTGCATGTCATTTGACTACACCTATCATCCCCCATTGTGTCCTTGTCATTAAGAAGGCTAGATGATTCTACCAATGGTGGATTACAATATTCCTTAGCCTCAAGATGTTGACTCATAGATGAAGAAGATAAACCCTCTAAATCTGGATTAAGAGCCATAGAAATTGAAGTCTCAATATAAGTCTTGGTAAGAGGAGAAGGAGAAGGGTTTGTGTCATCAAAACAACCAAATATTTCCCAATAAGCAAGCGTAGCAACTATTTTATCATCAATAGGTTGAAACTCTGCAAGTGGAACAAGAAAATATGCAACAAGATCCTTTGGGAATGGAGTTCATTCAAGTCTCCATAAATCTCCCAAAGTCTAGTCATAAATTCACGAGGATCTCAATACCATCAGTGGACAATTGTGTATCAATATCACTACAACCAGTTACTCCCTGAATATGTTCTATTTTTATTTCCCACACAACTCTCTTCCACTTTCATGAAGGTTTAGGAACTAGTCCATAAAGATATGGCAAAATATTAAGCCACCTATAATGTGTTAGAATTCTTTCTCGCCGATACTTAAAGTTCCATTGATTTAACCTTATTACATAAGGATATTTTTTGATGCCCATATTAAACTCCTCAATTTTAGCCACACAATGGACCAATCAAGAGACATAAGTCAACAAAGGCAAAAGATTACCCCCCCAAAATTACTCAATCATGAAACCCCCAAGAAAGATATGAGGTTGACCCTCTATTCTTAGTGCAATTAAATATGCCACTTCCCAACAATAGTGAAATGAACTTGACCTTAGTGCATGTAGATTTCCCAAATTTGGCCACAAGCTCAAAGTAAATTTGTATGCAATATGAGATAAATTTGATCACACCACTGCAAAGTACACAAACAAATATGCACTTTTAAAAATAAATTCACTCAAAAATGTTATCATAGGAGCAAGAACGCAGTCCCAAATTTTCTAATAATGAGAACGGCTCAGCAATACCTGTGACAACCTAAAATTTATGGAAAATCTAGGCACCAAAATCAAAAACTAATTGCACTACTATATAGAGCGTGAAATTATACCCTAAATCAAAAAAAAATATTACACTGAAAAAGGAGTCCATATGACCAAGTTATGAGCCTCTGAAGTTTGCCTCCAAAGCGAAAACTGCCAACGAAGAGGGGGTCCAATTGGAGCAACCTGCTGACGATTGTTTGGCTGTCAAATTTAAGACAATAAATACTGACAATCGTCTAAATGTCAAATTTAACACAGTGTTTGATGACGGTCATTTGGCCATCAAATTTAACACATTTTTTTCTAACGGTCATTTGGTCATCAAATTTAAGATAGTCACACAAAAAAAACTAAATTTTTTTCTTGCACGAAAATATAAAATATTATATATGAAAATGGGGGTTTTGGGACCTTCTAAATGTAATGGCAAGAATGATTTTGGCCCAAAGTGCTCCAAAAAATCAGCTACCTCCTGGATCTGGTAACCTTTTTTCCAACTTGAAACCCTCATAAATCAAGCAATATATGATGAAATTTGATGAAGCAAAAGTCAAACATGACTTTCTCTAACATCCTAGATTTAATGGCGAGGTCCTTAAAACCCCAACTCACACCCAACAAAAAGTTTACTCCAAGATTGGTCCTTAAGATTTGGGAAGAATTCTACAGCACTGAAGCTCTAATACCATGTAGGAGTTGATGGTGAACTCTTCAACACTCCAAGATTACCTACAAGATGAAATAACTTCTACAAGGGAGATGGTAGAAATATTATGCTATAATTGTGGATGCAATATTTCCTAAATGAACTTGATTATTGTTCATAGATTGATGCTTGAATTGATTATGTACATATGAATCCTTTCTTATATAGGCAAGGGTGATGATGTACCAACATTAAATGAGTGTCATGATTAAATGGAATAACTCAATATTAAATGACCTAGGACACATGCATTAAATAAAATTCAAATAGATAAAATATGATAAGATTTTATTTCGACAACTAGGACTTCTAGAAAAAGCAACTAAGACCTAAGTGGACTTAACAATGTAAATAGGACCTACTAATGACTAGATAGGTAAAACACCTATTTACACCAACAATGGAGGGGTCACTTCCTATATTGATAAATTGCATGGGTTTGACTCACAAATCTCCAAAGTTTTTTGTGGCTAGTTGGAAGGATCGTGTTCTAACTTAGGTGTATGGTATGGAGTTTGAGATTTCTGAGGAGTTTATTGGTATGATCACGAGCCTGTTAATTGAAGGCTGGAAAATCTAGAGACAGAAAAGCTTATGATTCCGCCATGAAACTCTTCATCAAAGATGACGAATGGGACAAACTGGTTAAGGTGGCTTGTGGGGGGTGATCCCACAATACTAGTTTACAATTTTTGGCCAAACTGGACACTGAACTGATTTTTTCTAACTATAACTTCACTTTCAGGCACCTATAGCGGCTAAACCGTGAGGAATTTGAAGATGATGCAAACTAGTGATTTGTGACATTTTGTCTGTAGATTCTAAATATATTTTTTTCAAAAAAATTGGAATTAGATTGCACTTCTTTTTCCATCTCCTTCGAAAACTATCTTTTTTAGTAAACACCATTTTTAAGGAGTGACGCTCACCATATAACACATAAAAAAATTTCCATGAAGGATAAAATTCTAATTTTTTTGAATTTAGATTTGTAACTATGTTATCTAGTGCTTCCAATTGGTTTCATAGTGTTTTATTGAATATTTTTTCCTTAATCAAGTTTTGAAGTCAAACCAATTACAATTTAGACATAAGTGGACTGTATAACACAACTTTTTTTGTATGTATCGAAATTCAAAAAAAAAATGGTTGGATCAAGGACTTCAATATCTAGTGCACTCATTTTGGGCGAACACTGCTAAGGCTATGATGCGGTATTTCTCTCTTGATGGCAGGTTCTCGACATTGTTCAGGTATCATTTTATCATGTTAAATCATTTCAGGCATAAGCGTTAAATTTCCTTCCCTTATTACTTATTGGTTTCCTTGGAAAATGGTATTAAGGATCAGAGGAAAAATTTTAGGAGTCCAATATTGCATGGTCTCATATTGTTAATCATGGAATATATCAAATCTCTTTGTGTTCCTGATGCTCCCAAGAAGCTATCTAAACCCCGTCTGGTGAAGCATGGGAAGCAGCTTTTTGGTTATGATATGGGTGAGGAATCGGAGGATGTGGATTGGGAGGAGGGCACCGAAGGAGACTCAATGGAGGTCTTCTCTGAACCTCCCTCAAAATTTATGCCTAATACAAAGAAATCCTCCAAGAAAAAACCCTAGCTCTCATGGTATGGCGGTTCTCATACGGGTAATGAGGAAGAGGAGGTTTCCCCTATCTCAAAGAGGAATATTTTGAAGTCTACTCAGGGTATTGGTGAGGGTTCTTTGGAGGTTTTGAATCCCTCACCTATTCTTAAAAGGAAGAGCTTTATGCTTAGTAAAGGAAGTGTTGAGAGAAAGAAGGATATGGGGAAGTTTGTTCACTCTTCTACTGCTAAGAAGAAGTTTGGGACTTATGAGGATGATGGTGAAAGTAATGTGGATGGTAAGTCTCCTGGAGCGATGGATGGGTATTTTGAGCCCCCATCTACTATTGTGAAGGGGGTCCTTAAACCTAGAATCAAGTTGATGGACGTGTATGAGGACCGCGGTAAAGAAAAAGGTAAAGTGATGCTAGAGGACAATATTCAACAGGAGAATCAGAGGACTCCCCTTTTTTACTTTATTGAAGATCTTAATGTATTTAACTATAATAGGGATGATATCTTTTATATTTTATGATTGGTGAAGCATGGTGTTGTCAATTATTTTAGATTGTTTAAATGGTTCTTCACTGAGATCAACCAAATCAATGTTAAAGTTTGATCCCTTCTCAATAGGAATGACAACAAGAACTCCAAAGAGGATGGGTCCAGAATCCAAGAGGAGAATAATAAGATGTTGAAAATTCTCCAAGATGTGGCCAAGGATGTGGGGATCATGAAGAATGATTTTGAAACTCGTATTTTGGTGTTGGAGAAGATTGTGAAAGTGTATGAGAACCTTGATAAATTGGTTAGGGTCAGTGAATCGACACCACAATAATGCCAAAGGTCTTACCCTACTTAACGTGAATGCTAGAAATTAGTTTGGTGGAGAGATGTTTGGTCTGACGAAGAATGTTGTTTTTGTTGATGGGGGTTTGATGAAAGATAAACAAGGCTCTACTACTGGAATTGTACCAAGCACCCACACTCATAGTCAAGCTAAGAAACCTTTGGATATTTCTAGTAAATATTTGTTTGAGGTTGTTGAGATGTATGAGTGTTTAATATCACAAGACTTGGAGGCTGCTAAAATTCTTAAAAATTTACAATAGGTTATCTTTGTTTGTTGTTTGTTTTATTGATGTCTTGCTTATTTTTGACTGATTATTTTGGTTGGTTCTACTTTTAGTAGTGTATCTTTTGTTAAGGGTTTTGAGTCCCTTCAAAACCTATTTTACCTATAATCAAAAACATCTCATTAACACTTGAGTTATATGTCCTTCCTAAGGACCTATTTCCTCTCTCTCCTCCACACTACCTTAACATATTCCAATATAGTGCATGCTAATATTATAAGGGGGCATTTATTCTACTCACACATGCAAACACACATAGTCAACATTAGTAGATTATAGTTCCAAATATAAAAATTTATTGGACGTTACAACCCTTCTTATAATTGCATAACAACAAAGTAAATTAGCACATTCAATCCCTAATATTGTTTTTACATATAAGCTACTTAGTCATAGAGTGCATTACTACATGTGACTCATCTTAGCTACATTTTTATATGGATCCCCTAGCAATAAAGCACCCTAATTCAAGTGATCCTAAATTTTACCAAACATCTAAACCACTCGACAAAAAAATGTACACAACTACAAGTGATTCATTAATTCTCATCATTCCTAGTGACGGAGTAACCTAGACCTTCAATCATGTATGCTCATTTGTATCAATCATTTTCTTTCTCTTTGTGCATTAGATTATTCTTTTTGAATCAAATACTCCATTCATTACATTCTTCTCATTGTAAAAGATTTCCTCTCTTGTATTTTCATTGCCATCATGTATAATTGTGATGTTCTAATGTGGTTGTTTTGTAGATTTTATATTTTCTAACATCTTTATGTTGTAATATTTTTTATTTTTTCAACACTTTTGTGTTGCAAGATTTGTATGACTAATGTCTTGTTTTGTAAATTCTTAGCTAGGAGCATGAGCCTTCTTGATTGAGATTGATGTCTTTTTTAGCATCCTTTTTATGATGCTATTTCTTGTATTTTTCATTTTAGTACTTAAATGTAGCTATATTGCTTAGTGACACCAGCTCGCTAAAGTATGGTGAAAATGTAAGGTCAAAATTTTTATACCTTGCAATTTTGACACTACAAATTATCCTTTCTTAGTGACCACTACCTGGAAAATAGAAGGGACAAATTATCCTTGCTTTAGTGTCCACTCCAACAGCATGTTCTAAAATCATTTTAACCTAGCCTTAGCCTTTTACCCTCTCCTAGTGTCAACATTATTTTTTGTGTCTAGTGTCATTTCATGTGTAACTATGTCCCTTGTGTTTATGTTATATTTAGTTCTCATCCCATTAAGTCTTGAAGCATGTTGTACTTGATGATAGCAAAACATGTACACATCTATGGAACATGCCATCATCCTTTCATTATATAGTCATATAACATCCATTTTGCTAACCTGTCAATGGCCTTTCAACTTCAAAATATTCCTTTGTAACCTTTGTTTTACATGTGCATTTTGAAAAGTCGCCTTTGTATTTTGGATGACTTTTGACTTCCCTCTAATTCATCGAAAGAATTATCATTTTTTCATGCAACTTTATGATACTTAGCACAAGCTTGTGCTCTCCATGACAACAACTCTCCTTGGCTCTTGATGGTATTTTAGACCACTTTATAGCACCTTGTGACATTCTAAGGTTTATTGCACCTCCTTTGCCTTGTGAGCATCCTCTATTGTCATCTTGTATTTTATCTTTTTTCTTATATTATTGTATATTATTCATTATTTCCTTCGTCACTGTTAGAGCAACCACCTATATCCATCCATACATAGTAGTGTATTGATCCTTTAGTCCTAATATTTAATACTTAGATATTTACCTTTACTTTTGTTGTTTTTAAACTCTAGATATATATAGAGATTTACAAGCACACTTTATTTCCAATATCCCTCATTTCATTAACTCACATGAAAATTAAAAGACCAAACAAAGGGCTTAACCATTCTTGTTAAACTCTTAAGCAATCTCAATAATTTTTTGTCCCAAAATAGATATTTCTCAACTCCATTGATCACAAAAATATTTTATATTCTTTATTTTCTCTTTATGGTCATTTTTGTATTTCATTTAAAATATAGCCAAGATTGGTTTTAACACTTGTATACCTTTCTAATAGTTTCCAAAATATTATGTTGTGTGCATTTACCACCTTGTTTGTAGATTGAATAATTTCTTGGCAAAAACTTGAGTAGTTTAATTTCACTAAATGTTAGTGCCCAAGTTGGATGACAAAACACAACTAGGCTGACAACATGGCATGTTAGTATTCATGCACAGAGTTGCCAAAAGCATTTTCCAAGTTTTCTACAACTTATGTTTTGTTTTGGTAATCCATTTTCAATTTATATTCCTTAGCATTTCCTATTTTTAAATGACATTTCCCAACTCAATTAATGTAACATAAGTTTAGCATAATTACATTTTTATATTACAATAAGAACAATCTACAACTAAAGAACTACACCTTTTATCTTTCTAATACCTAAATACTTCAAAATGTTGTTTAGAGACGTCGTTTAAGAGTTTGTTAACTCGAAAGGTAAATGGGTTCTCCTAACTCAAACCCCTTTGGTAGGTCATCACAAATCTAAATATATGCTCTAATCAAGTGTGATAAATTAAGTACACATTAAATATCTTTAAATACCATAATATAATATATAAGTCAAGCTCGCAACAATTAATTGAAAAGTACAAGAATGCTAATATTTGAATTTGAATGTTCAAAGTCAATTGACTCATTACAGTTTAATAATAAAAAAGACAAGAAAATTTAAATTAAAATATTTAAACTTTTGGCACAAATGATAAAACATTTTATTAAAATAAAAAATAATATAAATATATTACTTTTTCCATACAATAGTACATCTATATGGTCCTCCTTGCTGTCACTTTATGGTCCTAATAAATTAGGAAATCGACATTTGCCTCCTCCTGTACGTTACACCTCTGCACGTAATAAGTTGGAGTTAAAACTTGGTATTCTCCTTCTGCACGCAAACCAATAAACCCGTACACCAACTAAAATCATTCGACTTAGCGGCATCCAAAGCGAAATCTTTACATTTAAGATAATTGAATGAACGATGATAAAATTCCGTCACATAAAAAAATTTCTGAACATGACTTTCGAAGGAGTGAAATATGAAGCAGATAAAAAATCTGTGGAGCAGTCAACTTTTAAGCTCCATAGAATATGGAGAATTACCAGTGGCTCCGAATGGTGGTAAGAGACTGAGAAAATTTGAATAAATGAGCATTAAAGTGGATCAGTAGATGAGACATTAATAAATAAGAATGTTTAAATACTTTATTTAAGGAAAAATATAAGCAAATTGGGAGGTAAAGTATAATAAAGGGAAAAAAAAAATTATAAATTTTAGATCAATTTAAGGTAATAACATTGATGGTTTGGTTAGATATAGTTTTTATTATTCAGTTGTGTAATATATTGTGATGTTTATGTCTTTCTTATGGTCTTATAACATGTTACCTTGTCATGGGAAGGTTTGCTCTTTGACATCTAAGTCCAAACTGTTTTATAGATTTAATATATAGATTTATCTTTTAGTTGTGTAATATACTGTGGTTTATGGTGTATCTTATGGTCTTATAACATGTTGCAAATCTTGTCATAAGAAGGTTTTGCTCATTGACGTCTAAATGACTATTTCGACAGCTCTTGTAATATATGTCATGCAATTGTGTTGACATATATATGTCTTAATTCTTTGATGTCTTGCTGTTCTCATGGACATATGTTTAATGCCATCCATTGTAACTTTATTTTTTATGAATTGATTTGATACCAAAAAATATAGATTAATAAAATTTATATGAGAGGAGCCCACACAAGTAGCAAGGATGGTTTGGACAATGAGTTTGCTCCCCATTGGTCTCGGGATCGACTCCACCCCTGGGTTTAAGAGGTGGAACTTCTTGTGGGCAGAAGATCTCACCTACAAGAGACTAGTCTCACACCAGCTCACCCAGGTACCCAAGATACAAGCTGCTAGGCCATTGGGACACCCCTGTTATATCAAAAAAACAAAAAACATTTATTGCAAAGGTAGAAAATAAATATTTATATGGTATGTCAGAATAAAATGGTACCTCTAAATATTTATTAGAGTATGTCAAAATAAAATGATACCACTTATCAAGTTGTTCAACAACCTCACAAATGGTCAACCTAACCATCAAACTTTTTTAATCTAAATTCATCATCACAAATAAATCAATCTAGGTAGCCCAAATTTAAACGGTGTTCGCTAAAACAATTTCAACAACTAATAGATTAATGTAAAAAATCCAATGTTCAACAAGGACACCCCAGAAACCCCAACCCCCCAATCCCACCACGAATGACGCTGGGTCCAAGACAAGATGCTGCTAAGACTTGGAGGATATCCAAATGTTCTCAAATTGTCTAGGAGACTCTTAGTTGTCTCCAAAATGAAAAATTCTTATAAAAAATTTTATAACTATTTTTCAAATACTATATGTATTTCACCACCCTCTCCCCACCTCACCACCGTCCCCAAACTTGGGCAGCGTCTATCCAACCCCAGGAATGCACTGGGGCATGGATACGACGGACATACATGCACTCCAAAGGTAATTTATTAAATTTAAATTCTCCCTATTGCTGGAAAAAGAACGGAAGTATTTATTTAACTTATTTCACTGGAAAATTCTAAGTGGCGTGAAAAATATAGTTTATGTATTTTTTTTAATTTATATATTATTAAATAAAATAAATAATCTATGTCCTTTTTGAAATATGTTTTCAAAAAATAACTTTTTAACATTTAAAAATAAATAAATTTAAATCAATTTTATATTTATTAATATATTTAAATACATGTAATAAATTAAATTATTAAAAAATGATATTTTTATAATAAATAATATATGTATAAAAGATTTTTATTTTAAAAAAATTAAATGATATATTTATAATTCAATATAAATTAATAATTTAAAGTTACATTTAATTTTGTCAATTAATATATTTTGATATTAGTGTTAAATTTTGAGTAAATATAATAGATAGGGATGTTTTATTTTATAATTAGAAATGTTCATTTTTGATAAAATAAATGGTTAACTTGCATTATCAATATAATAACAAAAAAAAGGATGTCTAAAGATAATAATTATAATAAAAATGTTGAATTCAAAAGCCTAAAATACCACTAAATTACACTTGCATGCTTGCATTTCAAATAAAACCTAGTCCATTGTTACAATTTCTTTTAATTTATACATTATTAAATAAAATAAATGATATTTTTTTAATTTTTAAAAATAATTTTAAATATTTAAAAAAAAAAAAAGTTTTTAAATCAATTTTATATTTATTAATATGTTTAAATGCAAGTAATAAATTAAATTATTGAAAATTGATACTTTTATAAGCATAAATAATATATGTATAAAATGATATATTTATAATTCAGTCTAAATTAATAAGTTAAAGTTATGTTTAATTTTTTCAATTAATGTATTTATAATTAGAGAATGAATGTTCTTTTATAAAGATAAATTTAGTCAATGGAAATGTTCTAATGTTTTTTAAGAATTAACTAAGATCAACAAGGATTAAAAAAAAATTTATGAATCCAATTCCAAACAATATGAAAAGAAGGTTTTTATGAATAACTGATAGAAAGTTTTATTTAATCTATTTATAAATTTTGTGACTAAAATGTTATTATGATTTTTCCTTTACTTGAGTGACCTTTTAACAATATTTAAAAAAAAAAAAACTAATGATTGATCAAATGACAACAAACTTGCAACTAAATATCAAGGTAGATCTAAAAACAAACATTTAACAACTAATTCATTTCTCCATTAACCTTTTTATTGAAATTTATTATAATAATAAAATAGTATTTTATTTCATTTTTAATTTTGAGAAATATTTTGACATAATCCTCTAGAAAAATATTATTTTAAATGTGTAGCAAGCTTAAAAATTATAATACATAGCTCAAATCTTGAATATTGGAATATGTAGTTAAAGATGCTAGAGGTTAATTCACTATTATGTTAATTCACTTTCATGTACATGTGAACAAATTTAAAGATGCATGTCAAAGTAAAACAAATACTCAGCATGGAAATTTAATATTTTTAAAAATTTCTAAAGATAGCAATGTCCTAAAAAAGGTTATGAATATGGTTGATAATTCTTAATTTTTCCTCACAATGAGTGATAAAATCAAACCTACAAAATAGAAATAAGCATACAATGATAGCATTAATCACACATAATTCTTTAAAATGGTAAAAGTAAAAGGGTCAGAGAATCTATCCAAGAATAAAGTAGGATCTAATTAAGGATTGTCCAACGATGCAAAAAAAATACAACTCACAATTAAACAACAATGAAATGACACAACAAGTCACAGGTTGCAGTTGGGCTTTTACATGGTTGGAACTGGAATAATTCCCTTGCCCCGCAAACACATCTTCAGTTTGTGGATGACTCGGCATTGATGGGGGTTGCTAAGGTGGCGGAAGCTGTTGCTTTTCGTCAGACTTTGGATTGCTATTTGGCTGCCTCGGGACAACGCATTAATGAAGGTAAGTCTTGCATTTACTTCTTTAACACCCCCAGGCGCATTCAACATCGCATTGCC
Source organism: Sequoia sempervirens (assembly GCA_007258455.2). NCBI lineage: Eukaryota > Viridiplantae > Streptophyta > Pinopsida > Cupressales > Cupressaceae > Sequoia > Sequoia sempervirens. The sequence continues at coordinate 103,135,124 of VDFB02105785.1, forward strand.
AGGATCTTAAGGTTTCAAGTGGGGAATCTTCCCTTTACCTATCTGGGTATCCCTCTAGATGTGCACCCACCTCCCAGGCGTTTCTGGCAGGAGGTGATTGATAAATTCCGAGGACTGGTTTGTCATTGGACCTATAGATGGTTATCAACGGCAGGCAGAGTCACTCTTTTAAAGTCTGTTGTGCAAGCTCTTCCTATTTACAGATGCTTTGTGATGACTGCCCCTTCAAGTTTCATCAAGGATTTTGAGGGGCTTTGTAGGCAATTTCTTTGGTCGGGTAATCTCCTCTCGAGAAAGTGGAGCTTAATTAAGTGGGAGGTGGTTTGTCGGCCGAAGCAGGATGGTGGCTTGGGATTGCGTAGAGCGGATTGGAATGGGCAAGCGTTGGCGGCTAAGTTGTTTTGGCGGTGGTGTTCACATCAACATCAGACTTGGGCCAAGATTCTTACCTTCAAGTATATTGGGGAGGTGGATGGTGTTGAGGTTTCTCGCTTTAGTCTTCTGGGGAAAGGGTCTATGATCTGGGATACTCTCAAGAGGGGAGCTCCGTTGGTTAAACAAAGCCTATTCTGGATTTGCAATAGAGGCTCGGATGCCCTCTTTTGGCTTGACTCTTGGGATGGCTTCCCGCCTATCCTCTCCTCACATCCTCACTTGGAGACTTTAAGCAGGATTTTTGTTCAAGCTGGCTGGAGCAGAGTGATGGATTTCAAAGCCCCCCGGGTCTTGGGGCAAACTATCATTTATCAGTGGAAGGATATGCAAGAGTGGCCTTTAGGTGGATCTTTGGAGGATAGGAGGGAGTTATCCTCTATTTTGGCTACTAGAGTGTGTTGTTCACTGCCTGGGAGGGATGTGTTGGCCTGGGGCTCAGATCCTAAAGGGAAGTACTCTGTTGCTTCAGGGTATCGTGCTTTGGATAGACAGGCTTTAGGCAGTGCTGAGGTTCCTTGGTGGAAAAACATTTGGAATAAATTCTCCTGGCCAAAATGCAACTTCTTCTCTTGGCTTGTGGTGTATGGAAGGTGCTTGACTTGGGACAACCTTTGCAAGAGGGGTTTCCAAGGTCCCTCTTTCTGCTATCTGTGTCTCAAAGATGTTGAGACTGTTTCTCATCTTTTCTTCCAGTGCCCCTTTGCTAAAGCTATTTGGCACTTTTGGTGGGGGGCTTGGAATATGTCCTGTCGACATCCTTCATCTCTTGGCGAGTTCTGGCAAAATGTTGGACCTACTACGACAAAGACTTCTTTTTTGCACACTGCCTGGTCTATTGGCCCTAATCTTATTATTTCGCAGATTTGGTTGGAGCGCAATCGAAGGATTTTTCTAAATAGGAAGTTGCAGGGGGGCCAAGTGTGGGCTCGAATTCTTGGGGCTCTTCAAGAGACGTTACAAGCAAAATGTGATTTGTCTATTTTGGTTGATCCTTGGGATACTGGAGTGATTCAGAAGTTGGGGATTTCTGTTGGTAGTATGGGAAGACCTAAGGTTGGGCAGGGTAGGTGCTCTAGAGGGAAGGTCTTCAGAGGAGGGCATTGGTTGCTTCCTCCCTCTGGTGTCTTGAAAATCAACACTAATGGGTCTTCAAGAGGGAAACCTGGGCATGCTGGTATTGGTGGGGTGGGCAGAGATAGTTCTGGAGTGGTTGTTTTCTTTTTCTCTGAGTATATGGGGCATCACTCTAATAATCTCATGGAGGCCTTGGCGATTCTTTCGGCTTTGAGGAGAGCTTTCGCTCTCGGCTGGAATCAGATTATATGTGAATCTGATTCTCAGGTGGTGGTTGACTTGATAAATGGACGACACTTCGATGCTGTTAGTTGGCAGTTAGCGGTAGTGGCAAAACAAATTGCCAACCTTGGAGATCTTCTTGATTCTGTCACCTTTTCCCATATCCCTCGTGAATGGAACAAAGTGGCTGATGGGCTGGCGAAAATAGCTTCTGAGAAGAATGGGACGTGGTTGGTGGATGACTGGGATAGTTTACCAAGGGACCTTGCCCAGGACTTGGAGGGTTGGGTTACTGAGGATGTGAAATGTTGCATTAATAAAAGTTTTTACCCCTCCTTTTATTAAAAAAATAAAATAAAAAAAAATGAAATGACACAACAAAATAATGATATAATAATTATTTATTTGTACTAAAGAATGAATTACAATCTATCAATGAGCTTCCAACATCCTAGGACTTGGTGGATTACAAGAATGCAAATATAAAATTTAAATGATATCACAATACAAATTTCATATCCTTACTCTAGCTATCTCTTTTTATTTTTATTTCCTTCATGTACTTCTAAATAAGTATAAATAGTGTTCACATATTAACCTCAATCCTTGTGAGTGATCTTTATAATTAGAGAATGAATGTTCTTTGATAAAGATAAATTTAGCCAACGGAAATGTTCTAATGTTCTATTTACTTATAAACATAACTTTAAATTATTAATTTAGACTAAATTATAAATATATTATTTTATACATATCTTATTTATGCTTATAAAAATATCATTTTTTAATAATTTAATTTATTACATGAATTTAAACAATATTAATAAATACAAAATTGATTTAAAAAATATTTATTTTTTTAAATATTTAAAATTATTTTTAAAAATTAAAAATCATTTATTTTATTTAATAATGTATAAATTAAAAAAAAAAAAAAAAATTATTTTTTTGTTAACAATTGACTATTTTATAGGTTTTATTTGAAATGGAAGCATGCAAGTGTAATTTAGTGGTATTTTAGGCTTTTTGAATTCAACATTTTTATTATAATTATTATTTTTAGACATCCCTTTTTTTTTATTATATTGATAATGCAAGTTAACTGTTTATTTTATCAAAAAAATAGATCATTTCTAATAATAAAATAAAATATTCCCTATCTATTCTATTTACTCAAAATTTAACATTAATATCAAAATATATTAATTGACAAAATTAAATGTAACTCTAAATTATTAATTTATACTGAATTATAAATATATCATTTAATTTTTTAAAAATAAAAATCTTTTATACATATATTATTTATTATAAAAATATCTTTTTTTAATAATTTAATTTATTACATGTATTTAAATATATTAATAAATATGGACGGGGCCCTTAAGCTCGGTTGGCTAAGTAATTCCATTGCAGCTCTGCTGGTCACGAGTTATAGTCTCCCCCATCCCGTGGTACTAGAGGGCGTGTCACGCCAGCGCCGCCGGTCACGTTAAAAAAAAAATTTAACTTACCAAACGCACTGCAGTTTATAAAGAGTCGTGCTACCCGATTCCTACAGTCTAATAAAAATATATATATATATTAATAAATATAAAATTGATTTAAATTTATTTATTTTTAAATGTTAAAAATTATTTTTTTAAAAAATATTTCAAAAAGAACATAGATTATTTATTTTATTTAATAATATAAAAATCAAAAAAAATACATAAACTATAGGGAGAATTTAAATTTAATAAATTACCTTTAGAGTGCATGTACGCCCGTCGTAAGGGGGCTGCTGTTAATATTCACTTTGCATAGCTTTACGAACTTAGTAGGCCAATGGACAGGTAATAATAATTTATCACTATACACACCCTAAAAAAATTTACAAGGTAAAAATCTCCACCATATTTTGTACGGTAAAAATTGTCTGCAATTTTGCAGTCCCATCAGTCAGTAGTCGCCGCCTATTGTGGAGGATGCTGCATGATGCATGGCCATGCCAGCCCCGGTGCATTCCTGGGGCTGGATAGTCAGTGCCCCAAACTTGGGCCCCTCTTTCTCAATTCCCTAAACCTGTCTCACCATCCCAACGTCCTCCGTCAAGGAACAACTCCGTGGAACTATGTTAAGAACCCATCATTAAAAAATAAGAAAAATTGTTATGACTAATTCAAAAACCCCATCTCTAAGTTGGATGAAATAAGTACCTCCGTCATCTAATAAGTGCTTCACATCTTTCAATCAATTTCCACGTGAAAATCCATCATCAAAAACTGAGCAGCCTGCATCGAATGCGTGTGTTGGCTGAAACACTTTCATGTTCGCAGACATTCTTCATATCTAAACTGTGTGTTGACCGAAACACTTCCATGTTCACAGACTCGCACCATATCTAATGGGTGCGTTCACTGACGCTTTATTATAGCTCATCAACAAAAATTGTCTAGTCCTGTGAATACTATTTAAAAAATTTATTCTTCGCGTCAGACAATGTTAAGGAAATTTGTTCCGGGTGAACACTTTACATTCCTTATTATATTATATTTCATTTAATTAAGAAGTATAGTCAAATGTGCGAAGAGTGCTGGATAAGCCTTGCCTACTTAATTATAAAAATGAAGATTCGCTAAGTAACAAACAAAGAGGCTAAGATAACGATCAGCTACCAAATCTATATGCAAGGATAAGTAACAAATTTTTGTTTGTTTGTTTTTCTTTCTTTTGACTTGGAAACTTTGGTAATCAGCCTGTTACATGTGGGGTATTTTTTTTAAATGACCTACACATACGCTATACAAAAACAAATTACATACGACCGTGGCGTAAGGCAGAAAATGACACATTAAACCAAATTGGTACAAGAGGTCGCAGGCAACACTTTCCCCATTCTTCCCGCCGGCCTCCTCTATACAACGACAAGACAATTAAAGCAACTTTCCCGTGCACATTGATCGGAAACAACCCCCATGTGACCGTGACCATGACTAAACATTTCTCAGCTACCGTGTGACCGTGAAACAGACGAATTTTACCATCTACCTGGGCTGCTGGATCCTGCGAGGACTGGACTTGACATTTACAATCTGCGGAGGCTTCTCCGGGCATTTCACCTCGTATTTTGGCTTGCAGGGCTTTCCGTTGCCCAGAGACTTGAGCGCCACAAGCTCCTCCTTTTTGCTGTCTGTTAAAACAAGAATAACACAAGGAAAAAAGTTAGGGTTTCATTATCTAAAACGCGTATTATACTCCTCGCTTCAGAACCTCATAATTTGTTACCTGTTTCATGTTGCGTCACGTCAGAGTCTAATCCATCGAAAAACTCTTCATCATCCTCCGCAGAGCAGAGCAAAAGCTCCTCCTCGAGCTCGGAAAACTCATCTTCTAGGGTTTCAGGAAACAGATCTGCAAAGCATTCCACCTCCTCGAACATCTCGTAGCGTTCGCGGAGCCAGTAATCACGAAACCACGGCGATGACTGTACGAGCTTCCACCATTCGGGTGAGAAATCTTCCACCTGCTGGTATGCCAGCGGAATAAACAACGGCGCGTTAGGATTCAGCGTGGAACTTCCATTTTCTCGCGATGCAATTGCCATCGTGCTAGCACATCAAAGATTCTCGATCCAGAGTCAAACCTGCGACCTCCCTGTACCTTGAGAACGAAATAGAATACATTATTTCACAAGGTGTAGCAGATCGGCCATGACTGCAACACTCCACAAAAAACAAGAACAAAAACCTAAAGCAGGCTCCAGCCAACCAGATTGCTACAAAAACGCAACAATAAACTCGAAACCCCAACCTCAAAAATTAAAAAAAAAAAAAAAGATTCCCCACTAAAATCTCCGTAGGTTAGTAGAGGATTCCACCAAATTCTCATATTTTAGCAGCAAGAACGGCAAGAATACCATACCTTTAGAACAATTTCAGCTCCTTCTAACAAATTTCCCCAAAATTAGGACCTGTATTCAAAGGCTTCCAAAATCTTTAATTCCTGATTCACAGAGAAATACCATTTTTCTCTCTACCAGAGCGCTTTCATTTATAGTCCTCGGGCTCGGATGTTCTGGAGACTCGAGGCTAGTGGCTCGGACCCGAGCCTGGGGAGGTCCACAGTATGGGGTACGGAATGACGGGCCACCACGATAAGAGCAGGTCGCCGAACCCGCGGTATCCGCGCCCGTCGTTTTCCTGCACCGTCGTTACCGGCTGGAAACTCCGACGCGGCTGACAGCTGTCCGCCGAGAATTTACGGACGGCTATATCCGCGTGATTTTTGTCAGTCCTGCCGGCGGCCTGAAATGATTGTACGAAGCAGGCGAAAACTAAGAGAATCTGTTGTGACGTGGCCACATCTTGGCCGCTCGACGTTCTCCTATCGGACGGTCAATTCAAATATTATTTTTATTTATTTTTTAATAGACGTTGGACTTAGCACATGGGCGGCAACCCGTCCATTTACCTCGCCAATCGGCCGTTCACGTGGATTTCAATTTCATCCTCATCTCCTTTACACGTGAAGGTTGGTAGCTGCTCCATTATTTTAATTTTTTTATTTTTTTTGTTTATTTGCTATGTTTACTATTTTGGGAAGCATCTATCATTATTGTCTCCAAGCGTCTAGTATCTGATTTGATGTAACTACAATGGGAAAGATGACAATACTCGTCATCATTTCTAGTTTTTTATGCTTTTGTAGAGGGTGGTGTATAAGGTTAACTTTCTTTTTCTTCTTTTTTCTTTTAGCTTTTCTTGGGAGCTAGGAAACCCATAGGGATAGGGGTGGAGGTTTCTTGAAGAGAAAAACTAGTCAGAGTAGGTACGTGGGATTCAATCATATCATGGGAAATCATAATGTTTTGCTTCCTTTAGGCTATAACTATTTATTTCAAGATTTAATATTAAAATTATTTGAAAGAAATAGTCATCCTAGTTTTTAATTAGCAACATTTGTTTGTTTCTTTTGAATATAATTTAGTTATCATTTTTATAAGAGAAATAGTTATACAATTAAATTAGGAAATTAATCATTTTGTCTATTAGCATCATCCCAACCATAGGGTTATAAGGTATTAAAGGGCTAACGAAAGTGTTGGGATCATCCTCAAGATCTTCATTGTAACTGAGAAGATCTATGAGAGTCATGAGAAGGCCAAGAATTATGATTATATTAATGCTCTTGAGGAGGGGACTAGCCCTTATATTATTCAGTCACCTTTGAATGAAGGTGTTTGCTAAATAAATTATTAGCTTGATGTAATTTAATTATGAAAATTGATAAACTGATATTTGTTATTTTGGGAATGTAAATGAGGAGTGTGGGGATTGGGTGTTGGACACATTATATTCCTAGTGTTCGTATTTACTATCCAGTATATTAATGATGTGCCCCCATGGAAAATGGCATCCCACTTTGTTATTTTGGGAAAGTCATGTGTACCTGTCACCAAAATGCAAATTGGGGAGGCTAATTGGGACTCATTCACCTATAGGCAAATGGGTCTTTATATAGAGGTTTCAACCAACTTTCGAGAGCCTCTAATATTAGTCTATAGCTTTTGTTTGATCTGGGTTCCAGTGTCATAAATTTGAAAATAAGATTTGTAGGTGAGATTCGTGAATTGATGACAACTTTGACAACTTTTCCAATCTTGCTCTTTAAGAGACCTTCAATCCTTCTTCAACCTAAGATCTGCAACACAAACACAAGAGGGAAAATTTGTTTGTTTTTGGTGAAGGGGGGTTTGCCTTGGTCAAACCTCATTTTGGTAATTAAACCTTGAATTGAAATAATGTTAATATTCAAAATGAATGATGAATGAATAATGCTATGTTGTAACTCACCAAACCCTTGAATAAACCTTTAGAAGTTTGAAATTTTGAGCTTTATCTTGCATGAGATGGCTTCAATGGATGTGGATCTTAATGCTTGAAATATGACTTGAATCTTTGAAACCTACATCACAATGTTAGCTCTGAAAACATACATGATTGCAAAAGACTTTGACGTGATGTTTGAGATCTTGATTGACACAATAAATCACTGATAAATTTGCTCTTGAATGCCTTTGATCATAATCTTTGCTATGTTTTTCACTCACTTGAATGCCTTTGATCATAATCTTTGTTATGTTTTTCACTCACTTGAATTTATATGATTTGAATTGATGAAATAACCTTGTATTTATAGGTATGTATCCTTAATTTCCTGAAAATTAAACATTACAAGCCGACATTGAAATTTGAATTCGGGGACATTAAAATACCTCCAAAAACATATTTTAAATTTGGGTTTAGAGGCCTAGGGAGGACCCATTCGCCCATGGGCGAATGGGTCCCAGGTCCCTATTCCTGGAACACACATTTCTCAATGTAAAGTATTATGTGTTGGCATTAATTGTTGTCGGGTTTTCCTTTCAAAAAATGTAATTTATTAGGCTTGCAGATGCAGAATAGGGCATATTAATGCATAATTAAGTCCAATTTAATTGAAGGGACCCAAACAAAGTGTGAAAATGTAAAGGACTACATTTTTCTACACTACATATAGCCCCCATTTTATTGAGAGGATGACCTTCCGTCAAACTCACACTAAAGTAGACAATCAAGAGAGGTCTAATTGTACAATTGTTGGAAAGATAAGACAGCAAAGGCCAAGAAGGATGATCAAGCCCCCAAGATCTAAGATCTCACAGTAAACCAACAAAGTCACAAAGAGACACATACCTTTGTTAAATATACATTAGCAATGACAAGATACTCAATCACGTACAATGTTAAAGACTAAAATAAAGAAAGGAAAAAGAAAAAGAAAGGGGTGGATCACGATTGTTTGTCCAACTCGATGTGGATCAAGCCTTAGTTGTTTGTCCCAAAACATTTACAAGTGAATCCTATTGTCCACTATGCAAACCAACAATGCGCTCACACGGGCTAGTGAAATTTGTTGTCCACTAGGTGAGCCCCAAGAAGTGGCTAGCTAACCATACCGAAGTTATACCTCTTGATAACTTTGATAAGGCACCGCAAAGATGGTCACAAGGCTAGCAAGTTGTGTTATGCTAGGCACTCATAAAAAAGGCTCCACTGGTAAGCAAGGTGTGTTATGTTTGGTGGCCTTGGAAAAGGGTAAAGGCTCCACTGGTAAGCAAGTTGTGTTATGCTTGGTGGCCTTGATAAATGTAATAAGATATTCAAAGGGGTTTTGCTTATTTCATGAAAGGTCTCACCTTAGGGGAAATCGTGCCTAATATCGCCAAGAGAGGACTAGTCGAGGATAAAAGATTCACAACTTAGGGAATGCACTCTATAACATTACCACTAAGAGGAATGTCATATGCTCAGAAAGGTCGCAATCTTAAAGGACATCAAACCCAATGACACCACCAAGAGGAAGACATGTCACATGAAGTAAGAATACCACACTCAGAAACATAAGTTATAGCAAATGATAATTCCAATGTATGCCCCCACTTTAAAAAAATTACTAAACACCATGCTATGAGCAATTGAATTAAAGTAGAAAATGATAAATGCTAAACAATAAAGAAGACATGAGAGCTCACTTGGAAATTCTTATTTCAAGCATATGTTTCCAAATGAAGTTGCATCATGAAGAGAGGTTTCCCCCAAATGAAATCCCAAAAACATAAGGTATCCATGAATTTAGGGTCAGCGTATGTCTTTGCTACAGTGATATATTCGAGCTCTAAATTATCATCATTCCCCAAATACTTGTAGAACTAGAAGAATGACACATAGAGAGTGAAAAAAAAGAAAAGCTTTTTGGGTCAACATGGAAGAGACCTAAATGTCTTGACACCTTGTGTCATCCCCAAAAGCAAAACACAAGACAAGAGAAAAGATAAAGGTTTACAACATATAGAAGAGTGTAGATACAAATAGAGGAATGAACATAAATACATGTCAAATAGAACGATATGGGGGATCACATTACGCACATGCAATCACACAAAAATAACATGAAAAGAAAACAAAGAAAATACTAGTAAGGCACATGTGAGCCAACCTATAGCAAGTCATCTACATCCCAATATTGTTCATCGTATGCGAAAAGCAGATAACTAGCCAAAGGGACAATGACAAGTGTTGTACTAGGAACATCACCAAGTTCAACACGTGGTGATTCACTCTTTTTAGGAGGATCGTCATGGTTGATATCATTTAATCTTATGGAAGAGGAAAATAATAAATTCAACTCATTGTGCACTTCTTCATCGATTTTAGCAGTCTCATCATCATCATCATCCAAGTTAATCACAATAGGAGGTTTAATGATAATATCCATGGAAGGTGCTTGTTCTTGTTGTGGTATCGAGATATAAGATTTTCTTGTTGCAGTGAAGGTGGAGAATTATCATGCATTTCTTGAGTTTTTGTTTGATGTTTAGTTGTTGATTCATCCTTTGCTTGTAACTAACGAGCAATAGGATGACGTCTACGCCTACACTCTAGCATTTTGATTTCTTTTTGTTCGTTTTTCGAGTTGTGATTGTGTAAGAGTGGGTTTATCAACCATAGGTTTCTTTTCTTCCCTCAAGGGAGGAACATAAGGAACCATGGGAGTTTTTTCAACCACTTTCTCTTTAAATTTGTAAACTTGTTTGATTTTAGGAGGCACAATGGGACTTATTTGATTATCTCGTGGTCTCTTGTAGGAAATGGGTGAAGGATTTGCCATGGTTTGGTCTTGGTTTCTTGGAAGGGCTTTTGGTTCAAGCATGGTCTCATTAATTATGGAAGGCTCAATTGTGGGTTGAGGCATATTGCTAAGGGATAATTTTGCTATGCGCTTTGCCTTAAAATTCTGATAAGATTTGAAAAAGAAGTCCTTGTGAGGCCTAATAGGTTCCATAGGTTTGGGCCAAAATAAATCCAATGAGAAATTTCCATGGGAAGACACATGATTAAAGCCACTATGGTGCACAATAAAGATTTGATTGTTAAAGGGAAACTTTAAGCATTTTTGGATGACCGACGAAATGACTTTCATGGAGCATAGCCATGTGTAGCCTAACTTCACACGAAATTGATCCTATGTCGGGATGATGGGGAATGAGACATTCAATTGTTTCAGTCCAACTTGTAGAGGAAGAGCTATCGAACCTATCGTATGGCAAGCAAAACCATTATGTGTTTTGATCCATGCTTTCAGTTGTTCATGAGTATCTTGATAAAGTTCATGCACAAACAAGAATTCTTCAGTGATCACATTCTCTACACAAACAAGATCAATTAGTATCCCATTAGTAGGTTTGTCATCAATTCTTTCGGCAATGTAAGGAGGACCATAAGGTGCATTTTAAGTATTTCAGTTTGTGAGAAAGCAATGTCAAGGGACAAATTGGTTAGGCCCTTATGAGGTTGAACTTCAATGATTCCAATCATACTATCCATAGGATTTTACTCATTATCATTCAAGTTTTCATTATATTCATGTCCACATTCATCACATCATTCTTGGTTTCACTAGCTTTGACAAAGGAGATGTTATGATTTGGCATAGGATTGGTAAAGATTTGCAAATTTTGGTTGGGAGGGGCAATGGACTTATTACCTTGATCATTAACACCACCAATTTGAATGTGATTAGAATCAATGAGGTCTTGCACAAATGCTTACAATGTTTTGTATCATGTCCATTTTATCAATGATAATGGGAAAAGGCATTTTGTTTACAGTTTGGAGGTAAAGACTTAGTAGGATCAAGAGCTCTAACAAGAGGTAAGGAAATTAAGTTCTTGTTTAAGAGCTGTAACATGATGGAATGAAGGGTATCAGGTAGAGGGATAAATTGTCTACTCCTCTCCCCAAATGTATATGGATTTTTCATCTTTATAGCAGCCACTTGAGGGTCAACATGTTGAGTTGGTTCAGGAGAATTGAGTTGTATAAATCCCTTATTTGGTTTCTTGAATGATTGGTAGTTGGTTTGAGGTGTGGATTTGGATTTTTCAGGACGATTAGTGGGAGTTTTCACTTCACAACTACTAACCGAGTTTTGGTAATCACAAAGGGTTGTACACAATTGTGTGAAGGAGGGAAATTTCATCATCCCAATCTTATCTCGAAGCTTATTTTGAAAATTCTCAATGAAAATTCATTAAAGGTTGGGATCGAGAATCCTAATGTTGATTTATGAGTAAATCAATTGATAACAGGTGATAAAGTCATTGACATTTTCATCATCTTTTTTCTTGCATTTCATTAAATCTACTAAGTTCATCTTGGGACTTGTTGTCACATTAAATTGCACTCTACTGAGCACAAAGCTCAGCATTCCAATGACACAATGGAAATGACCTCAAGGCATGGTACCTTTGTGTGTATGAGGTTGAATCTCTGACGAAGGTCGGCTTCCTTTTTCAATCCCAGTGCAATGTGTTGGTCCAACCCAACACATGAAAACTTATCACTAACAACTCACAAGGAAAAGGGGAGAAGGAGAACATGAAAGGGAAAATGAAGGTGATGTACCAAGATGGAAAGGTCACTTCTTCTTGACTTAGACTGCACAATACATTGAAGAAGGGGACCAAAGGACTCACACAGCTCTCTATTTGGTCAATTTTAGAGGTAAACATGGAGGTTAGGGTTTGACAGAGCATTGGAAGGAAGGAGAATTTCTCAGCACAACAGTTGCAAAAAATTTAACATGACATGCATACATAAAAATGCAAACAAACACTCTAATATGAAGGTATTATTTAACTTACTCATACATAAAAGAGGAGAGAACCAACAATAATGATCATCTTCATTAACACAAAGGCATATAGCCAATCTTTACAATGGCAGAGTGTAAAATACAATATGCAAAAGAAAAACCCTAGAGGATCCAGAGGAAGAACCCCCAAAAAATATACAAGAGTTGCCTTTATAGTTTAAGCATAACTGGGATGAACAATAACTAACCCTAACCCAACTAGGGTTACAAATTTGATCAAAGAAACCCTAAGATCTATTCAAGTAATTCATGCCCAGATCAAGCATGGTCGCCATACCTATTATTGTGAAAGTCACGCCAAGAGGATCCTGGAGAAAACGAAACCAACATGCCATCCACCTGGCATGAAGATTTGCAAAAAAAAGTCATGAAGATCCTCCACAAAATCTGCAAAATAGGTATGGGAATGGTCAAAGAGGACGAGTAGGAGAAATGAATGGGCATGGCACCCACAAATCCACCAAGAGAAGTCACCAAAATACATTAAAGTCATCCTTGAACCCTACAAATTGTGCCTGGTAGCTGGAGGGTTGGTGCGCATTAATGGCAACGTGAAGAAAATTACACCAATTTGTGGATTGTCAAGGTGTCGAGCCCAAAAAGAACCTTCTACGAGCCTTTGAAAAAAATGGTTTTGAGCCCCAAAAATGCATCATGTCGAAATGTCGAAGGGACAAGCATCAAGGTCCCGTCAATATACATCTTTCTCTCTGATGAAGAGATCTTGCCTTCCATTGAAATGTCAAAGGGACCGCAAAACAACTCCCCCCGATATTACATTGTCTCCTCGATACAGCTCCATCGAAATATCATAGGGACCACATTTCATCTCACTCCAATATTAATCTTTCTCTTTGATGAGGAGCCTTCATAGATCGTGCCTCGAGAATTGGGCCTACAACATGCCTTATGCTTAGAAGAAAGGAGGAAAGCGTGAAGAGGAAAAGAAGTGTCAAGCGACGAACCTCGAACTGTCAGAGGTCGGAGGTTTGGAGGAAGGCTTACCTCCAAAATTTGGAGGTAAGGAGGAAGTCACATCCCTGAAGCCCAAAGCATCCAACACTTAGTCAAATTCTTGGATCAAGAGATCGGTGGGGAGAAGAGATGGAAGGAGAAGGGCGAAAAGAAAGTGACTTTGAAGGTCATATCTCAGACGGTCGGAGGTTGGATCAAAGGCTTACACCTTGCAAAGTAAAGAAGGTAAGATGTAATATGTAAGCACAAAGTCCGATAGAAGAAAGGGCAAGGATGGAAGAGGAAAGAGGGAAGGCCAAAGTCCGACAAGACAAAAGACTTAGCCAAAATAAACCTTATCGAGCTTCAGGTGGTGGAGGTAAGGCCGAAGGCTTACCTTGAGGGATTGGTAGAAAGTAAAGGGTAAGGTTGAAGGCCGACACCTAAAAATCTTAGAAGAAAAAGGGGAAGGAAGGGAGCGATGGAGAAGGCGTGAAGTAAGCAAGTAAGAGACAGCCCGAAAACCCAAAATTCTGGGACAACAAAATTTAGGAACCTTCAGGGAAAACACATGCAAGATGACCCATGGAAGATCACTTAGATCAGATATAAGTGATGGGTCATCAAAGGGGGGCATGAAATGACAACAGGACCCATGTGCACTTGGAAATGATTAAGAAAATCATTGAAACAAGTTCATTAAATGAATGTATAGAGTTATTCAATAAGGAACAAAACCATTCCAAGGCAGTGACTTTCAAGGATCTAGGGAAGAGTTTAGCCAAGATTTTATCCTAAAAAATTAAGTCACTACATAAGGATGTGTATGTGGAAACATGGCTAACAAGATCTCCTTTCCCACCATATTTCTCAAATCTGGGAATCTGTATGCCTTGTGGCATTTGTGTTCTTAATATCTCCAAGGATAATGGGTTTCTTTTGACATATTGTGAAGGTTGGCCATTTTGATTTTGGTTCAATGTAGCAATTTTTTGTTGGAGGGATGAAACAATTTGCAAGAGTTGGTTAAGGATGGGATCATTGTTTGCATTATGAGATGGACGTGAATAAGGTGCAGGTGTATATGTGTGCGAAGGACAAGTGAATTGTAAGTTTGTGAGGGGAGATGAGTTAGGAAATATGAGATTTGATTACACAAATATAAAGGGATTCCTAGTGGAAATACCTAAGGTAGTATTGACATTGCTAGTGGGTTCTATGGTTGTAGTAACAATTAGATTAGTGTATGTCAGAATGGAGATCATAGTTGTGGAAGGGGGAATTGGATTTCAACCTTGACTTTGAGTATACCCCAAAGTTTGAGAAAAACTAATCATTGTAAGGACATGTTTATCAATGATATGAGATAGGCTACACACAACATCTATTCCTAGTTCATTATCAATCATTCTCCTCATGTTATCTATGACAGGAGTCATAGTACCAACAATGTATTCATAACTCATAAAGTTTGGTAATTTGTCTAATTCTTCATCCATTTTTCTTAGGTTCTATTGAGGGGCATTAGCAACCATTGATTCAACATTAGTAACATTATTTGTTGGTAAATAGGTCATAGGAAATGAAGTTTCAAGGGTATGGTCCATGATGGGTTGACTAGTGTCAACACTATGAGTGAAAGAGATATAGAACTCAAGATCCACGACTTATGTGCTAGCGTGGGATGGCATGAGTCTAGAGCTATATCTCACTAGAGTATTGGAAATAGGACACCAGGTTGTGAAGCTCATACAAGTTTCACCAAACTTAAGGTGCACCCAAAATAGAAAATAGGCACTAGATAAATGCAACAAACACCCAAAAATAGAAAGTGCAATGCAAGTATGTAAAAGAGAACAATTTCCATATTTTAAACAAGATAATTTTCTAATTTATACTATGCAAAAACCTGAAAATGGTATCTTGTAATTCCAATTTATGTTTGAAATGCACTTGAATTGATCAATTAACCTTATTGTAAATGATTGCAAAAAATAGAAATTCTAGAAATCGAAACAAAGAGCTGAATGCAGAAACACATAATGCAAACAAAGGGTTTTTAGTAACAAAAATTTCAAAAATAGGTTTGACCAAGGACTCATTCACCCATGGGCGAATGGGTCTTCTATCAAGGTTTTGAAAAATTAAATTACAGATTTTTGAGTTAATGTTTATGTTTCCTGATTTTGGTTGCAAATAGGTAGTTACAGTTTCAGATTTATGGTAAATCATATCTAAATGCAAGTGTGAAATGATACTTTAAATATCAAGCAAAAATACCTAATTTGAGATGCAATTTTGATTCAATTTTCTAACTTAAGTGACTGATCATGCAATGTTATATAAGCACTAAGTAAAATTATTGTATTGTGCCAGACCGAACTCTGTCATTCATATCTCCCAAAATATTTCACCAAACAATATGAATTCTTGGATTTAGAATCTTCTAACAACCACAAAAATTATGTTAGAATCGCCAAGCAAAATCTTCATTTACGGAGTGGTGTGGACCCAAAAATTGATACATTGTAACCTTGAACTAGTACTTCTGACACTTAGTCAATTTTTCATTCTTGTGCAAATGACTTCCTCAACACCTCAAAACATGTTAGAATTAATCAAATAGTCCACAACAATGTTGTCATCGATGAAAACACTATAATACATTGTTATGTACATTCTCCATGCTCATGTTTCCAACTAGCATCATCAATGCCAATCTCCTCATACTTCCAACAATCTCCCCCTTTGTCATTGATGGCAACATGCCAAAAATGTTTGCCAAAACTCCCCCTTTGACATCAAGGGCAATGGGCGCCTATGTACATTGTTCTCATTCATTATCAGAACTTCCCCTAAGTGATGTAGTCATATATACACAGTTGGGGAAGATAATTGAATCCCCCTGAGCCATGTACCGAAGCAAAAAGATAATGAAACACAACTTTATATGTTCACACATATACAAAGAATTTGAAAAAAAAGAAGCATAAAAGCATGAAAGATGTGTCAACCAAAGGTGGTTGACACTTGTAGCCTCTTCACCAGATCTTCCCAGGATGGCCTACCACCTTCCCATTCTCACTTGGCCCCTACAAGCAGCCTAATCTAAGTTTCAAACTCCAACAATAGTTCTTCTCCTTCTTCCAATGGAGCAGGTACTAGATTCAACTTCTTTTCTCTATCAAAACTTAGGAGTGCTTTGGAAACTAGCAAAAGCTTGGAATTGACTAGATCCCTCACATCTTTAAACTGTAGTATGATAGTTTCTCTTTGTGCTTGTAGCTAGAAAAATGTCTTAGAAGTTCTTCATTTTTTCTCCTTGTGTCACTGGTGAGGTCTGTAGCTGGCTCATATGAAGTGGAGGCTGCATTAATTTGTGACTCAATGGAGTCCATTTCCTTCTTTATGTTTGGTGTGGCTCTGGGCCACTTCATGCTATAATGATATAGTGCCTTCGCCTCACCAACACACGCTTTTGCATCCTTTAGCAATTCATAAAATTTCTTATGTGTAGCAACACATTTCTCTGTTATTTCCAACATCTTTTATCACTCATCCTCTTCTCCACTTCCTTCTCTGCCTCTACTTTTACATTGGATGCATATGTCTTGAAAGAATCAATCAAAAGTTTGAGATTATCCATACCAGAGATAGATGTGTCTATGCTTGTTTTGGGTATGATCTCATGTAATGCCTTCACTGCCCCATCCATTAGTTATTTGCTCCTTTGATGTGAATCAATTATCTCCTTTCTAGAAGATGTGTGAAATAAGTCTCCTAGTTGTAGCTTGTGAATAGAAGAAATCTTGTTTAGATCTACATTTCCTTGACTCATAGGCAATTGCAACAGTTGTGAAGACACAGCTAGCTGGAAAATAGGTTGAACACTTAAGATATTTCTTAGAGAATCTCCAAAGGAGCTGAAAGATTCACCAAGAGTCTTTGTCACCTCTACAACTTTTCCTTTGTCATATGTTGTACCGGGGTCGACTAATTAGTCTTTTTATTCATCTCTGGATGCATCCACATTTTTGTCTTCTTCTTCTTTCTCATGCTCTTCTTCATCAATTTTCTCTTCTTGTTCTTCACTTTTCTCTTCTTCAACCTTAACTTTATTTGCATCCACTTCCTCAATAGTGTTATTTGTGTTTACTAGAGGAGGAACTTCAATATTTTGTATCGAAGGAGTGGTTGTGACAGTTTCCTTCACAGTGTCTTCTCTGATCATTGCCTCTTCTTCATTCTTATTTGACATATCCTCCACTTCTAGAGGGGTATTATCTATTACATATTCTTCATGCATGTCTTACTCATGTTGAGCATTATCAGTGTATAGTTCTTTTGCATTATGTTTCGGAGCACTGGTGTCATCTTTTATGGCTCTAGTGGGATATCTCTTGAACTTGGGTTGGGGTTTCTCTATAACTTCTACAACTTTTGGAGTAGTCATTGCAAAATGTATTCAAACTGATTTCAAACACAAATTTTAAAAGTTAGTGCACACAAGATTTGTTAAATACCTTTTTAACTTGTTCATTGAATTAGGGTTTTGATGCTCTACAACTTTGAACTCTTCAAATTCTCTTTTCACTGCTCTATTCTCCTTTGAATGCTTTTCGTGAAATGAATTTTCTTTAGTGAATATTCTTTTAACTCTTTGATTTGACCTAATTTAGTAATAAATGCTTCAACTCATAAAGCTGGCAACCCTAAAATTGTATGCACATTACCTTTTGTAGCTTCGTAATCTTCCGCATTGCAATATTTTCTTCTATAGTCTTCACCAATGGATCTAGCATGTTGGTCTTCATCTCATATATTCGCGCTCAAGCAACAACAAGAGTTTTTTGGTGAGGGACAAAGATATGCATTAATGCTCCCCCTAAGCCATAGCTCTAGGCTTAGTTTCCAAAGGAATCATCTACATCGAAGGATGGTACAAATTTTCCCTTTTCTTCTATCTCTTCCTTCTTTCTCCAAATCTTTTCCATTTCCTTCTTTACTTTAATCGTGTCAATCTTTTTGACTGGTTCATTCCTTTTTACCAGATTATCCTTCCTTGTGTTTTTGCTTTTGTAAAGCTTAGCAATATGTCTAGGTCTATTGCAATTGTGACATACAACATTCTTTTGAACAACATTCCTTCCATTCATTATAGATCTGCATTGATTAGCCTTGTGTCCAATTCCATAGCATGTATAACAATAACCATTGAAAGGTTGAATCATTCTACCATCGTTATATGCATTCATCATTTAAATTTTGCACTCACTTGCTCTATGCCTAAATTTCATGCATGTAAAGCATTAACCAGTAAAGGATGAAACATTCAGATTCATTCTGCTTGTACATTCCATTTCTCTATGTCCATATTTATTGCAAGAATAAAAAATACCATTGAAAGATGGGTACCTTTGAGCATTTGGTTATCTGACTAGAGGTCTTCTAGCATTATTTCTTTGATTCTGGATCTTGCCATTGTTCTTCTTTTCTTTAGTCTTCTTTGGTTCATTGATCTTCTTTTCTGCATTAGGTGTCTGATCCGCTTTTGAGCTTTCACCTTTTTCAAGTCCCAAACCACCTTTGTCTTTGGATGCTTTCTGACCTACAATCAACTCATCAAGCATTTTATAACTTGTCTTGAATTTATCTTCATGACTTTTTGCTTTCTCCAGATCTTATCTCAAGTTTACCACTTCTTGTTCAAGCCTCCTGCATTCATTATATTTACTTTTCACTACTGCATTCAGACATTCCTCAACTCTTTTCTTTTCTTCAACTTGCACTTTTAGTCTGATGATGTTTTCATTTGCTTGCTTCAATTGTTCATTGACTTCCTTATGCCTTTCTCTAAACTTCTTGATTTGATCTCTCGATTTTATGATGCATTCATTTGCTTCTTTAACATTCTCCTTTAGATCTTTGTTTTCACCTTCAACTTTGCCAAGATCTTCAAGAGAAACTTTGAGTTCTCCATCCTTGTCAAGCATGCAATCTTCTTTTGTGAATCCAATACCAGGAATCTTTTTTAGAGGAATAGGAAACTTCCTATCAGCCATGTGTTCTATCTCCAATATCTTCCAAAGCGGTCAAGCTCCTTCCTAGGAACCAAGATCTGATACCAATTGTTGAACACTCAGAATACTAGGAGGGGGGAATCAGTATTCCATTAAACCATTTAAACATTAGCCATCCAATTACTAAAGCATAATAAATTGTAGTAAGGAAAGAAAGAATGAAAACATCCATGACACCACATAAGACATGAACACCAAGTTTTTTACGTGGAAAACCCAAAATGGGAAAAACCACAATGAGGGTTAGCTCACAATATATTATAATCAGTTATAGTATATTATAGAAATACTCACTGCAGGTGGACTCACTGTCCAACTGGACTCACTGCCCATAGAGAAAAAGATAAAAGTGAGAGGGGTGGCTCACAACCTATTTTGAACTGTTACAAAAGAATCTACAATATGCAAGAATATAGTTCTAATGAAGCACAAATACAAACTTCACACTAATTTGGATCAATGCTCTACTCTGCTTTGCATTCACACAATTTTGATCTCAACATTCACAACTTATCTCTCCTCTGGTCAAATTTACATGATATATCTCACATACCACATCTCTCTATCATAAAAATACTGAAAACAATCTAGCATATATATCAGTATTAAGTGTAACATCAATTAGGTCGACCTAATTAGATGTAACACACAAAATTCAACTTGTCGGCTCTAAACCATATCATCCATAACACACGCATCAATTTAAATCTCAAAATACCTTAAGATAGGTTGGGATGGGCCTAAAATAGATCCCATATAAAATATCAACACACATTAACCCTTCGCATACACATCAAACATGTTAGGTCGACACATAATATGACCTAAACAAAAATCCTTCAATTGTTCATCCAATTCGCAATGCATGGATCTCAAATGTCGATCCCAACTGGAATTCACACTCATCTAACATATCAGAACTTAACTTCAATATTGCAATATCAAAGACTCATTCATGGAGAAGTGTGAAATCTCCCACATCAACACACTATACAAGAAATGACTGTATTATGCCAGACCGAACTCTATCATTCATATATCCCAAAATACTTTGCCAAACAATATGAAATCTTGGATTTAGAATCTTCTAACAACCAAAAAAAATAGGTTGGAATCACAAAGCAAAATCTTCCTTTGCGGAGTGGTGCAAACCCAAAAATTGATACATTATAACCCTAAATTGGTAGTTCTAACACTTAGTCAAATTTTCATACCATTGAACTTTTCGGACCAAATCTTCTTGTACAAATGACTTCCTCAACACCTCAAAACATGTTAGAATTAATCAAAATAGTCCACAACAATGTTGACATCAATGACAACATTGTAATATGTCGTTATGTACATTCCCCATGCTCATGTTGCCAACTAACATCATCAATGACAATCTCCTCATACTTCCAACATAGCTAGATGGGTAGCAACTAGTTGTGATTATTATTTTAACTACAAAGGAAAAGTATATGATGGTTACTTGGGTCTATATTGGAGGATTGTTTAATTTTAATTATTATATTCAAAATTAGGTTGAAGCAACATGTAATGATGTTTTCATGTGATATTGTGTCATCACATTGGTTGGGGAGCTATCCTTTCATGCATTAGAAAGATGGGGGATGAGAGTTTAAGATCATTTTCATCTTGGTTGTTATTTTAAATGCTTTGATGAAACCTAATAGAACATAGGATTTGCAACATAGTTGCGGAATTCCTTTCCCTTGGTGTTTAGTTCACTTTTATGGTTCTCCCTTTTTCTCTTGAAAGGTATATAACAAGTGGGAGAGTATAGATGGCCTATGTCATGAAAGGAAGAAAGGTACGTAAAAATTCTTCCTAACATCGATCTAAGAGGAGAGATGTTTAGTTTCAATTCCTTTTTAGTTATAATGTGAGATGCACAATAGGGAGATTATTAAAATAACCTCACATGAAAGTATAAGAAGCTCACAACACAAGATATACGTGGGGGAAACCCTTTGGAGAGAAAAACCCCACACTCCAAAACCTATACAATGTATTCTTTAATCAATGGTGACTACAACACACTTGCAATGCAAGTTCTTCTAGGAGTATACAAATGTTGAATTCTAGAGCTATTCTAACAACATAATGATACCTACAAATTACAACTTACATAACGCATTCCAAGACATCCAATATATAGAGAATATAAGTATGAAGGTAGCTTCTAAAGGAATCTACAAGAGATGGGCATCTAAATCCACTTGGCACATTTTTCCACCATCTCCAAGCATGCAAATGACACTTGTACAAGATTATTTGACTCCTCATTAATACCTCCAAACTTGGGCACCCCATTTTTACTCAAAATAGGTATGGCAGATGCTCTTGCACACCTTACAATCATCATAGAATCTGGCATATATGAAAACTCTTACAACTATAAGAGAATATGTCATAACTAATTAATAATAAATGATTCTCTTACAACTCATCAAAGTCAAACTTGGCCACCTAGGTTCCCCATGCAAAGATTCCTTCCAACACTTATCCAACTTGTCATAGAATCTAGCTCTTACATTTCATAAGATCGTCATAGGAATCTATCATAAGATCGCCATAGGAATCCATCATAAGATCACCATAGGAATCCATCATAAGATCGTCATAGGAATCTTCCATAAGGTTGTCATAGGAATCCGTCATAAAGTTGTCATAAGGATCCCTCAAAGATGCCAACACATTCAAGGAATATCTTCCCAAAGTGGGATGCCTACATTTCCTTGTGGGGACCACAACATCCTTGTCACCTTCCAACATTCCAAAAATAAAATGAATACCATAATAAAAATGACCATGACTTAGTAGTTAGAAAATATGAAAATATAACAGAAATATCCAACAAAAGGAAGAAGATAAAAAATGATAGTTTTTAGAAAAAGAGGAACAAAACCTAAATTAGATGGCCAATTTTATAGAAGAAGACATTTTGTTGGAAAATATCAAGAAATTTTCAAAGAATTAGAACAAAAAGGAAGAAAACATCAAAATCCACAAATAAGATCTATTGAAACTCAAAAGATATGGAAGTACCAACTGATACTATTACATGTCAAAGTAGATGGTAGAATAGTTAAAAAAGATTTAGTAGATTTATGAGTAGCTATTAACATCATACCTGTAGAAGTTGAAAAACCAACTTCATAGTCCCCAAGAATCACCTGCATACAATCACCTATCACATGCAACAAATATTCAAAACAAATAATACAAAAGCTTTCAAAAAGGCAATCATGCAAAAAAGCAAGACATGCACAACCCTAATCTTATCTTGAGCAAAAAGACAACTCAACTAGATAAGGATTACAATTATCCTAGGAATTAAAAAATGCCTAAGTAAACTTATGCTAAAGTGTAATTAAATAATTAATTACACCAACAATACCTAAAGAAAATTTGGGAAGTATTTGATAAACTAAAATCCATCAAATGCCATATGATATATATTTAGTTGGTGGAATACCAATATGTCCAATTGGTACATGGTACAAAGACCAAAGTTAATTTTGAATCCATTGATGTAGAGGAGGAAATTTGCTACCCTTGAGTCTCAAGACAATTAGAGTCTACAAGGAGAAAATGTCCCTCAACTACCTCAAGGAATAATGTTTAGGTGACAGAATAAAATGACGAGAGTTCCAAAAATAGAAAGAGTAGGTCACAAAGGTCTTCTAGACAGACTGGCAGGTTCTCAGCCAAGGAAGATAGCGTAGCCCAAGGACTACAATGTGGCGCTCTAACGTCTCAATGGTGCATTGGAATTTGTATGGATCAAAACCCAAGACTAATGGTGCCTACTAACAGTTTTGTCTACTAGGAATTCTTAAAGTGTAAAAATAATAGAACTAAAATAAGGTAAAGTAAACTAAGTGAAATGTAAATGATAAAGTGAGAGAATAAGAGAAATAAAATTCTCACAACGAACCAAGAAATGAATCCTCCAACAAAGAAATGTCTCCAATACTTGCACACATAAGACCAAGAGAAAATGTTGGGTTTTTTTAGGGGCTTGACTCAATCAAACCCCTGTTTCGGTGTTTCCACCTCCACATATAGCCAGATAGAAAGATAGATAGAAAGATAGATAGATAAGATAGTAAAATACATATACAAGGGATGTGAAATACCAAGATGCTCAAAGACATAAGACAAGTAGATAGACCTGCAAGGCTTGAGGAAGCAAGAGAGAGAGAGAGAGAGAGAGAGAGAGAGAATTGTGAGAGCCAAGAGAGTTGTTAAGAGTGTTGTGAGAGCTTGAGACCGTTGTAGCAAGAAAGAGAGTTATGCAAGCTTGAGAGAAAGAGAGATTTTGAGAGAAAGAAAAGAGAGTTTTCAAGAGAGAGACCAAGAAGGCCAAATAAATAGAAAACATGGATTTTAAAGAGAATAGGAGAGAAAAGAAGGTTCCCAAGTTGTTACAAACCATACCGAGTTGTTTTCATTGACCAAGGTAGGTGACAAGTGGAAACATGCTTAGAAATGAAGTTGCTTGAACATTAAAATATCACAGGACGCTGACACGACTATTTTGTGGATAATAACAATATTTTTAATATAGTTGAAGAAGAATTCATACTACATGGTAATGGAAGAGCATTACATACTCCATTTTATGAAGACATGAAAGGTGTTTATGTAGAAGAAATACACTCGAAAAATAAAGAATAAATTAAAGATGGAGACATCAAAGCACTGTACACAATTCGTGTTATAACATGGAAGGAATGGGATGGGGAACCCAATTTTGAAGGAGAGATATTCTTAGATACTGATAATTCCTCAACAAATAAGGATGACACAATAAAAGCATGACATGACAAGAACTATATAAATATAAAAATAAAATCCTAGGCCTCATGAGATTTTATAGAATAGTATAAATAGATACCATAGATCAAAGGATCCCACCAAAAGACAAGAGAGTAAACCACATCCAAAGAGAGATATCACATGTGAAGTCACCCCACTATTATAAAGTAAAATATTTATGCAATGAAGTGTACATTCACAATTGAAAATATTAGAATGAAAATATTGATAAAACCTAATTTATGTATTTCATGTTGGTGGAGAACTCATCAAGACAGCAGACCTACCTAGAAAGTATTCATAGTTGATAAAAAAATAGCTTGAAAAAGAAGGGGATAATTTTGGATTAATAAACTATGATGGAACAAGAGTTTGATCTAGTCACATAGAATTTTATGAATATTCATGGGATAAAATAGGAGAAACTAATAAAAGGTTAGGAGAATTTTTTTTACTAGAGTTAATGCCTATCAAAAAGATTTCTAAATCCATTAGGAGTTAAGAGGAGAAGCTAAACAATGGGATTTTACCAATTCTTTAAAAAAAATGAATTTTGGAATCTAAATCTTTAGATACATAATGTGATCCAACAAATAAAATAAGTCACATCAAAAGAATAAATAAAATAGAAAATTGGAAAATGATCAAAATTCTCAACGTTAGGTTAAGAATTATTAGTAAGAGTAGTAGTATTCATTTTAACACCATAAAAATACCAATATTGGTAGATTGGTTCATTTTAGGATTCAAATGAGGGCTTCTCCTTAAGGGAAACTAAGGATGTGGATGAGACCCTAACATACAAACAACCCACAAAACCCTAAAGGATAAAATGTATAAAAAGGAATGTAAGATCTAATATAAAATAGGAAAAATAGTAGATCTATAAATAATAAAGAAAATAAAAACCTAAAGAAAAAAATAAGGGAGGGTATATATAAATGAAGATAATATTACATAATGAAAAAAACCATAAATAAGGTATAACAATGAAACACAAGGAAAAAATAATCCAAAGTATAATGAGATCTAAACAATAAAATATTTAATTATACAAGGTAGATTTCAAGTCGTAAGAAAGGAATAAATCATAAGGCCAAAACCTTAGGTCATGTAAGAATTTTAGCTTTAGCAAACAAATGTGAAGAAGTAAATACACCTTGCATAAATATCCTACGAAAAATAATTAAACATTAATAAAAAGACTAAGATTGGAATAATCAATATAAAACTAAATTTATGAAATTTGAATAAATTAAATGTAATATTTAGAGCAAAATATGGAGGGAATAATATGCTCTAAAACATAGTAGGAAGCATGAAATATGGATGGAAGAATATACTCTAGAAGATACTAGGAATTGAACTTAACATCAAATTTGAATTACAAAAGGATAGAATGTATACAAAAGAGGAAAGTGAGTAAGAATCATGTTTGATTTTGTTGTCATATGAAGGTGATGATTAGCCTAAGGAAGGATAAAAACTATACTATTGAACTAAGATCAATTTTTAAATTGTATTCTATTAGGGACTAGGCCATGCACATATATGTGTGATCTTGTGTGCTTATGTTTTCTATAACATGTTGGTGTCTCTTTTGCACATTGAAGACTAGAATAACATGACTAAGTTTGGCACAACATGGCAATGTCTTATATTAGTGTGATCATTTCCTCTATACCTTTTGATGTAAAATCTTTACTCCTATTAACACCTACTCTTATTGATGTACTTGGAAATGCCTAAAAATGGAAAACCTTGTGCCTGAGGCACATTTAGCAACCTACCTTAGTCAAGTCCCTAGGTTGACTCAACACAAATAGTATGTAGTAGGTTTTTAGGTGTGTGGTCTCCTAGGTACAAGTGTAGGTGATTATGGAAATGGAGTAAGTAGTGTGTGTAGCAATGGAGGATGCCATAGGTAGCTAAACATAAGTTATATATATTTAGGGATTGTATATAGAGTTGGATATGTGAAGACCTTGATGATTTCCATATAAATCCATCCCACTGTAATAAGCAACTTTCCACTTGATTTAATTGTTGGAGAATAATTAGAGTTTTGGGTTTGAGAAAGGAAAGCATTTGGCTAGGAAAATGGAAGTTTGAATGCACAAGATGCCAATGTCCATTGTTTTATCCAAAGGACAAGAGTGTGGTAGTCTAGTGTCTCAAATGACATAAAAACTAAAAAAGAAAGAATAACTTGTGTTTTTGTGTGAAAGAGGTTATATTCTAGTGAGAGATGGTTTAAAGACAATTCACACTCAAAAAATTCAAAATAGTCATAAATGTGCTTGTTGCAAGTGAGCAATATAATAAATACAAAACTAAAAGAGAACACTAAGTATGCACTTTTTGATTTTACAACATACTTCACATGTAAATTCAAGATGATACGATATAGTTTGTATACATAAAGTTATATTGAAAAAATGACATAAAATTATAAAAAATGAATGATACCAACAATTTACTTTATGTTTTTGAAAAAAAGATCACAAATTTGAATCGTGTAAGTTGTAGAATATACTTAAATCACAAATTTGAATCTTGTAAGTTGTAAAATATGCTTCCTACATAATAAAAATATAAAGTAATCTTATATATTATAAACTATTTGTAAACTAGATTAACCCAACATCATAAACTATTAAAAAAATTAAAAAGTTAATGAAAGTATACATAACATAAAATATTAATAATAGCAACTACAATACTAATGAGCTTCCAAAAAGTATCATGCCCCCTCCAATAGTGAAGACATTATCCCAAAAGAAAACTAAAGCTTAAAATTGATGAATTGGCAATCCATGGTACGCCCACAAATTAACAAATTAATTATTTCCATTGGATTATGACCCCCTTGATTATCGGCTGCAATAAATTGACATGTACAACATATTTTTAATTAAGAGTCTCTTTCGTTCTTGGAATAAATTTTCCACCTGGGCAAGCCATTATGGACTTATAAATTTCAGTGGTCCATTTTAGCAATTTCATCTAATTTTGTCACCAATTAAGGGAGTTATGAAAACAAGCTCATAAGCTCGTATGGAAATGTGTGTACACTTTGCAACTATAAACCATACCTTGACGATGGGAACATTAAGGCTACAACTTTAGTTTCCAAGAACCATGATAGTTGGCATTAATGATAATGATATTATGTTTATAAAATGTTGGAAATTGGTTTAAAATATTACAAATATTTCAAATTAAATTTATCAATTTTAAATATATATTATTATTTTTTAAATGGCGATATGACATATATGGTATTTTTTTAAGTGGGTAAGTTTGATTTGGTATATGTCTATTTTATATTCACATATGTCAAAGATTCATATTAAATATGACATGTACATCTCTTATGTTAATTGTTAAATGCATTTCATATGACAAGATAGAATTTTAATATCTTAATATTGTCTTTTATGATCCTATCAAAGAGACAAATTTGTTCAAGATATCAACACTCCTATAACAACTTTTAATATCAATTTACCCTAGTACTCTTTTCTTGATTTATTATGTTGAATGCCTATGATAATTACATACACTATGTATGACAATCAAGCTTTCATCCATCCACTAATTGTGATATTGAATTTATTGATCCTAACTTCCTTATATCAGCCAATCAGGGGCAGTCATAGTCAATAACATCTAATCACATGTAAGTACATAGATCAAGTAATATATAGCTAAAAAGGTTATAAAAATATAATATTTACAATCAAATATGTTTCAATATTTTTAAACTTTTTGTTTCTTTTATTTTGAATTCTAAGTTGACATCATTTTTTGTTGTAATATTTTCAATTTTATAGCTTAATTCTATATATATACACAATAAGCATAAAATATATAAGCATCATCGTTGTATTATAATTTTTATGTTGTAGAGATCATAGAACTAGAAAATCACAAAACATGGAAATTATAAAACTTTATAACTATTGCTCAAGAATTTGACATTACTTATGATATTAAAAAATGAATATACATATGTACGCACGTACATACATACATATATGCATACATGCATGCACATGTGTGTGTGTGTAAATTATGTTTTTATATAGACTTATCCATTATCTAATTATTAGATAATATATACGTGCATATCTATTTGTATATATTATTATGTTTTATATTGAAGCTAGTCATTGGTTCATTCCATGGTAAATACAATACATACATTTTAGTTCTTTTTCATAGCTTAAACCATTAGATAGTTTATGTATATCGAAACATCATCTCATCTTTGGCAATCTATATTTTATATGTACTCTTATATGTGTCAAAATTGAATATGTGTGTAACACCCATTCGATTTGCTATATTTTCTCTGACAGTTCTGATACTTTGTTAGACCATATTTTATGTGATTGTTATTCTATTGCTGACAGTGGAGTGATAATAGACTATATTGATGTAATGAAACATTATATGCATAGTGATTATGTTTGACATGCTTTATGTTTGCATAGATGCTTAGTTGAGACGACATTGCTATACATGCTTATTGTAGTTTAATTGATATTTTATCTCGTCAGTTGATGTGACATTGTATTGGTGAAGAGAACGGTATTGTATCACTCGCTTGCAAGTGCCCTGTGATTTCCGTGATTCTCTTTTCATGGTGTGTATGAAGTATTATTTGGATACATGTACGACATTTGCTTTGTTTGTAGGTTTGTAGGTACATGACAACAACTTCACCTGGTTTCACAGGTCTGAGCGTGTCCACTCTCAACAGTAATATTGATTGTGAGATAGTAACGGGTTAACCTAGTCAAACCTCTACCCTAGTATAGTGTGTCATCAATCTGTGTATTGCTCGTATTCTTTATCCAAGTTGGTCTTGGTATTTTATTTATCATGCAAAGTTTAATTGTGAGGATTAAATTATATGTTATGATTAAGTATTTAATTAATTTGTATTATGAATATGAAAAACTTTATAATAAATTAATTAATTAATTTAATTTATGTTATAAGGTAATTTTAATTATTAGATTAAATGTGAATTAAAATAAATAAGTGATTTAAATGTGATTTGAATTAAATAAATTATTTTTAATTTCAAATACATGTATTAGGAAAAGATCTTAGAAATATCTTGGTTGTTAAAGAAAAGATATTTATTGTGTTAACTGGAAGTTAGTGTTTTCTAATTGTCTTAAAATTGACTTCTAGAGAGATTGATTGAGATTGTGAGAAAAAGAGAAAGTTGTTTTCACGGGAATGAAAGAGGGAGGTTTTTGGAAATAGTAGAATTGTTTTGAGGTTTGAGGAAATTGTTAATCTTAGAAGCTCTCTGATAATTTTAGGAATCTAGTTTGTTGTATTCTTGGCTGTGGATTATTTCTATTCTGTGGGAAGTGGCAATTCTTCTGGAGGAAGCTTTGGCAAGCTTTGGCAATTGAAGATTAAAGGGAAGCTCGACATCAATTTTTGAATCGTCAAATCTTTTGGAACAGGTTCCTTATTGCTTTGTGAATTTTAATTTGAAAGAGAAATTTAATTTTATTGTATTGCAAATTGGAAAAGATTAGAAGATGAATTCTTTTATTTTAGAAGCTTTTGTTTTTTAAAGAAATTGCCGAGAATGTTGAGCCTCTGTAGAAAACAATTTAGATCCTCTGTGTAAATTGATTATTTGAAATAGATTTATACAAAAGAAATTATAGACAAATCTTAGAGCTTCTATGAAAAAGGAATTGAAACTGTAGGAAATGATTTTTAACACAATAGATAATTCAAAAGAAAATATTTGAGAATTTAGGAAACCTCTGATAAATTTATAAATCTTTTTCCTGTAGAAAATTATCATTTTGTTTTGGTTTCCCAAATTCTTTTAATTGTCTGGGAAAATGAAAATCTTTGATATTTCCTGTAGAAACGAATTGTGAAAATTTGTTCAACTGTAGTATATATATATATATATATATATATATATATATATATATATATATATATATATATATATATATATATATATATATATTGTAACATATATACATACATATACAAATATATATATCCATGTATATATTTATCTATATACATACAAATTTAATTATACATGTATGCCTATAGAGACTTATTATTTTTTTATGAACCTGTGAAGGAAATCGCCGTACGAAGAAATAGAGTTTTTATGAAAACAAAATAAATATATAAAAATTATGGGAGGCTGGGGGCTTACCCCACAACCGCCCCATAGGGAACAACTGTGGAGGGAGCACCGCTGCCTTCACAGGCAGCCAACATTGCCTACCAGAACAACCCGCCATTTGGGGTTGGTTGCGTGGGCAGCGCCCACAGCCATGTAAATGGCTTCCTTTGAATTTGTCCACCGATGAATTATTGCGATTCATAATTTTATTATATCTCTTTTTTTATATATAAATATTTATATAATATATGTTATATATATTGTATAATATATATATTATTTATAATATGTATTTTATATAATAAATGTTATATATATTGTATAATATATATATTATTTATAATATGTATTTTATATAATATATATATATATATTTTTAATATATTTATTTGAAATGTTTAATTCGTTAGGTAATTATTTTAAAATGAATATTGGAAAAGAATAATTGGATTATGTAATTAGAAAATATATATATATATATATATATATATATATATATATATA